>CM032879.1:1683498-2283498 GCA_019176425.1 Megalops atlanticus | reverse complement strand
AATGCTTACAGTAGTCCTATTTATTTTTTGTGGCTAAAAAACGAACAAACAATTTTTTATATTAGGCTAAATGAGGTTGTTTTAGTGAATTCAATTTGCCTTATGCGTGTTCATCTGTTCACGAATTAGATTAAACATAAACAAACAAAACAAGCTGTCTTTCGGATCACGGTAGCCTAAATTCACAGTGATACTGCTATTCTTACAGACTGTGCTCTCCCATCATAGGTTGCAATGACAATGTTTAACTTACTTTATTAGTGATTCCTGTTTGAGTTGCTACCAAAAAGCGCTGTATAATGTTTGTTAAGTAGGCTACTTGGGGAAAAAAAAAAACATGGTGAATTTTCCTGGTCAGTTCAGCTACCAATAACTTGCAGAAGCCTGAGGGCTTTAGGTGAAATAAACGCAAGTCTCTTATTATCGCCAAGTCTCCAATAAACGCCGGTAAAGTTAAGTAATTAAAGCAAATAAACTCCTCGGCGTTTATTGGAAGTTTTATGGTATGTTACGCGCGTTTGAACGGACTGCAGTAGGTGGCTAGCCACTCGGAAGCACAATAAGTTGTTGCCGCTTATGGCTACTTCCGCTGCTTCACCGGAAGTTCCACCCATAATCGTTTCCACAGTAGCGCCCCCAGGAATAAGGTGGATAAACTTATCCAATTTGTTGATGGGCTCCACCTGTAGGAAATTAGTGGATCACCTGTTCTGAATTACTTTATGAGCATAAATACCTTCCCCCTGCATAAGGTCAAACAGTATGGTTAGCTTTCCATTGAACAAACCAACATGAAGTGAAAAGAGTGTTCAAAACAAGTGAGGAATGTAATTGTGGAGAAGCATAAATCTGGGGAAGGATGAAAGACCATTTCAAAGGCACTGAACATATATTTCGGAGCTCAGTGCAGTCCATCGCACAGAAGCGGAAGAAATACAGAACTACTGCCACACTGCCTAGGGCAGGCTGCCCCCCTAAACTTCGTCGCCGAACAAGAACTTGTCAGAGAGGCAACTGTGATGCCAACTGTCACTCTAACCGAGCTACAGAAGTCAGTGGCTGCAACTGAAAATGATGGCCACGGGTCAATAATCTCCAAGCAATTGCACAAACAGGGCCTACATGGAAGAGTGGCAAGGAAGAAGCCCTTGCTGAAAAAAGCACATGCTTGCCGTAAAGACTTTGCAAAACATCACTTGAAAGATACTACAAAGATATGGCAGAAGGTCTTGTGGTCTGATGAGACTGATGGGAAGATGAATGCTGCACAATACATGGAGATTCTGGATTAAAAACCTACTCCCCTCTGCCAGAAAGAGTAAAACCAAGAGGAAGTTTGTGTTTCAGCAGGACAACTACCCAAAGCACACTGCCAGAGCAACACTGGATTGGCTTAAAATGAAGAAATTTGATGTCCTTGAGTGGCCCAGAGTCCTGACCTTAACCCCATCAAACATATGTGGAAAAACCTCAAAATTGCTGTCCATTGCCACTCCCCAACTGACCTGGTACAGTTTGAGCAATTTTGCAAGGATGAATGGGCTAATATTGCTCCATCAGAGTGCAAAATTAATAGAGACTTATCCAAAAAGACTGATGGCTGTAATAGCTGCGAAAGGTGGTTCAACCAAGTACTAAAAGTAGATGAATACTTATTGTTATTTCAGTTCTGATTTTTTTTATTCTTTAATGGTTCATAATTTTCTTTTTTCTTTAATTTCTAATTTTCTTTTTTTTTCTTATTTGGGCAGCACTGTTCAGGTTGTGGAAATCATTTGTGTGAAAAAAGGGTTGAGGGCTGAATACTTCAGCTTCATAACTTCAGTATGAAAGTAATGTAGTCATTTGTGTTAGGTTCTGATTCCCTTTGGGAACACTTTACCATTGGCACAGTACATTACTCACAGAATTCCCCATTCATGGGGATATCTAGAATGTATCCTCTGCAAGTAGCAAGGATCTCCCACATAAACTAAATTCTAAACTAATCTCACACACTGTATGTTCCTGAAAAATAAAACAGCCTGGCAGGTGTCCTGAGGTGACCTATTCAGAGATTGTCAAACCACTGTCCCCTCTCACCTCATACATCTCTCTCCATTGTGGGTTGAGGCTGTTGTCAACATGGTGGGAGGTGAAGGTCTGGGTTCCCACCCGCACTACAGCATAGGGGTCCGACAGGCCAGTGATGGCCCCCTTCATGAGGTTATCCTTGGCAGCAAGACCCTCGGCTTCCAGCAGATGAATACGCACCACTCCCTGAGACACAGAGAGAGGAGTAGGTAAAGTCAATGACAGAGAGAGAGGAGGAAATGCAGTTACTCAGGTCTGTGTCTGCCAGTGTGTTTCACTTTATTAAAACCTTCTAGTTTTTACTGGGACAGTGACTGTGGGTCTCTGGGTTAGTGTGGATTAGGTCTTACCCTTGGGAGAGGGGAGCGCAGCTGTGCAACATGCAAGCCGGGCACAAGGGGAACAGTGAGGCGGTTGGGCAGCACCAGGAAGGAAGCGATTGTGTCCATTATCATTGTATCTGACATCACACTGTGAAAGAATGACAGGTTTGCTCTTCACTGGTACTGCTGGGACACACCAAAATACAAACACACATGCATGCAAGCATATACTCACTCACACACACACACACACTAATCCCTTCACAGTATGAATACATTGTTTTCATGAGAGCAGTCAGCACAAATCCAGAAAATCCCACGAAGCCAAACGTACAGTCCCTCCAACATCATCCAACATATGAAATGAAAATGGAGTAACACTAAACTTCTAAGCACTACTTTAGACATTTGCTCTGAGATAAACTGCAGTTTGTGGGGGCTGATCCATTCGCATAATTTGCACAACCTACACTCGTTTTGAAGATTTATTCCAGCTCAGAATCTCCCAAAATTAGGTTATGAAGGGGCGCAAACCACAGGGCACGTGATCCACCCAGTACTGTACACCTACACTCAAGACATACTGTCTACCCATCAGAGAGAGGACCTGCTGCACTCACTTCAGCCCAGGGATGTCCAACAGGTTGGTCAGCCCTGTCCAGTTGATATCCAGCTTCTGAGCAGGGCAGAGGACAGTAGAGAGGCAGAGGACATTACAGGGACACAGACCGGGTGAGACAGGCAGGTAATGAGGAAGAGACATTGAGCAGAACTCACAGGTCGTCGAATGAAGAACACGGTGACAGCGCCCACTATAGGAACATCTGCAATCAGCGGCTCCAAGATCACCCTCAGCATGCCATGCAGCTGGGGAGAGAGAAAGAGGGAGAGAGAGAGAGAGAGAAAGAGAGAGGCAAGCAAAGGGGGGCTGCATCTTAAGTGTCTGTCAACTCCTACAGAAAGTAAGTTATTCCTTTTTTGCTTTTTGTTTCCCTTACCTGGATTCCCTTCACCCCAGCTTTACAGAAGTACCGTGTTACCTCCACGTTAATTTCAACATCCCCAACATAGCTGCACAGGAGAGAGAGGACACAGAGAGTGCTGGTCTGCTGTATCCACATACTCTTGTTCCTTTAAGTATTCTGCATTTTTGTGCCAAGGAGTGCTCAAATGAGACAGCGAAGAAGCAGTGAATGACAGCAGCAAAGAGAGGAGACAGACTGAAAAAGCAGGAGAGAGCTACCTGATGTACAGGTCCAGTAATACCTGCCCCTTATCATTCTCTGTATGAGCTTTCACTCCAACTACCTTCATGGCCTGTGCACACAAAACATACCACATGTACACATGATACAGACTAACTTTGTTATATATCTCACGGTGATCAGCATTAAACTGACCATTTACTACTAATATTCATGATTATTATTATTAGCATTATTGTAACAATTCAGGAATGCATATCACTCTACATACATAAATACAAGTACACACAGGTGAACATCAAATATCAAAATATAAGTGGTCTAGTAATTTAACAACACAAACAACATTACCATTATATAAAGCACAATCATAAAGCACAGGCTATGATTTTGTGTTCTCCATGATGGTCTCACACAGACAGACCCCTAACAGAGTAGTATGTGACACGGCCAGATGCATATGTCAGTACCTTTGCCCCCAGATCCACTTTAGTGAAGCTGAGAGTCTGCAGGTGGGTGCTAGAGGCACGGATGGAGGGGGCAATCGTCTCCACAAGTAGCTTTTCGAAATACTGCCCCACAAACGGCCAGGCTTGCTGCAGAACCTGCAGGACGAGACCTGGCTTTAATACAACCTGACATATGCAGGTTCTTCTCCCTCATCCTCAGTGAAAGCACACCATTTCTGTGGTTTCCCATGCTTTCTCTCTCAGGCTTGCGTGTTCAAATGGACTGACAATTCATCAGAGGTCAGCAGAAGAGTGTTACATTAGCAGCAGTGGCATTACATTAGACAAGGCAAAAATTTTACCTTTAAACTTACAATTTCATTCCCCATGCAGGTCCACAGTAAGATTCGAATTAGACGACTTTATTACTGCAAACACTCCCAAAGCACCAGACCTAATTTAACTGGATGGGGGATTAAAAAGGTGCTGAGTCCAGCACAGGCAGCAACTGCTCTGCACTGTGTGTTGTTGTGTAGATACACGGCTGGGCAGGGATCATTGTTCTTTGCAATAAAAACGACAGCTGTGACTCTTTATTGCTATTGGTCAGTGCTGCTTGAGAGCATATCCAAGCACCAAAGTCCTGTATTACTGTTATTATTCGAGCTTCTTTTACACACTATGTGTGTGTGTGTGTGTGTGTGTGTGTGTGTGTGTGTGTGTGTGTGTGTGTGTGTAACCACCCTGGGACACATATGTAATTACAAAATTGATAATAATGACTCTTCATTACATCCTTCATTTAATCCGGCAGTCTCATATTTTCTCAGCAGAGACCATATCATATTACATTAACATAAACTGGAACTTCCCTCTACCCTGGAATGGCCACACTCAGTCCCGCTACACGGAAGGGTGAGATTTAGTCACAGTCACATGGCACAAGACCCCTGAACTTAACTATATGCACATACAGGGGGTAGACAAAATAATGGTAACACCAAACAACACATGAGTATTTATTAACTAATAAGGAGTCTGCCACTCTTTTCCATAAATCTTTCCTTCAAGTTTCAAAGGAATGCTAGTTTGAGCTGTTTCTAGTGGGAAACTAGACCATGCTTTAAGACAGACAGACTCCAGTTCTTTGAGAGACTCAGGTGTTTCATATTCCTTGGCCATAATTCTATGTTGCAGAGTAATAACTGTACCCAATGACTCCCACAAGATGGCTGCCCATACCATAACCAATCTGCCACTGCATTTAACAACTGGGAACAGGCAATGTGGACTCAAGGCTTCCTTTGTCTTTCTCCCAGCATAAACACGTCCAGATGTAGGATAAAGTGTAATGACTCTGTATGAGTAATCAGACCATATTACTTTCCACTGCTCAAAAGTCCTGGCTTTGTACTCATTACACCAGGTTATGCATTGCTGCATATTGGCCTTAGTTAGAAGGAGTTTCTGAATTGCAGCCCTCCCATAAATATCAGCTTTTTGAAGCTCACTTTACACAGTTTTTATTGTTTTGTGCAACTTTCTGTAAAATGTCTTTCTATCCCTGTTGGTGAGCTTGAGACCACTGCTCCTCTTTCCTGATTCAGCTTTTCCCTGTCTGGCATATGCTGCCATGATTTTAGACACCGTTTGCCTTAACACATTGTATAATTTCGCTTCTTCTGTGACTGCCGCACCTGCAATCTGGGCACCAACTATTTGATCGCTTTCAAAAACTGATACATCTCTCATGTTGCTGTAGAAACTTGTGAAACAAACACATGCTACTTCCCTCGAGTGCACATGCTCTGTCCTCTGTGTGCAACAAATAATTTCAGGGCTGGTCTCTGTTGGGCTGTAATAATAGCACAATACTTTGTACACCTTACTGCACCAACACTCTAGCCAGTATGTTGCCCCAAATATCATCTGTGCATTTTTACTTTCCAACTTCAACACAGATCGCCTTACTGTCCGATGCATCTGATTAAAGCACTCTGTGCATGGCATACCTATGGACATTCCCTGCAGAGAAGCTGTATTGATCTACTCTGATTTGATTTGACTCCAGGCGCCAGCCTCCCATCTGAAAGATTGATTGTCCGTCCTCTGAGTCAGCCTCTAAAAGGAACGTGCTCCTTCACCAGAACCAAATCTCTCTTGGACTGCCCTGCCCTCCCTCTGCTATGCCCTCCCTTACTCTGCACAATAGGGAGAACCTAAGCCCATAAACAAGGATAACGAGAAGGAAATGAAAACACTGAGCTCCTTTTCATGCCCATCTGAAACAGTGAAACTCTGAGGTAATATAGTGGCAGGCTCAGATCACATGCAGGACACAGTGTATCAAAGAATGGTACATGCAGGCAAGCTGACCTGCATGAACTGCTACCGCTTAATGTAACAAGCATGACTGCAGACGGGTATGCTTCTTACACCGCAACACCAGACACCAGCTTTTGCTTATCACAGTTGGTGCTGGAGAGCATGATTTGAAGAAAACCACAGCCGCTTTGAGTGAGTCAGAGACTGCTGGATCATGTGACGGGAAGCCTGCAGCAGTGACTTGTGCTGATGACAAACAGCCCTGCTGATCAGCCTAAAGGATGGTGCATCAATATCTCCTTTACCACAAGGACAGAATGTCTCCTTCCTTTCCACATTATTGCCTTATTCCAGCAACACTGCAAATATGGAGTAACATTCTCAAAGGACTGTAGGCTCATTTTGTCAGTCTGCAGGGGGCAACGGTCTTGCGTTTGAATGGGACTCCTTGCTCCTCCCCCACCCCTGACTCTACCTGACAGCAGCGTGCAGCCAGAACTCAGGAAACGGTTGGCAGGGCACCAGATGCTATGCTTAGATGTAGTTCCAATCTCCCTGGTGACAGACAATGGGGGCCTGCTTAGTGCTGCATCCATGCCCCCTCCACTCTCCATCTTCAGTGGAACTGATTACCAGTAACCACACTGCAGTGTGTGTGTGTGTGTGTCCTGCTTCAGTCAACATTCATTGTAAGCTTCACAGTCATGCCAAGGGAGAAAAGGGTTTTGTCATCCCACATGTTGACAACTTGTTTGTTGCCTTTTGCTGGCAGACATTTGTACCCAAAAAATGAGTGATGGTAGATAAGGGCAGCCTTGCAAGGCTGGGGTTAGCGCAGGAACACAGTACCTTGTTCAGCCACTCCACCTTCTCCACATCTGGGAAATTCACCTGCGGAAAAGGAGAGCAGTCAGACATCCAAACGCTTGCACAGCAGGGCAATCCAACACACACACACTCAGCCAGTGTCTGATCCAGCCGGCAAACTGGGGAGTCACAAGCAAAATCACACAATCAAACATTTACAAAGTGGTCAATGCTGATTAATGGACCCACACTACACTTTTTAGGGTTTTAGGAGAGTACCCCTACAGACGTTCATTGGTAACAGGAGCTAAGTCCAGATTTTCACATTTTGAGTTGCGCTCCACATTACGAGAACAAAAAGGCCTGCCGTCTGCAGTGCCCCTGTCCTCTTCACAGACCAAGCCACCAGACACAGACAGGGAGAGACAGAGACGGGTGTGAGGGGACGAGCCATCAGACATAGAAAGGGAGAGACAGAAACAAGTCCAAGGTGTCAAGCCAACGGACACAGACAGGAAAAGACAGACACAGGTCCATGGTGACTCTGGACTCTTTGTACTGTGATCACACGCATGCAGTAGCAGTTGGAAGCGTGTCTAGAAAATCTGTTGAATTACTGACAGGGATAGCAATGTAAAAAAATCAGATAACTTCTATGAATAACCACAACTACAAAAAAAACAGCCCTTCCTCTTTCCCTCCCTGCATGACTGTCCATAGGTTTGCTGATCTGTGACAGTGCATATGTTGTGACACACAGCAGTGTATTAGTGGAACTGCACCGGTGTGGGTGCTTGAATATGGAAGGCATGAGGGTGAGCCAGCATGATCTGGTGATTAAACCTGCAGGTATCACTGAGCACAGGACCTCAGAGCTTCAGCAGTAAAACAGGAAGTTGGAGTGCACACAGAGACAAGCAGCATCTGCTCCAACTTCACTTCGCTCTACATAGTGTACAGACACCGAAAACTCCACCTCTTCCGTCTCTGACACTCCTCCTGCTCCCAGATCCCGCTCTGAGATTTTCTCCTTCCACCTCTGCCTTTCCTTTGGTAATCTCTATCACACTCTGAAACAGTTGCATACCCTCCTCTCCTCTGACTCACTTGCTCTGTGCTGAGAGCGCCAGCACTGGGAATTGCCTAATATAGCCAAGACTGGACCAACTGAGGAATGGGAGCTGAGAGAGACTGAAATGGAGGGGGAGAGGCAGGGGGTTGGGGGGTGAGGTCAGATAAGAAAGACTTCATTAAAGTTATTCTTTTTAAACCAGGCTGCATTGCTTATACATGCCAGGAATGCACTAGGCAGGAATGCTTTGTCTCACGCACGTTCAGCTGAAGTGTGCTTTCTGGCATTGCTAGGATGTGTGCTTACCACAACTGGGCAAATGGCAATTTTAAGTGAATTCCATTTGCAGCCAAACCCTTCTGGTCTAAAATCTCTGCTCTTACTGTGATCACGGAAACACTAGTGGTGGGTGCATTAGCCTTGTAAACAGGAAGAGAAAGCTTTATTCGGACACCTATCATTATATCCTTTTACATCCTTTATACGCCTAACCTCAGTTCAAAGCTCATTCTGTCAGGTAAACAAAAATATCAGACTAGATGAAAAGATAACTGCATGTGTTGTGTTATTAGCCCTGTTAATATTACTTAATGTAGCTAATAGTAATTTTACAGATGATTAAATATTATTTTCATTATTAATTTATTCAGCTAACAGTAACTATTTAGTCAGTAAAGATAATGTATTATTTTAAAAGACCACAGTTTTACATATTACTAAGTGTTAAAGGGTAAATGACTTTCACAACCCAGGGTCCAATTTTTTGAATCTAGCTTGATGCTGTTAGTATGACTTGAAGTATTTCTGGTCTCACAGTGAGACAATGATCCCATGACATCAAGAAACATGGCCAACCCAGCTTATGTTGCCTTTTCATGGATTTGGTCTTAAAAGAGCTATCCGTCTAACAAGGTCTTCATGGTTTTTTCTATAGCAGGACCCATGCTACGATGCCTCAAACAAATAACCAAAAGGAGCATCACAAACCATTACAGACATCTTATCTGATTTATAGCATTCTCAAGCTTTTTGTCTGGCTAACAAAGAGTCACCTAACTAGTATTAAAAATAGCTACATTTTACTATATTTTATGTGAACCCTTGGTAGAGCAGTACAATGTATCTGTATGCAGCTGTTTCAGTGCTCAGGTTACTGTGTCAAAAAATAGGTATAGATATTACAATGGGAGGAATTCAAGTTTGAGTAGAACAGAGAATTCTGGAAGTGCAATTCTTCAACAGTTACATAGGTAGCTCCACAAAATTTCGACCAAACCCTGCAGCTTTGGCACTGACCAACCTAATCACGGACGTCTTTCCACTTTGCAGCAAAGCCAGTGAAAGATAGTGTGGGGGACCAGGCATTCCTGGTTTGCTTTATTATACAATGAAAAACAGTGGAAAACTAGCTGGAGCCAGACCAGGCTCAGCAAGACTTACTCCTACACAGTAGTGGAGATGTGAAAGGCCCTGCTGTAACTTCTATAACTTGACACACAGCTCAGAAACTAGATCACACTGGTTCACAGGACTATGCCAGTTTCTAAGCTGTGTCAGAGTTTATCGACAAAGCGCAATGAATGCAGCAGCGGATCCCACTGCAACAGTGCAGCTAGTTAGGGGAAATTGGAATACTGACACATCAAAGTGAGGATGGAATCACACATGAACAAAAACATACCATATCTTAAAATAACAATCAATGTAAGTAGCCACGTTCTAAAATAAAAAGGTAATTCAAACTAGTAATAATAATGGCAATAACAGATATATAAACTATAACTACTAAATATGACGGTTTATGTATAGGTTATTATGGCGCATACTCTTCGAGGTTAGGTGTTTTGGAAATGTGTGGTACATACCAAATTCGTACATGATTGCGGGTTTTGAAAGCGCGTGGTGAATCGTCAAATGACATACCTATTTGGAACCAGTAGGACCATTTCTGGAGTCCAAATGGAAAGTAGAGGTTAAAAGCTCTTTAACCGAGTTCAAAACTTTGTGTTAGCCATGTAAAATTAAAATTTCACGCTGCAGATATGGGCGCCTGCTAAGCAAATGAACAATGGTAATTACCGCCTGTAGGATGTACAGGATGTTTTTTTTCCTGAGCCACCTAATATTACCTCATTATATAGGCCACCTAGCGCACGAGTAAGTGGGTTACCATTAAGTCCTCCGAGTACCAGGCGTACAATGCCGTGATCCCTTACCCATGCTGGTAAATCCCGTTTACTTCTGAGTGTTTTGGCAGAAGTGAGCTCTTGTTCGTTGTGCAGTAACTGCATGGCGGACCGCAGTCGAGCTTCTTTGGAATCCCGAGTGTGTTTCCATCCTGTGTAGACCATAAGTCCGAACACAACTAAACTAGTACTAACTCTGTAGTACCCTGCTAGGTAAACGGGCAGTAATGCGCCAAGACACTTCCCGAAAGTCCATAGAATAGCCACCGCGTCTATTCCGCGGTGTTTTGACGGCTCCGTCTCGCCTACAGCTTGCGCAGCTTCCCCTGGCTGGGCCGAGCCCGAAGCCTCCAAACCCTTCCGTCCGCATGGCCCTGCATCCTCGCTCGACATCGTAGCGGGTCTCTCCTGGAAATAAATTCACTTCACTCACGTTCGTTCACCTTGGGCGATGCTAAAATGCAATAAAGTTCAGAATAAAAAATTAAACACAGTAAAAATTACTCAGCTAGCCTACTTATTTCACAATATTGCCTGCAATACCGAAAACTGTTATTCTTTAAAAACCCACCCCGAAAATGCGTCGCAGCCAGAGACAGTTGCCGAAGTTGCGTGGCAAGGGCTGCAAGAGTGGAGACAGATGCAGAACAGAGTGGCGTTATCATTCGCAAAACGCAAAAAACTGTTAGGGGTCGGCTACACTAGTTATTTCCTCCCTTCCAGAAACGTAAGATACTCCGAAAGCGCAAAGTTAAAACTGTTAGCGCTGACAGTATGGCTTTATTGAAACACGCCCAGTAGCTACATGCAGACGCGTCGCAGATATGCAGCTGACTCACTAAGACTGCTAGACGACCTTCACAGATGCGAGCGTAGTTAAAATGCTGGCGTTGAGAGAAGCAGCTATTCTTCTGCTCCAAACCAGTCATGTTTTCCAGTGAGGGGGTGTGGCATGTGGAAGAGGGGGTCGGTGGAGGTGCAATTATGAATCTTTGTGGACACACTAAGGGGTGCCGTCACATTTAGAAATGATCACCTTAAATGTTTGTAACAATCGTGCCATTTAGTTCGATAGCCTATACAATCTTTGGGCTACACAGGGGTCTTTTCGAAAATTTTATAAAGCAGTTCATTCGCGAGTTACTGCACAAGAGGACGGCGTTTGCAGTAATAGCAGCAAACGAAGAAAGTGACATCAACATCACGGCAAACACCGGGGAAACCGCGCCGCATAAAAACGGGAAAAAAGTTATTTGATTTTTACGCATTATTTTGAGTCGTACCACGGCTTGGATGAATGGGCTACTCGATGCTTCACACGGTAGTCGAAATCCGAATTGGAGTATTGAGTATTCGCTCAGCAATTTGTTTTAATGTGAATATGTTTACGCTCTTGTCTCTTCGAAAGAATGAAACGAGGGTTACTGTTGATGTTTGAAATAACTAAAATAAATAGGCTTTATAAAACGTGTAATGTTGTTCAACGGGGCTAATAAACACATACATTGTTGTAATATGATAATCACAGAAAACGGCGGTTTTCTACACCGTGGTCAATGTAAACTGTACCGCTACGCGGAAGTACGACTGAACTCTCATTAGCTGTACCTCACACTAAAGACAAAGAGAAAATTCCGTTACGACACAATCAGGCTTAATTATTGGCTCCAATCGCTGGTCAGTCAAGCTATCTTAACTAAGAGTGGTCCGATAACGAAAGTCCTGTGGCACAATTTACGAGTGAAAAGAGCAGCACGGTTCCATGGCACACTCTCAGACAGCGGTGTTCAAAACAATTCTTTTTAGTGATTCGGTTCCTTTCGTTCAGTTCAATAAAATGATTCGAATCTTTGACTCACTGATTCGTTCATTTCCATATCCGGTCGGGCGGCATACACAAATCTGTAAATAGTTTTATTGCATTTTAAAAGTTACTTTACATTGTTCCAAACATCATGTCCATTATTAGTCTGCTCTGCGGCAAAACAGCACGTGTAAAACCAAATGTCAATGAAATTAATAACAATTAAATCGTAATATTCATTACGTGAAACTGCACCATGCTATTCAAACGATCGTGCAGCCGCAAAGTATACTTCGTCTTTACGAAAGTAATAGAACCCCACATTTTAACGTGTATAATAGCCTAAGTACATGTCATTTGCTAAAACTAAAAAAAAAAGCACTGAGGAAAAAAGAGCCACGCTCATATCCGAAGCGAAAAACTTCGTTTTACAAGTTTTGAACTAACCGAGCCCAAACATTTTAATATACTTGCAGGTCTAGTCAGTGATGTCGTGTTTTTATTTGTTGTTAATGTAGACATAGTACGCTACAAATGTGATGCATAGGCTTATGCATCACATTTCTGTTTTGTTTTGTAGCCTACTATGTTGATTTGTCAGTAGGCTATTTATTAATAAGGACTTTATTCACGTTAAAAGGAAAGGTCAACATTAAATAAATCGTAGCCTACATAAAATTGCAGTTGTGCTAAACAAGAACTGCTATACATTGTATGCACCTAAAATATGCTACTGCTAAAAATATAAATATAAAATAATATTCCAGGTAGATGAGCAAAATAATATTTAATAATATTTTTAATTCCTATAATAATGTCACGGAAGCGCTCTGATTCCTTTTGCATCGTCACAGTCAATGGCAGATGTAGCCCAAGCCTGCTATACTGACAACTAGCGATTCTGGCAACACGTAGTCAGCAGGTCTTCATAGTCAGTGAATCCAAAGGAACTGGTGAACTGAGGAACTTGTCAACAGTTCATCAGGTCAGTGGGGAGTTCAGAGTCTTCGTAGTCACCGGATCTTTGGCACTGCCCTACATCGTCAGCTGTGCCGAGATGGCCAGTGGGAGGTGCTTCGAGAGTTTTAGCATTTCAGCCATTGGCTAGTTGTCGTCATGAACGTACTGCTGATACAGTTTTGTGATAGGCTGCTTCGTGGACAGACCGCATATCTAATATCCACTGGAGAGAGAGTTATAGCTGCTATGCCAGCTAATCAGCGCGCATGTTTGCAAAGAGGAAGGAACGAATCTTTTAGACTAAGGATTCAGTACACTCAGTTCACCTCAAAGATTTGTTCAAAAGGATTTGTTCGTTCACGAACTGCACATCACTACTCAGAAACGCGAGTAGAACAGCAGCACATTATGTTCACATCTCAGTCCGGCCTCAGGACTGAATAAAGAGAGGCCAAGTTAAAAGAGCCCTTCCTGATATAATGACACGTCTAAGCTCGCGGACGAGGTACAGAGCAAACACGATAGCTAACATGGTCGTAACCAGGGTTTGAAAAATGGGGGCATTGGTGTTTAGGTTTTGTAAAGGTTGTTGTCTGGGGGTTAGGTTTTGTCAAAATTACACATATAAACATTACAAATCCAAATTTGGCTTTGAAATGTTTCGTAGGCCTACTATTATTGATACCATCGCCTATGTAAGCTGTTTTTTAATCAATGGCATTGTGTGAAACATTAGCTAGCCTATTAATATGAAATGAACAGCCTAGCCTTCATCATAGCCAGAGTACGCATATTTAACATGTTTCATACAATTGCCTTTACTCCAGATGCTGTACCAGGTTACTGTTTTGAAAGTTTCTAACAGATAATGGCATAACGATCATTGCTTTGTCTTACCGAATGGTATGCTGCCAGTTCACACACCAGCCACCTGCGGCTGCCAACGTGCGTAAATTCAAATTGCTGCTGTCAGTGGAAGTGCTGATGATGCAAGGGGCTGTGCTCGCGCCCTCTCTCACAACTCTCACACACAGCGGACACTAAATAACAGTCTGCAGACAGCATGCACTCGCCTTGGAGAAGTTCTCAACCACTGATTTTTTTTATCCAGCTGTATTTAGCTTCAAATTTTATTTTTAGCTCTAAAAAAATTTACCGAGGTCCAGACCTCGGTTACCTCATAGCTGGTTACGGGCATGTTAGCTAACCTACCCTGTCTCTAGGTTTAAGATGTGTTTACCGAAGGTGGAATTCTTTCCGGTCAACGGTGAACGTTTTCCAAAACAATAAATGGTAATAAATCGAAATTATTAACACTGCACAGTGGCCGCCATACTGCGGCAACACTTTCGGGTACTTTCTACACCTTGTTTGAGACTATACCAAATACATTATGTGTAGCTTTGCATTTCTAGTTATGAAACATGAAATGCTCTCTACTCCACAGTGCTCCTAAGTCTGTCTGAGGACGTAACTATAGACAAAAGCCTGTCATTTGTGCTCATGACACTTCAGACATTCCAGTGTTGCTGCAATACAAGTACTCTGCCACAACATCCTGCTGGCTGGAAAAACACATTTGCCTGTGTAAGAGCAACATTTTTATGACCTGTGAATCAATTACGTAAAGCTTTTATCATGACCATTTCCTGTCTTCCTTGTTCCCACTGTGAGCAACTGCAGCTATGAGATCTGATAAGGCTACAGTTGATTTTTTGGCCTTTGTTCTCAATTTGTCTCAGTTTGTGTTTGTGCTCAATCAGTTCTCTTCTGTCCCCTTTCCACTTCACGCCATACAACACTGCCCCTTCCACACTGCTCAGCATTAGTGAGCGTCTATCAAACAGGGAAAATGAAGATGGATTCTATATAATGTCTCATTGGGATGACATCTGTACATACAGCACAACAGACATCGAAAATGAACCAGCTGCAAATTACAGACAAGAGGAAGGCATTTCCATCACAACAAAAATTAAAATGAGTTAAATACTGGTTTCAAAATGCATAAGTTCTACCAGGATTCTTCTCATTTATATGGATGAAGATATGTAGGTCTGATTGTATGAGAATGTTTAATAGACTTTCAATGGGTGGAGTCACTCCAAAAGTTCATTAGTGCAGCCTTTTCTGACCAAAGTGAAGTAAAAACATTTTCTCAGACTAATTTTCCAGGCTGTGATGCAGACTCCCTCTCAGGCAAGACCTAATGATCATGAGAGGTACATGACTCTCCAACCAGTGGTCTGTTCTGGAACATATGTAACCTCAGTGGTCAAGTTTAGTCCTTTCTGAAGTTTAAACCTACATTGACATAATCATACTCTATTAAGGTTCAGGTCTTATTTACTGAGTACACCAGACATGAGATTAGTCATTTCAAATGAACAAACAAAAGTGTTTCCTGTAGACATCAAATGACTGATTTACTGCTAATTCAATTAATGTGAGCAGAAAACTGACACTTTAAAAGTTTTCCAATGAAGCTGTAAATGTAAAAACATGACCACTCTCTCTGACTCTCATACAGATTGCTTATGTTCCTAATTTGTTGGTTGTCCTAGATAAAAGCAAGAGAAAAGCAATAAAAACACATCCTCGGGTGTCTTAGAACCTCTAAATTAATGCCCAACATAAGGGGTCTCTCAGAGGTGAAAGCAATTACATGAAATTAAATTTTTCCAACTGGTTCAATAAATTAGGACAAGAGGTCACAAGCTGGAGTGGTACATGGTTCTTGACCAAGTAGGCTATATGCAGCCAGCAGCATGAATGTGCTCAACCGCTCCAGTTCATCACGGCTATGGTCAAGCCACGTTTCTCCCCTTTCCTCAGACCATGTCATTGTTACTAACTCAATATGGGCCAACATGAGGACCCAAGACCCACACTTTTTGAAGACCCATTTTCTGATCTTCTAACATCAAGGAGTATTCATATTGCTTTGTTGTCACTTGCAGTGTGCAAAAGTATAATTACACAGATGGAGTCTATAAAAAATATTAATCAATAAAATTCTTAAGTCATGAAATATCCTGGTAAGCCTCAATTTTTGAGTCCTTCTACATTCTGAGGTTTTAGAGCAGGAGAGTGTTCTGTACAAATATGCATTTCAAAGATTTAAAATTTGCACATCTATTTGGTGCCAGTGGAAAAGGACGCTTGTAGCACTGAATCCTTCAAATTTACACAGAGTGAAGAGGCAACAGAAGCAGCGACAATCTCTTTTGCTCCTACTCCCACAGCACATGGGGTACAGGTTCAACTTCAGCCACTCTGCTCTGGTGTGTAGGTGGGGGTGTGTGCGTGCGTACGGGTCTACAAGATTTCTCCTTGTCTTTGCACCAGTCAGTCTCCCAGTCTGGGCATCAGAGTGAGGAATCAGTAAATGAATATGAACAGGATGAATAGGGCCTTTCAGACTGCTTGCTGAGGGGGACACTGTGGAGCCCAGCATGTCAGTGAGGCAGGGTAGTGATCCGCATGCTCTGGCTGGCAATGGGGTAGGACACCATGGGAGTTGTGGCGTGGCTCATGGTGATGCCAGGAAGGGGCTGAGCCATGGACACAGCCACGGGAGCCACGGACACTGCCACTGGCGCCATGGAGACAGGCGGTGCCATGCCCTGGGCAATGGTCTGGGCCAGCGCTGCGGAGAGGGGGTGATCTCGGGGTTGAGGTGGGGTGGGGGTGCTGTGGGTGGCGCGGCGTTGGAAGGAGGGGCAGTGGGGGCTCCTGCAGGGGCCACCAAGTCCTGCTGAGTGACAGGGCGGGGCTGCAAGCCGGCGCTGCTCAAAGTGGTGTGAGTCTGGGCAATGCTGTGGTTGTAGGAACTGACGGAGCCGACAGGAGGCGCCAGGCTCTGCTCAGAGGGCGCTGGCGTAGAGGACAGCGTCATCACCTTGGCCTGGCTGCGGAACTGGGCGTTCTGCTCCAGCAGGACCTCGTTGGTGGCAATAAGGTTGGAGACCTGACAGGAAGAGAAGAGGGAGTAAATAAAGAAATGAAGAACACCAAAGAGCATCAGTGTACACAATTAGAAAGTCAAATCAAAACCAGACCAGTGAGCTGACTAACAACCTAGGAGATCCATCAGTGCAAATCTGAAAGAGCTGAAATCATAAAAAGGAGAGAGAGGGTCTTGTATCTGGTAATGCACAGCTACAGACTACATGCAGTACTCCAGCTCCTGAGAATGAAATAACCTTTTTAAAGGAACTTTCTAGCACTTTGCTAAAATAGCATTTTAAAATAGCTGAAATATACCATCTTCATCGTCACTTATTGCATTTAAGCATCAACCTTCTGTCCACATTTACTTCTCTTCTACCTTCTGTGCATTTACTTGCCTGTTTTTTTAGTTCCTCCACCCTCTTCCTCAGCAGGGCGTTCTCCTCCTCCAGAAACCTGTACTCCAGCGGGCGGGGTGGGAGGGCAGCCTGCACTCCTAGCTCGTAGTGGCCCCCTCCCCCTCCGTCTGCTAGCCGCAGCCCCTCCAGCCGCCGTCTCTTCAGCTGCAGTGCCGCATGGTCCACAGGGGCCTCCAGGGGCCCCGCCTCGAACAGTCCGCTCTCAAACAGAGGGTCGTACACTGAGCAGGGGCCCCTGTCAAAGCGCCTGGGCCCTGGGGGACCCATGGAGAGACAGCCCCCTAGCCCCACACCGCCTCCTCCACCCCCACCTAAAAGGCCCTGCTCCCTGCAGCCCCCCAAGCTCGGGCACCCCATCCCCAACATGTTGCCCCCGCCACCTCCCCCGACCAGTCCTGACATGCTCCCTCCCACCCCCCCGCAGCCACCTCCTCCTCCCGCCATGCTCGCCATCCCACTGACCCCAGTGCCCATGACCCCGCCTCCCCCGACCCGGGGCGGCTCGTACTCATAGTCCTTCTTCACATGGCGGAACTTGCACTTGTTTCCCCGCTGACACTCCCCCTTCAGGAAGTCCCTGCAGATGGGCACCTCACCGCGGCTCAGGGGCAGGTCAGTTGGGGACAGCCCCAGGCCAGCTGCCACTTTGCCCCGGAGCCTGAGGGGCAGTTCGCCCGTCTTTTTGTAGTAGTCCTCGTCCTCCTTGGAGCCGTGCACGAAACGGCAGTTGGTGCGCACACACTCCTTGTTCTGGTGGTCATGGCAGAAGATGAACTCGTTCTTCTGCACACCCAGGTCGGGCACCTCGTTGAAGTCCGGGTGGCGGAAGCGGCAGCGCTTCCCCCTCTTGCATACGTTGCGCAGGAAGTCGCGGCAGACACCGTCCAGGGCCAGCCCTGAGCCCAGCCCCCCGCAGCTGCTCCCGTTCCCCAGCGCCCCTCCTCCCCCCATCGCGCCCGACCCAGCGCCACCCCCTCCTCCGCAAGTTCCACCTCCTGCTGTTCCCCCTCTGCCTTCCCCTGCTCCACCCACCAGCCCTGCACTGGCTCCTCCCTCTTCACCCACGCTGACACCCACTACCCCCCCACTGCCTCCCCCACTGCCACCTGACAGGTAGGCACTGTCACGATCAGGCATGGCGCTCGGCCCGGCAAAGGGGGCACACAGCGCACATGTGGGTGTTTGTCTGCCTGTCTGTCTCTCTCTGCACACTTATGATCAGTTGTTTCAGCTCTTGAATGTTTCAGATCAGTGAAGTCCCCTGCCCCGACACCTGCAGTTGAAACATATCACAGTATATTAATAAATCTTTCCAGTATCAACCAAGGCAAAAGACATTGCTAACCACTTGCTAACAACACACGTTATGTTACAACACTTAACACAAGGTTAAGCAGCTAAACGACTTCCACTTTACAGTGCCCTATGAGACATTTGCTCAAATGATCTAGGTTAGGCTGCTAGCTGACTACAGACTACAAATAGTCTGCTTGTCGTGGTATGTAAACTGTCGTTTACAGTTAATGTGCTTCGTCTATATTTTGCGAAACTGTATTTGCTCTTGTGCGATATTTCTGTGTATTAAAGATAACTGCTTAGTCTAAAGTGCTGAATTAGCATCTGCTGTTAGTGTGACTACAGATACTGTCTGATGTAGGATAATTAGGTATCTATATAAGCTGTAAATCAGTTAAAATCGATTTCCCTCCGTATTTTCGCAATTTACCCAGCACGTTCCGCAACCCACCTTTTTGTGCGGCTAAGGCGTCGTTAGTTCGTTGGTTCACTAGCTAACTAGTTACTTACTAGGGTATATTTTCCTAGTTAGCCAGCGAGCTAAAGAGGCAATCCTAAAAATCACCTTGTTTTCCGATTGCCTTAACTTTATTCACAGGCTGGACAGCCAGTTAGCATCGTTTATAACTCCGATCTAAACTAGTTGTAAAACGAACAATATGCCTCCTAGCGATCGTTACCACCGAACAACTAGCTAGCTATCTAATTTACTTTCATAAACTCAGTAATTATTTAGCTAACGTTTGCTGAAGACCGTAGCTGGCCACATAATGCTATCAACCTTAGCATATCAATTCATAACATCTCGGCCTGTACACGTTGTATCCTTTGTTGCTAACTAGCTAAGGTAACTAACGTTATCCATGAACCAACTTACCCGCTAAAACTGAATACTTTAACTAGCCGAAATCCGTAGTCATTCATTTGATATGCAGATACGGCCGACAGCCACCATTCTTGGTTATGGACTGGTACTGTTATTTTTTCACAAGACTGAAATATTCTGTTATCGAACACATAGCTAGCATGCTAGCTAACCCAGTAGCAGGCTATTGACAAAGATAGTTCAGGATGCACGTCAAAGCTCAACGACTCTCCCCACACAGAAAAGAACAACGCCCGATCGCATCAAACGTGCATGTAGCAAATGATCAGTATATCCCCCTCCTCCGCCAGGCTCCGGTACTTTACCGGAACCAGCCATACCTTCAAACTTCCGGATTATTCATACAGATCTGGATTTGTAATTTTTTTTTTTAACCTTATTTTGTTATTTGGATGTTCATGTTTGACAGCCAGTCCTTGAGGCCTTAGGATAAATCAACACATAGCATAATTATGAGCTCAAGATGACACTGCCAACCTTCAGAAGTAATAAACACTGTTGATAAATTATTCTAGGATGTCTGGGGGCTTCCTGTCACATTCTGTGACAGTGACATTCAAAAGTGAAACAACATCTTTTCAAGATTTTTGTACCATATAACAACCCTCCTATAAGAGATGATGGAGGATGAAAACATGTTATATCCTCTGTGTGAACACCTCTGTTTAAATAGACAGAGGATATAACTGTTAGCCCTGTTTCTTCTGAGTGCAGTGCATAGTTACTAAGGTTTGGGTATGAATACTTCTCCACAACCTTGGTTAGATTACAGAATTAATAGTTGTGAACATTTGTGAGATATTTTCATAGTTCACGAAATTCATGGAACTTTTCGTTTGATTTTTGACATTTCAAAACCATTTCAGAATGCGCTTGTAATTTGTTAACTCCTTATATGGCTTTTTGCTTGTGTTGTACTCTGCCTCACTTATAAGTTGCTTTTGATAAAATGTCTGCCAAATGAATACATTTAAATGTAAATGTAAAACATGATTGTTAATTTAACCAATCAGGTAGAGCTGACTATTGGCTAGCCAAACAACATAAAGGAATTACCTTTATGAAGGAATTACTTTTCTGACACTTCCTGGTTTCAGTGACTATAAATAACTGGAGCTTGCAGACTTCTGTTTCTATTTCTATGGGAAACCTTATAGGTACTGATTCTACATATGGCATATAAGGAGCCTCCAATCTAAGGCTTTTGTAATAAAGTAATACTAATGGAAGGGAAGGCTGGGACCAAACACAAATAATTTTTCCATATGCATGTCATGGAGTACATGGGAATAAATCCTTAAAAAATGACACCTCCATGTTCTTTGGCCCTAAATTCAAACCCAGTAAGGCTCAAGCATGAGATGAGCATGAAGTAAATTGTTCCCATTGTCACACAGGATGGCGTAATGTTATTTTTCTGTGACAAAACATCTGTCAGTGCTATTTTTGATTTTCTTTTTAATATGCATTGTTGTGTTGCTCTTTTTAGGATGCTCTTAAATATGCTTTTATTTCCTTATTATTTGGCTAACAGTGATATGTTGCATAAATTATACTACCACATGTTTACAGGTGTGACAAAGCACCTGAATACAATAGGGAGTTACCTGCTTTTTGGTGAAGAAACTATAGAAATCAGTAAGCACCGGGGACAGTGATTTTCTGGAATGTTTGTGATTGACAGATTTCATTAGCATAACAGCAACAGTTTTTATTAACCAAGGTTAGTACAATAGAATTAGGGACTGTAATATGCTCAGTTATTGGTGTCAAACCAAAATTTGCCAAATAAATGTTGCACCATAGTTTTGGTTTGGCACCAGTAGTAAGTACTCACATCACAGTCATCATCTTAATTTGCCAGTCGTCATATCCCTGTGGTTCACAAGCATTGGAGCCAATTTATATATTTCTGGCTCTTAGCATTATCATGAATATTGAACTCATTACAATTTATAATAATTGTTCGCTTTTGGGATAACGTATACTTACACATTCATTATTGGTCCAACTTAAACAGCCACCAGGTAGCAGATGTGGGAACTAGTGTGCCAGGAGGCTCTAACAATTTTCAAACACAACCGCTTCACTGTATGTTCATTCAACTCACAATCTCAACTATTCTATGAACATGAAAATAACCTCAAATATTCTAAAATACATCTTGGATTTGTGGATCTACTGGAGCAGCCACATTCAAAAGAGACATTAGGAACATTAGGAAATAGAATGCCACTACCACCAACCATCACATATCAGGAGACTCAACAAGACCTCCTCTGACCAAATGGTCCGCCTCCTCCAAAATCCCAGAATAACCATATCAAACCATTTCCTTGTTTAGCGATTTCAGTTAGCAAAGCATCCAAAGCACATCAGGAGAATGTGTCCTTCCACATTTGAAATGAAACCTTCACTTCCATGTAAAGGAGCAGTCAATGGACACTATAAATTAAGAGCACATATCCTTGCTTGAACATTGGGGTAATCTCCAGGTAGGGAGGCTTGAAGCGCTAGACCCTGAGCACTCCAATAATTTTTTCATTCTACATATTACATTTTCCCCTAGCTTCTGCAAAACCTTTAGTCATGGCGAAACTACACATCTTAAACTACAGAACTTGACTATAATGAAGGTTAAAATATTTCCCCCAAATGCACACTTTCAGGAATACATTGTCAGTTCAACCCCAGAATTTGCAGTTTATTTGCGATTTCATCTTCAAATTAATCAATTTCTTCAATACTGATGAACTAAGCCAATGCCAAGCATGTTTGACATTCACTTCAACTTTGTTTAGCATGACCAACCGACAACCACCCATTGCACTCTCCACTGCTAAATGTTTTAAATGTTTAAGACATGAAATTTCAAATCTCACTAAGGCACAGCGACTGACACAGAGGAGACACACCAGTGTGCTAAAAATTAGTGTACTTTTTGCCTTCAGACCATGCAAATATGCAAGGTGAAAGGTGGTGGGCCAACTCTCACTTCTCAACCTGAAACACCAACTATTGACTGAATTTGGAAAGTTGGTGCTCAACTGACACAGCCATTTCCTCATTGTGCAGAATGTGAGAGTTATCTCCAAATTCCCCAAAGCACCTTATACAAGGATAATACGTTGTCAATCTAGACCAGTGTCTCAACCCTACTCCTGGCGGCACCCTGTCCTGCATATCTTCTATCCTGGCAGCTTGATTAAATCAGGTGTGCTCAGCTAATAAAACGTGCCACTGATGAGTTCAGTCAGGTAAGTAGAGCAAGGATAGATAAAAGATATGCAGGACATGGTGCCGCCAGGAGTAGGGTTGAGAAACACTGATCTAGACTGTTAAGTATAGGACTCTCCCTACTTGTTCCTTTAAACTTCCACTGAACTCAAAACTGCTTGTTTTTATGTGCATCAGTGTACCTAAAGATTAAAGGCAGAGAAATGCAAGAATGGTCTGTAACCAAAAACATTTATTTGAGATGTTCCATACAAAGCAACTGTGCTGGTCAGGTGTTTTAAGTCCGGAATGCCAGAAGAACAGGCACCAGATCCTTGATCTTCATCGCCACCCCTCAAGCTGCTGGGGACAGCTGGCCATAGGATAAGGGGCCAAGCTATGGCCTCTCCTCTTGAATGCCGAGGTGGGTGGCAGATGACTGGCTCCAGGACAACCCCTGGACACAAGCAACCAGGAAAGGAGGCGGGGCAGCACAGCCATAGGGGAGGGGCCAGTTTACTTGGACCTCTGCCTCATCTTTCTTCTCTTCCGCTTAAGCCTGAGAGAAGGAAAGTCCACTGGGTTACAGACAAGCACAGAGCCCTCCACTGAGGCAATTTTGCACTCATGTGCCGTGAGCCAAAACATAGGCTGCACATCCCACTCCTGAAACAAATACTATGGAAGTTAACGCACAGAAGTACAATATCTAACAGGTCATACCAAATTTGCCACAATGAAGAACCACTGGCATTATCTGAACAGACTGCATACAAATAGTCGGGGAAAAGTGCTTACCTACGCATGCGCTTCTTTCTCCACTGAAACAGGAAAACAACATTTAAACCACAACTCAACTGGTGAACATGCTCGTAACAGTACAGCAGTCAGTAGGAACACACTCCAAAAAAAAAAACCCTACCAGCACTGATGCCTACATAATCGCTTCAACAGACCCTCAAGCAACTGCCAATGGCAAATATCACAGCTCTGCCCCCACGAGGGACGCAAACGCGGATTTGGCTATTGAATAAGTAGCACTAACACTGTCACAGAAAATCTATCTTTGAATTAGCCGTACGAGAAACAACTCGTCAGCCAGCAAGTGACATTCTCATCATGCAGCTGCAATTCGAGTGTTATAACAATGCTACCAATTTAATACACATTTACATCTTGATATGTTCACAGCTAGCTTTATTAGCGACGGACAGGGCATGCATCAACCTTGCTTTAGATACAAAGCAAGTACATTCCTCCTTCGTAACATGAAAACAATAGATACATAGTCAAGTACGTGCACTCTGTCAAGAAACAAATGAATTTAAGGAGCTGTGATCATTTTAGAGACGTTCAACCATACTTTCAGGAAAAACTACAAAATGGATGCCATCTAGCACTGCTGCCATGGAAGCTGAGAACCTTTACAACCCGTGTCAGATAGCTGATGTTGGCTATCGCTACTGTTTACATGTGAGCATACATATTTGCAAAATCGATCCATTTTCTATTTTTATTATACTAGTGAATGTTTGAATGTTATTTTCAGGTCCGGTGTGTGAGGGACGCGTGAAAAGCATCGCGTCCCAGAAGTAAAGAAATCTGTTGGACCTTACCTTTGCCCTCATGTTGTGGAGGTGGGTCTACAAAGAAGAAGAAACTGCGTTAACAATTATGAAGGATGATTTTTATATGTAGTCGGATTGATTTGGATACGTTTGAAAGCGACGCAGCTAAAATCCGTTACCTCTCTAAGATGGCTCCAACTCCAAGAGGACGTGACGATCACAGAGGAAGGCATTTAATAAGTCGCATTGCGTCATAAGAAAGAACCCTCGCGTCTGTACTGTGGGGATTGTAGTTCTTGGGTTGAGGCTCCATACCAAAGAAAATTATCCTTCGAGGTTCAAAGACTAATAGGCTATGTCACGTTTAGAGCAAAGATAAGAGCCTACCATAATGAATACTACTAATTATGCAAGTTTATACACCTACTATGTTATATTCTGGTTAAATTAACACATGTGCATCTTTGGCTCATTGACCCAAAAAAGTAGGAGTAAGATTCATGCACAAGGCACAATTATTCTATCTGGCAACACAGTCAACAGTACCCCATCTGAGAGTAAAACCAGCAACCTCTGGATTATGTGCAACGTTCCACATTGCTGCATATACAGCTTCACAGCAACAAGTGAACACAAGCATGGCATTTAAAAATGAAAATAAATATACAAATAAATACATAAACAAATAGTCATAACCATGGAAAATAAAAACAACAAATAAGTACTTTATACATTTAAGATCCCTGTATTGGAAATTAAGGCAACAAATATCATCCAAAAAAACAAATGATTTCAGGATCACTTTTCCAAAATTGAGAAACAAGCGCATTGTGAGTGAACACTTCTCAGTGTACCAATTAATGAAAACAGAAAAATAAAACACAAAATCTATCCTCTGACCCCCTGCAAAGAGCAAGTGAGATAAACTCCTGGAAATATTTAAGAAAGGATGTCACAGTATATCTCTCTCTCGTGTCAGTGACAGTCCACCATAAGAGAGGCTGCATAGACTCTATTGGTGTTCAGAGAGTCTGAGTGGGTGGTCCAGAGAAAGCTGAAACCAGGAGGTCTGAATTCTGGTCCTTTCACTTGTCATGATCTTTTACCAGGTCTGTGTTTGGTGATCTGCACAGCATCTCTCCATGGGGAGGAACACACATTCAGCTGACCATCAGGAGTGCAGAAGAGAGGGAAAAGTAAGGAAGTCATCAGAGACACTATTCACAGTGTCAAGTTTTCAGCACAACTCATCTGTAAATTACAGCTTGTAAGTGCAGTGTTTCACTAATTTTTAAGAATGACACAGTGAATCAGGTCTTGTAAGAGTAGTTTCTCACTATATTTTATGAACAGTAAATTAATGAAAAGTGTCTGAAATGTTGTGGTTTCCATATCCTCTGGAGGATAAAGGCAAAAAAGGCCTATCCACTCCATTTCTGATTTATTTGAAGAATGCCAGCTTTAGCAGATAAGGGGTTAGAAATTCAGTTATGCATTCAGGTGCATAACCATTTTGTGCTTTACAAATACATAAATTAATTTAACTACAATCAATTTGAAAACACATCAGAACCTTATGCACAGATGCAAAGACAGGGGTGATGTCAGCTTTCATCTTGGTTAATATCAATAGTCTTAGTGCACTATTTTGAACAAGTTAAATGGTTTCTAATCTCACTGAAACGAATGCATACATTAATCTTCCATCATCAGACAGAGAGAGTTAGTGTTTGCTAAAGTTCCTCAGATGAAGAAAGGTTATGTTTGTTATACTTTTAATATGGGACTGGAAGTTCAAGATCAGCAATTAGATCTTTTTTGGTCTAGATGGAGGAAATTACAAGACACCAGTTTTTATATCTGCCAGACATTATACTAAAAGGTAACACTATTATCATCAGGTAATACAGACGTGTACACTTGTATGTCATCAACATAGCCATGGAAGATGACACTGGCCTTGCAAATGATTCTGGCTAATAGAAAAAAATACAGAGAAGAAAAAGGGGCCATGAACCCTTCATGTAGTATCATGTAAACTTTCTCCAAAAGTTCTCAAAAATTATACTTCTACTGAGAAAATCATTAAGCAGTTTAAATGCCACTTTTGCAAGAATTTTATGCCTTAAACCAGACATTTGCTCCAGGTCTACGATTGCGCAAAACAGAACTTTCAAAGTTATTTTTCATCAGCAAATGTTTCACAATGGCAATCTTCAGAACAGAAGGAAATTTCCCCAGTGAGAGAATAACAGGTGAAACTAGAGCAGTTGGTTATGGCCACGACATCTGACACAATAATGAGACATCTTTTAAAAATCTGGTGTGAATGGGACCAAATAAGCAGGTAGAAGTACTTAATATGTGTACATTAATCTGGAAAATTCATGGGAGTCTTTCTGGCTCAGCTGTAGTTTTCCAGTTGTTCCTTCAGGAAATCATAATAAATTTATTTGGCCCCCATTCACAGTTTTGTGACAGTTTTTCTCAGCTTTATATTTTTCCTAGGTGTACAATATCAAGGGGAGTTGTCAGTTTTCTGGCTGATAAATTGATTTGCTACTTCATCAGCTGAGAGAGGATTGGGAAACATAGAGGGAGCATTCACAAGCTCAGAATGCTTACCTGTCAATGAGGATTTTAAAAATCACTTTCTGATTGTGTGTTTTACATTACTATATGTTGTTGGCAAGATGATCTTAAAGATCTTAAAGATGATCTTAAAGACTGCAAGAGTGATCTGAAACAGCAAGATCTTAAATAACATGTTTGACAGCTGATGTCTAACCTAGTTCTAAAGTATAGCCTTTGTCATGTGTTGGCCCCTGATTAAAGTCAAACTCTTGTGATAGGTTTAAATAATACTTGGCCTTGGAATCTGAGTTGTCCGCATGTCAGGTCAAATCATCTACCAAAATTTCCTTGTCATAATTAGCTGAACCAACAAAAAACTCAGCAAACTCACAGAGAAATTCTGAACTTTGTTCAGATGGGCAGTAAATGGTCATGAATACAACAGGCAGATGATACAACAGTTTCTTTACAGTTTACAAAAGCATGCTCAGGGCATTTATTCAAGGTGGGAACACAGGTAACAGGGGAACAGCTAAGAAAGAGAGCTGACATTTTGGTGTCACATGATGTCTTTTTCAGAGCTGAAGTGTGTCCTGGCTTTTCAGTCCTGAAAATGAAAGGCAACACATGTCAATGCAAGCACCCCTCGCTACTCTCTTGTAAGCCATATTATTCGCATGGAAACTTTTTTGAACACAATTATGTGAGCACTTCACAGCTGCCCAGGGATGTTCTACGGGGAAAAAAAAAACAGAAAAGGGTTTGACTGAAAGTACTAAATTTTACACCAGCCCTGTCAGAGCCATACACTGGCTGTTTGATTTGCACACAGAAAAGCTGTTTCCTTGTTGGTCCTCTGCAAGTACATATTCACCTTTTCCAGAAAATCTGAAATTAATCTCCAGTAGTAAACTGTAAGGTTAAACACAATACAACACAAGATGCCCTGTAGAAGAGGCACATGCAAGTTTGACAAAAACCTGTAAAGGTGCCTCTGGGAAGAATGGCAAGTTTGTAACATGGCCACTGGGTCATTTCTGCCCTCACTGCTATACACACTGTCCTGTTATAAATTATATGCTCATTGTCTCACATGGCCACTAGCTCCTTTGCTGTTGGCCTACTGTACCTGCAGGTGAAAAGGGCAACATTAGGCTCCTCCTCTCTGACTTGCTGGAAGCAATAATCACACGTTTCTCAGAGAGGCCTAAAGGTGGGCTGCCCTTTGGCTGCTCTCTGTCAATCATTTCACTTCCTCCTCTGACTTTCACTGCCCAAGTAATGGCAAAAGCTTGTTGCAAGGGCTATTAAGCATGTTCACATGGGTGGGACTGTATAAAATGTGTGTAAATAAAGTCAGCATTGGCCGGGAAAAACATTTTCTTTCACCTGGTGCAGAAGGTGGCTGCTCTCCACCACAGTCTTGTAAATGTTTGGCAGGACACCATGCTCTGGAGGTTGGATTTTGGATTGGTGAGTAGGACTGTCACCTGCCCAGACAGTCTGACCCCTTCCCCGGTGGATCTCACTGCACAAGAAACTATACGATGATGGGCCTGGCGCTGCAGCTGCTCCTGGGTCAGCATCTACGCCTGCTTCCTAATGTATCCCTCTGGCTATCACAGTGTTCCTGGTGGTTTCTGAATCCATTCATGCTGCATGGCCTCATCCGCAGTCATGCGCACTGCAGGGTCCCACCTGTGCAGCACAGATACGAGGTGTTTAAGCAGCAGCGGGCCATAGACAGCCACGTTGGTCTGGCAGTGGATTGGCCAGTAGAATGACGCTGTCTGTCTGCAGTGTGACCAGGGTCACCGGGTGGGACACGTACATGAGACAGTGCCTTACAAAGTCCAGAAACAGCGGATCCCCGCCCCTCAGCACACTGGCCAGGTCCCTGGAGTTGGACTGCCTCCTCGTGTTATTTCTAAGCTGGTCATCAGTATCTGTCCCAAAATAACAGCCATCCATCAACTGACAAATTAAATTTCAATACATACCACGAAGTGCCTGCATAACAGTTTGTTGTGAGGCATAACAGTGTGTGCATGAAGCGTACATGAAGACGCTCCATGGTAGAGGTGGTCAGCATGATGCAGAGGAGAACAATCTTCCTTATCTAAATATGACACTTGTTACTGATATTTCTTATACATTTAAGCCTTTTATGTGCATAACTGATGATACATATCACATAAAAAATGATCACACAGGTTAGCTGCAAAGTGTGAACCTTAGTGAGGATACTGTATATTTATATAGTATTTACACTGTATATTAAATCTATCAAAGATGCAGGGAAACCAACTGTCTGCTGTCTGTCTTTGTGTCTGTGTTTGTGCTTACCAAAAAAAATCATCTTTCTGGGTGCTGCCTGGACAATCTCTTCTGGGGGCATTCCCAGGACCTTAAAAATAATAATTTGAGAACCAGACCTGATATTGACCCAAATATTCTCGAATGAATTGAAAAGTGTACTATCCAAGTAGTAATATAAGATGTTTGTTGTTATTGTAATGATGACAGTAGCGCACACACAAGTAGTAGCCCTAACTGGTTAGCATTAGCTAACATTATTGTGATTAGGCTACTATAATCTGACACAAAATATTGGTCTGTCCCTTAGCATAATGACTGAAACGTCAGCTGCCTCCGTAAAAATCTTCTTATACGTGCAGCACGATTAACTGAAAATCGCTGCGTTGCATAATTGATAAATCTATAAGGCATGTGAGAGGGCCGTGTGTTACCGCGACCAAAACGACTCCAAATAAGCCACAAAGTAAGTATAATCATGAACCAGTGATGTGCAGTCTGTGAACGAACGAATCCTTTTGAACGAATCTTTGAGGTGAACTGAGTGTACTGAATCCCTAGTCTGAAAGATTCGTTCCTTCCTCTTTGCAAACATACGCGCTGATTAGCTGGCATAGCAGCTATAACTCTCCCTCCAGTGGATATTAGATATGTGGTCCACAAAGCAGCCTATCACAAAACTGTATCAGCAGTACGTTCATGACAACAACTAGCCAATGGCTGAAATGCTAAAACTCTCGAAGCACCTCCCACTGCCCATCTCGGCACAGCTGATGATGTGGGACAATGCCAAAGATCCGGTGACTACGAAGACTCTAAACTCCTCCTACTGACCTGATGAACTGTTGACAAGTTCCTCAGTTCACCAGTTCCTTCGGACTCAAAGGACCCGGTGAACTGTTGACAAGTTCCTCAGTTCACCAGTTCCTTCGGCCTCAAAGGACCCGGTGAACTGTTGACAAGTTCCTCAGTTCACCAGTTCCTTTGGACTCCAAAGATTCACTGACTATGAAGACCTGCTGACTATGTGTTGCCAGAATCGCTAGTTCTCAGCATAGATGGCTTGGGCTACATCTGCCATTGACTGTGACAATGCAAAAGGAATCAGAGCGCTTCTGTGACATTATTATAGGAATTAAAAATACTATTAAATATTATTTTGCTCATCTACCTGGAATATTATTCTATATTTATATTTTTAGCAGTAGCATGTTTTAGGTGCGCACAACATATCGCAGTTCTTGTTTATCACAACTGCAATTTTATGTAGGCTACGATTTATTTAATGTTGACATCACATTTCCTTGTAACATAAATAAAGTCCTTATTAATAAATACTGACAAATCAACATAGTAGGCTACAAAACAAAACAGAAATGTGATGCATAAGCCTATGCATCACATTTGTAGCGTACTATGTCTACATTAACAACAAATAAAAATACAACATCACTGACTAGGCCTACAAGTATATTAAAATATTTGGGCTCGGTTAGTTTTTGACTTCGGATATGAGCGTGGCTCTTTTTTCCTCAGTGCTTTTTTTTTTTTTTTAGCAAATGACATGTACTTAGGCTATTATACATGTTAAAATGTGGGGTTCTATTACCTTCCTAAAGACGAAATATACTTTGCGGCTGCATGATTGTTTAAATAGCATGGTGCAGTTTCACGTAATGAATATAACGATTTAATTATTATTAATTTCATTGACATTTGGTTTCACACATGCTGTTTTGCCACAGAGCAGGCTAATAATGGACATGATGTTTGGAACAATGTAGAGTAACTTTTAAAATGCAATAAAACTATTTACAGATTTGTGTATGCCGCCCAACCAGATATGGAAATGAACGAATCAGTGAGGCAAAGATTTGAATCATTTTATTGAACTGAACGAAAGGAACCGAATCACTAAAAAGAATTGTTTTGAACACCGCTATCATGAACTCTACTGTGTTGTGCGAGAGTGCTTTTCTTCAACACAAAAAGTTGTATTGTGATGACGTAAGCGTGCTCGGGCGTGGAGCGTTAAGCGCAATGTGAGCGCAGGCCCGTGGGGGAGTGGGGAGGGGGGACAATCGTGCTCAGGCACGGTACAAGGCAACCGGGCCTAGTGCAAGTACGCCCTGAGAGGTGGATGCATCAAACCACTTATGTATTGTTGGGACCTTTGGCTAGTGTACTTGGTATGTTTAAACAAACACCTTCTCTAGGATTCATTTTCAAATGTTGGCTTTCACCAGACTACTTTAAATTCATTTTCAGCTAGAATTTAATAAACCACTAATAACAATTCATTAATGTTTCAATAACAGCCCCTGGTAAGCTTTACATAGGCATTACAGTACAGGGGAAAGCAGTGCTGGTACCTCCATGATGCAAGCCAGCTGGTCTGCCTCGTTGGTTCCAGAGAAGAGGGGGATACCGGTGTAGAGCTCAGCCAGGATGCAGCCCAGACTCCACATGTCAATGGCTGTGCCGAAGGGAAGACCCAGAATCACTTCTGGGGCGCGATAGAACCGTGTCTGGACATAAGAGTACCCTGCAAACAAGCACCAGAGTCAGAGAGAGAGAGAGAGAGAGAGAGAAAGAAAGTATGTGACTATGTGTGAGAAAAACAAATCTGAGGTTTCACCACTTCTCGTTCAGCTTGCATGGATTGCCCAAACCCCGCCCCCAATCAGGAATGAAGGCGCTTACTTACCTTTCTGGTACTCATAGAAGCTGCACCCAAAGTCAGCTACCTTGATGTTCCTGTGTCCTTTCTCGGGCAGGAGGATATTCTCCTTTTAGGAAAAGGAAAATCTGATTTAAGGACATTATTGTATTCAACACTTTTTTAAATACAATTCATCATTAGTCATTTCAGTGGTGATTAATAAAACATTATGTATGTCTACCTAAAATTCTGTAAACTAAAGAGTTATCACTGCTCCACTCTATTACATCTAACAAACAGCCTACCGGCTTGAGGTCGCAGTGAATGATCTTATGCCTGTGTAGCATCTGTAGAGTGGTGACCAGGGAAGTAGCATAGTGGTGGGTCTGGGAAAAGCTGAGACCATGGAAGTTGTTCTTCTTGATGAGCTTGAACAGGTCCGTTCTGTATAGAGGAGAGAATTTCAGTCTCACTCTGGTACCCAACATGATTGATGTGTAAGATTATTACACCACTGACAATGTTTCAGCTATCTTCTAGAGGGCAGCATCCACCAAAATGTTTATCTCTTCATAAAAGCCCCCAGATCTATGCTACAGACAGACTGCCTTGAGTCAATGCTCAAAAGCACTTTGATTGTGCCTGACAGAAACTCTGTGAAGTTCAAGGCTATCAGATACAAAGTTCTTTCTGCTGGCACTTTAGAAACAGGCATTCAGGCATTATGATACCGCCTAAAACTGCAGCAGCCAGGAGTCAATAGGGTGGTATAACCTAACACTGAGTATAACTGTAGCTTTCATCCCATTCCTCAGCATGGCCCTAATAAGTGCATTAATCAATTAACTTGTTTTTCAGTCTTTTTGAACGAGATAGTGCCTTGCCTTATAGTTTGAAGACCTCCAGATTTAATCTAGATAAACTAAGGTTTACATCAATTTGGCATAAATTCTATCTAAAACTGAAGAACTTTTTCTTTTAAATTTTCATGGTGTTTCAAAATCTCACAATAATTTGGCAAATATGCTGTGTATACAAAAGCTTCAGGTGTAAGACATGAACATGATTACAGATGGTTTACTGTTAAAAGCCAAATTTTTATCTTACATACAGGAGACTTCTTTCACTCAAGACTGTGACAGGAGTATACTATATGCTCAAAACATCTTTGAAAAGTTTAACATAACAGCTATGTTGGCAGAACAGTGTGTTATGCAGGCTGCAGTTTTGCGGACCCTCTGAAAAACAAAGGCCATCACAACAGCTCTTCAGAAAATTATGGACCACAAAGCTGATCTTATGTTGGTCCAGGAGCTCTTCACAGGATTATGGACCAGAGACATCACTCACCCCTGGAGCTCAAAGACAATGCAGATGTGGTTTCGGAAATACATGTGCTCCTTCATATGAATGACATTATATCGGTTCTCTTGGTCTTCCCTCCGGATCACATCCAGGATCTCCAGCTCCTTCATAGCCATGTGCTTGGCACTGCAGTAACACACAAAAACAACAGGAAGCCTCACCTCACAAATATATCCTTATGATGGGCCTGACAGATCTACTAACAACTGAATAAAACCAGCAGCTCACAGTATCGTCTTTCATAACCATGAACTAACATACTAGACAGAATTAACAGTAGGTGTTATACGTATGACTGAGAACAAAACAGGGTTTTGATCGATTTCCAGGCTTGAACCTAACAACTGACTTCATCACAAACTACATTGACAACTCATACATTTTAGGATTATATGACTCTGTTCCATGACTTGCATGTTCATCTAATGCTTCAAAATCAGTTGAAAATATTTTTGCCACTATACACATAAACACTCTTTCTTGTTTTTTTTTCCTGTTTGTATTCAGCTCCAAGGCCCTTAGTTACTCTGAGCAAACATGGGCAATGTAAGTAGTCCCAGTAGAGTCTTCTACTACTTGCAGAAGAAACATAATTTCAGTTTCCTAACTTCAGTCTTCCTGATAGCCTCCTTGGTTCTTACATTCCACCACACCATACCTTTCTCCCCATTACATTCCTCTAGCCTTCTGACTCACTGTCTCCCTCAAGACTCCCACCTTCTTCTAGCCTGTCTGAGCTAAAGTGGAGAGGACACCCTCATCACCTCTTAATGTTGTGAATGACCTTCACGGCTACCAGTTCCTTGGTCTTGTGATCAAGACATTTAAGGACAAGGCCAAAGGATCCCTGCCCAAGCTTCTCCAGCACCTCATAGCGGTAGGCAATGTGATCATGCAGGACCTGGTCAGAGGGAAGGGCATTGGTGCAGCATTATTACAGCTATCTGATGATCAGCCCATGGACATGTTTATCCAGTGAAAGCTGCTTTTTAACACAAACACACACACAAACATATGATAGGTGTGCTACATTTTCATAATACTGACGTCACCATAGTGATATCTTCCTGCTTGCCGTGGCCAACACCAATCCATGTGACAACAGAAGCTGGCCAATCCAAGTGAAAATGAAGTGATTAAAGGGTTCATCCATGAGACAGAAAAATTATTGTAAATGCAGTCAAGCCCACTGAGTCATCTTATTTACAGTGTCTCCGTTGTATGCTAAGAATTTAAACTGTTTCACTACTGTTTAATGTTACATGCTATTGGAGATGGATGTGTGGGTTCAGTGTCACATCCTTTTTGACACTACTTTAACAACAGCATGCATGGTTTAAATTTATACATTTTACCCATTTTACCCTTGTAAATAAGCTGAATATTTACTGAAGTGAAACATGTTAAGTTACATAACTCAAACAAGGCAGATACAATGTCCCTGAGGAGTGGTTATGCTCCTCTTCATAGATATTACCATGGTGTATACGCCATTCACATCGTAGTTGGAGTTGTTGTCCTCAGAGTTCTCAAATATCTCACGGGATCCCTTTATCTTCTCAGCACCCTGGCCCAGGAACCAGATCTCTGGGAAGTTCAGGATCTCTTTCTGCTCAAAGTTCGTCAGGTGGTCCTGGAAGTCCTTCAGAGCCTCTGCAGTGTGTGTGTGTGTGTGTGTGTGTGTGTGTGTGTGTGGGGCACAGGTGAGACACAGTATCAGTGGAATTTCCTCATATGCACACTCATTTCCATCACACCTGACTTTGACCGTAAACTTCATGTAGCTAATGAGGTTTAGTCACAGCTCCTACATGGGTCTCAGTAGAAAGGCACTGTGGTGGTGGACGCCACGGATGTGTACTGACAGTCAGAAAACCAAGTTCCTGTGGATATCTGCTACTCTTACTTCTATACGTACTGTTCATTTGTGACATACACGCTAACACCCCACAAACAATGGAACTCTTCCCCCTGCCTCTTCCCCCACTACACCTGCCGTTGACAAAGGCAGCTTCTCCCCCCCACTATACCTGCAGGTGACACAGACAGCCTGTTCCCCCACTATACCTGCAGGTGACACAGACAACCTGTTCCCCCACTATATCTGCAGGTGACATAGACAGCCTGTTCCCCCACTATACCTGCAGGTGACACAGACAACCTGTTCCCCCACTATATCTGCAGGTGACATAGACAGCCTGTTCCCCCACTATACCTGCAGGTGACATAGGCAGCTTGTTCACCCACTATACCTGCAGGTGACATAGGCAGCTTGTTCACCCACTATACCTGCAGGTGACATGGGCAGTGTTAGGCTCCTACAGCCCATCTTCTTCACTGACTTGCTAAAGACAGTCTTCACATTGTCCTCTGCGGGCCTTAAGGGTGTGCTGCCCTTCAACCGCTCTTTCTGTCAATGTGGTTAAAGGGTTAAGAGGTAAGCCATCATACTACTTCCTCTCTCCTACTGACACTGTAATCAGAGTAAAAGCCAGAGCTTGTTGCTATTGCCATTAGGTAGGTTTAAATGGGAGGTAATGTATAAGATGGGTGTAAATAGATTCACTACTGGCCTGAAACACCTACAGTATTGCAAACTGTGAAGTGAGACATTAACTCTCGCCTGGTTTGACTGAAGGCTACTGTCCACCACCTTCTTGACGATGCTGGGCAAGACACTGTACTTTGAAGGGTAGAGCTTTGGATTGCTTAACATGGCCAACACCTGCCTGACTGGTATATGCACATGAGTCATGGTGCCAACATCTTTTTTAGTCTTCTACAGCATGAAGAAGAAGGATCAAAAGAAGAAGAAGAAGAAGAAAAAGAAGAAGAAGAAGAACGACAACATCAACAACAATAACAACAACAAAAAGGGTGGGAATGAAACACAAGAGATGTAACAGGGGCTCTGCATCTTGGGGTTGTATTCCAGACAAACCTATCTATAATCTAATTTATCACATATACCCTATAGGATTTTTTTCTGAATTGTACATCCACATGCCAGGTATGATGTTGGTACTCTACCATATCGTACCCCTTCTATCTTACCTAACAATATCCCACATAACCTTTGGAATTCAAGCTAAGACAATGGAGTTAGGATCACTTGTTCTGTAATGGCAGATGTCCTAAATGCCTTTGTGAAATAGCAAAGGACTTCAAAGTCTGGATGTTTCTGCACTGTGGCCAGAGTTCTCTACTGCAGTGCATCAAGACAGCTGTGGAAGGACACCCAATGTAGTATGCGGAATTAACCAGCACACCAAGAGTGAAGCGGGAGGTATGGGCTAAATGAAGGCTTTAACATGAAGTTAAAAGAGTAGCCCAACTCCAGCATGTCTCTGCCCTTTGAAAGAGTATTTTATGTAAAGAATCTTTCCTGCTGTCAATGGCTCTTATTAAAAAGATATCCAATAGTTAATCAGAATAGACTCAATGGCAACATTGAAAAACTGCCTCTTCCACCTCCTGCTGGGGACTAAGGGGAGTTAAGGTGGGGTTACCTGCTGTGCAGGCCTACTTTCTAGTAGTCTTCCAATAGCAAAAATAGAAAAATTGAGAAATGGCAAAATATATATTAAAAAGACTGAATCACTCTACCATGAATTGATACCTTCAAAAAAATGTTTTCAAAAACAAAAAAATTTACCAAATCCTTGAAAATAATCCTGTTATCACGTCTACTGTGAGGTTTCTATGAGCCTGGGTATGTTTAAAGGGCCTATATGACTGATACACTGGTCTTACCTGGTCTGTCTTGTTGCTGCTCTCTAAATCCTTCTTCTCAGTGTTGGGTGGGACAGTGTTCTCCAGAGGGTGGAGCTTTACATTACCCAGTGTTTCTGTTACCTGCCTGATTGACAACCGCATGCTCCCCATGCCCGTATCAAGCTGCCGCAGTGACAGAAGAGGGATAAGGCGCAAGATGGATGAAAACACCTAATAGACGATAAGTATGACTATCTAATACAGTTGGTCTGCCTATATCCTGTTCCCTAGTTCAGCGCAGGAGAGGGAGGGGTTGTATTCTGTACCTAGGTTTAGTATATTTCAGTTCAGTGGGTGAGTAGTTTCCATCATGTTCCCAGGTTCAGTGAACTGATGACAGGGGGCATCGTATCCTATTCCCTACTTGTGGGGAGGGGGCTGTGCATCCTATTCCTTAGTTAAGTATGGTTCAGTACAGCGAGAAAGGAGTTTGAATCCTTTCCCCTAGTTCAGTGCAACAGGGGGTCTGCTTCCTGCTTCCTAGTGCAATGTGCTGCAGTGGCTGTGGAGGGACACCAGTACAGTACAAGTGAAGTGGGGCCCAAACCTCCAGGCTTGGGCCCCACTCCACTTGCAGGCTGTAACTCCTGTTATAGTAATCAGTCCAATTCCAGCATGCCTCTGCCTTTGGAAATGTTTAATGTAAAGATTCACTAAATAATGTCAACCATCAATAACCTCATTTAGAGTACCTTTGTAGAGTCAAGGTCATTCAACTCAGCGCCAGCACTAAATGTGAACTCTCGCCTCTCTCACCTGCAATTGGGGACTAGGGGCGGACTTAAGGTACGATTCACCTGCTGTAAGGACCAGGTTCAGCTAGCATGATCATACAGTCTGACGTACTTTGAAGCATCAGTTTTGATCTCACCTGGCGGATGTGGTGTCCACACTCCATCACATGTTTTGTAGCATTAGGCTGCAGGCCTTGTGCCAGTGGCAGCTTTGCGCTGTGCAGCATCGACTTTGTTAGCCTCACCAGCACAGGGGCCTGGGACAGGGCGCTAGCACTCAGGTCACGCTTCTGCAGGGAGCAAGGCAGGAGAACGGGGGAGCAGGGGGGAGAATGACAGAGATGGCAGGAGAGATCTTGCAAATGGATTAGAGTTACTGTAACCATCTATTAGCAAAATGGGTAAGGTGACCAGGGCCAGGACCAGGGCCCACCTTTTTCAAATTATTTACACCTGCACCATTCTGCGTTGCTCCATATCACTTTCAGCAGCAGTGTACTTTGTCAGTCACAATGTAAATTCATGAGCCAGCATTGGTACAGCTCTCTATGCAGAGATACGGACTGAGAGGAAAGCCCCCTTCAGTCTGGGAAAAATGTACAGCAAGCACGCAGGGGTGCTCCATTACATTCAGTGATGAGGGAAATCTAGTTGCTCTATGAAAAAATAGGATGACAAAATGTAATATGTTGGAGTCACATTGAGAGAGGAATCCATCACAGTATGGTTCAAACGTGAGTTCAAATGTGAGGTGACTGACAACTTGGCAAGATAATGATAATAATGTAACTTGTGTGATATTTCAGGTCATATTTGAATGGAGAGGCAGCAGTGGACTTACCATCCTCTGCCATTTGATAAAGTCTTCTTTGTCCTTAATGATCTTCTTCTCCATTGCTGCTATTCTGTTGAAATGGAATAAGATATCGGTCATATTGACGCAGTGTTTATGTATATATTTGTAAATGTAAATGAATGTAAAATTTATAGTGTATAATGTATAATTTATTATTATTATTATGGACAGAAAGACAGACAAATCCTGAATGGTATATTCACATGTAGCATTTCTGAAGTGGCACATAATTCAAATAATCCATGTGAATGACTATGATAATTACCTGAGCAAATGGTCACCTGGTCTTTGTGGTATTTAGTGGCACATAACATCTGCAGAGGCACTGCTTTTTCAAAAGCAAAATTTTAGTGTATATTACATCATTTATGAGATTTACTTCAAATGATGACTGAGCTAACAAGTTTAAAAGACAGAAAAGATGAACTCCTTGCTCCTGGAAAAAAAAATCTCAGTTCTGTTTACATCTGCCAAGAAAGCAACAATAACAGTTACACTACTATATAGCCTCAATAAATATAACACCAAAGGCTACAGGAGGCTATTTATTAAACTACAAGTGAATTACATTTATGCTTACCACATCTGACTAAACAAATTCGTGAAATTCATGGTTGCAAAAACTAGTCAGACAGGCAGACGGGGTAAGACTGACAGATGTTCTCTCGATTCGATGCTCCATCACCATATACAATATGACATCAGGTGTGATGTAACAATGGAGCAGAACAGCGCTAAAGATACAATGACACGACCACATCGAAAGGTCTACCTGGGATTGTTGGACGTTGTATCACCGGAAACACTGTAGCTGTTATCTAACTTTTAAGTACCGTGAATTCGCTAGCCAGTTGCTCAGATTTGCACAAATCTGACGCGGTCTTTACTGAGCGAAAGATACAGAAGTCGCTGTAGCGTCGTTCGAATACGCTAGCTTGCAACTCCCTGTCTACGTCTTTGCAGTTTGATGATGCTGCTTTTTATGCTGGATGTTTAGTGTGAAATCATATCACAGTATATCACTCAATCTAGCATAATATTAAATTGCCTCCCAATCTTCGCTGATCTAAAAAAGAACAATCCGGTTTCCATAGAAACAGGTTGACACCAGGCAATAAAGAACATATTTTGCCGTTTCCAGCTGTAACGTATTCACCGTGAAACTCCTCGTTTTGAAGCTAGTCACAAGTCCACGGTTCACTGAGGGGCCATGGTGAATGCCAGAGAGCTGTAATCAAAGTTTTAACAAGGCGGAGAATTACCCTGTCAGCACTATCAGTGAGTGAAAACACAAAAACGTCAAACATGGTTAATAAAAACCAGATTGCCTCACAATGTTAAAAATAATAATAATAATAATAATGAAATAATCTTCCATCTCTGTTAGTCATTAGGCTACATTAATTATCTAACGTCTACTAATCAGAAAGGACTTTCACAGTCTTCATTGCTAATCAAGTTACATACTTTAATTCAGTGAGTGAAACATTTTATCAAGATTAATTGGGTTTGGCATGCTTACTAAAGCTGTCATGATTCAGGATTTTCCAAAGACAGACAAGAGTCATTAACTGTAGTCATACTGGTAAGCAGGGTTGGGAGCGTTACTTAATATGCATTCCACTACAGATTACAGAATACTTGCCCTAAAATGTAATTTGTAACGTATTCCGTTAGATTACTCAAGGTAAGTAACGTAAATACTTTGGATTACTAAATACTTTGGATTACTGTTTTTTTAAAGCATGTTCATCTGACTAAGGTTCTGAACTGTTATTTTTAGAACGTTCAGGCTGTGTTCACACGTAGCATCTTTTTTGATGAAAAACGCTGGTCAGAGCATTTTTACAAGTAAAAAAAAACGCTGGCAGCGTTTGTTCCAAAAACCAGCTGAGAGCATCTTTTGTTGCCATAACAACAGTACAATGTTAGCGATCTAGCTGGCTATACACTGTTGCAGAGCTAACGTTAGCTAACAGGCTAGTTTTGCTAATGACAAGCAGTAAACACAAACACTTTCCAGAAACTCCTAGGATCCGTCCAATTTGACTCCAAATGGCATCTTTATGATGAATGTTATGATACAGTTTAACTGTCATGTTGTACAGTTCACTGTGCTCAGAAACTAGCATAATTAACTTCACCGCTACCTTCTCCATTTTTGGTGGTTGTTATGGGAAACGACAGGTGTCACTACTCCGCTTGTGATTGGTCAGCTGTCAAAAAAGCGCTTGACGTAGAGCAGTGTTTCCCTGAGCCATTGCTGTAAAAAAATGGTGCATTGGAGTGAACGGAGTTGACGCGACTTTCTCTACATGGCTCTGGTGTTTCCCAACCCTACTCCTGGCAGCTATGGCAAGCCATTTTAACATTTAATCGAGCCACACTCCTATCTGTAATTACATTTTAGATATCCACAATACCATTTCTCCTATCTGTAATTACATTTTAGACATCCATAATAGCATTTCTCCTAGTCAAAACTGTATTCTCACTAGTCAGAATGGGAATTAAAGAGATCCACAATAACATTCTTACTAGTAGCCATTGTATTTCAAAATCTACAACTTTGATTGTACTAGTCAAAACTAAATTTAAAAATCCTTAAAAAGTGTGGGTGGCCGTTTTGACATTTAATAGCTAGACTGGATAGGCTATGTATTGCTAATATCCGTAATTCAATTCTTCCTAGTCAAAATGAACATTTCAGATAGGCACAATGACATTCTTCCTATCCACAATTGTCATTTCAGATAGGCACAACGTCATTCTTCCTAAGATAAATGACGCCACTTTAGCCATTCATTTGTATTGGGCTTTCAATTTCAGATGTCCACAACGTCATTCTTCCTGTCCAGAATGAACATTCTGGATGTCTGCAATAGAATTCTTACTAGGAAAAACTCCAATTTCAGATATCTACAATCCAATTGTTACTAGCTAACTTACTGAAAGAACTAGCGCCCAGCCTCATCTGTTCAAATTAGATGAAACTAATGTTAGCTAGTTAGCTGGTAGTTAAGTCCAACGATCAAGTGTAAAATGTAGGCTGTATATAGGCCTATGCACTACATAGGCCTACACTTCAAAACACTGCGTCAAAAGTCACAGTTACGTTCATTCTACGTCAATTACAATTTCAGACATCTAAAACTGCATTCTGGATAGGAAGAATTGCAATTATGGATATCCACAATATTAATACAGAGGTCCACAATTGTATTTGTCCTAGTAAAATTGCAGTTGTACAAATCCGTAATGACATTTTTACTAGTCAAAATGTATTTTTGGATATTCAAATGGTTTTTCCATTTTGGATGTCTGAAATTAAAATTATGACTAGTAACAATTGGATTGTGGATATCTGGATTGTAGATATCTTTTTTCAACTGAAAAAAACGCCCTGAGCTGCAGAAAAAAAAACGCTGGCGACTGCGTTAAAAAAACGCTCAGGACGTTTTTGAAAACACGGTCTACTTCATAGGATTATTATGTAAAACAGACGCTGACAGCTTCAAAAAAGACGCTACGTGTGAACACAGCCTCACTTAGCACTGTTGTGGCTAGCATTTTGGCACCCCCGTGTTAAGTCTATGGGCGTTTCATCGCAGGTTATTCAGAATTGTAATTGTTAATTCAAAAACTGTACATTACACGAAAACATGAGTTAGAAAAGGCACGAGCCACCCTAAATACATTGTGCCTGAGAAAGGAGTATCTTAACAATTTCATGTATAATATGCATAGTGTAAAATTGTTGGAGTAATCGCAGTTTTGAACATGTGAAATTTCACTTGTGTTGTCACTCTATCTACTCGTTAGCTAGTTAGCTTTAATACTCTACCTACTAGCCTACTAGCTAGCTCAATAGCTAATTCAGTGCAGCCAAACTATGTAAGATAGCTAGCTAGCGATCAATATTAGCTTAAATAATGAAAAAGAGAACTTACTTCAAGATGCTTCTTCAGGTTAGAGGTCGACTCTTTTGAAGCGGATAGCAGTTTGGTTGCTGGCAAACACAGCTTGCATTGTACTGTTATGTTGCGACCTTTGCCAGATTTGAAAGTAAAGTGGTCCAGGCATTTCCATGACATAAACGCTTTGCGCTAATTGCTTTCTGTCTCACTCTCCATTCTACTGTCCTGTGAGTCAGGCGGGCTGCGCGCTTTTTTTTTTTTTTTTTCATGAGGGGCATATGGGAGATACACCCCGGAGTTGCCTATCATTGGATAGATTTTCAAACTGAATAAACATTAAATGAAAAAAAAAAAAAAGAAATTAAATGAAAAAAAAATCAAATGTAATCCCTTCAGTAATCTAAATATTTTTAAAATGTAACTGTAATTTGATTACCATGAATTGAAATCGTAACTGTAACTTACCAGCAGGGTTGGGGAGTAACGGAATACATGTAACGGTGCTCCCCCAATTTTTTTGTGTTTATCAGAACTATTCTAATAGTTGCTTTCATAGCTTAAATGCACTGTGGAGTTGCATCATCCAGACAGTAGATGGCGCTCTTTATGTCTCTGTGGATCTACGAGGGAGACACAGCTTCAAGCACTAAGCCTGCGCAGTTCAGAAATAAAGCGGCGCTGGTTTGAACAAGACGCTAATAAACGTCGTTGACTCTCTCTGTTGATTCACAGTGCTGTCCAGCCTGTGCATCACTTGCTGCCAGTCCAGATATCCCCTAGGTCTGGTGCCGGTAACACACATATTGCTCCAAACCCTACTGTCAATGTGGGAGGGTGCAGAAAAACATGCACTCACCTGTAAAACTTGTGCTGTCAGCTCTCACTTCTTTACACACTGCAGCTACCATGTTAAGATTGTGCAGACTTCAGTCAGAGGGGGGACTTAATGCATACCTTTATGCAGAGAGAAGTACATGTGCCTGACAGAGCAGACTAAACCCCTGGCTGACCTACCTTCCCCAATATCTCTCGGCAGAACCTAGACAGTTTGTTCCACTGCTATGGGCTCCTGTTCATTGTCATTATACATTTTTTGAGAAGAGACTTGTTTTATTCAGAACTACCCATGTCCCATTAGTTTTGTTCGGACAGTGCAGTATTTGCAATAAGTGCAGTCTTGTTGAATAAATGTTCAGAGGTCAGGCCCATGGACAAGCTATATTCTGAAATGAGCTGATGCCAGACATGCTCATAGGCCATGAGAATACCTCCTTTATGTGCATTTTACTCCTGTTTAGTGAAACTGGATCTTACAGTGCAGCACAGTGAAACACCAAAATATTAAACAGGCAAAAAAATCTAAATGATTTGGCAGTGGCAAACTGCTAGCACCGATACCACCATTTCTGCAAAACCAGTTCACCTGCCTCAGGTGACTATTGTGATAATCACAGGATTAGGCTCACAGCAAGGAAGCAAAGATCACCTGTTGGTGTGGAGGACTGCTAGTTGACAGTCAGGGGGCTTTTACAAAGTCAGTGCTTGCATGGAAAACCTCTGACCTGGAAGTTATCTGCACATACCTGAAGGCAAGTTGAAAATTATACCAGGCTACCAATTTACATCATGTGCTGTAAGTAATCTTCAGGGCATAAATTTACCATTGCATATACCTTTGTCAGGCTGCCCTTGTGTAGAACATATTCCACGAGTAGTATACTTCTAACCATTTTAAGCTTTATTTAGACTAATTATCATCCCCTTCGCTCTACCACTCACAATGTTAAGTAGCCCATAAAGTGAATACTAATGAACACAATGCAAGTTTGTTATTATTATAAAGTTTATTTAATTTTTCTGTTTTCAGCAAAGAACAAAAACTAACAAAACAAAGGGCATACTGTTTTCCTCCTCCAACCTTTGCACAATTTCCAAGCCAAAAATATTCCGCCAGTGTGTCTGGGCTAGAGGCTACTGCAAAATAGGAAAACCCCCCCCCTCACAAAAATGTCAATGTTGTTGTGACAGGGCCATTAAATAATCTTTTGCCTTAGGTTACAGTACAAGGAAAATCTAGATCTTACAACAGCAGCTCTGATACCCACTGAATGCAAGTCCAGGAGTCAATACAGAAGATCTGTAAACCATAAAGGGTCTTCAAATTGTGTGCTTTACTACTTTTTTATTCCATTTTGTATTTGGAGGGGGTCATCATCACTGCTCTGACTTAAGCATTAGTTCTGCACTCTCACAAAGGCCAGATTTCTCTTGACATTAAATACAGGGTAAAAGCAGGTTTGGCATGTCTGTGCCAGACAATAGAGTGCATACACAATGCCCAGCGCTCTTCAAAACTGGTTTTTACACCATTTAATAAAGTACTGATGGAATAAGCCAGTAGTCCAAGAGTGACACCCTTAGATACAAAATGAAGACACACCACTTCAACTTTCATCTCTTTGGTGTCTCCTTACCCTTCTTTTGACCTGTGTACAGTGAAACAAATTAATTTTCCACTGCCAATCACAGCATGGCCCTGAATGCAAGTTTGCACCTTAAACAGCTACAGGTCGCAAGCATGCTGCTGCTTTCACGTCCTGGTTGCCAGGTTGCTGACTTGCCACCAGGGTTTTCAACCAGAAATGAAAAACGTTTGATATTTCAAAAAATTGCAACAAAGTCCACCTGTCTCCTTCTTCAAGGGAGTACTTAGAGTAGTTTTGGAAATCTGTAGTGAGCCCAAGTTTAGGATGGGGGCAAGTGTGTGTAATTCAGTAAGTAAACGAAGAGAGGACGAGTACTGCCCAAACCAGCGGGTTCCTATTAAGAATCACACTGCAGAGGGAGATGCACCAGAACAGTGAGGTATCCCTTTACAAAAATGCATTCATGGAGCTCTCCAAATTCAGATGGACTCAAAAAAAGAAACGTTTCCCCAAGACTGTTAGAAGGAAAAGTCAAACAGATATGACTGCCCTTGAGGGAGGCAGGCTGGGATGGCCGTTGTGAAACACACCCCTCTGTAGTTCACTGGCTCACCCTCACAGGTAGGATGTGGCCAAGGGCTGCGTTCTGCCTCCATGGGCAGGAAAGGGGTCTGACCTGCACACTGCCTCAAGCTCACCCTCTGAGTACCCTTTTGGATAAAACCCCTGAACCTCTACCCTCACCTGAGCTTCCGATACAAGACACACTACATTCCTTAGTTTAAAATGGTTCCAACCAGCTACTGCCAGTTTGAAGAATAAATTCTTAGTTATTAATTATTCAGTTATATACGGATAATCAGTATTTTTCAGGATTATGTGGTCAACTGAATTAATATGAATTTTATTGCACAATATTGTATTGCACAATGTGAAGTACAATACAAAATCTCTGAAAGGTTGCCAGCACGTCTTGGGTTCCAACTTCTCATTCGCTGAGGGTGTAAATTTTCAACAGGCACATACCACTGCAAAGGACTTCAGTGTTGATGCAATTTTGATCAGCTGCTTTCATTACATGGGGGAAATCAAGTGCAATCTGTGGCCACATCTCTGAATTTCATTCAAATTTCCAATGAGAAATCTGAACAGATTTAGAGACATTCACATTAGCTGAAAGATCTGGGCGTCACAGATTTCTATCAGCTATATAAACGGATTGAGACATGTTCTAATTATACCCCTTTCCAGTTAGCGTCCAGTTTCAATTTGGAGTGCAAGGTGGGCAAGTGGACTGGGAAACAGGCTTTGCAGAGGAGCAGACTGGATTTAATCTTTAAAGTTTCTGTTCTTAGGGGATGTGTGTGTGCGTGCGTGTGTGTGTGTGTTCAAGTGCACTCGGGGCATCTATTGCGCAGCTTCGGTCTCCTCAGCTGGTTGGCCCGTGGCATTCTCTGCATTCTTGGAAGCCTTAGAGAAGAGAGAAGGGACGGAGACAGGAGGTAAATGGGGGGTTTTTTAACATTTAAAACAGCCAGATGTGCCACTCTACGCATGTACGCATACATGCAGAAATGTCACTGAGCAGACAATGTGAGCAACGGCAGACCACTTACCTTCTTTTTCTTCTTCTTCTGCGTCTTGCGACTGGCAGAGCTCTGTAGCAGGGCCTAAGGGAGAGGGTGTGTCAAACTGCGTCATTAAACATCACATTACATACAATACAGTCATTTAGCAGATGCTTTTATGCGGGAGCAATAATGAATATTCCATACTGTTATTAATTTTATCCATTTATACAGCTTGATAGTTACTGAGGCAATTCTGGGTTTAACACTTTTCCCAAGGGTACGACAGCAGTACCCCAGCTAGCAACTGAACAAGTAACCTTTCAGTTCCTGGCCCTGCTCCTTACTGCTAAGCCAAGCTACTCAATCCCAGCCCTCCTTCACAAAAAAGCATGCTGCAACTGACAGACTGCTGTGACAGACTGCTGTTTAAAGGATACTAAAGGTACCCACCAAAGCCACTCTTTTAATCTGTCATTCAGGGCAAACTTTTTTTGGATTTCTTACAGCTCTCGCATAGGACCTGCTTAGTTTCATAAAACATAGTTTGTGGAAACATGGCCCCCGTCTCTCACCTTGAGCTCTGGATCGTGCACCTCGTGTTCGGACTTGTACAGCTCGGGACTGAAAGGCCCGCTGGTGATCCGCAGGGGGCCATTGGCCATCAGGAGCACTGTGAACTTGAACTGGGCCACAAACTCCCCTGAAAAGGCAGCCGGGAGGACAGAGAGCATCAGAACGCACGCAGCAAGTGGACGTACTCAGTGCTGAGAATGCACCATGCGGTTCAAGCAAATATGGTGCAAATCCCACCCAGATAGCCTAAGGCACCCACGCGTGAAGACACTCCAGTAACAAAAAGCAATAACAATAACAAAAAAGGCACCAGGCCTGCATAATCTGCCATGCAGATTTTTTACTATCCAAAGATGCATGAAAGGAAAGGAGGAGAGCAGGAGATTGGTCAGCCTGAGGGAGCTGCTGCCATCAGAGAAGCTCTGTCGTGAGTTTGAGCACCACCGCTTGAGAGAGCTGCTTCGGGAACATGGGGACCGCTTTGGATAGAAGTGCTCTCACACAGCGCTGTGCTGCACGAAGGAGGGTGCCAGGGGTGAAGGCGGAAGGCGGAGCTCCTGAGGCCACAGCAAACATGGCTTTCTACGGACCTCACTGCGTGTGGTGAGTCAAACACGCCCTGCCTGACAGAAGGGGACAGGGACATGCGCAGACTCACCCTCCTTCTCATGAAGCACGTTGAAGGGCTGCAGCAGCTCATGCTTGGCGCACTCCACCACACCTAGACGCGCCTTGCCCTCATCCTCGAAGGCCCTTTGGGGGCAGTGCCGGGAAGCATGTGCCAATCCACAGCAGATGAAGAGAGAGAGGAGACAATGAAAAACATTACCACTCATTCAGGTAATGCTCACAGTTTATTCCTCAGCAATGCTGTATCATTTTGTCCAGTCAAGCACATGAAAGATGACACCGTACTTGTCACTGCAACAGAGTACTGTCTGAACACATGGGGGAGGATATCTGCATGGGGAAGTGTGTGGTGTGTATGTGACCATGCACATGCTGTGCTGGGGTGTGTAAAAACACATCCAGCTCTGCCAAGTCCTCTTCAATCACAAATCAGCTGCTTCAACAGGGATGTGGTCACCTGCTACCCGCTCACAGTTAATCAGTTACTTAAAGAGAACTAGAGTGACTGATGTCACAATTAGGGGTGCAACGGATCACAAAACTCACGATTTGGATTGTATCACGGTTTTTGAGTCAGCAATCTAAGGGAGACAAATATAACTTTGCTTTCCATTTATTACTTAAAGAACTTAAAAAACATTTAAAGCAAGGAACTTTTGCCCATGGTCTTGCGGTGTAGGAACCACTGGACTCACGAGTCGAAGCTGTCGTAATATTGCAACAGCTTCGACTGTGAAGTAAATTCCAAGCGCTTGTTCTGCTGTTTTTTTGGCTGTGTCCAAAATCGCTCCCTATTCACTATATACTGCATATATATACATTTTACACTTGATCGTTGGACTTAACTGCCAGCTAGCTAACATTAGTTTCAACTAATTTGAGAAGATGAAGCTGGGTGCCAGTTCTTTCAGTAAGTTAGCTAGTGATAGCTAGACAGGTAGCAGTATTATCTAGCTAGCAGGTTAATGTCAGTTGCAACTAGTTAGTCACTTGGCTAGCTAGCTGGCACAGTTAGACACAAAGATGTTCATACAAATGTTCGAATAAACTTGCAAACATAAAGCTATATTCAGAAAAATTTTAATTTATTGTATGACTGTGAATAGTGAGTGAGTGAACGAGTGAGTGATTTCGGACACAGCGTCTTCACAACACTTTTGCTAAGTAAGGTTGCTGGTGTTTTAAATGGCGCGTGTATCTTTTCACTCCAACTATGCATCGACATTTAGGGAATTATTACTTTAAAAAGCAACAGCGACAGTAAAACTGTATTTCACACTATTACGGTTAAACCACAGTTCACACGTGTGCTGAACCGTGGGGGGGGGGATCCATACGGATCACGGATCAACTATGGTCCGTTACACCACTAGTCACAATGGTGTTCATGTTAAAGTGTTGATGTTGTTAAATTATGGATCTAATACTCCACAAAAGTTCAAATTTTATTCACTGTGATTGTTACTGCACATCACAAGGGGGTGGAATGGGACTCATAATATTGAAAAATGGAAGGGTGTCTAGGGATAATTTGGACCCCAAGATATAATCTATTCAGGAACAGCTGTTTGACAGAGGGAGAGACATCCATACTGTGTCTGTTTTCAGTTTCTAATAAGCAACCCTGACAAGGCTTTGGGAGGGTTTACAATCTTGGAATGATAATCACTTATTTTTAACTGACAGATTGCTTTGTACCACCTCCTAAGGGATACCCATGTCTTCTGTCAAAAGAGGTTTCTATATTTACACAGTAATGCCAGATCCTAGAGTGACCAAAACAAACATTACGATACATTTCTCACAATACATGAAACAGTATATAATATCCGACATCTAACATGCGTCTTTGTGTTTACATATAGGTGTCCAGTTAGTGGGCTGTATGTATACACCTCATAGCAAAATATGACCATACCTTAGAGTGAAGGGCATGGTGTCAAAACGTCTCTCTACTTCACTGAAGAAGATGCGGGAAGTCTTCATCTTCAGGCCGTACTGCTTGCTCGGGTCCCGCTTATAGATAGTGGTCCTCTGGCCAGCATCCCTTGCCTGGAGGGGCAAGAGGAGGGCTCACATCTCTTTCAGAGAGAAGCCGTACAAAGATGTGAGTACAAAAGGGAGAATGTGGTGTGTGTTTGCAGACGCTCCCTTACTTTCCCTTCTCCAGTGCTGATCAGCACGTCCACTGCATACACCTCATGCACCTCAAATTCCGCTGTCTCATGGTCCTTTCTGTAGACAGACATGCACATCAGCCAATCACAAAAGTGGAGCCCACTCCAAGTCCCAGTCTAGCAGTGTCAGTCAGGAGTACGTACTTCTGCTGTTCTGTAGGGTTCTGAATGATGGTCTTCTCTCCATCAATAACATGCTGCTTTAACTGATGAGAAAGCATACCTGAAAAAAGAAGCAGTGCTATTAAAAATTAGAGACATGAGGCCCAAGATGAGGCTCTCAGTAATAATGTTTCTTCCCCTATTAGCTTTTAGCCACTTTCTCACTAAGATGCAATGTGTCTATACCGTGTTAGCCTTCAGCCGCTTTCTCACTTAGACGCAATATGTGCTTACTGGCTAAAGTACTGCTACATGTTCACTATGCAAGCGCAAACAGAGTATTTCAGAACATGGGGAGCATGGCGGTTACTCACCCTCGATGGGCATGCATTTGAATGACTGGGAAATTGTGTTCCAAGCCTTCGTTACCTGTGTGTTCTACAGGAAAAAAAGAGAATATCACACAAACAGAGCACGCAACATGCTTCCGTCAGAACCAAAACTCCCAGCACGATCTGCCCGCTGAGGTTGACATGTCAATCGCACCCGACTGCCCCACCCCTTCGCCCTCCCTCTCCGCTGTACCTGGTTGCCAGGTTTGACGAGCCGCAGGGCAGCCTCCACGCACAGGTGAGCCGCCTTGATGACATCAGCTTTCCGGCCCATCACGGGGTTCTCCTGCAGACAAAAGGAACCCAGAGGGGCAGAAATGGGCGAGAGCCAAAAAACAGGGGAAAGAGATAAGCGTGAGAAAAACACTGACCCGTAAGTACCATTTTTTCTGTGAGAGCAGCTGCCACTCCCTACCTTGGTTGCTCCAACAACGAAGCTGTGAGCCACATTGGCAATAAAGCCATCAACATGAACGCCGAGATCACTGCAGACCAACAGAGGGCGAGAGATCAGAGCAGGAGAGGAGACAGTTTGGACAACACAGCAGCAATGCATCAATGCGCTCATTCCATATATATGCTGAGCCACGGAGAAACATCCTAAAATGAAACACAAGAGGCTTCCATTTTGGGGTCAGAGGTTGGTTCTTATACATCAAAGAAATGAGGTACACACAACTGTGTTATTTGGTCTTCAATAAGAAGAAGAAAAAAAAAAACACCGGTCAGTTTCTCAGGATTTTGACCATCAACTGTACAAAAAAAGAAACAATTACCAATTTACATCACAGCATCAAGGTGAGACAAGTGCAATCTTCTCATACACTTGCACACAGCCAATGGCAACTGTTTGCACTTGCAAGGCGCCACTTTGCCAATGTCAACCAGGCAACTCGCAGGTGCTTGGCACATCGCGGGGTCCCAGATAGGGGCGAGACAAGGAAACCCTGACAGACCAACCCACAACCACCCCCTGCAGACTGAAATCATTTTGGCCCTGTTCACACCTAGCATTATCATACATCTTGGGTTATCCGATCACAAGTGGACAGCTCTAACTACGTCAGTTCACACCTGGCGTTAGAATGCGTCTCCACATGCGTCTTGAGTGACCACTTGTGATCAGATCTCACTTCCTTGCATTATATGCAAATAAGCACGTACATCCTTTCTGTTTGCAAAGACCAAATGTGTTGATGTTTTTAACCGGCAGGAGGCAGCAATGCACCTCCCATGCCTAGGCTCCCAGAAATTAAAAGAAGAAGAAGAAATCAAAACAATACAGACTGGGTCTATTCCATTTTGCCTGTTGTTACTGTTGTTGTCTGTTGTTGAACTTTAATATGACGCTGTTGGCGAGCGAATTCCGCTTCCGCTTATGCAGAGGACGTCAGTTGAGTAGGCAGTCCTTCAATGTGGCCCAGGACACATGTGCATACACACTGCTAAAAGAATGTGGCCATATGCGGCCCAGACCACCTCTGAATGTGGTCTGAGCAATAGGATCTCAATGCATCCTCAATGCGTCTTGGGTTCATTCACACCTGTACTTAGAGCTTTCCACTTGTGATCGGATGACCCAAGACGCATGTTAATGCCAGGTGTGAACAGGGCCTTTGTTCTACCACTGTGGGATCTCAAAAATTGTCAGCAAATGACATGTCCTGAATGAACACTTCAAACACGGGCTCTAGGGCTCAGCCTGTGTCCAATGCAAATGCCTTGCTGGCTCGGTCACACACAACCCTTCAGTCTCAGTAAGACAGCATGTGCACATGTCCTCTTGGACAGAAGTCAGTTGCCAGCTAAAGTTAAAATCACCTCTTGCCAGCAGGCATAAAACTCCCCAGCCAGCCAGTCTGGACCCACTTAATGGCTTACCATAACAGCTCTGAAAAAATACTACTGTGCCACACTCACAAACTCTACCCAGCTGAAATTTCAGACAAAAGGATGTTACCATAAAAAGCAGAGACTGCACATGATTAACTGACACCACAGAGAGAAACGGACACATTTATCCACCCAGAAGTCCAAGCAGATCAAGGGCAGGTGGCACACAGTGACTCAATACAGGCAGAGAGAGGGGGGCTACATACATTTTGACCAGGTCTCCATCTTTTAGTGTGTAGTCAGGGTCACTCTTCAGGGGAGAGAAGTGGCACACACAATTATTGACTGAGACGCTGGTGGGGAACGCAATGCCTACAAAAGGAAAAGAAAGCAGCAGGCTTCAAAATCTGTGGGATATGAAACTGACAGGGATCCCACCCTCCATGCCCACAGCACCACCCTTCCACTGTCCTGCCCCTCACCTTTCTTCATCTCTTTCTCCTTCTTGAAGATTTTGCCAGTCTCTGCCATGATGAGGGAGTCCCCCTGCTCGCACAGAGACAGCACTGATACGCCAGGCTTGGCCGCCTCCACCACAGCCCGCAACACCTCTGAGCACAGCATACACAGTCAGAAAGAAACCAGAACACGTCATGAATGTGATGAGAGGTGAAAAAAACAGTGAGAGAAGAAGAAAGGGTCAAAATGCACAATGATGCTATCATTGTCATAAGTAACACAAACACACCAGAAAGGTCAATACTTTATCTGATTTCAGCATAACAGTACAAAGGATGCAGTGATAAGCTAAATATAGGCATTTATGTATAAAATTATATATATAATAAATTATATGAGAATTTGCACATAGATCAGCTATATAATTATTTTATCTAAAATATCCCTAACATTTGCTATAATATTTACATTTTTACACCGTGGCCTCTATGCTACTTCAAGTAAAAACAAGTCGATGTTACACTGAACCTACGAATTACGTTTCAACTGAACGACCCTGGGGTCTGCTAGAAATGGTGTGATGCCCAAATTACAATGCCTCGGGTGTCATGAATACGACCGCGGGAGCCTTGTCAGCGTTCTAGGAAAGGTTCATTAGCTAGCCAGCGGAAAAATAAAACCAGTTATTAACTAGAGAACATAATGAACACAACAGTGACTTTGAGGGGCCATTGTTGAACAAGGTATTGAATAGTTAGCAACAGCCAGCAAGTGGCTATCGGAACAGATCAGAATTGAACAAGCCGCGTAGCTACTTAGAAGAGAATGAATGTAGAAGAGGCAGAAACGCAGTAGTTAAAAAAAAAAAAAAACTCATTTGAGTTTGAGGTCGGCCCTTGTTAAGCAGCCACCTAACGTTTAAACGAGCTAATTTAAAGTATTATCTTTATATTTGGCTACCCAGCCTTTTTAAAACTCAGAACCATTTTCTTTACTTCGCGCTTAGAAATAACAGCGAATATGTTTAGCCAGCTAGCTAAACCTTCATGCATTAACCTGCCTAGCTAACCAAACTTGAAACATGCTCATATGAAACGTGTGCATCTCTTACTAATCAAACTGACCTACAACCTACCAAGCTACTTTATCGTCGAGTTTCCAGCTTCCAGATTAACGGGGCATCTTCCCCAAGACGTGAAATTCACCAGAGTCAACCCGCAAACGCAAGCTTACTGGCTCCTTTGCGAATTTAGCTATAGCATCCACACACGATTCACGATATTTGCCTATTTGTGCAATCAAGTTGGCAACGTACCAGAAGGTAACGTATCGTGGTAGCTTTCGAAGTCACAATAAAGTTTCAATGAGGCAACCAACTGCATATTATGTGTTAAGATAGCTACGGCTACCACATTTAACTCACTAGCTAAACGTACAGTGATAAGATAGCTGGTTAGTTGATGGCTTCTTCACCATCCGATCACAACTGTTTATTAGCTACCTGTTATTTTTTAAAGACAGGTCCTTGGCTAAATAGCTGCCCTGTCTACTTCAATGTGACCTGCAGTAAGTTACCACAGGCAGAGACACACGTGGGACTAGCCACTAGGCCCCGCATGTTCAGCTACGCGCTCTCTTTGCTTGCAGTGGCACATGGCCGCGGCTGCACAAGCTGGTAGCAGGTGCGGCGGTGCATAGCGGTAACATTACTATAGCCTGCCCTCCTCCCAAATACACCATCCCGAATGAAATCAACCAGTCCGCTTACGGTTGGCGATGTCACCCCCCATCTTGTACTTGGTAACCACCAAGTCCTCGGCGATCGTCTGCTCTTGCTGCTCGTCGTCAGACATCTTGCCCAGCAGCTCTCTCTACCAACTTTCTGCCGATGTGTCACAGCAGCGAAGTCCGTCACCCCCAAGCAGGCTGCTCGAATCCGCTGCTCCAGCCCGGTCTCCTCCCGCCCCTCGAAGGTCCTCCCATCACGTAACATACGCAAGGACGTTCGCACAACCCCCAAACAACCGCCAAAAGATTGCGGGGGATCATGAGCTTGAGTTTTTTTAGTTTACAGACAGCAGGCTGCTGTCATTAGGTACGAACGTCTGTCGGTCAGTAGTCTATTACCACGTCTGTGTCGTGCTTGAAACCATTTCAGTGCTTTTGTTGTAAGGACTTTTGTACGACCAGTATCTCAAGCTGTTTATTTATGATTTGCGATATAACGCGGTTTTTAATATTGGTCGAGTTGTATTTTCGCCAAGCTGTAAGAGGCAAAGAAAGTAGGAAATAATATTGCATTTATATAATTTCCTTGTGGCGATCGCTTTAAAATATATGTCGAATTTTTGGACATTTGTGCTCCAGCAGGTGGTGCTGGACTGTTTATGCCGTCATATGAATAGATTTCAATAGATAGATCCGATTACGATATAATTACTTATATACTTACCATATATTTTTGACAACAGTTGTAGTTATCTAGTTAAGTAATTACAGATTTAAAACTGAACGTAAATAGTTATGACTTCCCATTCACACAATTGCTTTTTGAAAAAATGTGACATTTTTGTGAGTAGGCTATGTTAAAATGCAGTTCTTCACTGAGTTCACTCAATACATTTCATCAGAGGGTGGTGTAGTCTACAGATTCCAGAGAGACTAGAAAACGAGATCCACGTAACTCATTCTCAAGTCACGTTTAATTTAGGCTGTATGTAGGGAGATTGACAACGAGGTTATTTCTGGTTGTGTTGCGCGTAGTTAAAGGTGGGCTATGGGCAGTGGCGATTCTACACTTTTTTGACTGGGGTGGCCCAAGTGGAGCACTGATTCATTCAAGGGTGGCATGAGGATAACGCAACATCCACAATAACAGAAATAGGCGCATAACGAATATTTATAATGCCCCTCATACATTAAAAGCACTCCAAGATGTGAAATTAGCACAAATACAATACAGGAGCTAAACCATAAACTAACCATATGAACACCATATTCAGAGGATGAAGCTGCAAAGGACAAACACCATATTCTCACGTCATCTTTTTTTATTCGAAGAAATTCAAATACAAATCAACAAACACATGCCAACTAAATAATGAAAAGATCCTACTCCTACAAGGCTTTTTTACAATAATGATTTACATTTAACTAGCTAGCTGCCTGGTGAGCTTTGTAGTTCATTAATATCAAGCTAGCTGACGTTAGCTAGCTAGATAACGTTAGCTAGCTAGCTAGCTTCCTTGCTAGATGGGCAGATAGGTAGATATCTAACTAGCTACCTAGATAACTTTGCTTGCTAGCAAGAGCGATAGTGTTGTAAAATAACTCACATGCTAACGACCAATTACACATATAGAACGGCTGTTTCTTGGCTATATCAACACGTGTACTTAAATTTTTGATGTTAGTCACTCCCGACTCCTGCGCTTACTTGGACCACCGAGTACATCAAGAAAAGTCCCGCCTTCGACCTGGTTGATGGCTAATCATAGACTAGGATTTTTGGGTGGCACCCGGGGTGGCCAATCAAATCTCAAGGGTGGCCCCTGCCCCCCGAAGCCCGCCCCTGGCTATGGTAATTAAATTTTTCTCATGGTTAAAATCCTGGAGCATCACGCGTTTAAATCTGGGCTGTCATTGTCAGAACAGTACAGTGCATTAAAAACCGGTGCAGAAAGATGAAGTAATTATTTAAAAAAGAAAAGAGCAAAGAAAGAACAAGTATTGAATATGTCTGACGTAAAACTAAGCGACACATGAATACTTTGAAGACTACCAGATAGATAGATAGATAGATAGATAGATAGATAGATAGAAAACTTTAATGTCCTCCGAGAGGCAATTTGTGGTACAGCACAAAACATATAGACACATTAAAAGTATCAAATAAACAAAAACAACAATCCAAAATTGTCTATAGCAGCCATCATACATACCATCACAGTCAAGGCAGACATTTAAAGTGCATAAAATGCATCCCCTAGTCCATGTTTTGCCCCAGACTCCCATGGCTACCATATCTTGTTTAATTGAGTTATTGCCATGGGAATAAATGAGCTTTTTGCTCGATTGGTTCTGATATTGGGGTATCTATACCTCCGACCAGAAGGGAGTTGCTGGAACTCTGCTGAAAGTGGATGAGATGTATCCATGCAGACCTTGTCTGCCTTCTCAGTCAGCCTGGTCAGGTACAGATGATACAGATCAGCCTGCTGCAGCCCCATGATTTTTCCACAGATCTTAACAATTTTTCCCAATTTGTTCTTATGAATGATTTTGGAATGTCCATACCAGCAAACAATACAATAACAAAGAATACTCTCAATAAAAGACTTATTAAATAGAATGAGAATTTTGTTATCAACGTTAAAAAAGTTTAGTTTTCTAAGAAAGTACATGCGCTGTTGGCCCTTCTTAAAAATAGCATCCGCACATTGATCCCAGGATAATTTGCGATCTGTAATAAGACCAAGATATTTATACTCCGTCACCATCTCAATCTCCTCTCCTCTAATCCTAGATGGGGTGGGTGGTGGGGCATCACGTCTAAAGTCAAAAATGAGTTCTTTAGTCTTGGACGTGTTCAAATTCAGATGTGAGCCCTCACACCAGTTGACAAAGTCATTTAAAACTGGACCATGCTCGACTTCATCCTGATCCAATAGGCTGACCAAGGCGGTGTCATCCGCAAACTTAATTACATGGTGTCCAGGGTATCTGCTGCAACAACAGTCCGTGTATAAAATATATAGCAAAGGTGACAGCACACTGCCCTGTGGTGTGCCAATAGAGGTAAAACGCACCTCTGACATGGTGTTTCCTACCCTTACTCTTTGCGATCTGCCCATAAGGAAATCCAAAAGCCATACAATTAGTTTTGAGTCCAGTTGAAACTGCTCTTTCAGTCTGTCAGCCAGAATTAGTGGGCGGATTGCATTAAATGCAGAAGAAAAGTCTGCAAAGAGGACTCGTGCATGTGTTTTACAACCCTCCAGGTGCATATATAAAGTTTAAAAGTGTTACAATGGCGTCATCTGTCCCTCTTGCAGAGCGATAAGCAAATTGTAGTGGGTCCAGGACCTGCTTACATGAGTTGATAATGTGGGTTTTAATAATCCTCTCTAGTGATTTAACTACCAGTGAGGTGAGGGAAATAGGCCTGTAGTCATTAGGAGAGGATGGATGAGGGAGTTTGGGAAGGGGGACCACAACTGATGTTTTCCATATAGACGGAACCACCTGGGTATCCAGTGAGCATTGAAAGAGGGAGCAGAAAATCCCACTCAGTTGGGCTGAGCAGTGTTTCAACACCCTGCCACCGATGTTATTGGGCTCTGGGCTCTTTCGTATGTCAGTGCTCTCAAACACTCGCTGCACCACCTCTTCCTCGATGATGAGTGTGTTGTGTGTGTTCTCCATCCCAGCATTGTCCATCCCTTGCCAAGCAGGCCCCCAAATCAAATCCTGCTTAGGGCCACATAAAGGCTTTGGCCGGCCCTGTTTGGTGATGTCAAATGACTGTTTGTGCGTTGCACCAAGTCAGATTTACCATTGTGGTGAATGTCACATTAGTGCTTTAGTATCAACTGTGGTCTTCACTTGGTCAACCTGCCAAGTCCAGTTTATTGGCCAGTGTAATAATCTCTGATACTAATGATGGCTTGTAAGAGCATAATTTAAGGTCTGACCAAAAAAGCTGTGGGTCAGAAGTTCATGTGTTGCAGTATGAGCAGATGTAAATGGCAAAGACCTTGCACTCTGTTTCATGGGAGTTTCAGTGCCTACTGAGTCAGAACTCAGTCAGGGTTTAGCATATCATCCGGAAGACTCCCGCATATCCTTTCCTTCCCATGTCCTGAGAGTACACTGTACAATACTTTTAGTTTCACCTGAGCATGTGGTTGATTGTACTTTTATTACATTTAATTGGGGGGTTGACTGATCTATATTATCATCTCTACATTTAATCTACTATACATTCTGTGTAAAAGAAATATACAGTTGGAGGTGTGCTTGTACCAATATTAATGTGCAATTTGTGTAACAGCTTTATTAATATATGTCCTTGAACAGGTTTGTGTTCAAACCAAATGAATACAAATAATGAGGTCTTTCCTTGCATGCCTTTATGAAAACAAACACAATTTCAACAACCCATACAGTATGTGTGACAAAGCACTAAGCAGCAGACACTGCAGATGCTTGTACAACTAAATCAAACCTTACTTACTGAGGATTCAGATGGCAGTGCCTCTAATAAACATAAACACAACCGATCTGATTTTCCTCAGAGGCATCCCATTCCCCACAGCTATCCCATTCTCAACAGCTACAGCTAATCCATTCTCCACAGCTATCCCATTCCTCACAGCTATCCCCTTCCTCACCTTGATCCCAGCCCCCACAGCTATCCCATTTCCCCCAAGCTATCCCATTCCCCACAGCTATACCATTCCTCACAGCTATCCCATTCCTCACCTTGATCCCAGTCCCCACAGCTATCCCATTCCCCCCAAGCTATCCCATTCCCCACAGCTATACCATTCCTCACAGCTATCCCATTCCTCACCGTGATCCCATTCCCCACAGCTATCCCATTCCCCACAGCTATACCATTCGCCACAACTATACCATTCGCCACAGCTATCCCATTCCTCACAGCTATGCCATTCCCAGAGGCATCCCATTATTGTACAGCATTATAGTAAAATGCAGTGGTAGTTTGTCCAGATGCAGTAATGTTAAAAAATGAACAAAACAAATGAGAATATTCAAAAAATTTATTAAATACAATATAGAAATCGTACATGTCACTGCAATGGTACATAAAAAATACCCCCAACAACTCAATTACAAAACATGGGATAATTTGTTCTCCTAAGAAAGCTAAGTGTTTAATTCTTTTCCACTGGCCATTTTACTTGCACCTTATTTGCATTTTGTTGGAACACCCAACTTTCCTTCCTTCCTTGCCAATACACTTCATGAAGGCACTCAGAAATCCCACACGCTGTGCGAATGAATCCCTGTAAATTGTGTAAACATGAAACACACTGAAAAATGAACGGCAACTGCACCACTAACATCTGGCAACAGTGACACGCTCCTTCATTCATTCCAATGGCAGCACTGACACAACTGCAGATGCCTAAAGCCTATCCAGAGCATAGACTAGTGAGGCGACTGATTAATGAAGTGAATAGCCTGCTTGCCCACACAGGGAAAGCCTGATTACTTGGCACGGTGCCCCTCTCTGTCCTTATGTGCACACAGCATCTGATTTGAGGAACATCCTGCTGTGCCAATAGTCCGGGTTGTCAAAAGACCTGTCCCCTGCCTCACCCACCCTGGAGTGCACTTTCACACACCCATTCACCCCCCGGCGCTGGCCCTCTCCTGCCCGGGGCGTCGTCCCCCTGTCCTCTCCCTCCAGGTTCTGGTACTCAATGCGTTCTCCTAGCCCATGGTCCACCACGGCTAGCGAGTCCATCTCCTCGTACTCGTACGCGTCCCCCTTCCCTCCCCCTTCGCCTGAGGTCCGCGGCGCAAGCCCCACCCTACCTCGCAGCATCGGCCTCAGCCTGGGCTGCTTGTTCATGTACTGGTAGTCTTCCTCGGCTCTCAGCCTGTCTCGCCCCTCCTCCCCCTCCTCCTCCTCCCCATCCTGTGGGGTGTTGCCCTTGGAGCCAGAGCTTACACTCCTGCTGGAGCTGCTGCAGAGGTCCATGTACTCATACTCTGCACCCCGCTGCTTCTGGCCACAACCAAGCTCTTCCTTGCTCTCTGCATGATCACCACTAGGGGGTGCCACTTCCACCAGTTTCTCCTTCCCGCTCTCCTCATCCATTGCTGATGACGGACTCTTAGCATCGCTGTCTGCTGTGCCATGCTGCTCTCCCGACACACTCACTTTAGGCAGCTCAGTGGCATCACAGTCACTGGGGACCTGCACCCTGTGGTCCTCCTCCGTGGCTTCCTCTGCTAGGCAGAGTGTCGTGGTGTAGTTCGGGGAGGGTGGAGGAGAGGCCTTCTTGCTGGTGGTCCTTGGTCTCTGAGCCCTGACCTCAGACAGATCAGAGGGGTGTCTGGGCAAATGTAGTGGGAGACATGTCTGTTTGCTCATATACTCATATTCGTCAGAAGAATGATCCTCATCTCCCAACGGTCCTGCCAATGTGGGTGGGGAGAGGAAGTTTCGTGGGGCTAGGAGCAACACAGGACCCTCTGAGATCAAGGAGGAGGAAAAAGAAGGAAGGAATCTAGGTGAGATTTCAAATGTCTTAAACATGATATTTCCAGCTTTACCTGAAATAATCATACAGATGGTATCTGGTATTGTGAATGCTCATTCTGATTCTGTACGTAACATAACAATTTAATCAGGTCCATAAAGGTACCCCTCGGATCAAAACCTCATCTCTAAAACAATTTGATTTCAGGAGCAAGCAGGGTACAAATATTTTTTTTCTTGTATAACACATGTGTGAAACAATGAAAAGTTTATACCATATGTTTTGGAATGTATTATACATAGTAATTATACTTTAAATTTAATATTCAATCCTCTATTGATTGACACTTGTCAAATAACCTCATCAGGCCCCTGACTCGGGCAAACAAACCCACTCTGGATGACAGCATTACTCTCTCTCTTACACACATGCAGCCTGCACTGTGGTCACCTCTGTCTCTGGGCAGTACGTATTCACTGCAGTCCCCTTGTCCCTCGCCGAGGGGGGAGGCTGCCTCCGGGGGACTGGACAGGCTGACACGCTGGGAGAGGTAAGCACTGTCCTCTCGGCCCCTCCTCCTGTGCAGGCTACCTGCCAACGAGAGGTCCTCACTCATCTCCAGCTCCAGCACCGTGCCCCGGCCCTCTGAGCTTTCCGACAATGTCCGCGCCGAGTTGAGCCGGGAACGGGGCAACCTAAGCTGTGGGTTGGGGGCATACCATCAGCACACATGTAAATAATTTCTGTACTCATCAGGCAACCAAAACATGTACTTACTTCTGAGTATCTCTGCCCTGTCAGTCCCTAGAACTGAAGTTAGATTTGATTTGATTAGACTAACATGGAGGTGTGATGTTCTAGTCTGGGGGTATTTAAAAATGTCATCTCTTCAGATGGCAGCATGCTGTCAGTCACAGCAGGGACCACATCCCTCTGTTTTTCATGTCAAACCACATCTGTGCTTTTACACCAAGGCTGTGCGCATGGAGGGTCAGGCTGGTACTGACCTGGCGGGATTGGTCCCCTTGGCCTGGGGTCATCGGGAGGTAACCTGCCAGGCCACACTGACTTGACACACTCTGAGAGACACAGGGGACAACATTCCAGCACAGAGGGACAACCAAGCAAAACAGCCTGTCTGCTCATAGGCGTTCTAGAGAGATTTACAGTCTTGACTTGCATGCAGTCAGACAGCATCAGACAGATCGCATCTTGCAGGTCATGCAATATTGCACAACAGTAATTTAAAAATTCAGGAACATGAAAATGTGTCTTAAATAAAAGTAATACAATTTATCGCTAAATCCATCAATGTTATGTATGCATACATTATGGAATACAATCATATAGTTAATTTCTGTAATGTTTGGTGAAATCCAGAAATACAACTTCTGAAATTTTAAATCAGGTTATGAGTAAGTTATATACAATATTCTAACACAGCGTTTCTCAAACGTCTCCTGGAGTACCACTTGTCCTGCATGTTTTAGATCTCTCCCTGCTCCAACACAGCTGATTCAAATGATCAGTTTGTTGTTAAGCAGCTTCAGGAGTTCATAACGAGTTGATAATTTGAATCAGATGTGTTGGAGCAGGGAGAGATCTAAAACATGCAGGACAAGTGGTACTCCAGGAGAGGTTTGAGAAACGCTGTTCTAACATATACTATTTCTTGAGAGAAACTGTACCCTGTGGGAATCTAGGCGTATTCGAGCTTGACTCCTGGATGGAGACAGGTACAGAGTAGGTGAATCCACATCACTGTCCAGCTCCTCTTGCTCTTGGTCCTCTAGCCCCACCCCCAAATCAGCCAGCTCCTCCCCCCGCTGATGAGGCTCATCTAGGGTAACCTCTGGCAGGCTGCTGTCATCCTGCTGAAGAAGGATGTGAGCCAATCAGGGTTTTGCTCAGACACTGCATTTATTGACCTCTTTGCCTCTGAGGTTAATGACTAGAATATTAATGAGTGCTAGATTAACATATTGGATCGTTACATACACTACATATCTTTTTGGGAGATCCCCTCAACAGAGAAAATTTTGTCAGATCTGACCATTTTGGACAATGTGTGTCAACTGCTTTCATAAATGTGAGATAATTGTTTAAGATTCACATCCTCCGCATCAGGGTTGGGAGGATTACTTTTAATATGTATTCCACTACAGATTACAGAATACTTGCCCTAAAATGTCATTTGTAACTTATTCCGTTAGATTACTCAAGGTAAGTAACGTAATCTAAATACTTTGGATTACTGTTTTTTTTAAAGCATGTTCATCCGACTAAGGTTCTGAACTGTTATTTTTAGAACATTCAGGCTGTGTTCACACGTAGCATCTTTTTTGATGAAAAACGCCTGTCAGAGCATTTTTTCAAGTAAAAAAAACCGCTGGCAACGTTTGTTTCAAAAAGCAGTTGAGAGCATCTTTTGTTGCCATAACAACAGTACAATGTTAGCGATCTAGCTGGCTATACACTGTTGCAGAGCTAACGTTAGCTAACAGGCTAGTTTTGCTAATGACAAGCAGTAAACACAAACACGTTCCAGAAACTCCTAGGATCCGTCCAATTTGACTCCAAACGGCATCTTTATGATGAATGTTATGATACAGTTTAACTGTCATGTTGTACAGTTCACTGTGCTCAGAAACTAGCACAATTAACTTCTCCACTGCTACCTTCTCCATTTTTGGTGGTTGTTATGGGAAACGACAGGTGTCACTACTCCGCTTGTGATTGGTCAGCTGTCAAAAAAGCGCTTGACGTAGAGCAGTGTTTCCCTGAGCCATTGCTGTAAAAAAAATGGTGCATTGGAGTGAACGGAGTTGACGCGACTCTCTCTACATGGCTCTGGTGTTTCCCAACCCTACTCCTGGCAGCTATGGCAAGCCATTTTAACATTTAATCGAGCCACACTCCTATCTGTAATTACATTTTAGATATCCACAATACCATTTCTCCTATCTGTAATTACATTTTAGACATCCATAATAGCATTTCTCCTAGTCAAAACTGTATTCTCACTAGTCAGAATGGGAATTAAAGAGATCCACAATAACATTCTTACTAGTAGCCATTGTATTTCAAAATCTACAACTTTGATTGTACTAGTCAAAACTAAATTTAAAAATCCTTAAAAAGTATGGGTGGCCGTTTTGACATTTAATAGCTAGACTGGAAAGGCTATGTATTGCTAATATCCGTAATTCAATTCTTCCTAGTCAAAATGAACATTTCAGATAGGCACAATGACATTCTTCCTATCCACAATTGTCATTTCAGATAGGCACAACGTCATTCTTCCTAAGATAAATGACGCCACTTTCGCCATTCATTTGTATTGGGCTTTCAATTTCAGATGTCCACGTCATTCTTCCTATCCAGAATGAACATTCTGGATGTCTGCAATAGAATTCTTACTAGGAAAAACTCCAATTTCAGATATCTACAATCCAATTGTTACTAGCTAACTTACTGAAAGAACTAGCGCCCAGCCTCATCTGTTCAAATTAGATGAAACTAATGTTAGCTAGTTAGCTGGTAGTTAAGTCCAACGATCAAGTGTAAAATGTAGGCTGTATATAGGCCTATGCACTATATAGGCCTACACTTCAAAACACTGCGTCGAAAGTCAGTTACGTTCATTCTACGTCAATTACAATTTCAGACATCTAAAACTGCATTCTGGATAGGAAGAATTGCAATTATGGATATCCACAATATTAATACAGAGGTCCACAATTGTATTTGTCCTAGTAAAATTGCAGTTGTACAAATCCGTAATGACATTTTTACTAGTCAAAATGTATTTTTGGATATTCAAATGGTTTTTCCATTTTGGATGTCTGAAAATAAAATTATGACTAGTAACAATTGGATTGTGGATATCTGGATTGTAGATATCTTTTTTCAACTGAAAAAACGCCCTGAGCCACAGAAAAAAAAACGCTGGCGACGGCGTTAAAAAAACGCTCAGGATGTTTTTGAAAACACGGTCTACTTCATAGGATTATTATGTAAAACAGATGCTGACAGCTTCAAAAAAGACGCTACGTGTGAACACAGCCTCACTTAGCACTGTTGTGGCTAACATTTTGGCACCCCTGTGTTAAGTCTATGGGCGTTTCATCGCAGGTTATTCAGAATTGTAATTGTTAATTCAAAAACTGTACATTACACGAAAACATGAGTTAGAAAAGGCATGAGCCACCCTAAATACATTGTGCCTGAGAAAGGAGTATCTTAACAATTTCATGTATAATATGCGTAGTGTAAAATTGTTGGGAGTAATCGCAGTTTTGAACATGTGAAATTTCACTTGTGTTGTCACTCTATCTACTCGTTAGCTAGTTAGCTTTAATACAATACCTACTAGCCTACTAGCTAGCTCAATAGCTAATTCAGTGCAGCCAAACTATGTAAGATAGCTAGCTAGTGATCAATATTAGCTTAAATAATGAAAAAGAGAACTTACTTCAAGATGCTTCTTCAGGTTAGAGGTCGACTCTTTTGAAGCAGATAGCAGTTTGGTTGCTGGCAAACACAGCTTGCATTGTACTGTTATGTTGCGACCTTTGCCAAATTTGAAAGTAAAGTGGCCCGGGTATTTTCATGACATAAATGCTTTGCGCTAATTGCTTTCTGTCTCACTCTCCATTCTACTGTGTCTTGTGAGTCAGGCAGGCTGCGCGCTTTTTTCTTTTTTTTTCATGAGGGGCATATGGGAGATACACCCCGGAGTTGCCTATCATTGGATAGATTTTCAAACTGAATAAACATTAAATGAAAAAAAAAAGAAATTAAATGAAAAAAAAATCCAATGTAATCCCTTCAGTAATCTAAATATTTTTAAAATGTAACTGTAATTTTATTACCATGAATTGAAATCGTAACTGTAACGGAATACAGTTACTCATATTTTGTATTTTAAATACGTAACGCCGTTACATGTATTCCGTTACTCCCCAACCCTGCTCCTCATTACTGTTATGAACGGAACATAATACAGCCTGACAAAAATCTACTGTAGGTTTACATATTACATTACGCAATTGTCATTTTGCAGGTGTTCTTATCCACATGGACTTCCACAGTGCATTTAATAAAATGACATAAAGAATTGCTGTGGACACCACTAACCACGTATGAACAAACATCAGTGCCAAACAGAGTGCTGAGATTATAAATGTACAATTTAAGGATTATATAATTCCAAATATAATGCTAACACCACACACAGACAAGTAAACTTCTACATGCTCAATTACATAAAACTTTGAAATATAACATAAGATAATGCATATATACAGTGCAATTTAGATTGTGATCACTCTGTCCAGTAGAGTAAATGTAGATGGGCGGTACCAACACATTCGCCATAGGCAACTATTGCTATGGGCACACTTTGATCAGCACTGACCTCTCAGAACAGCTTTTTGCAAACTGAACCAAGATCACCAGCCACCCTTACCTTTATAACAAGATACCGGGCTGGGTCTCTTGCCATCCGAGTGAACTCATTGGCCAGTTCCTTGAAGGTGGGCCGAACATTTTCATCAATCATCCAGCCTACCAATCAATAATACCACTTCAGATGTCATACAACAGTTTCCAGCCCAAAGTGTGGAACACAGTATTACAGACAGTGATAAAAAAGGACAGAATCAAGAATAAATCACTGGCCTTGGATGCCAAGCACTGTATACACTGGATATATACCACAGTGGCATGCAGATGTATATGACTGTGTGTGTGCAGAGTGCTGTCCACACAGAGTAACTGACACACACTCAACCATGACCGTATTTGTGTGTAGAGGGTGTGAAGCTTATGGCCATGGCCATGTGTGTGCAGAGTGTTTGAGGCTCGTGACCCTGACTGTGTGTATACAGAGTGTCTGAGGTTCATGACCATGACCGTGTGTGTGCAGAGTGTCTGAGGTTCGTGACCATGACCGTGTGTGTGCAGAGTGTTTGAGACTCGTGACCATGACCGTGTGTGTGCAGAGTGTTTGAGACTTGTGACCATGACCGTGTGTGTGCAGGGTACTCTATAGACTCCTATATAGGTGTGAGACTCACACTTAACCATGACCATGTAGACGTCGATGGTGCAGATGTGTGGCTGGGACAGGCGCTCCCCTTTCTCCAGCAGGTCAGGAACCTCCTGGGGACGCATTGTTGCATAGGGCTCTGCTCCAAATGACATCATTTCCCACACTGTCACTCCTGTACAGTGGGAACACACACAACACCAGCAGGTGGGTACAAATGTTTGGTGATTATAGCACACTAACAAATGCATTAGGCATTGAACCAGTGAGTGCTCTGCTAAACAAAGAGAAGTGCATACTCCTGTGTGAACCTAAATACGTATGAAACAATGCTCACTCACACACACACACACACATACACTCACTCACCATAGCTCCACACGTCACTCTGATGGGTGTATCTGCGAAACAAAATACTCTCCAGGGCCATCCATTTGATTGGAGTCTGTAGGGAAAGAGGATGAGCATGGATATTAGGAATGCTGGTGAGGGTGGACAGCATCATTTATTGCAGTTACTGGACACAGAGACAGGGAAGTCTGCACAGCAAGCTGTGCTGTGACCTATTGTGGGTGTGGCCCATGCCTCCTGACAGACAGATGGGAGAACACGCCGTACCTTGACCTCACTATAGAAGTACTTTTTGTCATCAGGGTACAACAGGTCTGGGATGCCATAGTCAGCGACCTGGACTATGTAGTCACTCTTCAGCATCACATTGCGTGCCGCCAGGTTCCTGTGGATCATGCGGTGCTCCTCCAGATAGAACATGCCCTGGAGGGGAGAGCATCATCAGCGCCACTCACTTACACACTGGTACCTACTCTCTCACAGAGGGGAGAGACTCCAACATCGCTCACTCATACACTGGCACCTACTTTCTCACAGAGGGGAGAGATGCCAGCCTACTCTCACTCACTCTGTCTCTCCCACTCACTCATACACTCATTGACTGTCTCACTCACAGAGGACAGAGATAAATGTCACTCATCCATTTAATCTTTCTCCTACCCACTTGCTCACTCACTCTCACACACTCATTCAGTCATTCACACATGCACACATTCACTGTCTCATGGGCTCTCACTTACTCACTCACTGTCTCACACACACTAGCTCGCACATTTACTCATTCATTCATTTACAAAGTCCTGCATGAATGCATGCACACTGTACACTGTCCACACACATATACTGTGAATATACACAGGGTCTCATGCATACATATCCCCCGGAATCCTGGCAAATGCATGCTGTTACATGCACGCATGCACTGTGCTGGAATTTACACAAGTCACACAACGTGTACTAGTTTATGTGCACTATCCTGCAGCATTCTGCACTGTTCTAGTGCACACAGCAGCACACAACCACGCTGTACCCTGGTGAACACAACCTCTGTGGAGTCTCACCTTAGCAATCTGCACACACCAGTTGAGCAGGCGCTGGGGGTCCAGGCTGTCCCGTCGCTGCCTGATGTGTTCCAGCAAGGATCCCTGCACGCTAAGCTGAGTGACTAGCTGCAGAGAGGCACCTGGGCAGATGCCTAACAGCCGCATGATGTACGGGTTATCCAGACTGCCCATTGCCAGCATGTGCTGTGGACAGTGACCAAGTCAACATTTTAGAGCCCAATTTAACAGCTCAGGATAGAAATGAAATGCTATTAAGATACAGTATGTCTGAGTCAGGCTATGTGTGCCAGAAAATGAAGTACATTAATAAGTTTGGAATGTGCTGGAACCAGCATTTGTAGGTTAAAGTGTGTTAACTGTGTGTTTTCTGTGTCTGTGTGTGTGTGTGTGTGTGTGTGTGCATGTGTGTGTGTGTGAGTAGCAGTGTGTGAGTATACAGTAACAGTGTGTGTATGTGTGTGTATGCAGTGGCAGTGTGTGAGTATGTATACAGTAGCAGTGTGTTTGTGTATACAGTAGCAGTGTGTGATTATATATACAGTCACAGTGAGTGTGTGTGGGTGTGTGTATATCTGTGAGTATACAGTAGCTGTGTGTGTGTATACAGTAACAGTGTGTGTGGGTATGTATATGGCAGCGTGTGTGACCGTCTCACATCAGTAATCTCAGTGAAGGTCTGACGGCCAGTGCGGTCTTGGATGGTCTTAATGGCCACAGGGATCTTCACTGTGTCTCCTTCAGGAATCCACACACCCTGAGAGAAGTGTGTAACGGTGTGTTCAAGATCAAAGAGCTTTTTTTCTCACTCTGTTTAACAACAGCAATGTGTCTTGCCTGTAGAATCTGATGTGGGAAACACAAATCCTCCTGAACTCCACAGCGTATATCTCTTGGTTACTGTCACTAACTGGTGACAAATCAGACAAGAAGAAGCTGGCTGTTGTATAATGGAGGCACAAATTCTATGTACTCTCTATATATTAAGGGGGTTGGAAGAAATGGGAGTCTATACACCTTATGCACAGTGCCAAAAACACCTGAGCCCAGGACTTTGATTTTACGCAGCTCTGCTACTTTCAGGATTCGGGCGTGAACTTTCGATCCCTTTTCCCCAGGATCCAGTGGCTCAAAGCTCTACAAGCCAGAGGGAAACACACATACACACATATTCACACACATGTGCACACACACACACACACACACACACACACACACACACACACACAGATTTAGCATTTAGCATTAAAGACAATGAATTACCCATAGGTTGAGAAGTAAAATGCATACAAAAACATACAGTATAATGCACAGAATAACATTCTATTGACTTTAAGATGTGAAGTTGGTGAGAAAACATTTTTTGGTAGTCTGAAAAAACTAAACAGACTGTCCAAAAATGGCCTGATGAATCAGGAACACCATACATATTAATCTGGTCTTGACATTCCTTTTTGAATCTCTCCCTCCCACTTCTAACCTTTTTCCTCTTCTATCATGCCTACCAGTTTATACCCAGCATACACACATACACATACATATACACACGTGGACAAACACATGCACACCCAAACACTGCACAGCTGACGCACCTCCCCACTTTCCAGGTATCTGCGCATGGCTCTCTTGCGGCGTATGGCGAGGCCGCGGCGGTATAGCATGGTGAGGACAAAGAAGGCGAAGCACACAACCACGCCCGCCAGCACCCCCAGCACGATCCCCGTTACCGGCAGACTGCAAGGGAGAAAGGGTATCCACAGCAATGAGTTAAAGGTACATGTCACACTATGTATAACTTCCTCACACAGAATGATGAATGCTGCCAAGAACAAAAACTGCCAGGAGTTATAGTGGAGTCACCTGCTCTTGTATCCTTCAAGAATAAACTTGTATGTTACACTGCAGGCAAAAGCTGAGATAAGCCATTATACTTGCATTTGTTCTCAAAAGTATAGCAACCAATCTTGTCAAACAGAGCAACACTGACCTGGAGACAGCTCTGGGTGTGTCTAGACAGTCTTTAAGGCCTGGGCCTAAGCAGCTGCAACACACAACAGCAATGTGTTACAGCTTCATGCATCATACTGCACAAACATACAAGGATTGAAAGACTTAAGTTGAACATTAAAGCTGAGTTAAAGTTGTGTGACAGACTTCATTCATTCATTAGGAAAAAATGTCCTTGACATTTTCACCTGTGTCCTGTTCATGTCAGTATAGGCATATACATACATAACACATGCATAATTGTCATTCAGCAGATGCTCTTCTCCAGAACAACTTACATAGGTTACAATTTTACCCACTTACACAGCTGGATATTTAGTGAGGCAATTGTGTACCTTGGCCAAGGATACAACAGCAGTGCCAACAGGAGGGATTCTCTTGGCTGCTAACCCTGCTCATTACCACCACACGACACTGCTGCTTTCAGGCGAACCCAAGCTAATGGAGAGGAATCTTATGATGTCACAGAAAGGTTAACTGCATAAGGTTTTCCGCAGCACAGACCAAACAGACACCCTCCACGCCATGGCTCACCCCTGTGTGCAGTTGACATGGCACGGCTCGCAGCGCTTCTTGGTGTTAGGGTATTTAAAAATGAGCCCCTTCTCCCCCATCACGCCTTCTGGGCATGAGGACACACAGTGGGGTCCATCCTGCAGGCTGGCACAGGCCACACAGGCATCCGCTCCCTGAGAAGAGAATAAAGAACGAAACGGAGATTGAGCCCAAGAGAGGCTACTGGGGAGGCTACTGGGGTAAAATATGCCATTGGAGACCATTCCATTGGAACCCTGGGTAAAATATGCAGTTGGAGACTGTTCCAGGGGAACTCTGGGTAAAATATGGGCTTGCAGACTATTACCAGGGAGCTCTGGGTATAATATGTGCTTGGAGACAAACTACTGTTGTAAAACTGAATGAGATATTAAACTGAAACAGTGAGTAAGAGAGGACACATGGAGCGCGGGAGTCTGTGATAATACTACACTTTTAGTTCCACATCTCAGTGGCTCTTTTGATAAATGTACCTCACTTCAAATACATTATTAGTAATATTATTCTCTTGGTGTGAAGCACTTAATTTTAATTTTTAAAATTCAGTTTTTTCATATTTAATTTTGGCATCCTCTAGGTGGCAGCACTGCTTTGTTTGGAACAAAAGAACTGTAAAGAAGGAAAGAAAGGAACAGTATTCCTACGTGAGTCTGTACATACAGTCAGGTCCAATATTATTTGCACCCTTAATAAATATGCACAAAAATACTGTAAACTAAAAAATAATACCATTATTGTCATAATCTTTATTTTCTAACATATGTAAAATAGTGTGCTTTATTAATGATTCAAGGGAATCAACCAAAGTGCTAAACTTGTCAAATGACAAATTTATTTCTCCAAAAAACATGTTTCACAATTATTGGCACCCCTGGTTTAATACTTTCTGCAACCACCCCTGGCAAAGATGACAGCCTTGAGTCTTTTCCTACAACTTGTGATAAAGTAGAGAACTGGAGGGATTTTTGACCATTCCTCCATGCAGAACTTTTCAAGATCATTGGTATCCTTGGGTTTGCGCTTATGGACTGCTGTCTTCAGTTCAGACCACAGGTTTTTGATGGGATTTAAGTCCGGAGACTGAGATTGTCAGTACTCCGGCCCCTTAGCTGTTGTTTTGGTGTTCTCCCTGTCCGTCAGTGTCGTCCATGTGCTTTTGTTTTCTGTTCCCTTGTGTTCCGGCCCTGCCCCGCTCTCCGCCCTGTCCCCGCCCACCTGATTTCCTGAGTGCCTCCACCTGCCTGCCTGCCCACCTGCATCCCATCTCCTCGTCAGCCCAGCCCTGTATCTACCCTGCTTGTCTCTGTCATATTGCCAGTTTGACTTAGTGCTTGCTCTGTTACGGGCCCACCTTGATAATTGTGTTGTCGTTCCCGTACCGATTTCTGCCTGACTTCGTACCTCGTCTCTGCCTGCCATCCTGCCTTGGTCGCCTGATCTGCCTGCCTACCCGGTTTCGACCCAGTCTGTTCCTGTCTCTGATCCCTGCTCCTGGTTGTGTCCGCCTCAGACTGCCTTCCCGGTTTTTTGACTCTGCCTGTACTGCCACCACGAACTTGCCCAGCGATTCCAAATAAAGCCCCTGAAACCCTTACTCGCCTGGTCTGTGTCTAAGTCCGTGCCTGCGCCCTGACAGAGATAGCCATTGCAGAACATGCATTTTGGTTTCACTTAACTGTTTTTATATGGATTTTGATGCGTGTTTGGGGTCACTGTCCTGCTGGAAAATCCACCTATGACCAAGTCTCAGCCTCCTAGCAGGGACAACCAGATTGATCTTAACTACTGCCCCTGGACTGCTGACAGCAAAACATCCCCAAAACATCAATGACCCACCCCCATATTTGACAGTGGGTATGAGGTGCTTCTCCTTGTATGTATTCTTCTTTTGCCACCAAACAAGCTGATGGCGTGTATGGCCAAGAAGTTCAATTTTTGTCTCATCTGACCATAGCACTCTCTTCCAGTCATAATTCCAATGACCTTTGGCAAACTCCAGACACTTGGTTTTATTTCCTGTGCTCAGTAAAGGCTTTCTTTCTGCAACCCTTCCAAAGAGCTTGTTGGTATGGACGTGGTGTCTTGTGATTGGTTTTTTTAATTATTTAAGGTCTTTTTTTTTGTTTTTCAAGTTGTATACAAACATGAGCATACATTAATGCATTCATTCACTCTGTTGTACAAATATTTTTCCTTTCCCCTTAACCCCACACCATAAAAAACCCTCCCTGTTGCACCGTACCACTTATAAATCATGTCTGTCTTCACATTCATATTGGATAATCATTCTTACAATCCCAACATATCAGGTGTATACAGAAAAGAAAATGAACAAGTATTCATGGAAGTAGAATTTTAGTAGTATCCATCTTTTCTACATAAGACAAAAAAGGCTGCCATATGGTATAAAACTTTAAAGCACATCCTCTTATAGAATATCTAATTTTTTCTAATATCAAATGGTGCATAACATGGTTGTAAAGCTTAAACATTTTCAGCATTTTTAGTTAGTTGGAGATTCTGTGGAACAACCCCAAATATTGCAGTAATAGGAGATGGTTCTATGGGTACTTTCAGGATCTCTGACAAAACCTTGAAAATTGATTGCCAGAAAGTACTCAGTTTTGGGCATAGCCAATACATATGTGAGAGGGTAGCTGGTGCTTGCTGACACCAGTCACATGTGGGGTCAATGTCTGTTGTAAACTTAGCTAACCTTACTTTAGACCAATGTAAATGGTGAAGAATTTCTAATTGAATTATTGTAATATAGTAACATGTCATAAACAAATTGAGGAGGAATGTATCTTATATCTAATAGAGATTTGGGTGGTAGGGAAAGAAAATGGGTTGAATTTTAAGAAATAATTTGAATTTGAATTCACGCTGGCGGGCGTGAATAAATTCCAAAGCTGCAAATATCTATAAAAATGGGAGCGTGGGATATTAAATTTTTGTACTATTGGTTCAAAGGACATAAAATTACCCTCGGTATAGAGATCTTTAAATGAAACAATCCTATTTCTCATCCAAGTATTAAAGCCTTGATCATTGATAGAAGGTGTAAACATGTTGTTATTAACAATAGGGGCTTGAACTGGAAATTCTATAAATGAAAATGATCATCTAAACTGTGTCCAAATCTTAAGGCAATGTTTTACAATTAGGTTGGAAGAGTAGCTGGATATTGGTTCAGGCCGTGGAGATACTGAACATAGCAGGGAGTATAACAAGGCTGGTCCACAAGACAAATTCTCCACCAACAACCATTTCGGGATAGTTAACATCAGACGATACCTTGGTCCAATACAACATAGCCCTGATATTAGCTGCCCAATAATAATACTGGAAGTTAGGTAAGGCTAATCCGCCATCTTTACGTTGTCTCTGCAGTGTGGTTTTACGTATCCTTGGGTTTTTCTTATTCCAAATGAATGAGGTTACCAATTTGTCTATAAGTAAAAAAAAGATTTAGACAGAAAGATAGGAAGACATTGAAATAAGTATAGAAATCTTGGCAAAACATTCATTTTAATTGTATTTATTCTGCCTCCTAAAGATAATGGTAATAAGTCCCAACGCTCAAGGTCTTGTTTTAAGCGAGTTATAAGTAGAAGGTAATTGACTTTATATACATTTTTTAAATAATGTGTTATCCAAATTCCTAAATATTTAAATTTATAACTACTAACTTTGAAGGAAAATGAATTGAGATTAATCTGTTGGGTTGTTAAATTCACAGGCATCAACTCACTTTTTTGTAAATTAACTTCATATCCAGATATTTTGCCAAATTCATGTAAGACAGCAAGAACTTTTGGAATACAAATACAGAGGCATATCATCCGCATACAAGGATACTTTATGTTCTGAGATCCCTCTTTGTATACCTTTGATAGTAGACTCACCTTGTACTGCGGCTGCCAATGGTTCAATCTGTCAGGACTGCGGCGTCTTAGTCGGTTATGTTTTCCCTGTCCATGTGCTTTTGTTTTTCCCTGTGTTTCAGCCCTGCCCTGCTCTCCGCCCTGTCACCGCCCACCTGCCTGCCTGCACACCTGCATCCCGTCTCCTCATTAGCCTTGCCCTGTTTAAGTCCTGCTCGTATCTTGTCTCGTTGCCAGTTCGTCCCAGTTCGCTGTGTCGCTACTCGCCGTTGTTTTCTCGTGTCTGCCTGCCGGTTCTGTTTCCTTGCCTGTTTTTTCCGACTTCGCTCCTCGTTCTTGCCCTGTGGTTTTGACGCTGTATCTGCTCTGGTTTTTTGACTCTGCCTGCCTTGACTACGTTTTTGGATTGCCCCTTTGGATTCAATAAACCCGTGTTCAGCAGTCTTTCTGTCTGCGCTTGAGTCCCTGCCTGAGTTCTGACACAATCGGCATCGCAAACAAAAGAGGTGATGACGGGCAGCTGTGTCTAGTTCCACGATGTAGTGGAAAGAAAGGTGATAAATTACTATTCGTGCCAATAGCTACCAAGGGAGAGGAGTAAAGAACTTTAATCCAGGATATGAATCTTGGGCCGAATCCAAACCGCTCCAGAGTATAAAAGAGATAATCCCACTCCACCCGATCAAATGCTTTTTCAGCATCAAGTGATATTAGTACCTCTGGGTGGGATCATACAAGAGGGGTGGGATCATACAAGATATTATATATGCGTCGTATATTAAAGAATGAATAACGTTTTTTTTAATAAATCCGGTTTGGTCGTCTGATATAATAGAGGGTAATATAGACTGTAGTCGATGGGCTAACATCTTGGCTAATATCTTACTATCTACATTCAAAAGTGAAATGGGTCTAAATGAACTCCATTCTAAAGGACTCATCTTTTTAAAGGATTAGGGATATGACTGCCTGTTGCATTGCTGGAGGTAAAGCACCAGAGTCAAATGATTCTTCAAAAACAGACAGCAAAATCGGGGCAAGCTGATTAGCAATTTAAAAAAATTCACTCGGAAACCCATCCGGTCCTGGAGATTTCCCATTCTGCATAGATTTAACTGCAGTAACATGTTCTATTTCTGAGAATGGTCTCTCCAGATCTGCTGCAATCTCTTCATCGACTTTCGGGATTTCAATCTTATCAAAAAAGGTCAAACAGAGATTCATCCTTATGTGATTCTGAGGTGTATAGTTCAGTATAAAACTCATGAAAATGCTGATTAATCTCAGAATGGTCTATACGTCTGAAACCTGTCTCATCATTTATCTCGTGTATATGTTGATTCGCAGTCTTTTGTCATAATTAGTGAGCAAGAATTTTTCCAGTCTTTTCACCATATTCATAGATCCCACATTGCGTTTTATTGATGAGGTTTTCTGTATATCTTGTTGATAAGAGATCAAATTCAGTTTGTAATGTCAATCTTTGTTTAAATAAGTCAGGTACTAGAGTATGGGCAAGCGCTATATCTAAATCTAGGATACGGTCTGCCAAATTTTGGAGGCGTTCATTTTGAGCTTTTCTAATCTGTGCACTATATGAAATAATTTGTCCTCTTAAATGTGCCTTCATTGACTTCCATATAATTGAGGATGCCATTCCTGGTGTCTGATTGTATTCTAGGAATTTAGTTATTTCAGTTGAGATAAAAGTAATGAAACTTTCGTCTGACAATAAAAATGTGTTAAGGCGCCAGGGACGGTAAATAGAGAGTGTAACTGGTACATTTAAGGCCATTGTTAAGGGAGCGTGGTCTGAAACAACTATTGCTTGATACTCACAGTTGCCAATTAATGGAAGAAGATTCTTGTCCAGAAAAAAATAGTCTATCCGCGAATAATTTTTATGAACCGGTGAAAAGAAGGAATATCTTCTGGATGTAGGATTACGAAAACGCCAAACATCTAATATTCCACATGTTTTGAGAAATAATTGGATTGCAGCAGCTGATTTAGATGGTGCCACTGTTTTAGTTCAGCTGCAATCTAAAGTAGGTGACATTACGCAATTTGTATCTCCTAAAATAAGATGATGTGTGTCTACACTTGGTAAAGCAGCAAAAAATTTGGTAAAAAAAAGTACTATTGTCCCAATTTGGTGTATAAACATTAGCCAAGATAACAGGAATATTATATGATCTACCCACTACTATGATATAGCGACCTGCGGTATCGGCTTCTACCCTTGACATAGAAAATTGGACATTTTTATTAATGAGGATAGCTGTTCCTCTATACTTCGAATTAAATTTGGAGTGGTAGGACTGACCTATCCATCCTCCTCTGAGTCTAAAATGATCCACAGTACGTAAATGAGTTTCCTGAAGGAATGCAATTCCCACAAAAAATAGAAAAAGATGTTATACAAACCTGACTAATTGTATCATCATTAACTGAACAAAACTTAGTCCTATTCACTGTTTCGTCCCATCGTGTAAAATGCTTGATTCCACATAATTCATCGCCGCCTCTGGGTCTTGAAATTGTTTTTCAGTTCCGTTGTATATAATCCGAAATCTTGCTGGATGGATAATGTTGTATCAGATGCCTTCACACCCACAAAGCAGTTTCTCACACCATTGAATGCAGATCTATCTTGAGCCACACTTGGTGGATAATCGGGGAATATGGAAATTGTGACCCCTTTGAAGGGCAGAGGACCAGCTTCTCTGGCCCGGTGGAGGATCTCGATGCAGTCCCGGTAATAATGTAGCTTAGCTACAATGGCACGAGGTTTATCTCCAGGTGTTTTTGGTCGCAGTGTTCGGTGAGATCTATCGATCAGGATATCAAGGACTTCCTTGAGCAATTTAGAGACGGATTCTGGGAAGCTTGAGTTCGGAGTTTCTGCTACGTTCAGTATTCTAATATTTGACCTCCTCATCCTTCCTTCCATGTCTAGGTATTTTTCACATAGGCTGGTCAGCTGTCTGAAGTTTGCGGACATCAGATTGTAGTGATGTTACATCGTCGGAGCATACAGATAGGCCCCGCTCCACTTCTGACAGAGTTGCTTTCATCGCCACCAGTTCAGAGCGTAACGATGTGGTGATGCTAACAACTTCTGTTTTATCTGCTTGGAGTTCGGTTTTAACCACATCAAATTCCTCGGCAAGTACTGTTTTAAACTCTGACCCGAAGAGCGTGGCAATATCTGCTCTCAGCGAGGAAAGGATTTCAGTCTTTATGTCTTCCATGTTTCGGTCCAATTAAGGAGTGTCAGTTCCTCCAGTGTACTTGTATTTCCCTAGCTTTTTAGAGGCCATTCACATGATAATGTCGACGTCCAAGTCATAAAAGATATTAATATAAAGCTCAAAAAAATAATCTATAGCTTTTTATGAGTGTAGGGTGCCTATATATATATATATATATATATATATATATATATATATATATATATATATATATATATATATATATATATATATATATAATCGAATTAACAGCAGAGCTAGCTGATACCCGTCTTACTCCATCACCTGCTCGTTAGCGCCCCGTCTTGTGGTTGTTTTTGAGACATGGTCACCTCAAGATGCAACCAAGCTCTGAAATTTAAAATTTTTAAGATTAAGAAGCTGTAAAATTAATGACTAACAAATAACTTTAAAAAGTTAGACCACCTACGATCATGAATGTAGAAAAATGGCTAAATATACTACCATGTGATGTAAAATCCATCCTATGCACAGAGGTTCCACTAGGTGGCACTAACTACCTACAGAACTTTCATCTGGAAACGCAACAAACCATGAAAACAAAGTCACAATGCCAAGTCTTTGAGTTATAACCCCAGTTCCAGTTTGATGCTGAAAGTGAAAAGTTTCCTCTCTTTCTGACATCTTAAAACAATGTTAAAAAGAACAGCACAGCAATGGCCATAGTCCTGGTTGTTGTCTCATTTATCCAGCAAGGGCAGGCTAATGATTAGTCCTTCGAATAATGGGCAGTAAAACATTAAATGCCCTGTCCCAGGAAGTTACAAGGATGGCCTGCCCTTCAGAAAAAGAATCTAAAGCTACCAGAATAAATCTGCTGATTTTTATGTAGCCACCGGAGTGCTAAAATATGTAGTTACTGTTGATTATTATAGGAAAACAAATCATTGAGGTCAGTGTGTTGAACACAAGTTGGAAGCAGCAGTCTGTCTAAATCATTTTCCATCACATATTTCATGTATGTTCTTTGAAAAGCAGAGATTTTTTCATTAAGGAGCAAATCGGTCACAAATCATTATAGGTGCTGTCTCACTCAAAGCATTGCTGTCAGATGCATATACAACACAGACCCAAGCTACATATTGGAAATCACACAGGAGGAAGTTCAGAGACTACATCAAGGTCACTGATTAGTGTGCAGTTTTCCTAATATTAGTTAGTGTGTAACCTGAATATACAGTATTTTTAAGGTTCATATTAAAGACCATTCATTATGGTTTAATAAGTAAACAAGCTAAAATGTTTTCATTTTTGTTTAAATCAGATGAAGTATGTTATCAAGCCATACAAAAGGCAAAGAAATTAAAATGAAACAGCGATTTTTCCCCAAACAGATAACCACTCTGCGGGCTTCTTCCCCTATGTACCTGCTAACAAAAGGAATGATGTAGAGTAAGATGGGGGAAAGAGTTTTACAGAAAACACAGAGCAGCACCTACTGTTTGGGGAAAGTATCTTACTGAGGGTCTTACTTTGACAGCTGAGAACAACATGTGAGACCAACAGACAGATCTGCCGTGGAAAGGTTGAGGTGAAGGGACAGGTTGCCTGGAGGTGTCCAGAGTGAAAAAGAGGAAGGCAAAAGCAAATGAGGACAAGGAGGGTAGGTGTACCGGTCCCGTGCAGCTGTGCTGCCCCTCCTGGATCTGACACTCAGGGTGACAGGCCATACACTCTCTGTTGGGCCCAGCGAACTCTCGCGGCTCCCTGAGGGGGACAGGAGAGAGAAGAGGGGTTAAACGCTTGTGCCACACAGGCCCACGCTGCATTTGTTCCCTTTTGGACAGCTACAGGCAAGCGGACTGACCCTGAGTCGAAGTTGCACTGGGCGACGCAGCTCCCCCCTCGGCTGTAGTTCCGGCAGGACAGACACTGATCCGGACCGGGGCCCCAGCACCCAGAGGCAGAGCACAGGGGGTCACACACATGGCCCTCCGAAACTGCGCACACACAGCATACACAGTACATCACATGTGGCATGTTTGGCACAGTTTGATGCAGACTAACAGTAACCCCTCCGCCCCTGCCAGCACTCACCACACTCACTCTCAGGCCGATTTTTCTTGATGTCCCGGGCGTCCTGGCGTCGGTGGGTGCGTGCGCCGGTGAACAGCTGGGTCCAGTTGACCGTGTGGTGGTAGCATAGCCTCCTGTTGCCGCTGATGTAGACACTGCCATCGCTGATCTCCCGCAGAGAGCGCAGCCCCAGGGAGGTGAGGAATGGCAGCTTCATCACCAGCAGGGAGAAGCCCCTGAGAGAGGCCCAGGAGAAGTGAACCAGGGGAAAGGGTGGAGTTGGGGTGGCACAGGAATGGAGGGGATTAGGACAGAACGGGAGTAAAAGTGATGGGGGGTGGAGAAAAGGAAGCAGTAGACAGACATTTGGGATGAAAAGCCAATAACGTCCAGGGAAGTGAGAGTAAATAGCAGGAAAGGAGTTGAGGGCCAACAGAGAAAAACAAACAGGAAGTTGGGGAAAAGTTAAAAAGTGTAGTGGAGCAATACAAAAAAATAAACATACAAATGGGTCAAGTTTACAGCAGATAAATATCATGATATATATATCAGGTGATCGGCGGGACAAAAAACCACCACCTCTGATCCCATAATCAAATTGCACTACACCCATGTACCACAGAGTGCCACCCCTAATTCACCAAATTCACTAATCCTTTATAAAGAAAAGAGCACAAACAATCTGCAATTCTCATGAATGGGGAGATCCCTGTAATGTGTGGATACTTGTGTATAAAAGGGGATTTGTTTCAACAACGAAAATTAATGTAATCTAAATAATGCAATAAACAAGTGATTAATATGTGCATTCATGTAATAACAGCAGAGGACCAATCATTTGTATTGGTGATACAAATAGGTATCTAGGCTACAAAAAGTCAACTCTAGTAACTTGCAACAATTTTTAGTTGCCTAGACGGTTTTTGCATAATTGCATAATGTTAAAGAGCAGAAAGAAGGAGCAAATTTGGCAGGGTAACATCTGTGCTATACCATGCTAGGTGTCTGTATTGCACATTGCTGCACACTGCACCACATCCCAATCAAGTGCATAGCACCACATAACACTACACCACACAGTGTTAAACTGTGTCCCACACTGGGCACCCGCGTGTCTCAAGCAGTAAAACCCCTTGCTGACGCAAGTGAAAGGTTGAGCACTACGGCCTGGGTTCGATCCTTGCTGTGTCATCATCCAATGATGACCAGGAGCCCATAACCATGGAAGAAATTGGCTTGTTCCACCAAGAATAGAGGGGAGTAGGCTGGCGTGGGGTAGTTCTGTAGCAGTGACCCCTGATGGAACATACAGTTGCGCATGCCAAATCATTTGTTGATGTGGCAAATGATGAATATATTCATTATTGAATTGACCCCAACTCTGTACATCATTTGGGTCAATTCCATCTCAGTTCAGGAAATGTGATTCATTAACTGAAAAATGTTCATAGAAAACGATAGTAAATTTTCAACTGATTAACTGAAATGAGCTCTGATTTCACTGACTTGAAATGGAATTGACCCCAACTCTGATCATCATAACATTTTATTTCCTTAATTTTACAACCAGCATTTGAAAATCAACTTTCATCAATGTAAAAAATAGATGAGATGCCAATCATACAAGTACACAACCCAATCATATAAGTACACAACCAAACTGATCTGGGACAAATCAATAAACCCAACTGAAAAATAAGACAACCCCCAGCCAATGAGGATGAAATTATTCAGGATGAATGTGACTCTTGAAGGAACAATACTATATCATGGCTGTCTTCCAAGACACATGCCTGCATACTACATACTTCTGTAGTAGGTACTTCTAAGTATACTACTGAGCATGTACCACCAATCCAAGTACAGTGCAGACACACAAAAACAGCTAGGTCTGCAACAGACTGTCACTCTCTCTAGATAGATACATTGCAAAAACAAAGACGCTTGTTGACAGGTAAGCCTTGCACAGGTATTTGTTTCTGTCTGCTTTATGTGAATGTAGGCAGGTGGTTTTTAATCACTAGGCCATGGAATGACACATAAGGGTACCACATGCTTCTGTGCATGTTTCCAGCAAAACCCTTAATACTCTGACCGTGATCTTCCGCACTACTGTGCATTCATGCTAATATGCAAATATGCTACTTTGAACACAGCCCATATATCTCATTGATTACATGTCCTGTGATGAAAGCCATGATAGCCTGTCTCAGAATTATTTTATGGTCCTTGTCAATTCATGCTACCGGCCTAACTGTGCAATGTACTAACTGGCAGTGAGTACATTGCACAGTTGAAACAGTTAAGCTTCAGGAAGGTGTTTATCGAAACACACAGCATCCTACCTTTTAGAGCTGAATCCTCTGGGGATACAAACAGAGGGGGAGGGGTGGTCGGGGGAGGAGAAACAAAATGGGTGGTGAACAGCATGCATGTGAGTTTATTTTATAATGCAACTAAACAGCAAGACAGGGTGGTAAAAGACACAGCAGACATGGATAGGCATACAAACACATGGGTTGTAAGTGGCATATACAGCGCTGTAGACAGGTAGACCATCGCACAGCTGAGACTTAGCCTTACTTGTAGAGGGTTCTGCCTTGTATGGTTGTGAGGTTGGAGAACACTGACAGGTCCGGCAGCTCTTTAGGCCATGACTGGATACTCAAGATATCTAAAATAGAGACAAGGAGGTCAGTAACACTCAATAGTCACATGCACAGATAAACACACACACACGCGCACACACACACACACACACACACACACACGCAAGAGTGTGTGCACACATATACCTGTAATCTCCTGGACCGTGCGGAAAACGTTTAGCTTCTCTGGGTCCAGTGCAGAGATATTGTGATATGGGTCTCTGTGGAGAGAGGGAAGAAAGACCAAAAGACCTCAGACAAAGGCAGACTCTTCTGTGATCTGGAGAGAGACTGAAACACCTGATATATCTATGCCCTAAACTCAAATACAGTGTCATATATACTTGCATCTGTCTGCAGAATCTCCACTGCTATATGTATGCTTTTTATAATTTATCAATATATTGACTGATTCTGTTTTTATCTCTCTGCAGTAAATTTGCTCTCAAATTTAAAACCAGCTTGCACAGGTTTAAAGGACTCATATTGAGACCCCACTGACACAGTAGCAGGGGCACACAGCTGCTCCTCTCTACAAGCCTTACCACCAAAAGCACTGTCAAAAGCCTTGGTGTAATGCTTGACAGCCAACTGTCCTTCTCCTCTCAGGTGGCAGCGGTGAGTTGGGCGTGCAGATTCTTCTTGTAGAACATCCAAAGGATCCGCCCCAATCACACTACGTATTCAACACAGCTCCTAGTTCAGGCCTAGTACTCTCACGCCTGGACTACTGTAACTCCCTCTTGGCTTGTCTTCCTGCCTGTGCAATCAAACCTCTATAAACTTGTCTACAGTCTCCCTAAACATAGTCAAGTTACTCCCCTCCTCACCTTACTTCACTGGCTTCCTGTTATAGCTTGTATCAACATCAAAGCCTTGGTGCCTTGAGGCCCCCTCATATCTACGACTGTTCTTCAAACCCTATGTTCCCTCAGGATCACTGCGCTCTGCATCTACAGGGCAACTGACTGTCCCAACCTGACAGTGGTGCTCTGTCTGCACTGGTCCCTCAGTGGTGGAATGAAAGCCCCGTGGAGGTTAGGACGGCAGAATTTCTGGCCATCTTCCAGCACAGACTGAAGACTCACCTCTTCAGACTGCATCTCGGTCCCACTTCAATCCCCAAACCCTAACACCTGCTACCTGTAGTATTTGATGTTTATTTTTCATGTAGTATTGTTATGTATTTTGATTCTGTGTTCTAGGGAATGTTGTTAGCCTGGTCTGACACTGTTACTCGTTTCAATTGAATGGATACACTTATGCTCTATTGTGCTGGAAGTCGCTCTGGATAAGAGCATCTGCTAAATGCATGTAATGTAATGTAATGTTTACAGGACTCATCTCGACATGCCACTGACACAGCAGTGAGGGCACACCTCCTCTCACCGGCTTACAGGACTCACCCTGAGATCCCCGTGGTAAGAAAGTGCAGACTGCCCTGGATCTTGGTGCAGTTGATGAAGCTGTCAATGTTTGTGGAGTCAACTGTCTGTCTCTGAGGAGTGCCAGTTCCCACGCAAGCTGGAGAGAGAGGGAGAGAAGGAGAGAGAGAGGAGAAAAGCAGAAAAGAGATGACAGAGGTAGAGAGAAAATGAGAGATAAGTGAGGGCATAGGGAGGGAGAGAGGGCAGAAGTCAATGAAAGAGCAGGTGTGCCACAGACTGAGTTGTATGAGGGAGGGGGGATTTAGGGTGTGCCAGGGGTTCCTCATACCTTTGGGACACAGGCCCCCGCAAGGCTCGCACTGCTTTAACCCATTCTTGTCCACCTCCTTCTTGTCTGAAGGGCACCCACTTACACATGAACTACCATCCACCACAAAGTTGGCTGAGGGAAGGACAGAGAATGGTCATTCTGAGAGAAGGAGCACACACATTAAGGCTGGTACACACATGACCATTTTAACTAGCTTATGAGCTTTCTATGCATTTGTATGGTTGTGTTTACATCAAGCTTTTGCCTAGATACTTAGGCTATTTTCACACTTAGTCCGTTTTGCTGGTCCGAACTCGAGTGCGATTATTCCCCCCTTCCCCCGCTGGTCTCCTTTCACATTACATTTTTTGGTTGCGAACCCTGGTCCGTTTACGTCATCAACACGTAAGGAATGTGCAGCTTTTATTTACCAATGTCGCTAGGCAGCAACGCAAAAGGGAGGCAAAATGGAAAGCCACACTATATTTGTTTTCTTATTCATCTTTTTGTTAACATGGTGCCAGCACCAAAATAACCGTGTTCGGCATTTTCACTCTGCCAGAAATGTGTCCCGCTGTCTGAGAGTGATGTGAGCTGCTCGGATAAGGATATTTTTGCAGAGACAGGCAGCAATGCGAAATGAATTTGAAACTTTGCTTGCAGAGCATACACACATATCCTCAAGGTGAGCGAACAGTGTGGCTACCTGCAATTATTTCCCGAATAGTTTTTAGATGCGACAAGCGTGAATTGCCACGTAGATGTCCTCTAGTCACTATTTTTAAGATTGTTAGCATTTTTGAAAATTGCATGTTAATTAATAATTTCACATTTAACGGTGATTTATTTATTGTAAGAGAATTTGGATCCATCTGCGGTCTACTGTGTGGTGGGAACATGTGTTGACCAACTGGACTGATAGGCAGTGGCTAGATAATTTTACAATGAGGTGGGCTACATTCGTGGAGCTATGTGACATCCTCAGACCCCACCTAACAAGGCAAAACACCAGGTTCAGAAGGCCCATACCAGTAGAGCAACGTGTGGCAATATGCATTTGGAGATTAGCCGCAAATGTGGAATATAAGTCCATCTCCCATTTATTTGGGATTGGACTGTCTACTGCCTGCATGATAACGAATTACATTGCATCAGTTATTGCTGAGAGATTGCTCCCCCAATACATCAAAACCCCATCTGAGAATGAGTTCAAGGCCAATATGCAGGGTTTTCTCTCCAAAGCGAATCATGTACTTTCACGTACTGCTGCCTTAATTTTTTTACTTTGACCCGACACTGCTCCATGGACCTTGAGAACCCCCTTTACTTGAGCTGCTCGCTGAACAATTTGAAAATTTCAGTGTTTTTCTCCATTTGACACTTTAGATTTTCATCTGCCCAAATTTCTAATAAACAGGAGATTTCCTCTGTTGACCACAGTGCAGCTTTCCCGCTCATGATTGTGCGACCATGAAACAAATCACCCGTCATCAATAGCGTTTACTTCCTGGTTTTAGATTGGATAGCTTTCACACCAAATGCGAACCGCACTGGAGTTCAGGTGAACCGTACCCCAGACCCTTGCTTTCTGGAGGACTCGGGTATGGTCCCTTGGTGCGCACCCGAGTTCGGAAAACAGCTTTCACATGAACAAAACAAACCGAACTGATGGCTCAAGCAGACTCGGGTCCACACCAAAAGCTCTAGTGTGAAAGCACCCTTAGAGTCTTTGAGCTGTTAGTAAAGGTCCAGTGGGCTAGAAATTTTGCCCAAATCCTATCAAGGTTCACAAATCATGAGGGACTGCTAACAATGAAATATAACCATTTCATACTAAACCATTCTAACAACCCGTGCAAAACAGCTATTTCAACATACCATACAAACAGGAGTCAGCTGGTTCCTTTAAAAATACATCAAAAAACAACAAGAGAGCTGTGGAAAAAGAAAGACACGATAGCAAATCCCCCCAGCACCAAGGTAAAAACAGTGTCTGGACAGACATGGAAGGTGTGGCATTTATTGAGATGCGACAAGAGCGTGAGTATTTATTTTATCCATCCACAAACATCGTGCCACATCACACTGCAGAAATAGACAGCCAGATGGGTAGACACAGCTGATGATTTGTGTGTCCTAAGGTTATACTCATTACAGCCTTCTAATAAGGCAGCACCACAGACCAGCATCTGTATGGCTCAGATATATTTGCAGAGCCTTCAGATCTTCTGTCCTTTGTCAACCCCAACTCCACCAACTCCACGACAGCTAAGGTAGAAAGTATGTCAAGTTCACTCACAGTGCACACGCTTGCGATTTTCTAGAATCTTAATATGTGCACTGGGATGTGACACAGTTGCAGGGCAAGATAGGCAGATGATTCTGACTCCGGTTTTGTAAACAATGGATTCCTATGGGTAATGTGTGGACACTCTCATACTGGTTGTGGGACCTGGGACAGTCTGAGTACTCAAAGCGGTGCAATAAGACAGGCTGAGTACTCACTGAGAGGCAATGAAACAGGTTGAGTACTCACTGAGATGCAATGAAACAGGTTGAGTACTCACTGAGAGGCAATGAGACAGTCTGCGTACTTACTGAGATGCAATGAGACAGGCTGAGTACTCACTGGGATGCAATGAGACAGTTTGAGTAAAGACTGAGACACAGATGAAACATGCATAAAAACAGATGCAGGACTCACTGGGACACTGGGACACACAGATGGATCCATACTGGTACTTGGCACTGGGGTTGGGCTCCAGCTGGAAGGTGTGCTTGTTGTAGATGAGGGTCTGAGGGCACTGTGGCACACAGGCCCCTGAATCATTGAAGCGACTGCACGCCTGTAAACACACATGCATAAAGCACACACACACAAGCAGAAACACACACAGATTGAGTTAACACTTCAGCCTTTCAATATTAACCTAATATTAACCTGATACCTAATTTGCTAGCTCTGTCATGCTAATAACTATAATATAAGCTTCACAATAACACAGTAACACAAATTATTACACCTATTACACCTAAATTGAGTGTTTTTCCTTTTACTTGTACTTGTACTACTTACTGATGCAATATTTATATGGAACAAACTTTCAGTGCAAGTGTCTGTGAGAGAGTATGTATCTGCATGCGCACGCGTATGTGTGTGTGTGTGTGTGTGTGTGTGTGTGTGTGTGTGTGTGTGTGTGACTCACAAAGCAGTCTGTGTCCTGGGCTCCAGTGCAGCCCCCTGCACATTCGCTATGGCAACAGTCACTGGGGCTTGTCCCAAAGCAGCGCCCATTGCACTGCGGAGCGCACACTGTCTTCGTCACTACGGAAACAGAGAAGGGGTGGGATCAAGATGGGAGGAGAGACAGTGACAGTGACGATGCATGACAAGGGGGGAGACCTGAGGAGCGGAGCAGGAGGGACTCACAGATCTGGCAGTCCTCTTTTCTTGGCCCCCAGCAGTGGCCCCCACAGTCTGCATGACACTCCCCTGAAAGGCAAGAAGTGGATCATCAGAAGACAGGAAGTGCCTCAGTGTCAGCGGCCTGCCACAGTAAGTCGTGGTGCCATTCCCAAATTGGATTCTGCATTGCTTCCTCGTGCCACCTTAGGAGCCGCCAAAAAAACCTAGCTCCAGGCCTTAGGGCATGAGCTGAGGTCATGTTGATGTGTATTTCAATTCAGGTTAATGGGTGACAAGGTGTACTTTCAAGAAGCAGTGTCTTTACATTAGACCCATGAATCACAGCTCCAGACACCTGAGAGGGAAAATTCTCTAAAGTGGTAAAGTACAGTTTTCTTAAACTCTTAAACACACAAGGTGATCACTTGCTCAGGGAATGGGTGAGGTGAACGGTTTGCTTGACCCATATTGGCTCTCCCTCTTTCCCAAACCCTCCACCCCTGATCCCCTTCCCCACCAGGTGGATTTGGACGCACCTGTCTCCCCATTGTCCTCAATCTTGATCTCGGCAGTGCTGTCCCTCACAATGTCGGCCCAGTTCACCAGGGATGTGTACTGCAGAAACTTATTACTTAAAATCTGGACGCCCCCTTCCAGAATTTCTGTCGTGAGAGACACATTATTAACAAATGCTTATGACACAGACAGAGCCATAAACACAAAGACAGACATCCACACAGATGCACACATGCACACAAAGGCAGACATGGACACAGACACAGACATGCACGCAGACACAGACACACACAGACACAGTCACAGCCACGCACAAAACGTAGACACAGACATGCACACAGACACACACATGCATACAAACACAGCCACACAGACAGACACACACATGCACACAAAGACAGTCTGTGTTGCAGACAATAGTCATAACAAGCCAGGACATGTTTTCACAAACGAACAGAAGCCAAACATGGTACTACAGTTACACACACATAGAAAGTTCTCTGTATTAAAACCTCATGCCATGTCACATATACAGTCAGTTCTGCTTTCCCATGAAAGCCACTTCCAGGGATTTCCCATGAAAGCCAGTTTCAGGGATCACCCCAGTGGCCCCCCTCCCACTGCACACCTGTTGGCAGGTATGCCGACGGTGTGGGTGTGGCAATGTAGACTGACACCTTCATCCTTCCGCCTGCCAAACACCATGTGAGTTGCTGGCAGACATGTCCATTTCATCCCACAACAGTATTTTTTAACCCATGGATAGATGGAGATCATCAAGGCAGGAAAGGATTCCACAAATATGTTTGTTTTTTGCACTTAAAGAAACAACTCTTTTTTTAGTCAATTTTTTCATAAATGTCATAGGATGTGCAATGATCACATTGAGGTGGACCTGACCTCCTGTCAAAGGCAGAACAGAAAACCCTCATTGGATTCATTCAACCTATTCAGCTTTCATTCACTAAAAAATGAAGTGGGTTATTTTTACACAGTAACCCTAATTTAATACCAGTATGGAAATCCATCAATCACCCCACATCCCACCTCAGACCCAATCCACTTTCTGTGGGTTATTGTCCTTTTTCAAGCTCTACATATCACATACCTCAGACCCAATCTGCTTGATGTGTGTCCTTTTTCCCCACCCTTTTGCCCTCTGTCTCGCCCTCTGTCTTGCCCTCCCCCTCACCTTTGCCGTCCCTTTTGTCCCCCCCTTGTTCTCCCTTTTGCCCCTCCCAACCCCTTGCTCTCCCTTTCATCCTTCCTCCCCTTTCACTCACCAGTCAGGTGGGTGAGGCCCAGCTCCCTCAGCCCATACTGCCCATCCTTCTGGTAGTTGACAACCACAACCAGAGCGTAGCGGTCCTCGTAGAGGGTAGTGCCTCTGATCACGCGCAGCTGGTCCAGTGGCAGGCGGGAGAACTGGTTAATGGCGATGAGGATGTAGCCCGTCACTTCTCGGATAGACTGCAGCCAAGAAGGGTGAGGAGATAGGACAGTGCATTACAGCGCAGTCCCTGCAGGGTCTGTATGCTGCCACGGCAACACCAAGCCAAGCAGAGTGTGTTATTGGAGTTTCATCTGCCAGTGCACTGAGGTTTGGCCCGTCCTTTACTCCAGTAACTTTATTGCCAGTGTGGTAACATCAGCTCCTGAGTTTTATCAGACTAATACAGTTGGGCTCATTGTGTGCATAAGGTCATGACATCACCTTGCCAGAGGCTTTGTTTAGAGGCTCCCACTGTGCTCTCAGACATGACATTGTGCTCTCAGGTGTGTATTGCAATTGCTGCAGTAGCCCATTAGCACATTGGGTGTGACCACCAACCCCCCCAATACCTGCAGGAAGGAGAAGTTTCGACTGTGCTCCATATGAGTGATCTCCAGGTTGCCCATGACGATCTCGCACCCATTGTACATGTCCTTCATGATGTTGTACTGCACCTCCGAGCTGCCCGTCACACTCAGGGAATTCTGGGTACCAGAACATATGGCCACTGGGGAAAGAGAGAGGGTTATTTCAAAGCTGCTGCATCTGACCAAAGTACTCCACACTGAGGACAGTGCTGTGGCAGTACAGCTCATCTGGGCAGACAGGATTGGGAACAGTCAGACAGCATTTATAATGAATCTGGTGCCAGTGGCTTTGAGAAAAGAGGGATATTAGTTTGGCTCAGGTGTATGTAATGTGCTGTGCACTGAAAGAGAGAGTTAGGATCTACTATCTGAATTGCATTACATTATTGTCATTTAGCAACTGCTCTTATGAAGGGTGACTTACATAGGTTACAGCTGTATCCATTTATGTAGCGAGATATTTACTGAGGCAATTGTGGGTTAAGTACCTTGCCCAAGGGTACCAGCAACCTTCCAGTTACTAGCGCTGCTCCTTACCACTAAGCTACACTGCTGCCGCTGCTGCTGTGTGGACAAATGGGTATTTCTCCACACAATCAGTGTCCATAGACAAATGGATTATAGCATCTTCAGGCTTTATTGGATCTCACTTGTGAGTCGCTTTGGATAAAAGTGTCTGCCAAATGAATAAATGTAAATGTAAATCTTCAATCCCTTTATGTGGAGCTTTGATTGCAAGCAGAAATCTAGAGCATTTTCTAACAATGAATCAGATCTTTGGAATAAGCGCATCATACCTAAAACAAACTAGACAGACAAGCACATACATGCATATTCACAAACACCTACAAACATGCACACATACACAGGCATTCATAATGTAACCACGCTGGTGTCGCTGAGAATCCTAGATGATGTACAAATTCATTAAAAAGTTTTAAAAATTGCTCAACATTCCCCAAATTTATTTTGTAATTTGTATTACTTCCCACTTATTTACTTGTAGTATCACTATGTGTTATGAGTATTGTGATCTAGTGACAGTATGACAAATGGTAGCGTATGCACTGGACTAGGCTGTCTAGTTATAGATTATCATAAGTTAACTTGTGGTAGTGCTTAAATGGTGCTGGGCTCACTGGTCTGGGAGTGATGTTAGCCTGGACTGATACTGTTGCTCATTTTACTTGGATGAATACATTACTGTTCCCTTATGCTGGAATTCACTCTGAATAAGATTGTCTGCTAAATGAATGTAATAAAATCTAGTGTAATGAAATTGCAAACCAAACCAAAGAGGGTATTTTCACACTGATCTGAGTAGTTCATCTACAGCTGCAGTAATAAAATTCACCTCTGCTCCTATGATTTGTGGTTTGGGTTCCTGCTGCCATATCCTTTGCACGGGACTGTTTGAGCTTTCCCTGGTTTAGTTTGGCTGGTATGAGGTGCACCACACCTGACCAGAAATTCCCCACTACATTCCTTCCCTTTCTCTCTCTCTCTCTCATCCCCTCTTTCTCTCCTCCTCTCTCTGTCTCTCCTCCTACCTGAGAAACAATACAGTGCCTAGACCATTGCTGCACCATCCACTCTCAGAAGTAGGGTCCCCACTCATAACCTGCCTGTCCACCTCCCTTGCTATAGAATAGAACTATTTTGATGAACTTTCTAGATGAACTGATGTCTTAAGTGTTATACCAATATTATCATTTCTATTATTATTTTCCAGGAGTCTCTCATCTGCCTTTTCTCTGGGGTCAGGGAATAATTTTACAATTTTTTCTGAAATTAGCCTTGGTTTTTTGATCCCCTCTGGAAAATGCCCTGTGTATAGTGTTTTGTGACAGTGTTTATTGGAAAAATGAGCCATAACTAATACAATTTGATTGACTAATTTGAAATGAAATGCGTATGAAAAATACCAACACTTATATATAAGGTCTGGACCACAATCACAGGCAGGAGAGAGAATAAGCAGACACACAGAGCAAACAGTCATAGTAGTGCTCAGAGTGTCAGGGACTCTGCAGAAAATCAAGCAGGCTATCAATCCTGTGACCTGCTCTCAGGAAGGAATGATAAGTGTGAGATAGGAGAGGTTTATGGGACTTTTACTGTGCTGTTGTGAAGCCAAGGACCAAGGAATGAACCTTACACAGCCAGGAGTGAACAAACATGCAACGGCAATCTATGCCATTCAGATTAAAGTCCAGTGTGTATATATATTTTAGGTATCAAGGTGCAAGAGTCAAGTCTTCTAATCACACCAAAACACACATTTTAGCAATCAGAAAAACAGGAATAACAGGTCAAGGGACAAGAGGATGGTTAACAATATGTGTGATGTGTATGTATCTGTGTGTTTGTATGTGTGTGTGTGTGTGTGTGTGTGTGTGTGTGTGTGTGTGTGTGTGTGCGTACGTGTGTGTGGGCATGTATATATGTATATATGCTTACATGTGAGTGTATAAGTTTGTGTGTGTGTGCGTGCGCGCGTATGTGTGTGTAAGAGGGGCTTGTAAGAGTTGGGAGGGTTGCAGAACTGACATCAGAGCAGTGAACAAGAGTGATAGAGCCAAGTTATCTGATTGCTAAGGCATATTAACATGCACACTTGCACACGCACACGCACGCACACACACACACACACACACACACACACACACACACACACACACACACACACACACCTTATCACAACAAGCACTAGCTGCAGTTTGTAGGCTTTATCTCTAACACTTATCTTGTAGCACACATGAATGGCCATACAGACACATGTACTCTCCCAGATGTACAAGATGCACCACTTCTGCAGAAGTACCAGACACAGTGAGTATCTGAGCAGAGGCAGAGACCCTGGACCCTGCCATGTGTTTCCAGGCTTTGGATGGTGGCAGGATCCAGAGAGAGAGCAAAAGGGGTGAAAGGCACTCATAGCAAAGTGTATATGTGTGGGGGGAGAGAGAAGGCAAACACACAATGACTCCATTCTGTTTGTGCCAAAACAAGTGTCCTGTGCTGCATCTCTCTTCCCCTTGCTCTCTCATTCTCTCCCCTCTTTCCACACTCTCACCCCTTTCTCATTCAGTCTCTCTGTACCTCTCTCTGCTCCATTTTTCTCTCTCTCTTTCTCTCCCTCTCACTCTGCTTCTCTCTCCCCTCTCTTTCTCTTCTCACCTCTCTCTTTCCCCTTTTTTCTCTCTTTCTCTCTCCCTCTCTCTCTTTCTCTTTGTCCCCCTCTTTTCTCCCCCTTTCTTTCCCTCTCTCTGAAATGTTACCTTTACCTTCATCCCTAGCTATAGCCGAGAGAAGAGGGCTAACACATCGAGTGGTAATTTGACACATGCACTCATTGTTTGTGTGTGCCTGTGTCAATCATAGTTCATTCAACTGTTTCCAGGGTATTCTAATTCAACAGACAAAGGACAGGAGAGGGAGGAAAACAAACCCAAGCAACAGAAACTGGGAGGCAAGTAAACAGAAACTTGGCCCGAGACACCAAGAGATTACTGCATACCTCTGACACACATTCTCACACTCGCACACACCCTGCTACACATGATGTCAACCACAGACGTATACACACACACACACACACACACACACACACACACACACACACACAAATACATGGCTCGCACAGCTCACAGACTACCAACAAGTAAAAAATAAACTAAAATCTTTTCTGACAGGCGAACTAGAAAGGCAATGTGCCTGATTTCTTGGCCACTGATTTTCTTTCTTATTTAGTGTTCCTCATGGTGTTGTTATGTAACATGCTGCTCACATCTGCTGCTGAGCTTCTATTAACAACTAATAGTTGACTGTGTGTGACCCGCACTACTGGTGAACACCACACCAAGTGGAATACCAAGGCTTCCATGTTCAGTTTGAGTCGGACCCCATGTTTGTAAGGAAAGTTTTTCTCCACAGGCAGCCACAGGAACACCATCACACTAAAATGACAACACAGCTGGGGTTCTCTCTTGTACAGTTAGGGGGAATTCCACCCCCCTAACTCACATCCCCAACCCCCCTTGGGGTGAGTGACAACAGGCCCCTGGGGAACGGCAACACCACTGTTAAGCTAAATACCTCTTTCCCCTCTGGAATGCAACCACACAGAGGCGTTCACTGGTGGCGAAAAATGCAAGACATCCCCTGTGGGTGCTCAGATGTGGCAAATGCGGTGATTCCTCCACCTGCTGCAGTTCACTTCATAACCTCCTAACACAGGTCACTCTAAACTGCTCACGGGATCATCATAGCATGTGGTCAGGAGGGGTTTCCTGTGAATGTCTGCATCTCCTTCCCCTTTTCAGACCCTGCGGATGAGTGACCGCAACACTTGACCCCGTGTTGACGCTGGAGCATGCAGCTACATTTTAAGACGAGCGGAATTGCATGCAAACTCTTCAGCGTGACATTGATCATAAGGAATGAGATGTGTCTATTATTAACAATAATGTGATCAGAGTGCATTCTATCTGAAAAAAAAAAACATTTTCCTGTAAACACGATGAGTCAAACCCTAGTAACTGCATTGCAGTCAGGAGAGAATAAGCCTTCTAAAACTGTCCCGGTTTATGTACCAAGAACATGGAATTACTACTGAGTCACTACATATAAGGAGGACAAATGGTGCTAAATTTATGTGATGTTGAAGCCCACCCGTTAGCAAGACCAGCTAGCTGCAGTCATACTATCCCCGCATCGAGCGCACAACCCCCAACCCTAGGCTTTTTGGACAGAGGCACCTTTTAGTGGGAGCTCGTGGACAGACCGGGATACCATAATGCTTTTAAAGTCACACAGCACTACATAACATTACATTATTGTCATTTAGCGGATGCTCTTATCCAGAGAGACTTACATAGGTTACGTTTTTTACATGTTATCAACTTATACAGCTGGATACTTACTGAGGCAACTGTGGGTTAAGTACCTTGCCCAAGGGTACAGCAGCAGTGCCTCACAAGATGCTGTTTTTGTCTGTCTGTATATTCAAAACAAGGCTGTCCTGCGGACCTGGTGAGACTAGACGAATCACAGCATGGAACTTGTGTGGATCCCGGCCAGCAGCATTATGGGAGGGCCATAATTAGCCAGACAGGTGCACATTCATGCCACTGAGTCAACACTGATATACTGATAAAATCATGGCGATAACATCAAGTGCCAGATTTGACCCCTTATCTCTGCAATGTTCGAAGCTCCAAATTAAACAGTCAGTCAGTCAGTCAGTCAGTCTCTGTCTGTCTAGTTTGTTTAGAGACTTTAGGTATGATGTGCTGATTCCAAAGGCCTGATTCATGGTTAGATAAAGCTCTAGATTTCTGCTTGCAATTAGAGCTCTCATATCCACATTAAGATGCTGCAGATATTACAGTGCATTTCTCTATAGGCACTGACTGTGTGGAGAAATGCCCATTAATTTCTCCACACAATCAGCAGCTGGGGCAGTGGTGTGGTGTAGTGGTAAGGTGCAGGGCTTGTAACCAAAAGGCTGCTGAATTGGTTCCCTGCTGGGCCACTGCAGTTGTACCCTTGAGCAAAGTATTTAAACTAGAATTACTTCAGTAGATATTCAGCTGTATAAAATTGTAGGTAAAATTGGTAAAATTGTAACCTATGTAAGTCCTTCTGAATAAGAGTATCCTCAAAATGACAATAATTGGCCCAGCCTCACCAAAGGAGAACGACAGTTTATTTAAAAAAATGCTCATAAATTTCACAAAACGTTAAAATTTTCCACATTCTGTTTAGTTTTGTACAGTTTTGCAATCATTTTAAATCATAGAGCTTAAAAGTGATGTGTTGTGAGCAGGTTCTGCACCAGAAGAACATACAGAGGGGTGCAGTTGCAATTGGGCGCAAAACGTCATATCTTAAAAAAAAAAAAACGTAATAAATACTACATAGACATCTGGATCGGGATATAAGGAGACAATTGGGGGTGCGCTGGGGTCCGTTTGGGGGTGCAATGAACCACCCACAGCATCAGTCCTGGTTGTGAGTGCACTTTAATCACTTTGTAGGATGCATGTGTGATTAAAGTTCACTCAGGATGTGGTGATACTGTATATCATACTATACATTTATGATTGAAAATGTGCCTTTTAGGCCAAAATCACCAAAGTAAACACAAGGTCTAACATATATGGATATGAGGATATAACACTGGTTGCCTCCTAGCAAGCAAACACTCTGCAGAACTATGATGTTTGACTAGTGGGTGGGCCTTTTGGTTTCTTTGTAGCCTATGTACAACCCAAAGTATGCACGTAAAAAGCTTGTTCTAGCACAACATTCAAAATCTTATGCCAATGTTTTGCTGTTCGTGCAGCTTCCTCTGCAGTTCAAACTTCCGTCAGTCCACTTCCTAATGGACTGCACTCGGGAATAGCCTAATCACTGAGCAGCCACGATCAAACCTGTTTTTCATTTCTTTGTCAAACTATGTAGCTCAAAGTCTGCCAACGGCTTTATGACAGCGGACAAAGTTCGGTGAGGGCTATTCAGTGTGTGATCAATATGGCTTGTCTCCCAAGCACACCGACTCCTATTTAGTGGACCGTATTGCACAAATTGCTCAACATGACAGGTGTTTTCTGCCGCCGGCCTAACACACCTCTCTCAGGAGCGAAAAAGGAAAAGGAATGACAAAACGGAGAACTCGTCCGTCAGCCAGGAGGAGGAGCTGCCAAGAAAAACAGCTTTCATGCTTCATAACAACACACAAAGGTCTTACGAGAGAGGCTTAGGCGACGAACAGGTTCTGCACAATCGACTGGTTTTGCCACTCAGAAGCACTGATGAAGTCAAGCACGTTCTGTTCCGAGACCGCACGAATGCGCGCGCGCTAAGATGTGATTTTTTCGATGCGTTTGAGACTGCTTGCTAAAACACACAACCACTACAGCGGTTACAGATATGCACATCTCTGCTCAGATCGGACCGTATATTGATCAGGGGTTTAAGAGTTTTGAGCTGTCAACAAGAGCGGTGGTTGAAATCTACGGGCGTCACTGAGTGTTGGGCTGGCCACCCCCTGTAATCCTACAGACTAATATGGACATACTTCGACCACGGTTACATAATGTAGTATCACATCCATATTACCATCAATGTCAATAAAACTGAAACTTTACACGAAAAAGTGATTTATTTCTTTCTCTCTCTCAAATGGAACAATAGGAATAACAAATGGAATAAAATATGTTCCTCATATGATATATTAAGCATAAATGGGTACACAGTGAAAACCGCCCGATTTGAGGGCTGCACAGACAAGATAACCAGCACACATGTAAATTGCTACATCGCACCATCCCACCATCGTATCTCTGCATGGGGCCAGCGCGAGGTTGCGCTGGCCCCATGGTTGGCCCCGAGGTTGCGAGGATGTCTGTTTTCACGTGTTATTTTAGAGTTTATAAACTTCAAATATTATTGGAGTGTACAAAAATAAATTAAACAGCCTACAAACACTAACATTTACAGAACTAGCCAACGTACCTTCTTGAGTCTGAGCATCGGCGGGCTGTAGAGACCACAGCAACAAGATGCACACCGCGAGAACCTGCTGACATGCACCCATCCTGAATCCGATATAGAACCCGAGATCGCGTCGAATCATGGCACCATGACGAGCTGTAACAAATACGATTCCTGACTTATTATGGCTGTCCCTCTTTGCAAAATGTATACGTAATTTCTGTCACGTATGTGTTTGTAATTCCACGTGACATTGATCGTTTTATTTTCTGAACTTCAAGTCGTTTCTCTTTTTTCCATTAATACGAGTCTTCCTAATTTTATTACGGTTTCCAAGACGAGCACGTCCGTTTAAAATTGGTCATACCGTATCAACAAATTCTTATTGCTAGGATTGACGCGAGATGTTTCCTCATATGAATGGTACAGATCCAAAAGCGTTATCACGGTCCTGTCCTTCCACCTGATCCGGTTGTTTTCACATAATGATGACACATCATTGTGGTCCGACGACACACTTGCATATACAGTCTTAAACTTGAATAACAATCAAATTGCTAATGAAAGTTATATTCAACTCGCTGTGAGACGAGTTCACAGGCAATGAAACTACAGGAAAAGTTGTGAGTGACTGAGTGCTTCCTACCTCACATCGCTGCACTCTAATAGGGGTAGGCTGCTCATTGGTCCACATTCGACTCTTTGCACCAATCATACGGAAGGCTTTAAGAGCGCTTAAACATTCAACTGCTGCGGGCGATGGTTAGTTTTGTTTTTCCTCTTTGAAAACAGACCTTGTGATTGACAGAGATTATTATACACCAGTATATTTGTACAATAATAATGTAACGCTGACACTTAAAAGCAGAAGCATATATCTTATTTAGAACTGCATTTAGTAGACAGACGCAGCACTTGAATGTCTGACAATTCGTGAAGAAATGCGTTTGTTTAACATGGAGAAATAAACGTAGAAGACAATTGCATAGTCAAGACTGAATATCTTTATAAAGTAAAAAACGCAACAACAACAAAATATTAAAGAGCTATGACAGTTGTGACAATGGAAATGCCTTTCAGCATTTAGCTTTGTTAGGAGTAGAAGTGTTCCGTCCTCTCTACAACCCTTTCAATCATCACGCAGACGACACTGGACTGGCTTCGTCTTCCTTTAATGACGATCGCAGATAGGGTGAAACTAAACACAGTCGTAATGATCATAAACACACTTCAATAAACAACATTAGCAACCACTGCGTCTGCGCCTGACCTTCAGTAATACAAACGAACTGTAACTTAACTCAATTATTACGTAATACATCAAATAACCGAAAATATACTTAGTTAAATATCTAATAGATGTAAAACATACCAACGATGCTCGTATTAAGATTTAATGTGAGCGAATTAACTAATGTTTGAACGAAGTAGATGAAGGTGACCGTTACTGAGTTTTTGTTGAATTGTTACTAATGGCAACAATTGTAGCCCATTGCCACGGAAACAATTGTAGCTCGTTGCCACGGGGAAAACTGAAAAAACGAGACTGAGGCTGTTTGCTCTGAAGGGAAGTGTGTCAGCATCGTCAACTGGTTAAGCCCTCAGTCTGTGATGCTGAAGCACCAAGAGATCAAAATGAGCGCATCGTCCATGCAGGGGCTGACTTCTCACTGCAAACAACAGCTCTCCACAGTAAGAAAGCACTCCGCATTCTCACGTGTGTGTCACATAATAAGTGACTTCCAATAAGCCAAGTATTAATAAATGGCAGCCTTTTCTGTGACTTCCTACATCTTCCTTTCAGTTTCCACAACCAGTAGAATGTATACTGCTCACAAACAGAAGACGCCGTAAACTGAAGAGATTCATTGAGAATAAGTGACGATAAGCCCACCTTCCCTGGACAATAGTACATTCACACTTAAGTGGCAGGGTTGCCACCATTACAGCCTTTGTGTCAGTTGGTTACCAATGCCAAATGAAATTAGAATTTTCAACAGGTCACTCCTGTCTTGTGCACCTCTTGAGCTATGTCACTATGAGTGTGGACGTGGCAGTGTTGTCTTGGTCTAGAATGGAATCATTGAAGCCATGGAGGCTGTGCTTTTCTGCTATTAAACATTTAGTCAGTGATGCATACAGTATATGCAGCAGAGTAACCACTGGAGAAAAAGAACCCCAGTGTGTAAACATGCTGTCTCGTAATGCACTCTTTAGGATGAACAAAACCATAACAATGAGTAGCCATAATCAAGCATATAATATAACGAATACATGTTTGCACACATTCATGAACTGTGTGTTTCTGTCTTTCACACAGATACACACATCTTCATACACATACACACAATACACCTACATACATACAATGCAGAGAAACACCTTCACACCCACATAAACACAAAAATACACAAATACACACATAAATGCTCTAACACACATATCCACGCACATACACACAATACATTTGCATAAACACAACACTCACCTACTTGAGGACAAATAATGTACAAAAGCAGTCACACACACACATATTGTGCAGAAGCAGAAATTCAAGTTTGATGACACAAAGAGCAGAATAATCTCTGCTTGTTGACTGGGTGCCTGAACCATAGGTAAACATAACCCTTTTGATTCATTACAGACCTGGTTCCATGGAACCAGTTAGTCTGGCGAGTCAGGTCAACATTTGGCAGTGATTGATGAGACAAACACTGAACTACTTAGACATTACACCTTGGTATTTGGAAAAAGGTAAATGACCTGTTCAACAGAATGTGATTGTGATCACAACAGGAAGTAAATGGCAGATGGAATTTTGTTTTTTGAGAAACAGTCACAGCAAAACACGTCCACAACATTTTTGTCCATCTTACATGAGAGCATGAGAGTGTCATTTTAAAAAAATTAAAAAGTTAATTTAATATTTTGAGTAGTAAACAAAATAGTGAATTATCTGAGAAATCATTTTTGCTTCAATAACGAAAAAAAAACATCTATATATTAGTTAGAAGGATACAGAGAACAGTGATCACTAGTGGGATTTTTTTCAGAAAATTGTGGTTTGAACCACAACAAAATGTCTGTCTGTTTCATAGCTAAATTACAAGTATAAAGACAAAGATTAGCATGAGGATTTGAAAATATGACCAATAACCTGCCATTTGGCCAGTCTGAAAACAAGACTTAAGTTGAAGCTTTATGTGTTCTTGGTAGGTGTGTGGAGCATACAGATTTTCCTTGGGTACAAGAGGCATGGTTTTGCGTAAGCTGTTGACAACCCTCAAACCTTTGAGAAAAGAATAAGAAGAATGGCAATATACTCTAAAATATAACACCTCCCTGATCTGGGCTCTTTTTCAAGGAGGAAGAAAAGATGTATAAATTCAAAGTTACTGTTATATGTTTATTACACTGAAAAGTATGTCACAGAGACAGCACAGAGATGTTAACGTAGAGAATTGTAAGGATAAAGGACAGAACTCTGATCTTCATAACATTATTTCCAACAGATAGCTGAGGTGGAGTATGACTGAGAACAAAGCATTACCTCTGCATTCTGTTCATTCCAATGCCCGTGTTACAAACCAGCTCCTTTACTACTCTTTCCTCTCATTTGTTTTCTCTTTGTTCAAGAATGCTAATATAAATCATTTTTGTTTGCTTTTTTTGTGAGCCAGTATTCAATCCATAACTATCAGTCTTTGAGCTCTTTTATCACTCTTAACATTTATCTTCAAATCTAATTATTTTAGATGAATTCAGGTGCATTGTCTAGTTTCAGGTTAGCATAAGTTAACTTGCAGTAGGGCTTGAATTGTGTTATGCTCAGACTCACTGGTCTGGGGGTGTTGTTAGCCTGGTTTGACACTGTTGCTCATTTAATGTGGATGGATACACTTCTGTTCTCTTGTGCTGGAAGTCGCTCTGGATAAGAGCGCCTGCTAAATGAATGTAATGTAACGTAATGTAATGTTCCTCACATCTTACACAACCAACATTATTGCAGTCACAATAACATCATACAAGTACTGTGTGGGTGTTATTCCCTTGTGAGCTGACCTTTGTCGAAACTATTAATAAATCCATACACATACAAACAATACATTTGCATAAACACAACACTCACATACTTGAGGACAAATAATGTACAAAAGCAGTCACACACACACACATATTGTGCAGAAGCAGAAATTCAAGTTTGATGAAACAAAGAGCAGAATAATCTCTGCTTGTTGACTGGGTGCCTGAACCACCCAGAAGCTTTTCTGGATATTATGAATGTGACGGAGTGCAGTCACTACGGTTGGGTATGTGCTTTGACTGCCATGCCAACGAGCCTGGCTCTTTGGCGTCGTGGTCAAAGTCGCATGTTTGGTACCCCGTAGACCTGGGTTCAAGGCCAGGAGGGGTGACTGCTCTCACCCTTCACTACATATGGTGTCAGAGTGGGATGGCTGGCTGCGAGGCCATCGGAGGTGTGCCCAGTGTGTGAGCCATATGAGGGACCCCCAGGTTAGGTTGACCCTGGTGTGAGGGACCCCAGAGATGGGCGAAGCACGAGTGAGTAGGGCACCCTGGGATGGGAGAAGTACGGTGGGGGAATGTGTGAGGAACGCCACTGTGCGTGAAGCGCATAGATGTGCTTCCCGAAGGGGAGGGCAGTGTGACGGAGTGCCATCACTACAGTTGGGTATGTGCTTTGACTGCCATGCCAATGAGCCCGGCTCTTTGGCGTCGTGGTCAAAGTTGCATGTTTGGTACCCCGTAGACCCGGGTTCAACGCCAGGTGGGGTGACTGCTCTCGCCCTTTGCTACAATGAAATATACACAAATATCCTATGTATCTTATTTAGTTCCATTAATTCAATTCCAGGCAAGGACAAATCAGCTAAAAGTCAGAAGTGTTACTGATCAAATGGTAAAGGGAGACCTCTTCTGGCCAAATAGAGAACTGTCACTATATTTCGAGTGAGTGAGGTCTGGCTGAGACTGAACTCCAGGCGTCAGTGACCTCCTTATTCTTTCAGCGGGTGCTGTGAGCTTGACCACACCTTGGATGGCACACCAGTCCATCACAGGACAAAAAGTGTCAACTTTGGTGCATAACCATTTCACCAAATTTTTTTCTAAACTGCAAGGGAAAAGTCGTTAAATGGGGAAAAACAACATGGCTACCATGAGACTGTCCTGTTCTTTCTTCCATGTACAACTAATCACTCAAATACACAGCTGGTGACAGATGTACAGGTTCAGGTTACTTTATTTGTACCCAGAGGTAGATTTGGTTTGCAGTAAAGAGTCCTAATTCATGTACATACATGTAGTAACAGACAGACACTTGTCATACATCATTCATCTTCACACTTGTTCTACAGGCAACAAAGACCATAACACATAAACATAAAACATAACATAAAAGTTCTCAGGGGTCCAGTCCTTTCTAAAACATTTAAGAGTGTACTAAAAGACAATAAAACAGTGAATAAAAGAGTTCAATCAATTAAAATAGAATAAATAAAACAAAAAATTATTAACAATTATATTATGAACAATTATACTATGACTTGTTCATCTGTGTAATGGCTGCTGGAACAAAACTGTTTTTGTATCGTTTTGTTCTACAACTTGGAACTAAAAACCTGCGACCAGAAGGAAGGAGCTGAAACTCTGTGTAAGGGGTGGGAGGCGTCACTTAAAACTGAGTGTGTTATTCGCTTTAGTTGCCTGATATACAGGGCCTTCAGATTAGCTAGTGACTCACCAATCAACCTGCTAGACCACTTAACTATTTGATTGAGTGAGTTTTTGTTGTTTAGAGAAAGGTTTCCAAACCATGACACCAGAGAAAAAGATAAAACTGATTCAATAAAAGCATGGTAAAATAAGGTCATCATGGATTTGTCAATATGGAAACGATTCAACTTTCTCAGACAGAATAGGTGCTCGTGCCCCTTCTTACACAATGCTTCACAATTCACTTCAAAGGTCAGTTTAGAGTCAATAATTGTGCCCAGACATTTATAGGATTACACACATTCAACAGTCTGACCTTTAATGGATGTGATCTCCTGTGCGTGGGCATTTTTCCTAAAATCAATGATCATGTCTTTTGTCTTAGATATATTCAACTGAAGGTAAGACTCCTCACACCACTTGACATAGTCATCGAGGACTGGACCATGGCCAGTTTCATTGTCATGAAGCTGACTGACAATGACTGAGTCATCAGCGTACTTAATGATGGTCCTATTCTCCCACCTGCTCTGAGACATATTTTTGTAGAGGATGTATAGTAGCAGTGAGAGCACACAGCCTTGTGGGGAGCCAGTTGAGGAGCAAACTTGGTCAGACAGGCATCCATTTACCCTCACTCTTTGTGTTCGATTGGTTAAAAAGTTAAGAATCCAGCCCACCAAATTATTGCTGAGGTCAAACTGTTCCAGCTGTACTGGTTAAAATATGAGGTTGAATCGTGTTAAAAGCAGTGGAAAAATCAACGAATAAAAGTCGGGAACCATTTTTTTCCAAATGTTTAAAAAGTAAGTTAAGCAAAGTGACTGTGGCATCCTCTACTCCCCTGTGAGGCCTATAAGCAAACTGCATAGGGTCAAGTGCATGCCCGGTTCTTCTTAGGATTTCAGACCTCACAAATTTTTCAAATGTTTTCATCATGATTGATGTAAGGGCTACAGGTCTAAAATCATTAAGAGTTTTGGGGGAGTTGGATTTGGGAATAGGGACTATCACAGCATCCTTCCAGACCTTAGGTACATGTTGTGCCTTTAGAGACTTATTAAAAACGTATTCAAATAGAGGACTCAATTCTTTTGCACAGGTTTTAAGTGTGCGCCCACAGATATTATCTGTTCCATTGCTCTTGTTCAGTCTTACTGAGACTCATGTGCCTTATGCACATCCTTTTGTTTTACGTTAAAGTGTTGTTTATCTGTGAGCTTACTATTCAGTTCCTGAATTTCCTTCGTAAAATCAAAAGTATCAAATCAATTATAAAAATGGTTAAGAGCATTAGCAAACTCAAAATCAGAGTTGTAGCCATCCAGGGTGATCAGACTGCTGCTCTTTGAATTTTGGAGGCCTGTTATGGTTTTCATGCTATCCCAGGCTGAACCAAGGTTGTTAGTGGCCATCTTGTTCTCCAGTTCAGTCTTATAATTTTGTTTAGCCTGAAGGATTTGTATTTTTAGCTCCTTATTAGCTAACTGCAGATCAGAGGTGGCTCTCTGTTTAAAAAATTTCTTTTTCTGTATGCTAGATTTAACAGCTTTGGTCACCCACGGTTTGTTATTAGGGTAGATTTTTACTCGTCTGCATGGAATAATCATGTCCCTACAAAAAGCCACATAGGAGCATGTCACATCAATAAACATGTCAAAATCATTACCACAGGACTGTTTAAACATCTCCCAATCCGTGCAATCATAGCATTCCTGAAGACAGAGCACAGATTCTTCAGTCCAGTCCATAATGTCTTTTGTCTGTGCTTTCTGTCTCTTTAAAATAGTTTTATATATGGGTATTAAATGTACACAGTTATGATCCGCTGAGCCAAGTGGAGGTAGTGGCAGTGATTTATAAGCGTCCTTTACAGTCCCATAACAAAGGTCCAGAGTCTTATCCCGCCTGGTTGGGCAGGACACATATTGGTAAAAGTTTGTAATTGTCTTGTTAAGAGAGACATGATTAAAATCACCCAGTACAAAGTTTGGTGCATCAGGCGAGAGCGACTGCAATTTCTGCACTATATTGAAAATAGTGCTACAGGCAGACGCAGCATTTGCTTTCGGGTGAATGTACACTGTTGTTGTGAAAAGTTGTGGAAACTCACGGGGGAGGTAAAAAGGTCGTAACGATAGTGTGGTGTGCAAATATGTTCTCTAACAGTCACAGAGGTGCAGTGTCGTTTGTTAACATATAAGCATACCCCACCGCCTAGAGATTTCCGTGTTACCTCAGCCTGTCGATCAAGCCGAAGCGGTGCTCCAAAGCCATCGATAAACAGGTCGGTGTCCTTGTCATGTCTCCGTGAAGGCCAAAGCACAACAGTCCTTGAAGTCTTTCTGAAGAAAGAACGTTTCCCTGGAGCTCATCCACTTTGTTCCTCAGGGACTGGACATTTCTCATGATCATCGAGGGAAGGGGAATCCGGGTGAGCTGCTGCTTTCTCAAGCATGCCTGACGCCTCCTCGTTTACCCCGCTCCCTCTTCTTAACCCTCTTTGTTGTGCCCCGAGTTCCACCAGGTTCTTTTAGTATAGCGTCTGGTAGCTGTAGCATGATGTCCGTCATACGCTCTACCCTTGCACAGTTCAGTCGTACCAGCATGCCTCTGGTGTACTGTATCCTTCCTTGGTTGACGGCTCCATTGACGTGTTCGGAGGCAAGTAGTAGATAAGAAAGCATCCACAAAGTGGCAAGAGATAAAATATCCATTGTGGATAAGTGGCACTAGGAGCGTTTAAAATAACATCATTTAAAACGATTAAGGTGAGAGGAGTGGACACATAACTTTAAAACATTAAAAGAAACGCAAACACGAGGACGCAAACTCTCACGTCAAACTCTCACTGCCGGTCGCTGTCACTCCCACTCTGCTCCTGCAACCAGGTATGCATCTCAGAACACTCGCTAGAGCAAATCTTATACTATAAAAATGAACCTGTCACTGTGTCTCAAGAGTCTCTCTATACAAAGAGTGACTGCTTCCTCCTCTTAAGGTCTTCAAGCAATGTTTTGAGATTTCAATAACCCAGTGACATCACATGCTGTGAGAAAAAGATGTTACTAAGGTATGGTATTGCTCGTACTAAACAAATACATTTATGATTTTATGTCGTTCCCATACCTACTCTGACCAGAGTAGGGGGTCAACACTGTCCATTCTGTAAACCTAGTTTCAACATCCCTCCTAAATCCATCAGTAGGACACACCACCCCCTCAAACTCAGCTTTCATTAACAATAACAGTAGCAAAGGTGCAGGCCCAGCCACTTAACCGAGCACCGATCATAGATGTATATATCAGCATTTGTAATTTGTCAAGGGAGCAATGAAGTTTGGAATGCTACCACATCAGTCACTCCCTTTACATGATATTTTCACTTATTAATACCATTCAGAAACGTACACACACACACTTTGATTCATTAATACCCTCCTCTTCACCTTTGCACAAAACCCTGATGCATCACTTCAGGAGTACTTTGCTGCAGGCTCAGTGCTGCCGGGTCTGTCACTGTCCGGTGTGTATTTGCTCATTCTGTTGCTTGCACTTGGCTGGTGTGATTGTCTGAGCGAATGTGTGGGATCTTCCCCAACCTGAAATGGCCGAAGCAGTGGAACTGGCAGAGTGCACACCTCACACTGGGGCCTAGGCTTGGTGCATATAGGGGACCTAAGTTGCTCCCCAACAGAAGCCAGACGGAGCCAAGGGACAGGTCATACAGAAAACAGGTTTATTTTTCAAACACAGCCACAGGGTCAAGCTGTGACTCCAGAAACTAAACGCTTTGCCACTGTTACTACAGCATTGTCACATTACTGAGTGACTCATTATCAGTGACTTACATCTTGATGATTTTTCACAGACAGTATATGCATCAAAATTTGACCAGGAACACCAAATCTACAACCAAATATTCAAGCACATTCTTAAAACACAGGAGCCAATGGGAAGGAAAGTGAAACCTTGCACATTGACCTTGCACTAAGGAACAAACACAAACTTATAAAACAGGAAAACAAGTGAATAAACAAATGCATAAAACACTAATGCATTCTGGAACAACAAATGCCCCCATAAAAATGCTAAATAATGACTTATATTTTCCCATCCTCCAATATTCAGCTTGCAAACCAATAATGATAAAAGAAACCTCATTTTACAACACTCAGTAAGGCCACAAAAATGTAACTGCTAAACAAACTAGCTTTACTATAGATGCCATGTTTTCAGCACATGATTGGACAGTAGGTTTGATAAATTGATTTATTGTTTATAGACCCAGAAGAATGGATATCCTGAAAACAAATACTGAGCTAATTTTCGGGTATTGGACATGGGATATCACACACTTGCATTTGTGTGTATGTCAGTTCATCCTTACTGGTTTGCATGTTTTTGGCAGAAATACAATCAAAGTAAACACGTACAATGTACACAAAATTTCCCCCAAGTGTTTTTTTTTATTTCAGGGTTCTCTATCTATTCATACCTGTGAGTCACCCGGGCCCCCCATTGCTCTTCTTCCTGTACCTGTACCCTTTTGAGTTCAGGTGTTCTGCAGGCCAAACAAACCAGGCTTTTAATTCCTGTGATGTACAGTTTCAGCAGCACCAGTCACAGCACACAAATGGAGGATGCATCATGTTAAACACATCAAACCCGCAGAAAAACAGTACAGCTGTACAGTATTTCCTTCTGGTCCCTCTTATGTAATAAATAAATACATACATACAGTAAAAATACAATAAATTACGTCATTAACTAATTAATATATAACTCCTAATTCATTTTCAGCTGGGTATTAGGCTAGTTCCCTGAAGCATCATCAGTCCAACTAAACATTTTAGCATGTTACAAAATGCACCCAGGGTGGTTTTCCCAAACCCTGTCCGTCAATCACTCAATCTAATGTATACACATGTATTTGTTCTAGTTTTTACAGCTGTATTCTCTCAAAGCCCTGAACAGAGTCTGTCTTCCTGAGGGAAAAGAAATAAATCTTACAATTTAATGAGTAGATCCAATTAGAACTTAAAATTTACATAGAGTCTGGTGTAAAATGACAATTTTTGAAACCCTGAGGGTTTGAGGGAAACTCAAGTGGGATGCACCACATACACACCACATAGACTATAGCCTATACAAAGGTGTCTGATGTGTGTGGTGCAAGATCAACGACTCTCTGCACTCTTCTCTCCTGAGAAGCGCTCTTGCTGCCCTTTAATGCACAAGGACAGAGTAAGGGCAATGTGGTACAGTTTGTGTCTCGGGAAGACCAGACAGACTGAGAGACAGAGAGAAGGAGAGACAGACAGTTAGAGATACAGACAGACAGGCAGATAGAGAGAGACAGACAGAGAAAGACAGAAAGAGAGAGAGACAGAGACAGGCAGGCAGGCTGAGAGACAGACAGTGGCAGGCAGATAGAGCAACAGTCTCTGGTTTGAACCGAAGGGGTTACCACATCTTCTTCCACATTCCCTTCTCTGGGAATCACGACAAAACCATGGCATGCTGCAGCTCATGCCTGGCATCACAGACGAAAGCAGTGACAGCATGCACTACAACCTCACGTACACTACCCACAGCAAGTATGGAGCATGCAGCACAAACCCTACACGTCCACAGTGTGTGCAGCCAGCTCTTAACCAATCTGCCTTGACACAGCGAGGTCACACAATGCCCACCAATTGGCAGAGCACGTTCAGCACTATCAGTCTGTTCAGCCACGAGGCAAACAAGCAGAACCTGGGTGACAAGACAAGGAGCAGAAAGAGCAGCTATACAAGCATGAGTGTGGTTCACCAAGGATGTTTCCATGGTGAAACACCTTTTCTTCTGCCCATCAGGTGTATAAATCCTGCTGAACCCAGACACAAACTGCATCAGTACAACTCAGGAACATAAAACAATCCACACATTTCAATCCAATACATCCCCCAATCTCCTACACTGTTTTTGTTGTTGGGACGCAGCCCTTTGTCAAGCGGAAGGCGAGATACTTTTATTTTGATATAAAATCTGAAGATTAGGTTTCCTATTTCATTTTGGTAGGTAACACTTACACAACACACTTTGTTTGTACTCCTATTAATAACTCCAAAATCTCATGGATTAGAAAATACAGGGGCATAGCAGGGGCAAAACTGTAGAACAGTATTCTGCACAGACATAATGACCACAACTGTGCAAAAACTATAAAAGGAAAAGTCAGTAAAACAGAAAGAGAATGTAGTCCGTGACACTCAATTATGACATTATACTACAATCTCAGTACAAACATCTCTAGCCCAACTGTTGTAAACAGATGACAAAACACCTAGATTAGTGTGTAGCACAAAAAGCACTACAAAGTTTATGGATACATTTTCTTCTGAGTTTGTTGAGTCCTGTGTTTCAACCTGGCTTGACTGAACTGAGATTTTGGTTCAGGAATGAAAAATGATTACCTTGAGTCACAGGTTGGGAATGACTTTACTGCAGGTGTTTCAGTGGTCTTCCACCAGAAAAACAAGTATCACTACTATTCCTGCCTGAACATACTATATTTGGAATGTTCTGGAGTTCATGACATAGTGTTGAAGCATTTTACTGTGTTTTAGTGTTACATTACTCTAAGTTGGAGAGTGTGAAAGGTACAACCAATATCCCCCTCAGAAAAGGAACCCAAGCACAAAAGAGTAGCTTTTTTTTTTACCATGTATGACCTTCGAACTTTTGCACGTCAGCATAAAGCAGTTTGCATTAAATCCAGAGATATGTAGAGAGGTTTGTATTTACACAATGCTGTTTCAGCTGACACAAACAAAGCAGGGGTGGGATTATGGGGGTGTTTGTTAACACTCAAAATAAACTGCTTTCTTACTGAACTCCAAAACATGACTGGCAGCAAAACAACAGCTCTGACTGAAATGCTCGAGTTGGCCTGCCCAGGGTTCTCCTGGCCTTGTACCAGGGTCTTTGCTGCAGTGTTTATATGCTCTGTTAATAATGATTGAGTTCATCACATGTCTGAACTCATCTCTGCATGTAGTGCAAGTTTCAGATATGCCTCAAGGAGCCAATACAAAACAAAAAAGGTGCCTGTAGACTTGTATTCTGATGTTCCTTTCTGGATTGTAGTGCTGGAAACTCACCATGACTTCATGGTCATGAAGGAAATAGGCATGGATGTCCCTTACTGCTTAAGATGAACCATCCCAGAACTCTGCATACACTCACAGCTACACTGTCACTTACCCTGGCTGATTCTAAAACCAAGGCAACAGCCTAGGTTTCACACTAGCATCTGTTGCAAACAGACAAAATAGGCATTTCAGGAAATCATGAGTACTTTTTTAATTACCCCTGGTAAATTTCAGTCTGGTGTCAGTTAAGAGACAGTAGGCTGTTCTAGGCCCTGGTTTGGGAAACCCTAACCTCCCCCTCTGTTCAGTGCCTTCTACACTTGTGTTGAGGTACACGGTATGAATACATGAACAATTTTCCTGTTTTGCCTTTTATGTTACACACTGGGATACCAAATTATGCAGCAATTAGTGAGAGCGCAACAAACAGCAAGACATATAGGCAAGTCACAAAGCTTTTCTGCCTCAGCACTGTTTGACAGCAGGTTCCCCACACAGAAAAGCCCATGGGTTTCCCGTGGATGCACCTGTTTCCTTCTGAAACTATACAGAAGCAAGCCTATCTTAGCAAAAGAGGAGTGGAGAGAGACGTTGAGCTGTGTGTGTGTGTTTGTGTGCGTGTGTGTGTGTGTTGGTGGGAATTCACACTGATCTCCTGAGCCCCCAATCCTCCCTCCCATACCCTTGAAAATGCAACAAATTCTGACCCTACCCACCCTGCCCCAAAATCCCCAGTGTCCCGCCCTTGCCCCCTGCAGTGGGGCTGCCTCACTTCTTGTTCTTGAGCTGGTTGGCCAGCCAATCCAGGCCCTCGTAGAGGCCGTCCCCGCTGGTGGCGCAGGTGGCCTGGATGTACCAGTTCCGGTGGCGCAGGGAGTGCAGGCCCAGCTTGTCTGTGATCTCAGCAGCGTTCATGGCATTGGGCAGGTCCTAGAGGGGGAGAGAGAGACAGCAGAGAGACATGAGCCATGTTTGCCACACAAATCAAGTTTGCTAACTTCCTATTGGTCATTCAGAAAGATGTACAGTACTGTGTACAGTACTTTTGCTTTGAATGCATGTGCAACTTTACTGGAACATAAAGACTGTGCAAACATTTATTCAGTGGGTCTGAATTTTAATACAGTAAAAGACAATGCTGATGCTGAGGGCACAGGGATACAGATCTTTGGTTTAGAGTTCATGGGAAACGGTTGCACCTTGCCAGGGGCAGAGGTTGACCTCCCCTTAGAACATCATACAAGGGAATAGATATAAGGGGGGATGGGGTGGAGGAGGGAAGCCGTGAACAGCTGATACAAGAAGGAAGTGGTAAGTGGGTTTTTTACATCTGAGGACAGGACAGATTTGATGATTGCGTGGGGGCTGTCTAAACATTCTTCCCCTGAATATACACTTGGAACTGCAATAAGCATGGGAATGGGCAAGCAGAGGGAGAGGTGAAGTGATGGATGGAAGGGACAGAGCGGTTGAGGGAGGGGCGGTAGGGGAGGGGCTCTCGTGCCTGCTTGTTGGCGAAGACGAGGAGCACAGCGTCCCGCAGCTCGTCCTCAGCCAGCATCCTCATGAGCTCCTCCCGTGCCTCGTTCACCCGCTCTCGGTCGTTGCTGTCCACCACGAAGATCAGGCCTGGGGACAGAAAAGACGTCAGGTGCCAGTACTCACTCAGCCCGATGCTGAAGTAAAGGGCTCTGTTACCTTTCAGTTCCATCGTACGCAGTTCTGCTACAAAATAACCCAGCACAAATGCACAAAACTAGACTTGATTTTGGGAAACAATGATCAAATGCATCTGCTTACATCAGATATCCATTAGCTCCACTGTTGGTGGACCAGAGCTGGGAAGCCCTGTTAAATGTAATCCTTAAAACAACTTCCTTTCAGCATATTTCAAGAGACTAATTATTATGTAAATTGCAACAAACCACTGTAATTGACTGCCAACATCATTTGACATTCAAAGGACATTCACATGCTGTGGACTGCCTGATCCAACCAAATATAACTTTAATATGCCTTCAGTATAACTTCAATTTGTTTGAAATAATGACATATGCAGTAATTAGTGTGATTGCAATGCGAAGCATTGCAAGCACACTATTGTTATCCAATAGTTTTATTAGTGTGATTGCAATTCAAAGCATTGCAAGCACACTAGTGTTATCCGATAGTTAGTGTGATTGCAATGCGAAGCATTGTTTTATTAGTGTGCTTGCAATGCGATAGTTTTAATAGTGTGCTTGCAATGTGAAGGGTTGCTTGAATACAGCTAAGCCGTACCCGCACTCGTTCTCCGGTTTTTGGCGTTTTTTCATCCCTTTTTTCCCATAGACTCCCATTCATTTTCAAAATCACCCCCCACACTTCATGGCCTTCCCACTCAGTCACTTTTCACCCCAGAGCCACCATACCTCACATGTGGCCTCGGGACAAATCACCCAACACTCATCCAAGACCGTCTTGATCCACACCCGTCTTTTTGTCATTTTTTTCATCAGTGTTTTTACTCACTTATTCATCTCTCCATCCTCCCATTGACTTCAATTCATTTTTCAAAACCTTACTGCTCGGTCACCTTTCGGCCTACGGTACCACATATGCTGCCTCAGGTCATGCCACCAAACACTCACTGAAATCTATACTGACCCGCACTCATCTTTTACTTGTTTATTCATCCCTCCATCCTCCCATTGACTTCAATTCATTTTTCAAAGTCTTACCGCGTGGTCCGCTTTCAGCCTACGGTCACAGTACCTCACATGCTGGCTCAGGTCATGCCACCCAAGACTCAATGAAAGCCATATTGACCCCGCACTTGTCTTTTACTCATTTATTCATCCCTCCATCCTCCATTTGATTTCAATTCATTTTTCAAAGTCTTACCACTCAGTCACCATTTGACCAATAGCCACGGGACCTGATATGCTGCTTTGGGTCATGTGACCCAACACTCACCAAAGGTGGGTGTGTCCCTAGCAACCATATTGTTTACACTAGCAACTGCCTAGCAACCACTTAGTAACACCCTAGCAACCGCCTAGCAACACCCTAGCAACCACTTAGCAACGCCCTTGCAACACCCAGTGACCATATTGTTCACCCTAGCAACCGCCTAGCAACCACTTAGAAACACCCTAGCAACCGCCTAGCAACACCCTAGCAACCAACTAGCAACCACTTAGAAACACCCTAGCAACCACCCAGCAACGCCCTAGCAACACCCAGAGACCATATTCTTTACCCTAGCAACCACTTAGCAACACCCTGGCAACCGCCCAGCAACGCCCTAGCAATGCCCCAGCGACCATATTGTTCACCCTCGCAACCGCCTAGCAACCACTTAGCAAAGCCCTAGCAACCAAATCATATACCTTAGTAACCATCTAGCAACGCCCTAGTAACCACCTAGCAACAGCCTAGCAACCACCTAGTAATGCCCTGGCAACCACCTAAGAACAGCCTAGCAACCACTTAGCCACATCTTGGTGATCGTCTCATATACGTTAACATGTTTTTGCTGCCGGTTTGCAAGCACACTCTGCATTTTCTTCAGGAAATGCACTTTTCTAGTTCTTCTTCTTTTTCTTCTTCTTCTTATTCCACCAAATTTGGGGACGCTTCTCCTCCCACAGTTTTGAGATATCCACCCCAAACCAACTGTAACCGTCGGTCTGACCCGATCGGGTTGCTTGTATACAGCTAAGCCGTACCACACTCGTTCTCCGGTTTTTGGCGTTTTTTCATCCCTTTTTTCCCATAGACTCCCATTCATTTTCAAAATCACCCCCCTCACCCTTCATGGCCTTCCCACTCGCTCACTTTTCACCCCAGAGCCACCATACCTCACATGTGGCCTCGGGACAACTCACCCAACACTCATCCGAGACAGTTTTGACCCGCACTCGTCTTTTTGTCATTTTTTTCATCAGTTTTTTTACTCATTTATTCATCTCTCCATCCTCCCATTGACTTCAATTCATTTTTCAAAGCCTTACCACTCAGTCACCTTTGGCCCGACAACCACCGTACCACATATGCTGCCTCAGGTCATGCCACCCATCACTCATTGAAAGCCATACTGACCTGCACTCATCTTTTTGTTGTTCACTCATCCCTCCATCCTCCCATTGACTTCAATTCATTTTTCAAAGTCTTACCGCTCAATCACCTTTCGGCCTACGGTCACAGTACCTCACATGCTGCCTCAGGTCATGCCACCCAACACTCACTGAAATCCATACTGACCCGCACTCATCTTTTACTTGTTTATTCATCCCTCCATCCTCCCATTGACTTCAATTCATTTTTCAAAGTCTTACCACACAATCACCTTTTGGCTTACGGTCACAGTACCTCGAATGCTGGCTCATGTCATGCCACCAAACACTCATTGAAAGCCATACTGACCCGCACTCGTCATTTTGTCGTTCACTCATCCCTCCATCCTCCCATTGACTTGATTTCATTTTTCAAAGTCTTACCGCACGGTCACCTTTCGGCCTATGGGCACAGCACCTCACATGCTGGCTCAGGTCATGCCACCCAACACTCATGGAAAGCCATACTGACCCGCACTCGTCTTTTTGTTGTTCACTCATCCCTCCATCCTCCCATTCACCTCAGTTCATTTTTCAAAGTCTTACCGCTTGATCACCTTTGGTCCGACAGCCACCGTACCACATATGCTGCTTCAGGTTAAATCCCCCAACACTCACTGACAGCCATACTGACCCCACACTCGTCTTTTGCTCTTTTATTCATCCCTCCATTCTCCCATTCAGTTCAGTTCATTTGTCAAAGTCTTACCACTCGGTCACCATTTGACCAATACCCACGGGACCTGATATGCTGTTTTGGGTCATGTGACCCAACACTCACCAGAGGTGGGTGTGTCCCTAGCAACCATACTGTTTACCCTAGCAACCGCCTGGCAACACTCTAGCAACCTACTAACAACAACTTAGCAAAACCCTGGCAACCTACCCAACCATGCCCTAGCAATCACCTTGCAACACCCTGGCAACCACCTAGCAATACACTAGCAAGCACCAAGTAACAGCTTAGCAACACCCTGGCAACCACCCAACAATGCCCTAGCAACCACCTAGCAACACCCTAGCAAGCACCCAATAACACCCTAGCAACCATCTAGCAACACCCTAGCAACCACCTAGCGTCCACTTAGCAACACCCTGGCAACCAGCCATCAATGCCCTAGCAACCACCTAGCAGCACCCTAGCAACCATCTAGTAACCAATTAGCAACACCGTGGCAACCACCCAACAACGCCCTAGCAACCACCTAGCAACACCCTCGCAACCACATAGCAAAACCCCAGCAACCACCTTATATACCTTAGCAACCACCTAGCAACAGCCTAGCAACCACTTAGCCACATCCTAGCGATCTTCTCATCTACTGTACTTTAGCACGTTTTCGCTGCCAGGTTGCAATCCCACTCTGCATTTTCTTCAGGAAATGCACTTTTCTAGTTTTGTATACCTTCTGGATATTCACCACAGTAAATTCTAGGGGTGTAAGAAAATATCGATACACTTGAGTATCGCAATATTATGTTTTGTGATACTGTATCGATTCTCAAAAACACTGTATCGATTTTAATTAATAGTTTACATGCAAAGATTCGTGGTTCATTTTGCATGGGTTAAAGAGATTTTAGATCAGGCAATAAATTATTACTAGCGTATACTGATATTACTCTGATATTACCAGACCGGAACGCAATTTTATTAAAAACAATCACTAACATGGTGTTTTTTCAGATGAGTTTTAACCAATGGGAGCCTGTTTAGGCGACGTACTGGCACAATAGCGCTGTTCTTATCCAATCGACAACTAGTTTCAACTTTCTGTGAGGAGGTGCCAGGAAGTATTTGCGGGGACTGTATCGGTTGATTTTTGCACAATAGGCTATCATGCATTCAAACAGATGGAGCTTGGAAGCGAAACTTGTGAAGATTGACGCAGACACAAGCACAATAGAACGGGGGTGAAAAATAAATGGCGATAGGCTTGGTTAAATGAAAACGGTAATGACGGACAAACGTTCGGCTTATGTTGTCCCAAATTAAACGAGCCCGGGAGCTGCTTTGCACTGTGTGTTCGAAAAAATTATAGTATGGGACAAGCGGCAAAAGGTAGGCTATTGTCTCGGCATGATATAGATCCCTCACACAAAGCAGCTGTTCGGGCTCTTTGTTACACATCAACATTGCCGGGAGCTGTGGCCACTGTAGCTGCTGTCGCTTCATCCATCCAAGACCGCGTGTGCAATCATAAAGTCCACATTTATAGTGGAACATGACCTGTCTTTCAGGATAGCGCCAGCGCTAGTTGACTTGTGCAAAACATCACAGGACAGTACTGCACTCTCCAAACTTAGCACGTCAAATACACAGGCCAGCTACTTATTCACTCACGGCATTGTCTGTCACATTAGGCAATGTTTAGCACAAGCTGTCAAAACAGATGTTTTCACAGAACGTTGACGAGTCGACAAACCGCAGCATGGACAGAATTTCAATGTATTGGTGCGATTCTATGATGATGACTTGGACAAAGTTGTATCACAGCATCTTGCTACTCGACCAACTTTTATTGAAGTTGCACTTTTCATTTTTCATAGCATTTAAGAAAAAAGGAAGCGCTTTTAATTTGTGCACAGTAATACAAAAATTGTATTAATGTAAAAAAAAAACCACAATTTTGAATTAAAGCTGTTGTGGTAACGCTAAATGTACGTGCATCCCATTTCATTTTATTTCAATAAACATTTCAGGCTCAGAAAAATGTGTTGCTTTAAGCCCTGATTTTGTGTTGTGTTTAAACCCCCGACCGCTAGATAGCAGTGTTGTAATCTATCTTCAGCTGTAACAACGTAAACTGAGACAGGAAGTAGCGCTAGGGCGTGCCGCTAACGTTAGCATTAGCAAACCTGGCTGACTAGTAACGTTACCGCCAATGGCTGAATGCGAAAGAGTTAGACCCCGGCTGCCGCGGCGTACAGAGCTGAAGTGTGGCCTCATTTTGGCTTCCAAAATAAAGAAGGCACTAAGGAGATCGACAAGAGCCTTGCCGTTTACAAAATGCGCCATGCCAAAATCAAATACTCAAATACTTATACTATGACAGTTTTCCTAAAATTAGATTAAAAATTGCAATATATTGCTTTGCGTACAGTATCGCAATATATCACAATATATTGAATCGTAACCCTTGTATCGTGATACGTATCGTATCGCCAGATTCTTGCCAATACACAGCCCTAGTAAATTCTTGTTCACATTTTTAATTTCTTACTTTAATTGCCAGCAAAATGGGCAGCCCATTTATGGCGTTATTTCTTTCTTGGTTGTTCTTTTTAATGGAGTAACTGAGGTAAACCGCCTCGCACACAGGTTCATGCCAATGATCCATACATCCATTCACCCTCACTAGAGCCAAATGGATCAGACTTTCATTCATTCACCCTCGCTAGAACTGAATGGATCAGACTCTCATCCATTCACCTTCATTACCAGCTGAATGAATCAAACTGTCATCCATGCAACCTTATTAACAGCTGAATGGATCAGAAGCTTTCCAGTGAGAGGTGCACACCAAGAATTTCGAGAGCCTGACTCACCCTGTGTGTTCTGGAAGTAGTGCCTCCAGAGGGGCCGGATCTTGTCCTGGCCGCCCACGTCCCACACGGTGAAGCTGATGTTCTTGTACTCCACTGTCTCCACGTTGAACCCTGAGCCAGGGAAGAAGCACAGCACTCAAATTCAACACAACACAGAAAAGGACACTGGAAAGGGTACATGGAGTCGCTCCCCAACATCTTCTCATTCAAAAAAGATACACAATAATAGAAAGATGCTAAATCCAATCCAGAGAAAAGTGCGCCTGAACTGGCAGCCCTGAGGTTGTCACTCCTGTTACAGCAGATTAGCTTGTTTGAATGAATTCCAATCTGAAACAGAGCTACAAACGAACCCCATCTACTCATCTTGGTAGAAATCCTCAAAGTCCAAGTACTATGCCCATCACAATTCACCTTTCAGGCTGCTTGCTACCATCAGAAGTTTGTATGTGGATGTGTTTTTATGGCGTACCAATAGTAGGGATGGTGGTGACGATCTCCCCCAGCTTCAGCTTGTACAGGATGGTGGTCTTCCCTGCTGCGTCCAGCCCCACCATCAGGATCCGCATCTCCTTCTTCCCGATCAGGCTCTTTAGAAGGTTCCCGAATATGTTCCCCATGATGGCCACTGTGGATTCAGGATCAACGGCAGCTCCCAGCAAAAATTACTGGTTCTTAGCAGGCCCTTGCTCGTCCAACAAACTTGAGATTTGGATGAAGGCTGAGGGCTGCAATAGAGACAAGCAAAGTTACAATAATCATGGCTGGTGGTGACACTCCTTTCACCCAGTTAATTTGCTCTGTTTCAGAGGCTTGTGCCAGGGTGCCAGTCCTATTTCCTGCATAGTCTGAAATTAACAACTACCAGGCCACAAATGTGGGCAGATTTTTTTCTGTTGTGGGTTAAAGTTGCAGGGTTGCTAGCCACTCTGTCATTTAACAGCTGTGAAATCTTGTAAACCAGGTTTCCAGACAGTACATGCCATTGTAAAAAGGGGAAACCTTTGAATGGCTGTGTGAGTAAGTTTGATTCTGACTTCATTGATTCTTTAGGTACTTAGATAATGTCTGTCTGGCTAGCTAGTAGTAGCGGCTATACCTATCTAGTAGTAGCAGTAAACACTACTGAGGTATTGCTGTCAGTTTCTTGCTGGCTAGCTGTTCTACCTAATCATATACAATGTTGCCACCATACAGGTGTGTGCATTGCAGGATCTAGTTAAAATTACTATTAACCTTAATTTATTCAGGTGAATCCCATTGAGATAGCAATCTCTGATGTACATAAAATAAAATTAAAACACAATGAAAACATTCATGAACAAATAATCTAAAAAGAATTTACAGTACAATTCAATTAATAAATGACAGTAGAAAAATACAATATTGTAATAAGTAACACATAAAAGAAATTTAAAACACATAAAATGCCAAATTAAAAGCACCAGCCATTTATCTAATGAAAATAAGAGCATAAAACCTCATCAATTAAAACAATTTAAAAACAAATGCATTCTGATTTGGGAAGGTTTAAAATCTTGCTTTTAAATTGTCGATAGCTTATAAGACTGTCCATTTTTAAAGTGCTCTGCAGCTTATTCCATGTGTATGGAGCATAAAATCTAAATGCGGTCTTTCCAAATTCAGAATTAACTTTAGGTTCTAGATTATATTTAAATGTAAGCTTTTCATCTCGCCAGATGCCAAGATATTTATATTCTGTGACCCTCTCAATTCTAAATCCATCTACAGTGGAAATATGTAGGTTACCATTGTCTATATTACTGGCTCTAGAAAACAACATAAACTTTGCTTTATGTGCATTTAAAACTAATTTTAGATCTATAAGCACATCTTGCAGAGCATTAAAGGAAATTTGCAGGTTCGTAACAGCTGCTTGAAAAGAGTCTGCAAAACAATACACAATAGTATCATCCGCATAAAGGTGAACATGACAGCCAGTTAAGGATGAGGTAATATCATTAGTATAGATAGAAAACAAAACTGGACCCATTATGGAGCCTTGTGGCACACCTTTCATTATTGGCAAAAACTCAGATTGGACATTCCCCATTTTTACACATTGATGCCTCCCAGATAAGTAATTCTGAAACCATCCACAAGCTTTAGAGTCAAAACCAATACTATGTAATCTTTGTAATGATAGTGAGTGATTGACTGTATAAAATGCCTTTGACAGATCAACGAAAAGAGCAGCACAGTGTTTTCTCCTGTCTAGGCCAGACACAATATCGTTCACGACCAAAGTAGTAGCTGTGATGGTGCTATACTCAGCCCTGAAGCCAGATTGGTACAGGTTTAGGACTGCGTACCTAGAAAGAAATTCCTTTAATTGATTATTTACCAACGATTCTAGGATTTTGGCCAGACAACTCACTTTGGAAATAGGTTGATAATTGCTGACATTACTTCTATCTTCTTCCTTACACAATGGAAAAACAGATTTCCACACACTAGGAACGATACCAGATAAAACAAAAAGGTTAAAAATATGTTATTTTCTCTGTGATTAATGGAGAGGACAGTCGAAGAAAGAAAGGATCTAATTTATCCTCTCCAGTTAATTTCATGGGATCTATTGTTTGTAGAGCATCAGAAACTACACCAGAAGAAAAGGGATGTAGGGTAAACTGAGGAGCATGAAACTCAGAATGCATATGGTCATCATTAATATGAGAGGGCCCTGTATACTCATTCTCAAAAGGATGGCCAGCTGCAGCAAGATTTTTATTGAAAATTGAGCAAATCGCCTTATTTTCAGATAGCAAACAGTCATCTGATTTAATAAGCGTAGGTAGGGAAGTAGTATTTTTGTTTGTAGCAATATTCACTGCCTTCCAAAATTTAGCTAGGTTAGTGTAAGAGCTAGAAATTAAACTTAAATAATAATTGGATTTAGCTTTCCTCACAGAGGAAGTGCACTTATTTCTAAGTTGCTTATAATTAAGCTAGTGAGATAGGTCCCTGGTACGTCTAGCAAGAGTCCAGGCTTTGTTCTTTGATCTAAAATTATGTGATAGTTCAGATGTAAACCATGGACTGGATCTATCTTTTACTCTAAACTTCTTGAACTGGGCATGTTTATTAACCACTGAGAGGAATGAATTTGTGAAATGGTCCAATGCCAGTTCTACATCTAATATCTATATCATAGTTTCATGAATATCACTATGATATAGATAATTTAAAAAAGCTTGTTCATTAAAATTTCTAAAATTTCTTTTAACGACAACTCGAGATTGGGTTCTTTTCAGACGCGTATTTATAAAACCAGGCTATGGGACAATGGTCATTTATTCCAAGATCAAAAACAACAGAAGCAACGATTTTAACTTAGTTTTTTAGTTTTGGTCTGGTTGGGGCAGTAATCAACTGAATTAAAAGTCAGAGTTAACATATAAAGAAAACAGCTCTGCCAGCTTATCAAGAGTGATAGTGTGGGCTGAGGGCGGCCTATAGGCCCCCACCACTATGATTGAATTATTAGAGCCCAATTCTATCTTCAGAGCAATGAATTCAAAGCATTTTGGCATAGTAACTAGAAATGCACCGATCCATTTTTTTTTTTCAGTTCCGATCCAATTTCAATACCTGAATTTGGATATCTGCCGATACCAGAGCTCTTTTTTCTCTATTATTGTTATTATTATTATCATCATTATTATTATTGTTGTTGTTGGTATTATGTGTAAGGTTACATGAGGCTGTAGTAAATCACACAGCACTTCTTATTAAAAGAGCAAAAAATATACAAAAATGCATTAAATTTAAATGTATTCCAAAGCAATTTACTTGAACTGTAGTTTAAATAGGCTTCGCATACAAACAGATGTAGGAGTGCAAATTGCTATGGCAACTCCTTTAATGTTTTGAAAAACTTGAACAACTTGAACAGTGCACAGCAATGCATTATCAACTACTAGTAAGTAGATTTCTATACATGAGTTCAAAAGTAATAAGAGAATTTCAAAGAGTTCAATGGCAAATTGACAACAAGGTTTTCAAAGTGAATATTTGAAATAAAAGTGCAAGAACTGTGTAGCAAAATAAATATCTACACTATCAAAAAAACCCTCAAATAAATTAAAAATAACAATGTGCGTGGCTGCTTCTTTAATCTTAACAGGACAAATCAAGTAGGGCTATATGGTAATGCAGCAGCAACAACTGTAAAGAAACAACATATAAAATATGCGGACTACTGGATATCATCATCATCATCACCTTTATTTGTCAGACTCAAGGTCCACACAAACACAAGACAGACATAACATACAACATACATAAAAAAGGAGTATTGCACTTCTTATAAAAGACACTTGTACCAGTATTTCCACATAGATGACTGGTAGCGTAATGCACTAAATCTAGGATTTGACAGCATCAAAACAAGGTTGTTCTGGGAGTTGTTCAAGCGACAAATAAATTTGTACATCAAGTTTCTCATCAATGCCTGAAAGGTACTGACGTGTACATTACAAAACATGTCACTTGCACTACAAGACCTGGGTTTCTTGAGCAATATCCTCAGAGAATCATTATAAGCAACCTGAAGCTTCTGCATACTAGCTCTTTTAAATTTACACCATAGGGGAGCAGTATACAGAGGGGTACAGTAAGCTTTAAAGAGATTAATCTTTACATCAACTGAGCACATGTGGAATTTCCTTGCCAGAATGTTAGCTTGGGCATATAATATGCGACACTGCCGATATATATCATCATCATCGCAGAACTGATCTGTGATGTAGTGACCCAAATATTTTGTTTTATTACAGACACTTAACATTTGTCCTGACAGATAAAAGTCTGGAAAACAAAGTTCTTTGTCCCCTTTTGACCTACATATTAAGACAACACTCTTTCTAGCATTATATTGCACATCATAGCCCATAGTCAGAACATACATTCAGCAGTTGCTGAAAGCCAGCACTGATAGGAGAGAGAATGGCCAGATCATCAGCATACATGAAATGATTTACCAAGGTGTTACCAATCATACAGCCAGTTTTACAGTTGCTTAGTTGGTTGGACAACTCGTCCATGTACAGGTTAAAGAGAGCTGGTGAAAGTAGCCCCCACGGCGCACCCCATTACTAACACCAAAGGAAGCAGAGATTGTATTACCCCATTTAACCTGCATTCTCTGGTTAGAGTACCAATAGGCCAGGATTCTTATAATGCTGTCAGGGACACCCCTTTGATTCAATTTCTTAAATAACTTAGAGTGACTGACTTGGTCAAATGCCTTAGAGGCATCAAAAAACCCTATTAACACAGAGGAGTTTTGTCTTAGGTACATCTGTGCTGCCTCCTTCAGGGCATAAATACACAAATCGGATCCAAGCTTGGTTTTAAAAACTGATTATCCGTTGTACCAATACAATGACACACACGATCAAGCAATATCTTTTCCAGGACCTTAGATATTACACTAGCTAAGGCTATAGGCCTGTAGTTATCCAGACTCCCAACCTTGCCAGCTTTGTCCTTAACCCTCGTGTTGTCTTCAGGGTCAAAAATGACCCGAGACCATGTTTAAGGGCACATAAAACCCCCAAATCATCTCTTTTTCATCTTGAAATTTGATGACTTTTCCTCCAGTGACCCAAACATTAGAAAAAGTGAAAGATTGCCTTTGTTCATATTTCCATGACAGCTGTACACAAAAAGGGTCCAAAGATTGTCCTAGGGGTCATTTTTGACCCGGTAGTTATACAGTCATTTACACACCACAAAAAACACAAAAGCACACACAGACACACACATACACATACACACACACACACAATGAGAAGTGGAGATTATGTGTGCTACTGACTGAACTCAGACAAAACTATAACTTTCTTGCGCATGTGCAGCATCTCCCCTCCAATGACCCCATACATGACTCCAGTTCACAGACAAAACAAAACAATTTCAGACAAAACAAACATTTCTTAAAATTTTCTAATTTTCCAACAAACATTTCTAATTGCTTACTAAGATAAGATAAAATTGAACTTTTTTAGCCAAATTTTTGTTGTAAAAAATTACATTTTTTGTTTTGTATTTATTATCTTATTTTCTTCTTATTTATTGTTATTGTTTGTACACTTTGTGGGTGGGGGAGTGGTTAAAAAATGAGAAAAGTATTCTGTGTTTTTTTAGTATCACTGTGTTGCCAAAACTGTTATTGTTCACCTTCAATAAAATACATTCATAAGTACTTTCTGCACATTTCTGCTACTTTCTTAGGCTATATAAGTGCCATTTTGCTGCAAAATTAATGTTTACACCTATGCAGTACCTTTAGCAAGAATAATAGTAATAATAATTAACCTGTACTTATTATGACAGATGTGTTATAATAAAAACGAATGGTGTCCACTGATTAAATGCAGTCTTTCTGCAGTGTGAAGAGGCAAAACCCAGATATTCACAAAGTTTGTGGTGAATGACAGGTTGTTTCATCATGCAAAATAGATTTGAGACTTAAAATTCAATTAAGCTGCTGTATTTTAGGGGTTTAGTGAAGGCGGGTCATTTTTGACCCTGAGGACACGGGGAGTATACAGAAAGTGAAGACAGCACGAGGGTTAATGACAGGCACCAGAGTAACAGACAGCAAGGAGTCAGGTAGCAGCCCGTGGGTCATAAACCCAGAGAAACTCATGGCAAGCAGTACAGCAGCCTTCGGGCTTGCATACTTAAGGTGTTCTGCTGTGATATCATCTGGGCCAGTTGCTTTATTATCAGACAGCTGTACTACTGCTTGATGGACTTCACTATGGGTGATTCTCACTGCATCCCTATTAGCAATACTTCCCACTTTGTAGGGCTCATTTTTAACACAGTTAAATAAGGCAGAGTAGTGTTGCCTCCACAGCTCAGCTATATTATCAGCCCCAGAGACTCCCTCTATGACACTGGGAAGTAATGTATTGGCCCTGTTCAGAGCTCTCACCTCATTCCAGAAGCCAATGACATTATTACATAGCAGCTTTTCAGCCATCGAATCCGCTCTCATATTCTGTTCACATTTAGCAATGTAGCGAATGGCATATTTATACCTTGCACTGGTGAGCTTTTTATGCTCCAGGACAGGCCCATCTCTGGGTCTACCTGCTTGCACCCATGCCTTATATGCCTGCTTAGCTTCTGCATGATGTGCCGCCACATGCTTGTTCCAGCCTGGCTTGATGTTATTAGCCTTCACATATATAAGGTATGATCTACTACCCTCATACATAGCATCCACAATACTGTCATACATAGCACAAAGGTCTTTACAGTGGGAGATATCATTACAGTTAACATCTGAGCATATAATAGCATGTCGGGGAAGATATATATTACTTAAAAGAGCATCAGTTTTCATGCAGTATGTCAAAAGATCATCTTTTGAAAGTTTTGCCCATTCCAATTTCACCTTGCAGCCACCATGCACACCCTGTGTCAACTCAGGGAGACTTTCAATATCAAGCACCATTGCAAATGGTACATGATCTGACATGGAAGACTCATACAGGATTTCTATAGATTTCAAAACAGCATGGGCATCAGCAGTGCTAATGCAATGGTCAAGCCATGATGTTGTGTGCCATATCTGACTGGATAATATAAGATTATTATCTTCACAAAACTGCAGCATATGCTTGGCAAACACATGTGAATTGATTTTCCTGGATAAAAGAATTTATAAAAGCAAGTCTATTTAAATATACACTCACCGGCCACTTTATTAGGTACACCTTGCTAGTACCGGGTTGGACCCCCTTTTGCCTTCAGAACTGCCTTAATCCTTCTTTGGCATAGATTCAACAAGGTACTGGAAACATTCCTCAGAGAGTTTGGTCCATATTGACATGATAGCATCACGCAGTTGCTGCAGATTTGTCGGCTGCACATCCATGATGCGAATCTCCCGTTCCACCACATCCCAAAGGTGCTCTATTGGATTGAGATCTGGTGACTGTGGAGGCCATTTGAGTACAGTGAACTCATTGTCATGTTCAAGAAACCAGTCTGAGATGATTCGAGCTTTATGACATGGCGCGTTATCCTGCTGGAAGTAGCCATCAGAAGATGGGTACACTGTGGTCATAAAGGGATGGACATGGTCAGCAACAATACTCAGGTAGGCTGTGGCGTTGCAACGATGCTCAAATGGTACTAAGAGGCCCAAAGAGTGCCAAGAAAATATCCCCCACACCATTACACCACCACCACCAGCCTGAACCGTTGATACAAGGCAGGATGGATCCATGCTTTCATGTTGTTGACGCCAAATTCTGACCCTACCATCCGAATGTCGCAGCAGAAATCGAGACTCATCAGACCAGGCAACGTTTTCCAATCTTCTATTGTCCAATTTCGGTGAGCCTGTGCGGTGTAGCCTCAGTTTCCTGTTCTTAGCTGACAGGAGTGGCACCCGGTGTGGTCTTCTGCTGCTGTAGCCCATCTGCCTCAAGGTTCGACGTGTTGTGCGTTCAGAGATGCTCTTCTGCATACCTTGGTTGTAACGAGTGGTTATTTGAGTTACTGTTGCCTTTCTATCAGCTCGAACCAGTCTGGCCATTCTCCTCTGACCTCTGGCATCAACAAGGCATTTTCGCCCACAGAACTGCCGCTCACTGGATATTTTCTCTTTTTCGGACCATTCTCTGTAAACCCTAGAGATGGTTGTGCGTGAAAATCCCAGTAGATCAGCAGTTTCTGAAATACTCAGACCAGCCCGTCTGGCACCAACAACCATGCCACGTTCAAAGTCACTTAAATCACCTTTCTTCCCCATTCTGATGCTCGGTTTGAACTGCAGCAGATCGTCTTGACCATGTCTACATGCCTAAATGCATTGAGTTGCTGCCATGTGATTGGCTGATTAGGAATTTGCGTTAACGAGCAGTTGGACAGGTGTGCCTAATAAAGTGGCCGGTGAGTGTATATCTTCATTTTGTGAGCACTCATACAGTGTGTAAACATTAAGAACGACAAGGTCTTTGTTTTCAAACTTCAATTGTACAGCAATGCACCAATCAACTCCAGTCCTGATGACACTTATCACTGAGTCCAATTTTTTGCGCCATAAGATAGCCACACCTCCTGCTATCCGTCCTCTCACTATACCCATAGTAAGATCCGCTGTGGATTCCCCAGCTCCATGGAAACTGTCATTAAGAGAGTTCAAATTTCCCAAATCCTGTTTGGATAAGAAGGTTTCTTGAAGACATAAAATGTCGCATTTTAGCAGCAAATTATCTACAACCATACGTCATGCTCTGTCTCCTGCACTATTTCCAACACGCAGTCCCCGACAATTATACGATATAACTCGCATTGATCACAGAGACAGCGCGGCTACCGCTCCAACGGACCCCATTGCATCAAGTGTCAAAGTGGTCATGCCAGACCCTTTACCCCCCACCTTCCGTGGCTCATAGGATTGCCGCACAACAGAGCCTTCAGGCCACAGCTCCGGGTTATACACCTCAGCAACATCCTCACATTCAACACTCACTTTAAAAGAGCTATATCTAGTGTTCCCAGTGGCAATACGTTGGCAGTTTTTCTTTAAGATAGTTACTTAGTGTCTCTGCATCAAGATCTGGAAGGAATTTGGTGGCAAAGACATTTACAAGCTTTGTTCGAACCACTTTTATATTACTTTGCACACCAGTGCCAATAATAGGCTTTGGCCTCCCCTGCTCAAGTTTGACTGTGCGCTGCTTTACCAGGGCAGAATGGCTCTCAGCCCTCAAACGTCGGCCTGTTTTACTACCAAGCTCCATTTCAGTGAATTTAAAAGAGCAACAGTACCTTTAGGATTCTCATTCACCGTGACAGCCTCCACATTCATCCCAGCACAGTCCTCATGGGCCGCCTTCGTAGACAATGCTGAAGCTGGGTCATCGGTGGGGGAATTACCGAGGTCCGCAGAGACAGGGGAGCCTGCAGGCGCAGTCAACTCACTGGAGGTATCCACAGTTGAGGCGCCAATCGGTGCACTAGCGCTGGAGATCCCAGCTGCATTAGACATGTCCATGCTGTGCCTTTCATCACTACAGGACACCAGATGACGTTCCATTGCAGCAACTCTGCGATCAATGGAGGAGGTAACAGTACGCAAATTCTCCCCGACATCAGCTTGGAGTTTAACTGCCTGCCTCAGCGCGCAAATCTCACTGTGCAGACGCTCCATCTTGCAGAGTAGGTTGGAGACATCCATGCTGTTGAACGTCACAGGCGGCAACTCATCCAGGTAGTGGGAAACAAAGCGTGGGATGTTTTCCCCGCACTCATTTAATACTTTTAAGCAACTTAATGTTATTGACATCTTTCTGATTGCCTTTAAAGGCCACATACCGTTGCTTTGTGTTAGGACAAAGTTCAAACAAAACTTTCCTTGAGGATTCAATCCACTCAGAGTCGAAGTTGTTTGACGCAAGTAGGACAAGTTCGTCCTGACACAGTCTTTATTTTAACCGCAAGGAAGTTAAGAAAGTCGTCTTCAGCGATAAGTTTGCCGTCAACAGTCGGTAGATCAGCAGTTTCGATCGAGGTCGACTAAGGCCCGGAGCAGCAGCAGCAGCAGCAGCAGCAGCACTTCGACCTGCACTCTCCGCCATTACGCCATGAGACATTAATCGATTAGAAATGACAGAGCGTATTTATCTTTGTATTACATAGCCTATTTATAATTCATAAAAACATCAGACTATGGAATGTGGATCGGTAACATCAGTCCAATCAGTCCAATATCCGATGAGTAAATTACGTCAGTATCGGCACCCGATACCGATATTGGATCAGATCAGACCCAACTCTAACAGTAACAGCATTTAACATAGTGACAGGAAAACAAGACCTAACATATATGGCTACACCACCTCCCCTGCCAATTTTATCTATTCTATATAGATTGTAATCATTAATGGTGACTTCAGAGTCAATGCTTTTTTTAAGCCAGGTTTCAGTCAAAACCAATATGTCAGGATTCGTCTGTGAAACCAAAATATTCAAATGATCTGACTTCTGAGGCTGCAGCAAGCTACTGATATCCAGGTGAAGTAGCCCCAAATCTTTTCTGTCCTTAAAAGAATATGGACTATTTAGACAAATTGAAGTCAACTGGGGTGAAAGAAACACATGGGATAGTAATAAGATTGGGATTATGGAAGGCAGCCTGTAAAGGAGCATGGATCTTATCCAAAACACTTGTATTACAAAATGTTACAAGTATGTAAACTAACACTGTCATAATTGCATGCTAGTCAATCAGACTTTGACGGTAAAATAGATGCAATAAACTGAATAAGGTTAGAGATCAGCTGCTTGGTCCCTTTCCTATTAGGGTGGAGACCATCTAATCTAAATAATTCACGTTTAGACCAGAAAGAATCAAAGTGGCTGATGTAGCTATGACCAGTTGCAGTACAGAAATTTTGGAGCCAACGATGCAAACTGAAGAGGCGACTGAAGCGTTCAGTGCCATTTCTCAAAGTTGGAATAGGGCCAGAGGGAACACAACTTTTGCCCAGGTTCTCTGTAGATGAGGTTAGACACTCGAACTCAGCGCGCAATTTCATTGATTGCCTGGACATGACGTCATTTGTTTCTACATGCACAATCACGGTGTGGACAGAGGGGTGAAGATCAACAAGCATTGGAATGAGTTCGATAAAATTCCGTACTTTACCACCAGAAAGACTGTAGGTAATGGCACCGAGAAGACTGACGAATCGGACGATGGAGTCACCCATGCCAGAATCTCAGGATCCCTGCTGTCAGAGCCGCTGTTGTTTATGGAGAGACTGGCAGCCACAATGCTAGCTACATTAAGCAGGCCTACTTCGAGCTGGGGGAGTATTCTCCTGGTTCAGTGCCGGCGAGCAGGTAGGAGAAACAGGGAGGATGACAGCTGCAGGAGTGCTGGATGCTGAAATGGAGGCACCTCGGGGCTTTCTGGGTTCTACAGCAGGGGCCAATACCCGAAGATGCTTCTTCCTGGGAGAGCCGGACCGAGAACTGGAGGCACTACAAGGAGAGGTGCGCTTCCCTGGTCTCCTGTATGTTGAAGAGACTGGTCCAATCTCTTCTGTGAGCGAGGGGGCTGTAGATGCATCAGCAATCGGCTTAAGATCAGCAAGAGAAGCGTAGCGGTTTGTCAGCTGCAGAATATTGTCTCCTCCCTGGGGGTCGAAAAAAGGGAGGGATATTCTCTTCTTCCTCGTGCCCCTCACCACAGACGTCCAGGTGGTGGAACAACCGGGAGCGCCTTCCTTTTCAGGTAGATGCCGGCTCTCCACAAACTCCAAGCAGGTTAGCCAGGACTTGAGCTCCTGTCATCGGAGAAGATCATCGATGAGATGTTCGACAGACTGTATCTCCGCCATGATGTTGGCGACTTCGGCTTCTGTGATAGACCGTATCTCCGCCATGATGTCGATAAGAGCATCTGCTAAATGATGGTAATCCCGCTTCTGCTGCTGCTGCTGTTGACTTGCACTGTGGATGTGCTTTGTTTACTCTAGCTTGATCTGCAATACATCACTTTGGCTGGTGAAAAATCTGACTGACTGATTAATTTTTTCACTTACCAGCCACCCTGCCTGGTGGACCAAAAGGTTACTTTCGGACCATGTTCCTGTTTGTTTTAGAAGATGACACCTTGAAGCAGGAACAATGGTTCAAAGATAAACATAGAGAGGAGCAAGTGGGCAATGAAGAACCTCAAACATTGCTGAAAAGACATAAGGGTATATGAATATCAAGCACAAACTATGGCTTAAGGTGAACAGTGGTGATTTACAAACTTTTGTGGTTAGAAAAAATGGTGTCTTGATTAATTCATGATGTACATGAAAACCAAAGATTCCTACTTGCAATTTTTTTCTAATATATAAAGTGAATGTAATGTTGAGACATCTATTCTAATGTGCAAACTAGTAAACAACATTGGACCATCTACTGAATTAGCTAGAGAAAGACAACTTCAGTAGTGAGAATAAAGCTATTATAAAGCAGGTTACCAACTTGCTGACTGCACGGTAGCATGAAAGGTGATACAATAACCACTGATGTATATATTTTGTCCATTTATAGAAACACGATTAGGGCTGTGCGATATGACCAAAATCTCATATCCTGATATAGATCATTTCATATCCCGATAACGATACATATCACGATATAGCACATTTTCTGTAAATTCAATGAATAAATAGTTTATATAAAATGACCACATGGAAAAGCCTATTTCTTATTACATTTTGAATTATATACTTGACAAATAAAAGCTACTTACTCATATTTGATTAATTTTCTCCTTTTATTTAGAACCTTTGTGCAAATTTTCAATTGACCCTTTTGCGCTTACGGTCACACCGGTGTGATTAGCCGTTTAGTGCGTACGCTAAAACCAGTGCGATTAGCCGTTTAGTGCGTACGCTAAAACCAGTGCGATTAGAAAACTAGATTGGAAAAATTCTAGCTAATTTTAGCTTTGTATAAACAGCGTTTTAACATTAAAAAATATAGCAAATGCTAACTGAAAACTATGAGAAGCTTAATAACGCTAATGAAAACATAACGAACCATGTAAACGTTCGCTATGTAGCGTGCGTAAAGTAACACGCGCGCTACATAGCATAAAAATAACTTAGGTTACATGCGAAAGGGTTAAGCATGTAACAAAATATAAAATATCAATGTGTAAAATATAAAAAGGTAAATAGGAAACACTTTCCTACTATAGTTCTGTGTCACGTTCACTCTCCTCCATGTTTGTTTGTGTTGCCTTCATGCAAATTTCCCGCCTGCATCCGTGCCGTGTGGAAGAATGCAAAGTGTTGTCCAAATGACAAAAATTATTGCCGTAAAGTGTGCGATTTGCGACACAATGAAATAAATGGTAGAGCATAATATGAAATGATAGACGTTTTTGTATGTTTGTCACATGATATATATCGTCATATCGCACAGCCCTAAACACAATACATCAACAAATGGATACGTTCATCCTAGTCCAACCAATCCTACAACAGTGTGCATACTGAATGAGTATGCAGTCTTATCGTGAACCTCAGAGAATGGACAATGGCCACAGTCTCTGCCACTTCTTAACAACAAATCACAACCCCATACTTTCAGTCTTTCAGGCTGATAAGGGTCCACACCAATATGCCATCTTTTTCTCCATCACAGACCTTTTTCACACACATACAGACTTTCACAAGGCAACAGTTTGACGCTTGCATGATTCACTGATAGGCGAACTCATTAGGAACATCTCACTCTCTCGCGCTCTCTCTCTCTCACACACACACACACACACACACACACACACACGCACACAGAACTGTGATTCTGCCAGAGCTCCAGGCTGAATCACAATCTGTTTGATCCTCCCCCTCACATCCCACCCAAGAGCGCACACATGCAATGACATGCAAAGGCATATGTGTGCACTCACTCACATATAAACAGGGTTGGGGAGTAACGGAATACATGTAACGGCGTTACGTATTTAAAATACAAAATATGAGTAATTGTATTCCGTTACAGTTACCATTTAAATTCATGGTAATCAAATTACAGGTACATTTTAAAAATATTTAGATTACTGAAGGGATTACATTGGATTTTTTTCATTTAATTTCTTCTTTTTTTCATTTAATGTTTATTCAGTTGGAAAATCTATCCAACGATAGGCAACTCCCAGGTGTATCTCCCATATGCCCCTCATGAAAAAAAAAAGAAAAAAGAAAAAAACCGCACAGGCTGCCTGACTCACAAGACAGTAGAATGGAGAGTGAGACAGAAAGCAATCAGCGCAAAGCGTTTATGTCATGGAAATACCCAGACTACTTTACTTTCAAATTTGGCAAAGGTCACAACTAAAAGTACAATGCAAGCTGTGTTTGCCAGCAACCAAACTGCTATCCACTTCAAAAGAGTCGACCTCTAACCTGAAGAAGCATCTTGAAGTAAGTTCTCTTTTTCATTATTTAAGCTAATATTGATTGCTAGCTAGCTATCTTATACAATTTGGCGGCACTGGATTAGCTATTCAGGTAGCTAGTAGGCTAGTAGGTAGAGTATTAAAGCTAACTAGTTAATGAGTAGATACAGTGACAAAACAAGTGAAATTTCACATGTTCAAAACTGCGATTACTCCAACAATTTTACACTACGCATATGATTATCGATGGCGCCCACCGAGGCAGACGTCTCTGCGTTATCCTCCCGGCACCAGCGCTATTTATTATTTATTTTAACTTTAATATTTATCTTAAACGCACAGTTCACTTATGCAAGAGTGAAATATAGCAGAGAGGCACTACTGGACATCGGCAAAGTTCACCACGAACTTAGCTTCAGTCTTTCGGACTTTGACTTTCTTCTGCGTTCGGACTCCAATCGCTACAACCGGCAAGGCCCAGCAACACTGGCCTCGAGTGAACAGCGCAGCCGAAGGACAGAGAGGCCGAGACGGAAGCGCGGCAAGAGAGGTGGGCTACATGCCAGGCTAAAGGCTAGAGCTACGCGACCGCCGCTACCTAGCCTACTTCTAGCCAATGTTCGCTCCCTTGAGAACAAGCTGGACGAGCTGCGAGCCAGGATTACAGCTCAGCGTGAGATAAGAGAATGCTGTGCTCTCATCCTCACGGAGACATGGCTCTCGAGCAGCACCCCAGACTCGGCGATTCAGCTAACAACACACTCCGTCTACCGCGGGGACCGGACAGCGGCGTCTGGAAAGAACAGAGGCGGTGGTGTCTGTGTCTATGTCAACAACAGGTGGTGTACGGATGTGCAGACTGTCGGAAAACACTACTCAACCGACATAGAGCTGCTGATGGTGAAGTGTAGACCCTTTTACCTGCCGAGGAGTTCAGCGCAGTGTTCATTCTGGCTGTTTACATTCCGCCAAGGGCGAACTCCGCTATGGCATTGGGGCTGCTGCATGACGCGATCAGCAAACAAGAAACTGCACACCCGACGCTGTGTTCATCGTAGCAGGCGATTTCAATCACTGCAACCTACGGACTGTCCTCCCCAAGTACCACCAGCACATCAGCTTTCCGACGAGGGAGAGCAACATTCTAGACCATGTTTACAGCAACGTGAGGGGCGCCTACAAGGCCGCACCTCGGCCGCACTTCGGACAGTCCGACCACATCTCCGTATTCCTCTACCCATCATACCGACAACAACTCAAGCAAGCCCCACCAGTAAGTAAAACTGTTAAAGTGTGGACTGAGGAAACACATCTGATGCTTCAGGACTGCTTTGATAGTACAAACTGGGACGTGTTTAAAACTGCTGCTCTGAGAGAGGACTGTACTGTTGATTTAGAGGACTATGCCTCAGGGGTAACTGGCTATATCAGCACCTGCATTGAGAACATTGTCCCCACAAAAGATGCAGTAACTACCCCAACCAGAAACCCTGGATAAACGGGGAAGTCCGATCCATGCTACGTGCCCGCTCCGCCGCATTTGTCTCAGGCAACTCTGAGGAGTACAAAAGGGCCAGATACGACCTGCGTAAGTCTATCAGAGAAGCCAAGGGACAATACAGACGGAAGCTGGAGGATATTACACCACCGCTGACTCCCGGCGCATGTGGCAAGGCCTGCAGTGGATCACGGACTACCAGCAGAGGAGTAGGGGGGTCACAAACAGCCACGCCACGCTGCCAGATGAGCTGAATGAGTTCTACGCTCGCTTTGAGGCCCTCAACACCGACCACCAACAGAGAGAGGCCATGGCCATGGAGAGCACACAGAACACATCACTCACTGTGTCAGCGGCAGACGTGCGTAAGGCTCTGAGGAGGATAAACCCTCGGAAGGCAGCTGGACCAGATAACATCCCGGGGCGTGCACTCAAGGTCTGCTCAGCAGAGCTGGCTGATGTGCTTGCAGACATATTCAGTCTGTCCCTTGAGCAAGCACGTGTGCCCTCCTGCTTCAAGTCCACCACCATTGTGCCCCTCCCAAAGAAAAGCACCGTGACCTGCCTGAATGACTATCGCCCTGTGGCACTCACTCCCATTGTGATGAAGTGTTTTGAAAGGATAGTCATGGCTCACATTCAGGAAACCATCCTGGACACCTCAGACCCTCTGCAGTTTGCTTACCGACGGAACCGGTCCACTGACGACGCAATCAACACTGCAATTCACTCAGCCCTCACACATCTAGAGGGCAAGGACACGTATGTTAGAATGCTGTTTATCGACTACAGCTCAGCATTCAATACGGTCGTCCCTCATAAACTCTCTCAAAAGCTCCTCACCCTCGGACTGGCACCCACCCTCTGTAACTGGGTGCTGAACTTTCTAACAGACAGACCCCAGTCAGTCAGAGTTGGCAGCCGCACATCCAGCACAAGAACTGTGAGCACAGGGACCCCCCAGGGCTGTGTGCTGAGCCCCCTGCTGTACACGCTCTTCACGCACGACTGTGTGGCCTCCCAGAATTATACCAGCATCATCCAGTTCGCTGACGACACAACAGTCATTGGACTGATCACTGGTGGGGATGAGACGGCGTACAGGAAGGAGGTGGCAGATCTGGTGGCCTGGTGTCAGGACAACAATCTCTACCTTAACGCGGACAAGACCAAGGAAATGATTGTTGATCCAAGGAAGAGGGGGGAGCTGCACACACCACTGCAAATTGGGGAGACCGAGGTGGAGAGGGTGAAAACCTTCAAATTCCTCGGTGTACACATCAGTGAGGATCTCACCTGGTCTCACAACACCCAGCACACCATCAGGAAGTCCCAGCAACGACTGTACTTTCTAAGAAGGCTGAGGAAATTTGGGATGTCAACCAAAATTCTCAGCAACTTCTACAGGAGTACGATCGAGACTGTCCTTACCAGCTCCATCACTGTTTGGTATGGAAACTGTACTGCTCAGGACAGGAAGGCTCTCCAACGTGTGATTAAAACAGCAGAGTCCATTTCAGGAGCAGCCTTCCCCCCATTGCAGGACACATACCACACCAGGGTCATCAGGAGGGCCCACAACATCATCAGGGACAGTTCACACCCCCAGCACAGCCTCTTCGCACTTCTACCCTCAGGCAAGCGCTATAGAAGTATGAAGTCCAGGACATCCAGACTAACAAACAGTTTCTATCCACAGGCAATCAGGCTCGTGAATAGCCGTCTGACACCTGGTCCCTCTCAACCTCTTTGAACCAGGAGTTACTGACTGATACACACATACCTCAAGGAACACCACTCAACTCCTCACACACTACACAACTGTTATTGCTGCTACCCCCCCACCAATGACCATTGACACCCTACAACAATGCACAAGTGCACTTTATGACTGCTGCTCTCTGCCCTTTGCACACACTGCACATGGACCGCAACATTGCACACTACAGTTCTACCTCATTCTACAGTTCTACCTCATTCTTCTTCTTCTCATGTTTCTCCAGTGTTTTATTAGATTTCTTCTTTTTGTTCAGATTTACTTATTTTGTTCAGACTTATTTATTTTGGTAACGAAGGATTAGCAGAGTAAGAATTTCATTGTACGGTGTAACTGAGTGTTCTGCTGTGCACATGACAATAAAACTCTTGAATCTTGAATTATTCATTAAATTGTTAAGCTACTCCTTTCTCACTCACAATGTATTTAGGATGGCTCGTGCCTTTTCGTATAATGTACAGTTTTTGAATTAACAGTTACAATTCTGAAGAACCTGTGATGAAACGCCCATAGACTTAACACAGGGGTGCCAAAATGTTAGCCACAACAATGCTAAGTAAGCCTGTGTTCACACATAGCGTCTTGTTTGAAGCTGTCAGCGTCTGTTTTACATAATAATCTCATGAAGTAGACCGTGTTTTCAAAAACGTCCTGAGAGTTTTTTTTAACGCTGTCGCCAGTGTTTTTTTCAGTTGAAAAAACTGAGAAAAAACTCCCTATGTCAAGCGCTTTTTTGACAGCTGACCAATCACAAGCGGAGTAGTGACACCTGTCGTTTCCCATAACAACCATCAAAAATGGAGAAGGTAGCGGTGGAGAAGTTCATTGTGCTAGTTTCTGAGCACAGTGAACTGTACAACATGACAGTTAAACTGTATCATTACATTCATCATAAAGGTGCCGTTTGGAGTCAAATTGGACGGATCCTAGAAGTTTGTGTTTACTGCTTGTCGTTAGCAAAACTAGCCTGTTAGCTAACGTTACCTCTGCAAAATTTATAGCCAGCTAGATCGCTAACAATGTACATGTGTTATGTTGTTATGGCAACAAAAGATGCTCTCAACTGCTTTTTGGAACAAACGCTGCCAGTGTGAACACAGCCTGAACATTCTAAAAATAACAGTTCAGAACCTTAGTGGGATGAACATTCTTTAAAAAAAGTAATCCAAAGTATTTAGATTACGTTACATACCTTGAGTAATCTAATGGAATACGTCACAAATGACATTTTAGGGCAAATATTCTGTAATCTGTAGTGGAATATTATCAAAAGTATATATTAATTTTTATATTACATATTTAAAGTAACCCTCCCAACCCTGCATATAAACACATATAATATTTGACAGAGCCTGAAAACCAATTCGTCTTTAGCATATTTCATAATGCAAGAATATAATAAAATACTTTCTTATGCCAATTTTTACACTATACTTTCAAATCTCAAATAGTAAGAACTGTGAGGTATATATACATTAAAAAGAACATTACCAGGTCTGTCCACTCTTTCTCTCTTTCCTTTCCTCTCTGTCAGCCCATCAACAAGTATAACAAGTGCACCTGCGGTCCTGCGCCCAGCCAACCACGGAACTGCCTTCCCTCTGCATCACTGAACAGGAAAAGAGGGCCATATATGGATGTGAAGCTCCTGGCATTACTTCCCAAACATCCAGGTTGATTGATTAAAGCTTCGTGTCGCCCGGCTATGGAACTCCGTAAATCGGACTGGGTGATGCTTCTGACTCAGCCTCAAAGACCGCCAATTTCTATGCAAGACACATCAGAAAGTATTTCCAGATATTAACAGTGTTTACTAATAGACGTGAAGCTCGCAGGACTGTGCTGAATGCCCACCGCCAATTCCGCAGGTGCGTGAACGCGTAAGAGCCTTACTGTTCAAATCTAACCAGGCTCTTCAACACATGCATCGTATGGCGTTATACACGCCATTCATTTAGTCAACTGAATAAAAAAGAGATAAGACATTACATGTCACATTCAAATAATATTAAGTTTGCTTCAATAATGGAGCGACGTTAGAATTACATTTGATACTGTAATATTATCTGTCTTTCACCTGCCACAGTATTAATGTAGTATTAATATTTCGCACAAATAATTTTTACAATGTGACTGATAATGACGTTTGTTTGCACTGTCCACGGAGTGCAAACAAGCTAATTCATGATTTCGTCGCTTAGATCACATAACGTTAGCTTTAGTTTGCTGTGTCAGATTTCGAGTTAGCTAACCTTAACCTCTTGTGCTAGCGAGCTGATGCGAAACAGGGGACAATTACGGGAGGGTCGTGCGTATACGAAGCGGTCAATTCTCAGATGAGTGACTCATACACATCTCGTGTCCATCTACCGTGAATTTTTTTTTCTCCACCTTTCATCTGCGAATCGAACTGTGTCAGTGTATACATAACGTTATTATTTCAGGATCGCTAATGCTAGCCATCTTATGTAATTATGTTACCCACCTTATCTAATTATCACATTTCAGTAGGATTTTTTCAGGCTAGCTTGCTGGCTGATTATCCAGCTAAACAGATAGTAAGATAAGACATCAGGTAGTCCGCAAGGAAAAGGCACAATAGCTTGGTAGCTAGCCTTCGATGTATTACTGTTTAACGGAAACTAATTATTTAGGTGATCATCAATTCGTTTTCGCACATAGCAACCTTTTAATGTTACATGCTAATCTAGCAGACTAGATCTTTTTCGAATGTTATCAATTTCACCACTCACATAACGCAGCGAGCTAGCCATACAGCTAGGTAGCTTGAAATCTGGTTTGCAAGGTAGCTACCTACCGCAGATAACCACTGTCCCTGACACTAATCCACCCCCTTTCCCATCCTTTCCGACGCCACACACAACAGCAACTAGCTAGCCAGCTACTTATCCCCTCCTTCCAAACCCGCCAATACAGAATGCAGCTCGATCTGTATATTCAGAAGTTCAGCATGTTTACTAGCACAATATTTATAAATTATTTTAATGTTTATCAGCGCTCCATCTTCACTCACCTTCACAACGACGGCACTAGCTAGCTAGCCGAATTAGAGCGCACAAGTAGGGTCTCGCGATATTTCCAAACGGGGTACTGCAATGACAGACAGAAAATTGTATCATCTCGCGATAATAATCCTCATAAATATACTTAGAGAGCCATAGGGACTAATCAGAAGCACACGTCCGTAAATAGATGTGATACATTTCATCCCAAATTTGTAAAGTGGATATGTCTGCAGGCGTGTTTTGCATTTGTTTCTTGTCAGGTAGCTATATGTTATCAACATCAAGTAGCAAATAATGAAAGGGGGTAAGTTAACAGTAAGTAATAGCTCAAGAAATGCTAACCAAAGTAAAGAAACTGGCAACAACCAGAGTTCTGAAGGAGAGACTGAATAAATCACAACTGTACGTAACTTAAAATGAAAGTGTATTTGCAGTGATATAGTAGGGGGTACTTTAAAATCGGCCTATATCTATATCACAGAAATGGATTAAAATGGATCCAGTACCCATTACCAGTTTAATATTTTTAAAGTGATCTAAAACGAATTAACTGTCCCAGCAAGACTGACAGTGTGTGAGTTAGCTAGTCCCACATCAGAAGTGCAAAGGATGATGGCCTAGGATGGAAGGATTGGTGAGTAACAGTTTTCAGCTGTTTATTTTGTACAGATCACATTGCGATTGATGTTTATTCTCCCTTCTCCTTGTCACTCTCCCCTTTTCTCCTATCTCTCTCACACATGTGCAGACAGACACAGATGATTGTGGTTGAGATGTCCCACCCAGTGCAAAGTGCTCTTGCATATAGTGCCCATTATAATAATGCTAATGGAATGTTTGTCTTTCTCTGATAGTGACAGCACCTTGGTACATATTTCCATATTTCTAACAATTTCTTTCTTTGCATCCATTTGTCTATCATGACACATCGTGACATGAATCCGTCCCTCCACTTGTCGACATACTCACAGGATAGCTCCTGTTGTGCTGCCAGTAGTGTGTCACCGGATGTCAGGGGAAGCAGTGTGATGTATGAGGACAGGGATAGAGAAAGATGATCATAAAAGGGCGCTAAGAGAAGGAGGGAGAGATCTGGCTCTGCTCTCTGTGTGTCACACATGAAGAAGATGACAGCAGGTAACTTCCTTTTATAGCTGCTCCAGGGCAAAATAAAGAGAAATAAAAAAGAAATTGGGAGATTCAAACCAAACCAGGAACAGCATCTCACTCCGACACGCTCTTTTCTTGCTACTTCTTTTTCTCCACCCCTCCCTTTGGGCAAGAGAAGACGATAACATAAATAAGAAAAAGTGGGCTGTCACCCTCGGATGAAGGCTTCAGTTCTCCTGTTGTCACAGCAAAATGTACTGTTTGTTTCTCCAAAGCAGAATGCTGTGATTGGTTTACATCACCTGGCCACTGAATGAATATGATAGCTCTGCCCATTATTGGGTGTACAAGTCTCACTCTGTCAATGTAACACGTACTGGCACATCTTCCAGTTTTCACCTCCTGCAGCCTGCCAGCAATGGAAATGTGTCACACTCTACTTAGGACTGTAAGCTTCTCATTAAATAAACCATTGACTTGAAAGCCAGACCAGAGCCCTAGCGATTCATGTGAGTTCAGTAAGTAGTTCAATAAAACTGAGACCTTGAAGCTGATGTGCTTTTTGGCCCATTGTGACAGTATGAACTCTAAGAAACCATGCACCACACCATGTTTTTAGTCTCATTGTGACAGTGTGAACTCTAATAAACCATGCATGCACGCCAAGTGTGAACTCTAAAGAATGATGAATCCTGAACCTCAGTAGAGCGTTTTTCAGAATAATCCCAAATCATCCTGAGAAGTGGCTGTGCGCTGAAGGGGCAGCTCTCTCATCATCCATCTAAACACAAAACATCAAGTTTAAGACCCAGATAGGCAAATAGGAAAGGACACTGCACAACTTTACTTACTTTTGCCCTTCAAAGATTGACATTACATTAAAAGAGAAAAACAAACATCTGAGCCAATCACAAAGCTGCTTTTTTGGTGTCAGTTCATAAGGTGATAAAATACAGGAATAAACACCTCTTAACAGAGGGAGAAGTGTGATAACAACTAGAAATGCCTGTGCTAATAAAAGTTAACAAAAATATACACTACAGTGTGTACATGTGTGCATTATAGTACCAGTTATTTTTATCTGATTTATTCCTGCTGCTGTCCTTTGTCTTAAAGCTGAAAGTGAATGAGGTTTCAACTCAATGGCTGAAAACTCTGAGCTTAAACAACAGAACAAGGGAAACTGAGTTGCCTCCTCTTCAGTTCAGTATTTTCCTCTGCTTTTTTTTTTACTTTTCTGCTCCAGTCGGAAAGAGAGAAAGCTCATCCCAGATGAAGGGCTGAATCTGGAGGAAAAGCGGGTAAACGAAGGAGCAGAGGAAGACTGGCTGATGCCTGGAGGGGGTTGGAGGCCTGACTGCGGTGCTTGTAGCCCCGTCTGGGAGCGGGGGGGGTCACTTGCAGACACTGACCTACTCACTGACACGACACTTGTCGCACAGCACATAGCAGCACCAGTGGAAGCAATAGTGGCAGTGCTCGCTGCGTGTGTGCCTCAGCGCATTGTGGCCATGGCCGCAGCACAGCGAGATGCAGCCATTCACATGTGGACTCGTTTTGTTGCAGATGCGGCCATGCGTTCCCGGTGAGTCCACTGCTGGCTCCCAGTCGCAGAAGTCAGATGACTTCTCGAAGTAAACCAGCTCCCAGGAGATGCCACTGCAATGCTGCCCTGTGGGATTCATCCTGACGCCCCCCGCAGCCCTGGCCCTGGGGCTGAAGGTGCCGCTGTTCTTGTTCTGCGAGTCAATGAAGATTGTAGACATGAACTTCTCCAGCAGGATGGAGCCCACAAGGCAGAACTCGGGAGTCGTGTGCCAGCAGGTCTTGAGCTGACAGCTGCCTGGCGCACCGTGGCACTTACACTTCCTCAAGTCAAAACTCTGGCCATTAACACTAACATACAACCTAACTTTGTTCAAAGCCACAATCATGTCAAGTCAGTTTGTAATCATCTTAATTCTATCTTTGTCCTTCTGTGCCAATGAGGGGATATTACATAATTGAAAGTGTACCGCCCAAAAATTCACTCTCCTAATGAAACAGATGGTTTATCACAACACTTGGCTTATCTGACCAATGCCAATTTGAAAGGTCCAGACTTTTGAGTGTATTTGGAGATTCACTGTTGTACTTCATATCTGAAATGGCATGTATCATCAGGATCCATGTTTCTTTAGTATACAAGATATGAAAATTTGATATAGTTGACCTAGGAAAAAGATCCCCTGAGGCCTTAGATTTTTATCATTTTGAGGGTTCAGTTTTCAAATTTTGTTTTTGAACTGACCAAGTTATGAGAACTGAAATGAAAGCCAAAAGGCCTTTGAGTTCACTGTTTTTCTCAATGGCTGCTGCTCTTTTATAATTGGCTGACAGCTCAAAATTTGATTTTGTCTGCCTCAGATCAAAACTTCTGGCATCCTTGGAATCCTTAAAGCCTTGCCTTCACTTTTTGTCATTTCCCATACAATCTTTTGACATGACCGGTTTTTAATCACAGGGTGTTTCTGTAGTTTTTGTACTTGTTAATACGTTCTGCTCATCTTTCACAATTTTACAATTCCTATCTTAATAATGCCTACAATGGAACATGTCTCATTCAGTCAATTTCTGGAATTTCTGGAAAATTCTTTCATACCTTACTGTGCAGTAGAGTTACTGCACATATTGCACTGTCAACAATGTTCATAACCTCTGGATTTAAGTTTTGCCACTCAGATAATTCAGATTATTTTTACATTCCATCTATTTCTTTTCTTTTCCTCTTGTGTTCAACTTTTTGTAATTGCCAATTACACAGTAAACTTGTCTCATCAAGACAACTTTTGCATGGTTGTGGAAAATCAGAACATGGCAAATGCAATCATCTGATACACGAACAGGCCAAGTGCAACTATTTTAAGACTACAAGTCCCATCGTGCACCAGGAAGTAGATGCTTAACAGGTACATGTCCTCAATGTCATCTGAGCAACTCATGCACTCCTGGGCAAGTTGCAGGGTGCAGATGTTGGCGTGATGCTGGAGCCCTGGCTGATATTCACTCCTAGGAGGAACCAAATGGATTTGTGTAGGCTCCCAGTCATTGACAGCAGATGACATGGCAGTGTTTGAACCTGGGTTAAGGGGTCAGCCTGCACTTGGAACAAGAGCTTTAAATGACCGAAATACTACTACATATGATGGGATTCCTATAAGTAGCATGATAATGAAGAACATCAGGGTGCTCAAAACTACTACAGCAATAGAGGTTGTAAATAGAAACTGAATGATTTATTGGTGTGTCGGGAGAGTACCATGCATTTTATGGTTATTTGCCCTGGTCTGGTTTTTTTAGGATCCCTTTCCCTACTCAGGACCAGAACAAGCGCAGATAAGATAGGTCAACAAATACACACACCACACAGCAGGCAAGAGGGCGATTGGTCTACCACCATAAATACCCCAAAATCAGTGACCATGGGTCACATACCTACTTAAAATAAGCAGCCATCACTTTAAGATTGCAAGAAGTCACCTAATGACTAATGATTGACTGTTTGGATTCACATTATTTTTCCAGATGAAAGCGGAAGTAGGGCGTGGTACGCCTGCTTTGTTTATTGATAAGCATTAATCTGCCCCTCAGATGTGGAATCCTTGGCTAAACGGTGGCTACAGTCATGTTTGATTCAATCTGAAAGAGGTTTAGAGGTTTACTTGTAATATAATCTTGAACTCTGCCTTTTTAGCCAATCTAAGTTACTTAAACTGTAACATCCTGATAGACCACAACTGCAGGGGGGTTGCCTTCTCTCCCCCCTTCTCCCCTTCCTGAGCACAATCAGCGTGTGTGTGTGTGTGTGTTTCTTTGTGTGTACCTATACATTTGGATCACTTACCCTTTTGTACCCCACAGTAATTGTACTCTCATGTCATGGAAAAATGTGGAAAACCCAATGTTGTGTGATAACACATGTATTTCTCAATATAGCAGCAAAACCACCATTTTACCAGTTCCTCTCAGCCAACTCTCTCCTCTCAACCCATGCCTATTAATGTTTGGTGTCATTGCGATGCTCATGAAGAGCTGAATGCAAAGATGAGAATCTTGAAAATATATCTGGTATTGCCAGATGTTTGGATCGAAAGGACAAAATTAAGTCCTGGAGAAACTTCCAGGCACTCCCAAACCATAAAATTAATCATGCGTGGGTCAGGGAGGTGGAGAGAGCTTCTTCTTTAGTTAGGCCTAGAACAGGCCCCTTTGCTCAGGTTTGCCCCGCTCAGTTTTTGCCTCAGCTCACATAGATGCTCAGTCATCCGTTCTGTCATCCAGTCCGTGGCTCAGTTTATCCTGCAACTTTTTGCATTTTTCCTTTTGGGAGTTTTGCTGCTATCGTGAGTGGTTCCTGTGTTCTTCCTTGGGAGAGGTAAACAATTGGCTTGGGTAATTTTCTCTACACGCATTCATTCACCCATTCTGTGATCCATCCATGTTCTTGTTTTGTTAATGTCTTCATGTAAGTTAGTGCCTGTTAAGGTAGTGGACCAGGTCTGTAGCCCAGACTTTGAATTTTGTCTTGTCTTTGTGTAACTGCTTAATAAACCCTTTTAATTTATTCCAATTGTGATTCTATATTTCTGGCAAAGGTTGATCCCCCAGACTGCTCATCTCCTATCAACGAATTCAGTGATTTAGTTGATAATTAAGATCTTTGATAATAATTATTAAATTGAATAATTTTTATTATTATAGTACATGTTGGTTAAGTGAGGAGTTTTAGTAATTAACATCATTTGTGTCCGGTATTCAGAGTGCCGGACGATAAACAAGGGCGTTAATTCCTAAGACCGCTGGGTTCAGACCATTGAATTTTTATTAAATCCTCACTTCCCCGACAGGTGTGAGGTACACAGCTTCTTGGTATCAGCAGTGACTACTTGGGCACATAAAAAACATAAAAATCACATAGCTAATTTCCATGTGTATAGTTGTGTTTTTTTCCCAGTTTTGAGTACAAAGATAAAATCTTCCAAGTAAGCTCCGCTGATACCTAAAGTCCAAAAGCTTCACACTAATAAGTCATTAACAGTTCTGGCCATGGGTGTCAGTTTGTTTTGAAAAGTGCTGGGGACAACGACGGGTTCAACTAACAAAAAGCTTTCAAAAAGTGGTGGGGACATGTCCCCAGCATCCCCAGCATAAATGACGCCTATGGTTCTGGCTATTTATGTGTGCTCCTTTACAGGGGCGCCTGCAGGATTTCATCTTAGGGTACACACAGAAACCTGACCACGCACGCACACGTACACGCACGCACACATCGAGAGAGAGCTGAGAGAGAGAAACGCCTCCGACTGATTAATGAGTAATTAAATCTGGCCTACCTATTTGAAGTTTACGCTCCTTCTCCCGGTTGCATCAAATTGTTTGAGTACTGCCTCACAGACTAGACATTGATCACATCAAGAGCGTTTAGCCGGAGGAGAAATATGAAGTGGACTTGCACATGATATCAGTAAACACTCAGAGGTGGTCACCATGTCATCCCCGGTACTTAATAAAGTCAGTGTATGACAGTTTGTTGTTTGTTTTATAGCTACTTTCCTCAGTGTGCCGAGAGCTAGCTGCAGGTGACTAGCAAGCTAACTTTAGGTTGCAAGCTAGCTTGCTAATTGATACACCTAGTTAGCAAGCTAATCTCTGCTGCGACAGAAAATGAAAAAGCACAATAAATGCCAAATGTTAATAAATGCTCACGCTATTACGATCATACAATCTAAAAATGGTCTACACTTCAATTCTGCCAGACACAACTGTGTCGTCTTTTACATGTAATATTTGGCAGAAAAGCTAGCGCAATAATGCGCCGATCTCTATTAGAGACATTATATAGGACGTTAGCTTGGTACCTAACATTACTCATTGTGTAGATTTGCCCCGTTTGTGTGCTGCGCAGCTATAACTGTGACAATAGAGTGAGCTGTGGGCATTCATTTTTCGCCTTAAGAATATGATAGGCCTGCCTTTTTCCAGGTTACACCTTTACCAACAAAGCGATTGGCCGTTTGGTGGAAAAGCGGGACTTCCCTTAATGCAACCGCCACATTGAGCATTATGGCCAATGCCATTCATATTTCAACGACTGGTCTATCTCCTCCTTTTTAATGTCTCTCTCTCTCTCTCAATTTTCAGGAATCTCATGGTACGCACAGTGCGTACCGCTGTACAGCTGCAGGCGCCCGTACTCCTTTACAATTCATGTCTACGTGGCATTTGATCAAAGTTGACATATGAGTGGCCAATAATAGTATTTACCATAGTACATGCTGTTTCCTTAACGTCATTATTACTCACAGGCCAGAGGTACAGGTGTGAGCTCTCACCTGTCGGCCCACATGGTTGTTGTGAATGCACATGCGGGCACGAATATCGCACGGGGACCTCTTTGCTTGGTGTCCCTCTCCCACTTGAGTCCTGCTGCCCCTCTGCAAAGTCTGGAGCTGCAGCTGCCTGAGCTAGAGGCGGATCTTCTCGTCATCCAGCCGATGCTTTGCTTGGCACCCGCAGCCCTGCAGCCTCCCCAGGCTGCACACCAACCCCACAGAGTGTGTCACGCCCACCAGCAGCAGTGACAGTGAGAACGCACTTTCCCGAAACCCTGATGGACACATGGACCCTTCAATTAGGGCGCAGCATGCTCCAATCAAAAAACTTGTCCTGTCACACCTCTTACAACCCCTACTACGCTTCTGTGACATCCTTCTGCCATGACAGTAAACCCCAAACAGCCATGCACTCACACCTTTCAACTGCTGGTGGCACATGGGTGCTGCTACACTTGCTGCTGCCCTTATTGGTTAAACAGCTAAATTTCCAATGGCCACACGCCTCCAGACTATTTCTGACAGACCGCAGCTGCTGCTGGCGATATCAATCCTATCCCCTGTCCCACTCACCATGGTTGAGTATGGCACTGTGGAGTGGCAGCTTGCCGTGGCTCTCCAGCAAGGAGCAGTTCCAGCACTGGTCACGGAGCTGGTGCTGGCGCTCATGGAGGGCCACCTGGATGCCCTGCAGGGCAGAGGCTGTCACGTCAGGACTGCGCAAGCACAGCCGCATCTGCCTCTTGCTCAGACCAGCCAGTCATAGGCACACTGTGTGGGAGGTCAGCACCAGGTCACCCACCACTTTCAGGTCCAGGATGTCACTGCAAAGCACCATGGCGAATAGGGTGGGACCAGGGACAGATGACACAGGCATTCAGTGGAGTGCAGATCAGTCAATGCTGTAGTCATTCCAAAGTGGTCAAAGAAGACTATGAGGACACCTGCTTGCCATTAATGACATGAATACACTTAATGTACTGTGTAGAGGTTTCAGAAGTGAACAAGGCTACAGATAGAATCCCACCTATGGCAATTTTGGTATGCTTCAACAAATTACCTGAATACCTTAAGTGAATGTCAAACTCTAAACAGATAAAATGATACATGAAAAATAAGTAAGGCAGATAAAATGTTAAATATAATGAAACTCTAGGATGAAAATGTATGCAAAGCAAATGAAAATGCATTTGAGTCAGAGGCCTTTCAAACAGTTGATCCACACTAAATAGTACATTGCTATTACAGCAGTTCACAACGTGTGTCCACCACCATGTCATCATAATTATATGCAAATATGCTATGGCTATGTGGAAATGTGTGGAGTGATGTAAATCAAATCCACCTCCTTTATTATCACTTTAGTATAACATTAGAAAGTTAGTTATATTTCCACAAATTAAAATACATAGTTGCTATGTGACATTGGCCCTTCTTAACAAACATTTATTCAAAGTGAACTGGACTCACATATCCTTGTGAGGTCCTGGCTATGGTTTTTGCTTTTCAGCGCCACCTGTTTTGGGTATTTGTGGTCTAAAATGTGGATATGTGAACTTATGCATTGCACCGGGCCTTTCTCAGGTTCGACCTGCTCATAACGGAATGTGTGTGATCCCTTTCGCTACTTTTTCCTCTTTTGCTCATTAAGTACTTCTACTCATAAAGAATAATTCAAATTCAAGCTCTTAAAATGGATGTTCCCTCCTTGTTTTGTGGGGTTTGCTGTTCCTGTTACGAAAAGCATGTAAGCCTACAGCCTAACTGTATGTATTTTTTGTTACACCTGACCTAACAACTTATTGCCACCGTGAAGATGGCTTGGGTCTCCTCCTGCTCTGCGATCCTAATACATTTTACACTGTGTGGTCATTCAAACTACACGCACCCAACAGATGATCCAATACTATGATCTTATCGACAACAATGAAATGTTCGTCAAACAAATGAAATGTTTATTTGCATTTAACAATCTGCCTATATGAATACTACATAGGTATCCATAATTTTGTTCACGCTTTTCCGAGGGGTTGTGATTTAACAATGTAAATTGTAATTTTCGCACGATAGTTTTAAGTGAAATACAGGGAATGTGCTTTAATCTGACACGCGAATGGTGGTTTAGTCCCTGTGCACGGTGTGTAGACGAGATATGGGATAACTTAATTTAAATGATTGTACTTATCATTATAACTGGTTTCACAATATCTTGAGAAGTATTATCTACTATAGAAATATACTGTGCACCAAAAAACTGCATCTATTGCATTTTCAACACCTTTATTCCATACGATTATTACTATCACTATCATTAGCTCAAAAAGCCCAGAAACGGGTCACTGCCCAGACGCTCAGCAGAATGTGATGGTGGCCAGTCATAGTTTTACGTAGGCCAACATGGGACCTGTAAAGGTCGCTGTGCATATAAGCGTCTGCTAAATGACTATATGTAAATAAAATATGTAAAATACAATAGTCCTAACACATTTTATGTTATGTTCCCTGATTCCACGCTGTGTCCTTCTCCTCTAACTCCCAACCTGGGTCTCTCAGACAGCTTGTCATAGCAAACTTAACATGCATGCAGATGACATGAACGCTGCGGCCAAAATGAGGACCCATTACCACCAGCGCACAGGGTGTATTCTCATTGCAGTAAGTGTCTTTCCCGCAGGGAATAGCAATGAGGGTGACAGTGCGTAGGAAGGGGGCGAATCTTCTCCACCCTGTGAGTGAGGGGAGGGGGCCAAAAAGTTACCAGGTAGAGGATACGACTAACTTCCATAGCCACTCCTAATCTTGCAGAAGCAAAGGAGTGATATATAACCGAGTGAATGCGAAATCCTGAGATGTTTGAATGAAAGTACTAAATACGAAAAATACTAGCTAGCTTTCATACGTTTAGACAACATATGAAAAACTTGTGCAAAATGGCATACGCAATGCAGTAAGAACTGTCCTGCCATTCCTCCAGCCGTTGGCCATTATCAAAAAGCAGTCTGCCTCCTAACTTCTAGTGGTGGTGGTAGTGGTGTGTGGGGCGAGGGGATTGGAGATGACGGAATTGACCTTTCTGTCAGAAACACCTTCCTCTTTTGGCCTTTGAGGATTATCTCTAAGGGAAATTTCAGTCTAAGACCTGCTGTCATATCCTGCACCATGCATGTATAACATACTGCATTTCATACATCTTTGTAAGGCAATACTGTTCATAGTAAAACACTTTGGAACAAATGTATGTGTGAGGTAATACAGCTGGATTGATAGATTAATTGATGGAATGCCTTTCTGGACCATTATCCTGTGTCGCAATGTCATGTTTTGGATTTTGTAATGTGTTGAGAGTGTATTCAAGCATTATTAATGGGTGAAACAGGTTCTGTGCTATGAGCTTATGTATTCCTGTGATCTTTTATACCTGAGGAAGCAATAACAAGGAACACTGGCCAGAGCAAAGCCTCAAAATGACATCTTCACTTTCCAGTCAGCGGAAATTAGAATTTAAGGAAATGTTTCATATGGTACCACTTTATCATCAAGGTTCAGACCATTCACTTGGAGAACTGCTACATTGAAGCAGTATACTTTCTTTCTTTCTCTCTTTGTCTGTCATGTCCTTTGACATACATTTCCAGCAAGAAACTGCAGTTATACATCACATTATTTAACCTTTATGAAACATTCTTTTCTGTGTTTGGGTAAAGGTGTTAGAACCAGGCATAACTCTCTTCTCTCACAAACACGACAGGTTTCTGCATGATTAAAATTCTGGCTCTGTCATCTGTAAAAAGTTTTTTATCCCCTTTTTACCCTCTGTTGCTGAACATTCAGAGAAATTTGCCTGCAGTCAGATCTACTTGTCCCCTTTGAGCTCTCAAATCATCAGGCTTTCATAAATCTGTGACAGCTGTAGACTGTGTAGAGTTCTTATGGTGTGTGTGTGTGTGTGTGTGTGTGTGTGTGTGTTGTGGACTTCACATTCCTGTTTAGAGGTTGACAAATTAAATCCACTCAAGAATAATGAACTTTAGAGAAAAGCTGTATCTCATAGATTTTTTTCTTCCTTTGACACACATGGCCCCAGTGAATAACCCAGACTGTTGACTGCCTGAGAAATATTACAGTTTTTCTCAATCGCTTACACACTATAACTGGGCCTATTAACTAAACATCCCAAACCATGACGCCATCTACCAAAAGACAGACGCATTTCCCAAAAGTATAAACACTGTTCCCCTGTCTCACACATGATTCAGATTTGTTGAACTTTTTGTGAAAACTCTCCACACAAATCCCTTCATATATCACTGGCTACCCCATGTGCTCATTTAGAAAGCACTGGCATTCAATATCATTAACTCAAGTCATCACAGCTGGAACCTAATTAACACACATTTCCCCGGATGGAAACACTAAGACTCAAAATTGTTCACACACCAATCAGAACCTCAGGATAGATAGATAAAAGGGCCATGGGTCAGTTCACTTGTTTTGGAACAATTGTGACACTGCTACATGTAATGTATTTTTTAAATGAAATACATATTTAGCACATCACGGCAAAGAAATGGTTTAAAGTTAAAACCTTGCAAGGTTAGACCATTTCAGGGTGCTAAAATATAATGTGGGGTTTTGCTATATTGCTATATTGTTGGAAAAGCCTTGTTTTATACAGGGGACCAAAATACATTTTTTTTGGAACTGTCTCTTTAAAAAACCCCACTGGTAACTGCAAAAGGGGCGGAGCTTCTTGTGCAGGAAGGGCAGGAAAGATCCACAAAGACCTGAAGGTAGAGGAAGAGGACACAGGAGAGGAAGGGCAAGGGCAAGGGCAAGGGCAAGGGCAAGGAGACAAATAGTTTCTGATGAGATTTGTGCAACTCTAGTTGACTACGTCCTTGTCCATGGGATGTCAATGAGGGAAACTGGTCAAAGAGTGCAGCCAAATCTGAGCCGCTTCACAGTAGTCTCTGTAATCCACACCTTCAGAGAGGAAAATGGGTAGGTAATTGACATACTGCTCTCTAGTGTAATTTTGGATTGCTGTACTCTGCGCTGTTACAGCACATACATGTACTGTAGCTGTTTGCTCTATTCTACTGTATGCTGTCTGAAATGCATTGTATTACTGTACCTTATCACATACAGTTAAATTGGAGTTACTGTATGCTCCTATTTTGTAAAATGGATGGTTTACTGTAATCCCATCAGTACTTCTATTTTTGCAGAACTGAGAGAGGCGACCACCTAATGGAGGCAGAAGATGGCTATTTTCAGAAGAGCAAAAGATGGAAATCATCAATATGGTCATAGCCAACAATATCATTTGCTTGTGTGAGATACAAAGAAGAGTTATTGAAAATCAGGGAATATTCCAAGGCATTGATGCAGTCCTCATCTCAACAATTGACTGCATTCTTCGACGGAACAGGTTGAGGATGAAACGGGCCTATCGTGTTCTTTTCGAAAGGAACTCTGATGAAGTCAAAGACCAGCACTTGGAATATGTGCAAGTATGGTTTTTCATACTGTACCAAGTATATGGTTGAGTACAGTTATGTATTACAGCAGTATATACTGTAGTACAGGCTATATGATGGCCTACTTTTGTGTACTATAGCAATGTGTTTCAGAGTAATCATTTACTGTACTGTGTTTCATCTCTTTCGTAGAGAATCTTTGATATTGATGCCAGAGACACATGAACTCATCTTTGTTGATGAAGCAGGATTTACAGTTTTTCACAATTGTTTACACACTAAAATTGGAACTTGAAACACAATCACTGAAACCTGAAACTCATGTACCAAATCCCTAAACCAAGTCTGCAAAATTGCAAGCACAATTTCTGCTTTACACTCAGTTTTCAATTCTAAATCACACTTTTTGCAAAACACTACACACAGTTCTTTACATTAGGCACAGCATTCAAAATCAAAATCTCTTGTATTCCTTTGGAAAGCAATGCCAATCAAAATGCCAAGCTTTATTTACCAATTGGCAACACCCACTCCTCACAGGTGTAAACACTAGTTGCTTAATTGTTCACTTAGAAATCAGAGCTTTAGCACCATAAAAAAGGCCACAAATGAGCTCTCCTGTTTTGGGGGAAAATGGAGGTCAATGGTGAAGCAAGAGCTAGAGGTCAAGGAGTAAGAGGAAGAGGAGGACAAGGATGAGGAAGGACAGTTGTCTCAAAGGCTTTTCACACTTCATATTGTTAGCCCAGGACTATCGTTAGCCCTGGGCTAAGAGTTGGCCCTGGGATAATTTAACCCCTTTTCACACACACATTGTTAACCCAGGGTTAACCTAAGCCCAGGGCTATACGATTCAGATTGCACTTCTACTAGCCCTGGGTTAAATGTCCATTGGAACATGCGACTAATGTTTACATTCTAGAATGATGCGTGACTACTCTTTAACAGCAAGCAGTAACGCTAAAATGTCGACATTAGCAGGGCTTTATGTGAGAGCGGTGTTGAAACCCTAATTTTTTTTTTGAGCTTTTGTTTGAGTTGTTCTGGTGTCCTATTGAAACCTGCCTCTGCTAGCTTTCTGACAGATGGTGGAAAACCTTTCTGTTGCGGAATGTTCCATTTAGTTTGTCTTGAACAGACTTTTCCGACCACAAACTCACAAATAATGCCGTTTCCGCCTACGACCACTTTGATCTGTTTAAGACTTTTCCGGACATATCATTGTTGTTTTAAGTTAGCTAGCTTGCTAGGTACCTTTAACATCTGAATATTGCCAGTTTCGGTTAGTGGTAGTTACAACGTAAACATAAAGCACATGTGTGCTGTAATGACATGACGAAGAAGTCGTGTGATTGGACAACAAAAACGTGACGCACAGTCCATTGTTTACTTTAGCCCCGTTTCACACTGGCACCTTTTAGCCCTGTGTTTAGTCGATTTTGAGGGGATAACCCCGCAAACTCGGGGCTAACCCTGCTCCAGAGCAGGGCCAGCAAGCCCTAGGCTAAAGTTGGGGTTAGCCCACGTTCGAATGTGCCAGGATTGTGCCAGTGTGAAAGCTTTCTTAGCCTGGGGCTAAGAAGGTTCTAAGAATGCTTTTAGCCCTGGACTAAGTGCAGTGTGAAAAGCCTTTCAGATGAGATCAGGGCCACATTGGTTGACCATGTGCTCAACCATGCATTGAGTATGAGGGAGGCTGGGCAGAGAGTTCAGCCCAACCTGAGCCGCTACACGGTTGCATCTATCATCCGTACATTCAGAAATGAGAACTGGTAAGTTGCCTACTATCTACACTATGCTACTGCTCTTTATGTATGTATACTGTAGTATACTGCAATCTGACATATCAGTAGGTCTATGTTACTCAGTGATTCCTGGCCAATGTTACATTAATGTCATTTCATATTGGGGAAAAAAAGAAATTATTTTAGCTTACTGTAACCAATCATATCATATTTTTGGATCTGCTGCAGGACTTCTCCAGGCCATGGTGGAAGACACCGGCTGTTCACACCAGAACAGGAGACCGCTATTGTGAACACGGTGGTGCCAAACAATACCATTAAACTACGAGAAATCCAGAACCACATAATTGCAGACAACACAGTATTCAATAACATGTACCAGGTGGGCTTGTCTACATTGGACCGTGTATTACAGTGCAACCAAATCCGGATGAAACAGGTCTACCGGGTGCCATCTGACTGAAACTCAGAGGGTTAAAGAACAGCGCTATGAAAATGTGCAAGTAAGTACTATACTGTGAATTTACTATCATATCAGCACTGCATAGACACATTACAGTACTGTAATCTAGTGTATTGTGCTTCACCATATCGACTGCTTGAGGTCTATTTCTCATTGTCTTGTTGTCTGTTTCAGAGAGTCTTGGAGCTGGATGCCGCTGCAATTCAGCACGTTTATATTTTTATTGATGAGGCTGGCTTTAACCTAGCCAAAAGAAGGGGATGGGGACAGAACATTATTGGCCACCATGCCATTTTGAATGTCCCTGAACTGTGTGGAGGGAATATCACAATGTGCGCAGCCGTTAACTAGCAAGGCGTCCTCCATCACCATGCCAACCTTGGTCTCTATAACACACGCCTGTCATCACATTCCTGGACAAACTACATGGCATCCTCATTCCAGCTGAGCAGAGGGGTGGACCAGAGCAGCCCAGGTATGTTGTCATCTGGGACAACGTGAGTTTCCACCGGGCAACTGATTCATCGACCACCCACAATTTATTGTTCTATACCTCCCACCATATTCCCCATTCCTAAACCCAACTGAAGAGTTTTTCGGCATGGCGATGGAAAGTGTATGACCGCCATCCCCTCACATGCATGCCTCTTCTCCAGGCAATGGAGGATGCATGTGGTGACGTTGATGCGGGGGCTTTTGGCGGCTGGATCCGTCACTCCAGAAGATTCTTTACCCGCTGTTTAGCCAGGGAGAACATCGCTTGTGATGTAGATGAGGTGCTGTGGCCAGACCAAAATAGGAGGCAGGATGCAGACTAATTTCTTTTTTACATTTTGCATTTGTTGTCTTTTTGTGTTTAGTTTTGAAAAAATGAGCTACTTATTTTTTTTACAGAAAACCCTTTCTTACTGAATGTTTTTCCTGGTTTTCTCCTCTTGGGTATGTAAAGTGTTACATACAAAACACAAGTGTTCCAGAATACTGCATTTTGGAAAAAATGTTTTTGTTACTGTGCTGCATTTGTGTGTGTTTATATTTGAGTAGATATACATTACTGTAACAATCTTTTACAACCAGCTACAGTGTAACACTGAAAATGCAGAAGGCATAAACCTACTGATAAGATATTCATAGTAGTGTTTTGTGTTGAGCACATTAGTGTGTTGGTTGGTAGAAAGATCTATTCATATGATGGCGTATGTGTCATTTTGAATGCTGTGTTTGCTTTTGCTAGAGATTTGTAGAGTTTTGCTTTCTGTTTGTGGTTTTGTGTTTAGAGTTTTGAGAAAATGAACCAAAGATTCAGAAAACGTGTGGAAACAATTGTGGAAAAGCTGTAATCTTACCAAAAGGAGGAGAAGGGGGAGGAACATAATTCACCATTGGGCCATTGTGAATGTCTCTGGCCAGCGAGGAGGGAATGTGACCATGTGTGCTGCCATCAGCCACCGAGGGGTCCTCCACTGCCATGCCGCCCTTGATCCATACAACACCATGTATATGCTGGCTTTCCTCGATGGTCTGCGAGCTCATGTATACCGACTAGACCAGAGGGAGCCAGCACAACCACAGCAGCCATGCTACATTGTCATTTGGGACAATGTCAGTTTCCACCGGGCTGCTCTAGTTCGTGACTGGTTCACGAACAACCCAAGATTCAGCGACATCTTTCTACCTGCATATTCTCCCTTCCTAAACCCCATAGAGGAGTTTTTTTAGGCATGGCGGTGGAAGGTCTATGACTGAGACCCCTACATCCATGTTCACCTCCTCCAGGCCATGGAGGAGTCTTGTTTAGATATTATGGTTGAGGCTTGCCAGGGGTGGGTAAGGCATACAAGGGGTTTTTTCCCCCGCTGCCTGGCTAGGGCTAATATTGCCTGTGATGTTGATAAGGATTTCTGGCCTGACCTAGACCAGAGATGGGATGCTGAGGCAGAATAAATGTGATTTCTTTGTGTACAAACTGTTTTTGTTACATTGGTTTGTATTGGTAAATACATGGACATTATTTTACTGTATTCTACATTCTTTATCAGTTGCATATTTTTACAGTACATTTACTTTTCACTCAATTTCAGTTTATTTTACTACAGTACATTGAGGAATTTTCTCAATTGCTTAGACACAATTCCTGGAACAACTCACCATTTTCTCAAATCTTCACACACAATTTTAAAAACTCACATCCAACAGCACAAACATCTAACTTCTGGGTCCCAATGCAAACTGTGCCCTGAGACAACACACACAAGCTGTCAAAAACACAGACTACATGACTGTTTGTTACACACTGGAAGGATTAATTCAAAACACTGCTACCAAAATGTTTAGAATAGGTTTTCAGAGAAATTATTTGTAACTTTGTAAAATCACAGCACTGACTATCCAGATAACCCTTTCAGGAACACCCTTGTGAGAGATATTCAAAACAGTACTATAATACAGTTTTTTTAAACTGCTTACACACAAAATCTTTACGTCACACGATTTCTGAAACCTGTCACTCAAAGAGCAAAACCACACACCAAGTCTGCAAAACTATAAGCTAATTCTCAACCTTTCCCTCAGTTTTCAATTTCATAAAACACTTTTTGCAAAACACTACACACAATTCTCTACCTAAGACACACAAAATCAAACAGGAAGTAACTTGCTTGCCTTTTCCAAACACAACCAATCAAAATGCTACACTTATTCACCAGTGTCTCACACCCACTCCTCACATGTGGAAACACTAATTGCTTAACTGATCACTAACCAATCTGGCTACAGAGCCAGAGTATTGGACTGTACCATATCTACTGATCTGTATATTCTTTTGTCTGTTACAGAGAATAATGGAGATGGATGCTCATGCCATTCTCCATGAATATATTTACGTGGGTGACATTGGCTTCAGCCTCACCAAAACCAGGCGCAGGGGGGGAAATGTAATAGGACAGAGGGCCGTTATCAATGTCCCTGGACAGCATGGGGGAAATGTGACCATGTGTGCTGCCATCACGCAGAATGGTGTCCTCCACCACCATGCCACACTTGGTCCTTACAACACTGCTCATATGCTCACTTTTCAGGAAGCAATTCACAATATGCTTGTTCCAGATAAAAATTTGGATCCAGGGCAGCCCAGATTTGTGGTAATATGGGACAATGTAAATTTTCACCGGGCTGTTCTGGTCCAAAACTGGTTTGCCACCCATCCACAGTTCACAGTTGTGTACCTCCCCCTATATTCACCTTTTCTAAATTCTATTGAGGAATTTTTCTCTACAGGGTGCTGGAAAGTGTATGATCATCAGCCCTATGCCTGCATGCCGCTTCTCCAGGCATTGGAGGAGGCATGTGGGGACATAGACGCTGCCTCTGTCCAAGGTTGGATATGCCACTCTAGGAGATTCTTCCCTCGCTGTTTGGAGGAGGGAATACAGCTTGGCACTGGTGATTTGCCCCCCCCCCCACCAAATAATTTTTTTTTCCTCTAAAAATTCTACTTTTGGTTTACACATGTTTATGGTTTCTGTAGAAATTCCCATATTGTATATGGTTTTGTGTTCTTGTATGCCATACAACACTGTACTACAGTAACTACAGCAATGTTTTGGAAAAATATTTTCTGTTTCAACATTGCATTGGTGTTTACTGTGTACATTACAACCCCTCTCAGCAGATTACTTTCACTCTAGAACATTGTATGGAAATGTAAATATGAGCCTATGAAAGACAGAAGAGCTTTAGATTGAGAACAATGGTATATCCGAAAGTTTACTATTGTGAAAAAAGTGTTTGCCATTTGATGCAAATACTTGATTCTGAGATGTGTTTATGGTATTTTCAATGCAGTGTTTCATTTTGCAGGAGATATGAGGCATTTTGCATTTTGTGTGTGCAATTTTTGGATTTGTGTGTAGAGTTTTGAAAAAATGAGACCTGGTTTCGGAAAATGTGTGAAAGCAGTTGTAAAAAACTATAAATACCTCTTACATTTGTGGATAAGGGAATACTACTGTATATGCTTGTAGCGAAGGGAGAGAGCAGTCACTCCACCCAGCCTCAAACCCAGGTCTACGGGGTACCAAAGCTGCAGCCAGGCTCTTTGGCGTTGCGGTCAAACTGCAGGATTTGTACCCCATAGACCCAGGTTCGAGGCCGGGTGGGGTGACTGCTCTCTCCCTTCGCTACATATGGTGTCAGAGTGGGATTGCTTGCCGTGAGGCCATCGGAGGCATGCCCAGTGTGTGAGCCGTATGAGGGACCCCCAGGTTAGGTTGACCCCGGTGTGAGGGACCCCAGAGATGGGTGAAGCACCAGTGAGTGGGGCACCCTGGGATGTGAGAAGTATGGTGGGGGAATGCGCGAGGGATGCCTCTGTGCGTGAAGTGCATGAGCGTGCTTCCCGAAGGGGAGGGCAGTGTGATGGAGTGCCGTCACTACAGTTGAGTATGCGCTCTGACTGCCATACCAACGAGCCTGGCTCTCTGGCATTGCGGTCAAGCTGCAGGATTGGTACCCTGTAGACCCAGGTTTGAGGCCAGGTGGGGTGACTGCTCTCTCCCTTCGCTACAATGCTGTTTTGGTCAAAAACCTGACCTTTGAAATGTCATACTGACAAAACATGTAAGAAAGAGTCCATGCACAGTAAAATACCCAATTTCCAAAAGCTTTACTGTATTTCCAAATGCAGCAAATGTACAGGTTACTCAGCATCAGCATCAGCGTTCTCATCATCTCGTCTCTGGTCTGGGACAGGCCATAATATCTCATCAACGTCGCACATTATGTTTACTCTTGCCAGGCAGCATGGGAAAAATGCCTTTGTGTGCCTTATCCAACCCTGGATAGATTCCACAGACATATCACCACAGGCGTCCACCATTGCCCCCAGGAGGTTTTGCTGTGCATAGGGGTTGCGGTCATACAGTTTCCACTGCCATGCTGAGGAAAAATTCCTCAGTTGGATTCAGACATGGGGAATATACTGGCCAAAAAAGAACAGTGAACCTGGGGTGGTCATTGAACCAGGCGTGAAACAGAGCAGCCCAATGGAAACTCACGTTATCCTAAATGACAACATATTGGGCTTGCTCTGGTTACCCTGGCTCCCCTTCCTGTTGAAGAATGTTATTGTGCGGCTGATCTAGAAATTGAAGGAGTTGTGCTGTGTTGTATGGATCCTATTTGTCATGGCGGTGGAGGACGCCACGATTGCTGATGGCTGCACATAGGGTGACGTTGCCTCCCCTCTGGCCAGGAACTTGTTTGATGGCACGGTGACCAATGATGCTGCGCCCCCTTTTGCGCCTTTTTGTTAGGTTGAACCCTGCTTCGTCGATTAAGACATACTCATGTGTAATGTACTTATTTTTGCAGAACTGAGAGGCGGCCATCTATTGGAGGTAGGTGGAGACTTCTCACAGCTGATGCTGATGCTGAGTAACCTGTACAATTGCAGCTTTTGGAAATCGGGTATTTTACTGTGCATGGACTCTTCCTTACATGTTTTGTCAGTGTGACATTTCAAAGGTCAGGTTTTTGACCAAAACAGCATATACAGTAGTATTCCCTTATCCACTAATGTAAGAGGTATTTATTACAGTACTGTTTTGAATATCTCTCACCAGGGTGTTCCTCAAAGGGTTATCTAGTCAGTGTTGTGTTTTTACAAAGTTCCAAATTATTTCTCTGAAAACCTATTCTAAACATTTTGGTAGCAGTGTTTTGAATTAATCCTTCCAGTGTGTAACAAACAGCCATATAGTCTGTGTTTTTGACAGCTTGTCTGAGGCACAGTTTGAATTGGGACCCAGAAGTTAGATGTTTGTACTGTTGGGTGTGAGTTTTTAAAATTGTGTGTGGAGATTTGAGAAAATGGTGAGTTGTTCCAGGAATTGTGTCTAAGCAATTGAGAAAAACTGCAAAAATTTTGAAATTTATACATGTGTTGTGTCTTTATATTGTGTTCATGTAAAGAGGTTGTTCTGGGGGAAAACAATAAGCGCCATTATTCATTGCAGTAACAGGATTTTACAGTTGTGTCTTGAATTGATCTCACCAGTGTGTAATGGCTATTTTGTAGTGTATGTGTATTTGATGGCTTTTGTGTGATGTCTGAAGGCAAAGTTTGGTTTAGATGTAAGATTACATGGTTTTGAGTGGAGAGTTTGGTTTTGACATGGAAATTTGAAGTTTGTGAAGATGAGTGTGCAGTTATGCATTTGTGTTTAGAGTTTTGGGAAATGGAGCATGATTTCAAGAAATGTGTCTTGGCAATCAAAAAAACTGTAATACACATCCATTGCAAACTAGCCAAAGGCAGCCTGGTGCTACAGTGATGGACAGTGAGTCCTTCAGCCAGGGCAGGTCATGGATAAGAGAGCGGGGAATGCCTTGGATTTATGCATAGCTGAAAGCAGTCATGAAACTTTGTTCAAGGTGATATGTCTCACAGTGAAGGCAGCACCTGGGGCAGGGGAAGAGTGCGCCTCCCAGAGACACCCATTAATCATCTGCACTGCCAGCAGTGCAGGTGATATCTGCTCACTTCTGAAGAACAAGGCTAGTTGATATCAATCACATGCAGACACATGAACGTTCACACAGTTACATGCACACTCACATGCAAACACACACATGTTCACACACAGACACATGCAGTGTCACATGCAAACAGACACAGACATGCAGACACATGCAAATATGCAGACTCACATGCAAACACATACAGACACATGCATGCCCACATGCATACAGATGCATGCTCACATGCACACACACAGAAGTTTGTATATTTGTTTTTGACGCATCCATAAACTATGGTAGTCTGATAGAGCTGTATATATATAGATATATGATTGATTACAATACAGGGCCGGTGAAGTGATAAAACGATTGACAATGACTGGCACAAAAATGGCCAACCAGTAAATCTTATATTGATTGCCATTTTTCCACATGAGGGAGTTTTATATGTGGCGTTTGCTGGGCACATTTTTCTGTAGTCCAGTGTCTCCCTTTAGCTCCTTACCAGTTATTTTCTCTACCCTGGCCCTCTTCATGTGTCGGTCACTCCTGAATCTTTGTTCATTGTGTAGCCTACCTGAGAGTAGGAGAATTCCTGCTCTGTTTCAACTTGCCAAGCAGAGATCTCCCACTCTGCACTGCCACACACACGCACACACACACACAAACACACCTTCCCATACTACACTCACACACACTCACATCCCATGTATGCATGCACAGAACAGCATAATTGCTATTTGTTACACAAGAAAAGGATGTCTGATACTTCCAGGGTTGTAGAAGCTACTGGTCAAGGTCGAGGGTGTGGTCGATAACCAAGATGAACTGTGATCCCAAAGGAATAAAAATGACAATCATTGATTCTGTCACGCAGTAAATTAAGGATAGAAGAATTTGAGCTGTTGTGTGTTGTCACAGTCTTTTTAAAAATATATCAAAAAAATTGAGAAATCCTGTATTGTAGAAGCAAACAGAGGTATCTGAGGGAAAGAGCAAATGAACTGAACAGCTAAACAGTATATACTGCAGGTGAAATATGTCATTTTGAAGTGTCTCCTGAATTGGTGGTGAACAGATTCTGGGTTCTGACTCTAATGTGGGTTATGATGAGGTGCAAACAGTCATGGTTACCATTTATCACAGACGTCGTCATACAGAGCAATTACACAACCCACTGATTATGTGTTTCATGAATGTATGTATTTATGTATTTATAGTGTCAGTCCAAAGGGAAGACTGTATCCCCAGGCCTGGCACACTGCAGGCTTCTGGTAGCGAATCGCTGACCACCATGGGTGGATCAGATGGAATAAGGCATGTTCAGGGGCCAGTTGAAGGTCAGGTCCTTCATCTCCTTCTGGGGGAGCTGTAGCCATAGCAGGACATTGGTGGGAGGGACCCCATTGGTAGGAGGGAGTCTCACACCAAAGCTGGTGTTTGTGCCAGTGTGTAATGGTTTTGGTAACACACGGAGACTCTGTCCACTCTCTCCACCTCTTCGGATTAGCTGGGGAGAGGCACTCTGCTCCTGGATTGTCAGGGCCCCGGACCCTGGTCGACCGGGCTGACTAAATCCTGGACATTGCTGGGGGCTGAGGCAGAACTGAGTGGGATGAACGGTGTACATTGTATGCTCCATCCCAGAAAAGCAGGCACCCCTGTGTCTGGCCTGGAGCAGCAGCCTGCACAGCAGAACAGCCTGAGCCTCCAGCCCAGGCACAGCCATGGCCACACCTGGGACCGACCCTGGCCCAAAGCCAGGGGAGTAGGCACTGTGGAGTGCAGTGGAGCCTCCCAGGGCCCGCCAAACAATAACCAAGGACACAAAGTGGGACAACTGAAGGTCTTCAGGGGGCACAGACTTACTGCAAAATCACAGCTGTTAGACATTTCAGCGGATGATTTTGCAGGATGTTCATTTTCAATAGCAGCACTGCACAAATTCCCATGCAGATTGCAGCATACCAAAAAATAGCCACTGACAACCAGAACTGTTTTCAAAAAAGTAAATCACTTGGACAGGTTATCTCAGCGCACGGTCTTTCCTACCACTGCTACGCAGATGACATACAGTTGTTCTTCTCTTCCCCCCCCTCAACTCTCAGGTCCAGCCACGCATTGCAGCCTGCCTAGCCGACATTGCCTCCTGGATATCCGCTAACCATCTTAAGCTCAATCCGGAGAAGACTGAGCTTCTCTTTTTTCCAGCAAAGAGCTCCCCAACGATCGACACTCTGATCACCATTGACGGTTCTGTGGTGACCCCCTCCAGGTCAGCCAAAAACCTGGGCATGACATGGACGACCAGCTAAACTTCTCAAGCCACATCGCAGCGGTCACCCAGTCCTGCAGATTCTCCCTCTACAACATCAGGAGGATCTGCCCTTTCCTCACCCAACAAGCAACCCAGCTCCTAGTTCAAGCACTAGTCATCTCCCGCCTTGACTACTGCAACCGCCTTACTGGCTGGCTTACCAGCCTGTGGTATCAGGTCGCTTCAGCTGGTTCAGAATGCTGCTGCAAGCCTGGTATTCAACCTCCCAAAACACTCTCATGTCACTCCGCTACTCACTGCACTTCACTGGCTTCTGGTAGCAACCCGCATCCAGTTTAAGACACTGGTGCTGGCTTACCAGGCCACAAGAGGCTCTGCCCCGTCCTACCTTCAGTCTCTGGTCACTCCATACACTCCAACCAGATCTCTCTGCTCAACCTCATCTGGGCAGCTGGCGGTCCCCTCACTTCGGGAACCTGGCAGCCGTTCCACTCAGCCATGTCTTTTTTCTGCCCTCGCTCCACGGTGGTGGAATGACCTTCCTCACCCAGTCAGAACTGCGGAATCACTCGCCATCTTCCGCAGGAGCATGAAAACCCACCTTTTCAGAATCCACCTGTCCCCTATTGTGTAACCTTTCTGTTATGGTATTTAAAAAAAAGAAAACATCTTCTGTACTAACCTTGTCTCTATGTTGCAGGTTATGCTTGCAGATTTCTGTTCTATTGTTGCAAGATATACAGGAGCATGGTACTGTAAATAATTAATTTGCATTCCTACTGCGATCTTTTGCTTATGAGGTGGTTAGCCAAACATGATTGATGCACTAATTGTAAGTCGCTTTGGTTTAAAAGCGTCTGCGAAATACCAAATTGTAAATTGTAAAAAGGAACCTTTGGGAATACACCGATGAGGAGGACTCTGCAGTGAATAGGAATTTGCTCAGCCGCAATATTAGGCCATACACAACTCATAGGCATGTTTAACATTTTTAAAACCCCTTAATTCTCAGTCAGTGGGTTCCCCGTCTTGAGTTCAGGCTGAGCTCTTCCGTCCATGTGCTTGAGATCGACTGTGACACCTTCCAAAGACACCGCTCCGCAGTGGCTGGCTTCATCCCACTATGGATAGGGGTGGCTAGGTTGGCTGGGGTTTCCTCGTCTTCCTGCTCCCAGTTGCCCTGTGATTTTCTGGCATCAGCAGAGCAGCACCCACATCACCGTGCACCCTACGACCTGCAGTACAAAGAGCAGCTGCTGGTCTGGGTGTATTGGGGGACTGCATTCGGGGCACCTCAGTACCCTGCATGCGTGCAGAGGTTGTATGGTGAGATGAGTCTAATGCACAACTGGCAATTCCAAAACAGGATGTTGGAAAAAATGGGCAAAAGGCCTTTTATGACTGCCCCCATGCATGTGTGTGTGTTTATGAGTGTGTGTATACAGTCCAAACTTGATTAAGATAATGGGAAACAGGCATTCCAAGACATTTTAATCTAAAGACTCATTCTTAAATGCTTGAAATTTCTTTCCATGAAAAATCTAAAATATAAGATAGTTTTGATTTGTTTAACACTTTTTTGGTCACTGCATAATTCCATTTGTGTTGTTTCATAGTTTTGATGTCTTTGCTATTATTCTAAAATGTGGAAAATAGTAAAAATACAGAAAAAGTAGTAATATATCCAACTACTAGTGGTACTGTGTGTGTATGTATATGAATGTGGGTAATGGACAAAGTGGGGACTGACCCAACCTTATACATGGCAGGGTGCTTTTACTTGATCACTGCCCCCCAGCTCATGCCCCCAGTGCCCCCCACTGACATTACACCTTGCTGATGTGAAGGCAGAAGGGGTGATTGGTGCAACTGTAGCCTTGCCTATGCACACTTGTATGTGGGGAAGGCTTGCTCTCATAAGTGAGTCCCTGTGCTAGAGCTATCTATCACTCCCTTACTGTGACTGTTAAACCATTTCGACAAAACATTTTATAAGGCTTATCTCACTCTCCCTGCAGTGACACCAAGGACAGCAAACCTACAAACAGCATTTCCTCCTTCAGCCAGTTCACTAACAAGGATGCTTAACCCCCGGCCTTTATACAACTCCATAGTCTCTTTTGGAGCAGGACTGTCCACACTGAGAAATATGTCAACAACCCCTGGCCCTCCCACCTCTCTAGGCGGATACTCACCATCCGGAGCTAAGCTTCTCTCATTTGGTTGTCACTTGGTTCAGTTTATTTGTTAACCACCCTAAACATACTACAGCTGTGTTTGTGAGACTATCAAATGAGTGGAGTAATCTCCTAATCTGATGCTGGTTAATACACAGTAAATGGATATGGATATGGATGTGGTGTCCATTGCTCAGTACTCAAAATTGAATCAATCTTCCACCTAGTGGACACAGACACTTGACATGACACAGACAATGGGTAGTACTATACTTTTGTTGCTCGTTCTAGCAATGTAGAAATCCTACTCCATGTGTGGATTTTTATTTACATATATTTTTGTGTACCTGATTTTTTTCCTAAATAATGCCACACATTTTTCCTTATATTTGTTGACCAAGGGCCCTTTCACATCAGGTGTAGAGGTTTACATTAATTCCTTACCACCTGTAACCACCTGCAGTATCTCATTCTTCCCCATGTGTCACAGCCTACCTTCAATTGGTATGTCAGTTTTGCTCTTTACAGCAAATAGTTAAATTGGTTTAATGAAATTTCTATCCAGGTTAAAGAGTACCTTCCCAGAGCCCCACAGACCTCAGCTCCAGCATACATGTCCCACTTCTTGGCCCAGCTGTTGGCTTCCCACCCATTCCTGTATTGTTCTGTCATGCTGTGAATGGTGTGAGAGCCACCGTGGCACAAAAGCTCTACAGAGACACTGACTGTGGAACTGCATGAGCGGACACCCCTAAGAAAACCCCACCAGGGCACCAGCAACACTTAGTCCTGCCCATATCCATGATACACCGCTCTCTCTACTCCCTTCATGTTCTCATCACATGGATTTAGTGAGCTATTCACACAGCGGTGAATCATCCCTGCCAATATACACTTCCTTTAAATGTTAGTTCATAGTTTAACAGTTTCATAGTTAGTTCATATTTAAAGGTTTGATATATGAAATAACATATAAACATGTGTACAGCCTAAATCCTCAGGCATTCCCATATTATTTGAAATGTTATTTGCTATGCATAGCTAACCAGGTGTAGGAGCAGTCAACATTCCACTCACAATCTAACTAAGATCAGCTTATTTCATATTCATAATGTGGCTTAGAAATTGCAGGGGGCTTGGAAATAGCAAGGGACCGATTACTGATCCTTGAGAGACTCTTAATACCTTGCTCAGATGGTATACAGTCATTTTTGAGGCTGTTTTGTGGATTTTAGCAATTATATGGTTAAGTTTCTGTGTATCCTGGTTGGTCAGCTGACTTGCAACCACTGTTCCACTTTCCTGATGCAGTTTTTCCTTGCTTGGCATATGCCATCATTATTTTTGCCACTGTTCCTCCTGACACATTGTGCTAGAAAATGACATTAAAGTGTTGACTTGAAAACTGTCTTTCATAGCAGGAACATACTGGTAATTAGTGTTGACATTCACACAAAACATGTGTAGACTCTTATCTTTAACTGCGATTTAGATCAGATCAGTGGTTTCAGCTATTTCTCCTGATAACTCCAAGAACAATGGGTCATCAGCTTCATCCCACACTACAAAGCTGACTCCGACACAGGTTCAGTCGTGGGGTAGTAGCTGAGGGTGCGACTGAGGGTGCGACCAGCCCCATCCCTTCGCCTCCTACAGAACTAGGACACACTCAGTATAGTGAATGGCTAGTTAGCGAACAAGGGTGTAGGGGATGGTTTGGAATGCAGCCTGTGTTGTTCCATTGGCATTGCACATTTGCGTCTCCATCTTTGACAACAGCGTTGCTAATGTTCGTGTTATCTAAAACGGCGATGGCGTGTCCACATGCAGTGGATTTAGTGCTCTGTTTTGACATGTCGGAAAGAAGCTGAGGTACTGAGGAAGGTCAACTCTGTATAAAAATGTCAGCTTCAATTGTATTGTATTGTATTGTAGATGTGCAGCAATGGTGGTTGGTTCAGTAAAAGTAATGCTACATGATCAGTGTGGTGAGCCTGAAAAATATACATATTCAATATACATATTGAATCATATATACGTAGTTATATGTATAACAATCTGAGTTATGAATCCTAACATTTGTTCTCAAAGTGGGCAGTATGTTTTCAAGGCAGTATGGTATTATTGCTCTTCATGCTGCAGTTTGGGTGAGGACAAAGGGTACTGAAGCTTAGCTCCTCTTTAATATTAAAACTGTATCATTTATACCAAAAATCAAAAAACTTAATTAGCTACACATGCTAGCACATCCACACATCTGATATTTACACATTTTATAGATGCAGTCAAAAAGGTAGAATCTGAAATTAAGCATGCAGTCATTATCATTTTTATCTTCAATTCATCTTTTATTTAACTGAATGTTTCTATCCATTTGTGAGGATGGCAGGCAGTCAAACAGGGGAGCTGACAACAGAAATAGGGTGAACAGACTAATTATTTTATTAAAGTGCCAAAAAAAAAACAAAACAAAAATAAAGTAATAACCAACAGTGGTTGACGGCAAAGAAAACATGAAACATGAGGCAATCAGTCCCCAAATGTTTCTACCTGTGGGCCACAACCAGGTCTTACCTCAACCCCAGCCCTTTTGTTTTTTTTCTGATGCAGATGGAGGCCTTAAATAGGCTTACCCCCCTTGACCCTACCATTGTTCAGGTTACCATCAATTAAGTAAGGAGAAACAATATAAAGCTCAATTCTCTCCCTAACACACATAACATGAAAATACAGAAACAATAAATTCAACATACACATTTACCCTGCTACCAATACAGTGAAATTATACAAACATTGAAACCGATTCCCCCCTCGTTCTACACCAAGTGGACTACACTTCCCACAATGCATAAACCACCATGTTCAGTGCGGTGCGCTCTTTTGCATGCCACCAGACGCGCAAGTGAGTACAACCGGGATTTCTTTAATACTGTAATTTTGATAAATGACATACTGTATAAAGTCCAAACCTAGCTCACTGTTAATACAAACAACGTGTGCACCCGTTAAAATGTATATATACAGTTCGCTAATGTAACCTGGAAAAATGTAAAGTATTATTTTAACTTTTATTTGTTTACTGCCAACCCCCGGAGCTCATTCTATCGCTTAGTCTGGTGGAAAAATAACAATGCCCCCGGCAGGATTACGCAACTAACAATGAACCCAAAGTCAAACATGGTTTAATGAATTTACCATATTTCAGTTCCATTTTACATGGCGCGCGTTTTCCCTCGCTTCCTCGTAGCGAGACGGACGCCGCACTTTGGGACGGAGAATTATAAAACAATTAGTTCTCCGTCACACCATTCCCAGAAACAAATATGCAATGTGTATTGCCATCTACCATTTTATGAAAGAGCTCATAAAAATTTTACATCTTTATTCAACATGTGTACATGTCTGTCTTAATCCAATAAAATGTTTCAGTTACAGTGTTTAGGTGTTTTTAATACAAGTTTAATATGCTTAATTTATGAGACTGTTCTCAGTTCTGTTACTGTTTTGTCTTCTTCATGTGAGTGATAACACATGAGCAACCCTTCATGGAGTTTTGTACTTTGTGTCCTTTTGATGATGCTGGGAAAGCCGCTGGAATCAGTATGAGGGTTGATGAAAGCTCAGTGCTGCTTTCGGTCTGCAGAGGGTGCCTGTTTGTTTCTGTGCATGACTGTTCACATCATCTCATTGCAGAGGATGGTACTGTAGATCCTACAACGTGCCAAAAAATGTTGTACTCCACAACAGATTACATCTGCAGATGGAGCAATCTCTGCTTTGGAAATTTGAATCATGACATGATTGTACTTGATATAAAAACCCCAGTTATTACTCCACAAAAAGACATTGATGTTGAATAGTCATTTTTTACTGGATGTTGGTAATCCAGTCAAACATGTCTGTACCCTAATTTAGTAAATTGCTCTGGATAAGCATGATAAAATGTCTTGTAAATGTAAAGGAGAATGGATGTTTGTTTTTGTCCAATAGAATGACAAAACTGGGGAAGGAAATGCTAGAGAGTGTCCAGCCATTGAATGAAAACCTGGTTGAAGAGGTGCCCTCTATGGACAAGGTGATGTCAGCAAATGGATGTGCCAATAAACCATCAACAACAGAACCAGTTAAGCAAAGGGAAAAATCCAGACAGCTCATCTGCAGGGGTTAGTGATTCTTCCTTGATGGACACCCCCCTTCAACACAAGGAGAGTTAATGCATCCATTTTCACCCCTTGTGAGGTTTTGTATTCTATGCATGAGGGTTGTGTATTCTGTATACAACCGTCATGCACTTGTAAAGAAAGGGTCTTCAGGTCAGCAGTGGCAGTCGGTGAGCTGTAAACAGGGGAAGCCACAATATTACCTTTAAATCTATCATTACTTTCAACCTGTCCCCCTTTATCCTCCTTGCTTAACAATAAAACAAATAATTCACAGAATAATCGACACCAACCGCGTAATTAGAATAAATGATTATGCTCGTGGAACACTGCAGATTGTCTGTAGTTTGTGTGCTTGCGAAAGCTACAATGTGAGATTGTTTAATTAACAAGGATGGCATTTATCGATTTAAATTACATTAAATGCTCATGACACATCACAGCTTCTGTGAGGTCTGTGTTCTAAACGTTATTGTTCATTGCACTCAACCTAACCTAAGTTTATTCTCAGTAATTTAAATCGATTTCACTAAATTTAGCTTCGTTTTGTAATTTGAATTTTGTAACACAAGAAAGCTATAATGTGAAACATTTAAGAGAAAACTTTGGGATTACTTGCCACAAGCCATCCTTGTTAATTAAACAATCTCATACTGTAGCTTTCGCATTAGCACACAAACTTCAGACAATCTGGGGTGTTTCGCGAGCATAATCATTTATTCTAATTATGCGTTGGTGTCAATTATTCTGTGAATTATTTGTTTTATTGTTAATCAAGGAGGATAAAGGGGAACAGGTTGAAAGTAATGATACATTTAAAGGTAATGTTCTGGCTTGCCCTGTTTCCAGCTCACCCACTGCCACTGCAGGTCAGTGTCTAAAATGGCATTCCACATTTTGAAGATGACAGAACCTGCGAAGAGCAGGTTACAAAAAAAGCCCCTTATGCCGGGTCATACAGTCATGTTTCACTAGTTATAGGTCCTGATTCAAAGAATGGATGCATTCTCTTCTGTTCAACAGAACAAGAGGGAATGGTACAGAACAAGGAGAATGGTACAGTGCGTCCAGCACACAGGAGGGGCTGAACACCCTAGTTAAACAAGTGCACTGGACGGAAGTGATGTCAGCGAACAGATGTAATAACCACACCCCATCTTTCACAAAACTCTCCCAGGATGCCACCTGGTATGTCTGAAAGACAGGTGCTCCCTCTCCTTCAGCCAGTCTCTGCTTGGTACACTCCAGTGCTGCAAAGGGAAATCCCCTGATGCTTGAAATCGCTGCTGTGATAGCAGATGCAGACCACCGCCCATGTTGATGTAACCCATGCCCCACCCCCGTGTCCTGAGATGTCCCGGAGGATGCCCTGCGCCTCAGGAGACACCTGAGTGCAGATTCTCAGGGCCCTTTTGTTTTTAGCTGCAGATGCTGGTAAACACCCAGGTGTCTGCTGCATGTCTTGAAGCATTTGCATGTGTTTGACAGGGGTCCCCCCACCATACAGGATGGATGCTGGAACAGCGGTGGCGAAAGCGAAAAAAGAAATTTGGACCTCTGTGTACCAGCCCCACCTGGGGACCCTGCACCTCTGCAGGTAATGACTGAGTTGAATGAGTTTTGCTGCTTTGCTTTAGTGTGACCCTGAATGAAAAATCCAAAAGGTGAAAGAAGAGTGTGTGGGGAGACTGGACTGACCCAGCGCCATGCCGGGCTGAGCTGAGCATACCCTCTGAGCATACCCCTAACTTGTATGCTGCACCACGTGTGCGCATGTGCGCTGTGGCGAGGCACGCTCGTGGCGGGCGGGGCGGGACACCATGAGCAGGGGGTTGCGGCAGCGCAAGACCTTGTCGCTGACAGAGAGGCCGTCCATGTACTGGCGCAGTAGGGCCCGCAGCTGTGCGTTCTCCTCGCTCAGGGCCTCCTGCTCCCGCTGCAGGCACAGCCGGTCCAGCTCCGCATGGTTGTAGCGCTGCCACACCCCCTCCAGGTTCCAGTAGTCGTGCATGGCCTGGGCAGGAGAGAGAGGGCAAAGGCAAGGCGAGGACAAGGGGTGTTAGAGTGAGTTGAGGGAACAGGGGAAAAACAAAGAAGACCCCTTTACGTAAGTGTTTACATGTTTGATTCCCCACTGGGGTAGTGCTGACTGGTAAAAAGTCGCTCTGGATAAGAGCATCTGCTAAATGGCAAATAATGTAATGTAATGCAATGTAAAGGGTGTCACAAATGTATGTGTGTGTGTATCTGAGTGCTTTACTGAACATGTGTTTACTGTGAGTGTGTTACCCTTGCCAGCTCATTGGCTGGGGGCTCCATGCGTTGCACTCTGTCCTGGCTTTGCTCCTCAGTGCTCAAGGAGGTGCCGTAGAAGGGCAGGACCTTCTCCCTCTCCGTCTCCAGCTTACGGCACCTGGCTGCCAGCCACATGAGCTTCTCCCCCTGGTGGAGAAAAGAGGGAGCGGACCTTAGCAGGGGCTCAATCAGCAATGCATCTCACCTTTCAATCACCTTAGGTGCTGTACCCCTGCCTCACAGGCTTATGTTATTTACTTTCAGTTTAGGGTTGCAGGCCTGCACCGTAATTACAGCAACTGTTGATATGGGACTCTTTTTCTGTGGTCTGTTTTTATATATTTATATAAATTAATATGTATGACAAATTTAAGCAGTAGCATAGTAGGAAGGAGCAGGGCTTGTAACCTAAAGGTTGCTGGTTCGATTCCCTGCTGGGGTACTGCTGCTGTAACCTTGGGCAAGGTAATTAACCCAGAATTGCCTCATGGGGGACATTGTTAATTACAGCAAAAACTCTGTATTATTGTGTATTGCTTGAATCTTAAAACTATCACATTTTAAGTACTTGTTATGTAGTTAATATATGTAAAAATATCATCTTTCTTGTGAAATTCCTCCATGGTAAACTGTCAATACTACATGTTTTACACTCCCTGAATGCATATTGAGACTGTGCACACTTTTTACACCCTACACCCTGCATTGTTTTCTGCCAGATAGCACAGTAACTTACACAGATCTCTATGGATTCACAAAGCACTGTCAGGACAGCTATTGCTATGGTCATTGGACTTCCCTTGCATGTTGCAACAAATTATTTTTATATTCTTTTGTGTCAGGAGCTCCAGGTGGAATTCTATACACTGAAACCACTGCAAGCTTGGTTTGGTTGTGGTGGTACAATGTCTGATTTCTGCTCAGTTGAGAAATATTTGCAATTGGAAGTTTCATAAACTCTTGGACAGAACTGTCCATATATGTCATCTGGTGGATGTACCACATTCCCTGCAACTCATTAGTAAGGTCACCACAAGCCAGTTGACAAGAATTGAGACAAAAATTAAGAAATTAAGAAAACAACTAAGGAAAAAAAATAACTAAACAGTTTCAGCTGACCTAATTCTGTTCAGAAAACTGCAGAGCAAGTCATGAGCGTTAACCCCCGGCCAATGCCAGTGAGCTAAATGGCTCTTGAGTGTATTAGTGGCTAATCAGTTTTTGACCAATCAGCATCTCTGTTGAATCTTTTCACATAGGAAATTGACAGGTGGCAGTGGCACTACTTGCTATTTGTAATACAACCATTTTGTTACTACATCTCCTTGTTACTGGATTATGAGGCATGTTATATCGGTAGATTATTTTAGCTATTATAGTATTGTGCAATACAGGATAACCTTTTTCCTCCATTACAAACTGTATGGGTTAAATCTATTCTATATACCTATCATCCCATCATCTCCAGTTTTTCTGGTATGCCTGCAAACCATGAGATATATATTAAGTGGTATGTCCCCTGCTTCCAGGTTATATAAATCCCTGCGTACCTTGTCAATGATGGCCTGCAGCTTCTTGGTGGCGGCACTGCTCTGGATGGTGAGCTCAGAGAGCTGGCTCCTCTGCTTCGCGCGGATGTGATTCAGCTGGGCTTTGAGCTGCTGGCCCTGCAGGGCCACCTTCTTCTTGACCACTTGCAGCTCGCGTACAGTCATCTCGCTTTCCCTCTGGCTGGAGCTCAGCCTGGACCGCAGCACCGCAATCGAGTCCTGGGGAGAGGGGAGAGGGAGGGAGACATCACTTTCACACACAGCCGTACAGCCAGCCGCCTCACTGCGCACATTACATTGCATTACCTTACATTACATTACAGTCATTTAGCAGACACTCGTCATCCAGAGCAACTTACACAGGTTACAATTTTCACATCATCCATTTATACAGCTGGCAATTCTGGGTTAGGTACCTTGCCTGAGGGTAGAGCAGCAGTGTCCCAGTGGGAGAATCGCACCAACAACCTTTTGGTTACGAGCCCTGCTCCTTACTGTTTCATCACATTACCACCCACACACAGAGCAGAGGCCTAGCAAGAACAAGAACCAGTGCCTGGTCTGACCTGCATCCTCTGGAGCTTCTTCATCTGAGTGTCGATCTCCCTGGAGCTGCTCTGGTCGCGTGCCCGCAGCGCCTCGCAGGCCATGCGCCGGTCATCCGTGGCCTCGCCATAGCTCCTCTTGGCTTGCTGGAGCTGTCGCCACAGCTCTTCCACTTCCCCTTCGAGCCGGAGGCGCAGTGCGTTCTTCTCTTCAATGGTCTGCAGGGTAGGGAGGGTGGGAGGGCCAGAGGGGGACCGGTTACTTGCCGCACTTCTGAAGTCACTCGCACTTAGCAAGCCCCTTATTAATATTCTGCATTTTGGCACCCGATTAGTGCAGATCAGTGACTCCTAAAATCTGCGTTGTATCATGTGAGTGTATGCTCCGACCCAGATTCACTGTTTCTGCATACGATTTCCAATTCACAAATCCATCGCAAAAATTATATAGGCTTTCATTTGTTTAAATCACTTAGTATAAAAAGATGTACTGAATATGACAAAATGAATAAAGAAACTACATATATATGGAATATAATCTTCCATGATAAGACTTAGCCAAAATACCCTCTGGACATATCCCAAGAACCCTAGGGGTACAAGTAGCCTGGTTTGGAAACTGCTGTGAGCGCAGGGAGGTGTCACTGTGTCTAAGGCAGTCTGGTGACTCAAGTGCAGTTAAGGTCAGTGTACAGCGTGTGTACCTTGTTTTTGATATCATCACAGGTGCTCTGGTAGTCCAGCCGAGCCTCACTCTCCAAATCACGGTAATGCTGCTCTACAGCAAAGCTCACATCCTCCAGATAAGCACACTCCTGCTGGTGTTGAGACATGATCCTCTCCCTACACACACACACACACACACACACACACATATGAATGCACACAAGCACAGAAATACACACACACAGGCACAGAACAGTCCTGGAATCAGTTTCCTGTTCAATTCTGAAATACCAGTTCTGTCATTTTATGCACCCTCTCAGAGTTGACTCTGTAATAACTGGGACAGTAAAATTCCCCCTCTGTCAGAGAGAGCGATGATGCTGTGTGGCGTTCTGACGCCGAGGCACACCATGAGGCACTCTACCCTTTAGAAAAGACTAGAGTAAATGCAGGCCGATGCTAGCTTACCTCTCAGTGTCAAACTCAGCTCGGAGATTCTCCACCTGCATCCTCCATTCCTGCTCCAGCAAGGACAGCCTGTCCCTATGGAGCTCCTCAAGCCTGTCCACGTTCTCCAAGTGAGAGTGCATTGCATGTTCTGACTGCTGCTTTGCCTCTTTCAGGTCACACACCAGACTCTACAGCACAGGCAGAGGCAGCTGCTGATTCAACACATACCACACACCGGCCTTAAACACGCACAGGAACACATGCCACACACCGGCCTTAAACACGCACAGGAACACATGCCACACACCGGCCTTAAACACACGCAGCAACACATGCACATACTGACCCTATGCACACAGGAACACATGTACATACTGACTCTACACGGTAGTACACGCACACACACATGCCACATACTGACCCTACACTCAGGAACACATGCCACATACTGACCCTACAACATGGAGGAGGCTGTCATGTGCATATTCACAAAGCACTCACTGACACACACAAATGTGAGCCCTGCTAGTATGCACACTGGCTTACACGCAGCCCAGCAATGCATAATTAAAGAATGGGGACACTCAAAGGATGACATAATCACACTGCCTGCATGCTCATTCCGATGGTGCCCTGCCAAACGCAGACAGCTGTAGCACATATCGCTAAAAGGACCAGGTAGCAGCGCACCTTGATGACGTTGTCCTTACGATCCACCACCCTCTCGAAGGTCTGACTGAGCACAGCGATATCGTGGCGTAGCTCCTCCGCCCGCGCCTGCCGGAGCAGCGTCCGCCACTTGTCCGTCAGCTTGAGCCGGTTCACATGGCTGTTCTGCTCCTCCTTCTGCAGCTTGTCCTGTGGGGAGGACAGTGGTGACAAAGCAGGAACGGGAAACAAACGGGGCGGGCATAAAACTGTGGGGACATCACAGAGCAAACCATGAGACACACACTCCAGCTGACACAATCCATCTGATCAAATGTTCCCACACTTTTTACTGTTATTCTCTATTATCTATTACCTATCTGATCTGCAGGGCAGCAGTGTGGTGTAGTGGTAAGGAGTAGGGCTTGTAACTGAAAGATTACTGGCTCGATTCCCTGCTGGGGCACTGCTGCTGTACCCCTAGGCGATGTACCTAACCAACAATTGCCTCAATAATTACCCAGCTATATAAATGGCTACCATATAAAACTGTAACTTATGAAAGTTGCTCTGGATAACAGCACCTGCTAAATGACAATAATGTAATGCATTCTGTATTTATTATTGTTCTATATTTGTTCTGTGTTTATTATTGTGTTTTGTATTTAATGTGTCATGCTATATTTGCCTGGCAACTCACTATGGATTAGGGAATCTGCAGAATAAATCATTAAACAGACAAATAACAGTAACATACAAAATTACATACTGTCCACATCCAAATAAAAAATAAAATCAAACTCCACTCCACAAAAGTAATGAAGGGGGCAATGATCTGCAACTACACTGGGTAGATGCAACATGATCATCTAGTTCAAATCCAAAGTTTTGGGCATAATACACATATTAACATTTAGTAATTTGGCAAACACTTTCAAGGGTGATTTTTTTTTATAAAGGAAAGGTACAAAAGTGGTCCCATGAATAACAGAAAACATCTTTAGTACGTATCCATCCATGATTATAGTGCCTTTCTGAACACAGAATCAGTGCTACAATAATCAGTTGTCACACTTCACACAAGTATGGAGTGAAACAAGTACACAGGTGGTATGAGGTGCTGACATCTTACCTTGAGGAACTGAGTGAGCATGTCCTCTTTTCTCTTTGCCATCTGCTGTTCTGCCAGGGTTCTCTGCTGCAGGACAAGCAGTCTCTCCTCCTCCGTCAGGCCCACCTGCTTCCCTCCTGCTCCTTTCTTGGCTCCCTTCGGCATGCTTGCCTCACCTCTCCCCTCTTAATGTGCTGTGTTTGAGTACCACTGTCTCTCTCCACCTGTGTCTGCTTTACCTCTCTTCTACCAGCTGGCAGAGATGGTGACTTTATTACAATACTACTTGTATATTAATTCTGTTATAATCAATTAAATCAAATCAACATCCTCACTTTTTCTGCAAAGAGTGTACTTGTTTTATAACAGCAAAAAAGTTGTTCTTTGTCATGAGCAACGAAAAATCATTACTGTATGGCTCAGGTATAATCTGAAATGGCGTGCAATCCAGGTAGCAAGCTAACGTTCACAAGAGTAACAAGGAACTACAAGTTATAGTAATTTACATCAAATATTTGTGATTTACTTGCACTCAACTATATGTATTCCACACTGGTCATCTGCGTTCTCTTACCTTATCTAACTCGACATCGGTCTCTCGTGCTTCAGCGTTTACATCTCGTCTCTAAAGCAACAGCTTTATAGCGAGGGGTGTAACGATTTCGGGATCCGCTAGTGACGTTAGGACGTACAAGGACGTAGGGCTCCCAGTGATGTCACAGAAGAGCATACGGTTGCTCCGTCCACGGATATTCCATTCCAAGTAAACAAACGAGCTAGTGCCATTAAATACACAGTGGTCAACAGAAAGAAAATGGCGTTTTTGTGACTTAAAGAACGAATAATAAAACATGTACATGCGACACAATGATAACGCTAAAGGCAAAAAGACGGCAAAACAATACTAACGTTTAGAAGTAAACATACGCAACATTTTCAATATCAGTGCGAATATTCTTTTTTATTCCAATATTCAAATAATGTTCTATTTTAATTCTTACAAAGGTAAAATCTGGTTTGCTGTTAGCCTGTTTCTGAATATGATATATCACACAGATTATTTGTAGGTTCATATTTGGTTTTATTTCCATCTGTCAAACAAAGCACCGCAGCAAAAGCACAAAATTCAGCACTGGTATCTATTATGTTTATAATGCATTGTAATTCCAAAACAATTACACACATGGACATTGGTGAAAGAAACGTGACAAAGATTCAGTTTCTGCACCATATACATGTCATTGATATCCTTTTTAAATATTTATACAATAAGATGTTTGATTGGATACTGTAGCGGAGCGAGCGGAGGGAAGAGGGTGCGGCTGCCCCGGGCCCACGGTTCTTCCACCTACAAAAGGGCCCACCTTGGGCACAATCTGCCTGACTGAACATACATTGTTGTTGTTTAGTTGAATATTTTGAATAAAGTCTGTTTGTGTGTCTTGATTGCGGCAAAAAGTCAGACTGAGGGCGTAATGGTTTCGACCGACCACTAGCTAAGTTTCTCGCCGTTTTTCTATTTATTTTGAATGAGCAGAGACACAATAGTTACAGAAAACTTTAATCGCTGTCCAGTATCCTTGTGTTAATGTAACAGAAAAATTACGCCCTCTGTTCGAGTCCTAAAGTAGGATCTAGGCGATCCCCAGCTATTTTGATTTATTTCTCATCGCCGTCACTGCTGATGGAGCCGCGGTATATAAAAATTATCTCACGCAATGAGGTATGCTGAAATAGCACACATTGTAATCCGCATTTCTCTCCGTTCCGCCCCTCCGTCTCCGTTTGTTTCCCCTTGGATCTGTCTTGCATCTCCATGCAGCCTATAATAGGCTGTATAAGGAACCACTACAGGTCCGTATGGCAAGCCGTTTTAACATTTAATAGCTAGCCTGGATATGTATTGCTAATATCCGTAATTCAATTCTTCCTAGTCAAAATGGACATTTCAGATAGGCACAATGACATTCTTCCTATCCACAATTATCATTTCAGATATAATTCTTACTAGGAAAAACTCCCATTTCAGATATCTACAATCCAATTGTTACTAGTCGTAATTTTAATTTCAGACATCCAAAATGGAAAAACCATTTGAATATCCAAAAATACATTTTGACTAGTAAAAATGTCATTACGGATTTGTACAACTGCAATTTTACTAGGACAAATATAATTGTGGACCTCTGTATTAATATTGTGGATATCCATAATTGCAATTCTTCCTATCCAGAATGCAGTTTTAGATGTCTGAAATTGTAATTGACGTAGAATGAACGTAACTGACTTTTGACGCAGTGTTTTGAAGTGTAGGCCTATATAGTGCATAGGCCTATATACAGCCTACATTTTACACTTGATCGTTGGACTTAACTACCAGCTAGCTAGCTAACATTAGTTTAATCTAATTTGAACAGATGAAGCTGGGTGCTAGTTCTTTCAGTAAGTTAGCTAGTGATAGCTAGATAGGTAGCGGTATTATATACCTAGCAGGTTAATGTCAGTTGCAACTAGCTAGGCACTTAGCTAGCTAGCTAGTCACGTAGCTAGCTAGCTGGCACAGATAGACACAAAGATGTTCATACAAATGTTAGAATAAACCTGCAAACATAAAACTATATCCAGAAAATTATTAATTTATTGTATGACTGAACAGTGAGTGAGTGAACGAGTGAGCGATTTCGGACGCAACCTTCGTCTTCGCAACGCTTCTGCTAAGTAAGGTCGCAAGTTTTTAAAATGGCGCTTGTATCTTTTCGCTGCAACTTTGTAAAACTGTATTTCACACTATTATGGTTAAACTTTGCAATTCATCCGCGGTTCACATGCGTGCCGAACCGTGTGGGGATCCGTACGGATGACGGATCAACTGCGGTCCGTTACAGCAGTTATGACTAGTAACAATTGGATTGTAGAAATCTGAAATGGGAGTTTTTCCTAGTAAGAATTCTATTGCAGACATCCAGAATGTTCATTCTGGACAGGAAGAATGACGTTGTGGACATCTGAAATTGAAAGCCCAATACAAATGAATGGCGAAAGTGGCATCATTTGTCCTAGGAAGAATGACGTTGTGCCTATCTGAAATGACAATTGTGGATAGGAAGAATGTCATTGTGCCAATCTGAAATGTTCATTTTGACTAGGAAGAATTGAATTACGGATATTTGCAAACATATCCAGGCTAGCTATTAAATGTTAAAATGGCCACTCATACTTTTTAAGGATTTTTAAATTTAGTTTTGACTAGTACAATCAAAGTTGCAGATTTTGAAATACAATTTCTACTAGTATTGTGGATCTCTTTCATTCCCATTCTGACTAGTGAGAATACAATTTTGACTAGGAGAAATGCTATTATGTATGTCTAAAATGTAATTACAGATAGGAGAAATGCTATTGTGGATATCTAAAATGTAATTACAGATAGGAGTGTGGCTCGATTAAATGTTAAAACGGCTTGCCATAGTATGAGTTTATCTCGCTTGTTTGTCCTCACGGTGGTTACTAGAGTAACATGTCTTCACCAGCGGCGCAATGGTATTGGAGGAGTATGGGATAGCCACACAATATACCGTGGCAAAAGTAATTCATCCGCGACAAAATAATTCCCTCCGCCTGTCCTAAAATATCATCAAACTCGGGAAAGACATTTGTATACTAGGGAAAGACATTTGTACATTATTTCAGTATATATTTTTTATTTTGTAATAAATTAATTTTCAAAACGTATGTGCGCTTTACTGTTCGGATATACGGCGAGTTGTGGTCGGCGGATGAAGGATATAAATACGTCAGTGTTTTACTTGCCGGTCCTTTTTTTAGCCTCCAATTTAAAATGAGTGTGGAAGAATGTGTACGACCACAGTCCCCTTGTTGAGTATAGTGTGAGTCATGGACATACCGCTATATGCCCAGTTTTCTGTTTTGAACCATACACGATTAATTGATGTTACATTGGTAAGCAGCTAGCTGGACCTTGAGAATAAAATCAAGGAAACAGAGTGGATCAGTCCCTTTTCTTATCGTTTTTCAAATCATTAGCGATTTGGCAAAGTTAGCTGGCTAGCTGTATACGTCAGATGGGATCACACTTCACGGGTGTGTTATTGCTCTTGTGTATTGTTGCATCTTCAATTCGATTGGTAACTGACCGGCTAATTTAGGTATGTTGCACTCGCTAGCTGGTGATCTTCTAAGTAACGTTAGAAAATATTTACTGGGTAAATAATTTTCTAATGTAATCCTTAGGATCTATAAATTGCAACAAAATGAATTAGATATTGACACTTTATTAACAAATCAACAATATTTCCATGTAAACTTATAAGTAGCACTACAACACTAAATAACTGACAGCTATTGTTTGAAGTTGTCTACTGCACTAGGATCATGTCACACCATGGGTCATCTCTGCAGTCTCTAGTCTGCAGCCACTGCAGCAGTAGCTGAATGTCCTTGATTTTTCAAGATGGATCATGGGTGCTCCTGTACTCATAGGCAGTAACCAGTACCAGCAGAAAATTGACCATTCTCGACAGCGTCTTGGAGATAAAGCTTATGCCTTTTTGCTTTTGACTAAGACCAAGAAGAGAAGAAACAGCGGCCGCACCAAGAAGGGAAGATCCAGGCGATACGGTGCACAAACTGCGCTCTATGTGTGCCCAAGGACAAAGCCATCAAGAAGTTTGTCATCAGGAACATAATGGATGTAGCTGCTGTCAGGGACATATCTGGGGCCAGCTTCTTTGACTGTGAGACGCTCCCAGCATCGATCTTGCAACCATCCTGTTGAGACTTTTTCTGTCTGTTTCCCCATTCTGTGTTGTCTGGTCTGAAGGTGAAAGGCAAAATGAACAACATTTTGTTAGGAGACAGTTCTGTCGAGCGGCACAGTAGCCTATTTGAGCATTGTGTATTAGAACACAAAGGGATGCCACCTCATCCAGCCGGCGCAGTATTTGATCAATGTGTATTAGGATACAAAGGGATGCCGCTGCATCCGACCTTAGCCAAAAGGTGCCAATTCACAATTACCGCTACTTCCAGTCCGGGGAACGCGGGGTTCCCCATGACCATATATGGACTTCCCTTCCAGGAGGTTTCCTGGCCATCACATGTAAATGTGCCTCCTGAAAACTGTATAAATGTGAACCATACATTGTACCCTGGCGAACTTCGGCTCCATGCTGTTTTACCCACGGCCGGCTGTGTAAATAAACCTTCCTGACTTAAACTACGAACATCGGATCCGCTTCTTTGTCGGAATAAAACTTATTTCAATCCTCTGGGAATTGACTAACAATTTAAAACGTGAGTCATTGAGACTTACAAACACATTCATTCAAACACAAGGACTGATGTCTTTGGTAGCATTCTGATCAGAAGATAATAGCACTAGCAAAAGTGTTTGAAATGTTTTGTCAAGCTTCTTAAACCTCTGATTAGGTATATGAGGTTACAGAAACAGCTGCGTAACACTTGTTTATTCTTTCTCTCTGTGAAACCTACGTTTTACCAAAGCTGTATGTGAAGCTGCATCACTGTGTGAGCTGCGCCATCCACAGCAAGGTGGTGAGAAACCGCTCCTGTGAGGCCAGGAAGGATTGCACTCTCCCACCGCTCTCCAGGCCCTCTCCAGGCCTGCTGTGAGTATTAGCCACCCGGTAGTCATATTCATAGCAGCAGTGATGGAGTAATGCCGCCGTTTAGACCTCTAGCCAGTGCCTGAAGGACTCCACCAAACAACTCGTTTGTACACTTTCACATCTGGTTAATACCAATGATATTGACCTAAAGGTTGGAACATGGAGTATGGCTTTTCCTCAGATTTAGTCCTCGATTCTTGGTGAATTTTGGCACACATATGCAAGGTCTGGCATATGAACCAAATTTTTACCATCAAGGTAAGCAAAACCTGGTCGTTAAAGATATATTCTAAAATTTGATATTTATGGAATGCATGAACAATGTTCATTCGAGGGCCACAGAGAACAGATAACTATTTAAAAATTGCAAATTCGAGAGATTTGTTGTGACTGGCTTGACAAATGGGAAATGGAACGTGCGCCAACATAAACCAAAATAATGCAGAGATCAGTATTAAAATAATGACTGCTTTAAATTTCTATTAATAAGTGCATTAGGCTAGGGTCATTTTAGCAAGGCTACCTAAAAACTGACCGCAAACTATTTTCAAGTAGCCTGTATTTACTGATTACTGATGGCCAACTAGCTGATGGCAAATTATTTGCAAAGAATATGAGCTGATCTGTGTTGTCAGGTTTGAGAGTGGAGCACTTTTTGTTCACTGTTTCCAGTGGATGAGAACACGTGCTCTGATCACAGGCGCACCAAGAATGTAAATACTGTCCGCCCAGCTGTGCGAGGTGCGGGTATATCATGCTCCCCAAAATACTTCCATCAAGTCAGTGGCTTGTGGTGGGCTGACAGTGGTGTCTCTCTGGTATGTACCTCTTGTGTGAGCTCATCTTTGCCATCGCTTCAAGGTCCTGTGATAGCTTCTGTGAACTCTGGTTGTCATTTTGGCCATTTTTTTGTGCTTGCTGCGGTGCATGTACAACGCGAGGCTCAGTGTCTCTCCAGGTTTCACAAATTAGCTATTATATACCTAGTATTTTTCTGTTTGGTTATTCAAAACAACCTTGCGAACACCTTATACAGCCGACAATCACTCCTGGATATAAAACTTCGATGCGCAGGCATTGCACTGGACACTGTATTCGACTCTCATCAGCTACCATCTGAGATAGCCAAGATACTGCGCCCAAGTGAACATGCTAGTCCGACAGGAAGTGTCCGGCGCTGGCGTCAAGACCGTAAACAAAGACAAGGTAAGCGAGGAGGATTGCGGGCTAGGCTAAAGCTCAACCCTCACCAACCAGCGCTACCTAGCATCTTCCTTGCCAATGTACGGTCTCTTGCGAACAAGACTGAGGAACTTAGAGTCTGGATAACACAGAAAATGCTTACGGACTGCAACGTTTTTATTTTCATGAAAACTAGGCTCAACATTCCAAACAGCGCGATTGACATCGAGAGATGCAATATTTACAGGGCGTACAGATTAGCTGTGGACTCCAGCAAAAACAAAGGTGGGGGTGTATGCATCTTTGTAAACAAAGCCTGGTTCACGGACACAGTTGTTGTTAAGACCCACTGCTCTGCAAATCTGGAATATCTTATTAAGTGCAGGCCTTTCTATCTGCCCCATGAATTCACATGCACCATAATTGCTGCTGTATATGTACCCCCTGACATTAGCGCTAAGCTAGCTATGGAAGATCTCAGCGCAGCGATTAGCAAGCTCCAAACAAAATATTCGGATGGAGCCTTTATTATAGCTGTCAACTTTAACAACGCCAGATTGAAGACTGTACTCCGGAAATTGTATCAAAATGTCTCTTGTCCCACCAGAGGAGACAATACCCTGGATCATGTTTACACCAATGTTACAGAAGCTTACAAAGCAATTCCCCTCCCCCACCTCGGACAATCTGATCACCTATCTCTGTTTCTGCCTCCCAAGTACACCCCCATCATCAAAAGTGTGAAAATCACAGTGAAAACTGTTAAAGCGTGGCAGGAGGGGGCAGACTTCTCACTCCAGCGACAGTTCCAGCAGACAGACTGGAATGCGTTTGCCTCTCAGGCCACCATGGACTCACAGACATTGAAACCTACAAAAACTCCTTCCTGGACTACAATTGTGTCAACTCAGTCACCACCCAAAAAACAATCACAATAGTCCCCAGTCAGAAACTTTGGATGAACAGAGAGGTCCGACTCCTACTCAGAGTGATGCTGCTTTTAGGTCTGGAGACTGGGGAGCCTACTGCTCATCCAGGGCCAACCTGGGGAGGGGAATCTAGGACGCCAAATACAAATACAAACTAAGGATTGAAGAAAGTTTTAACAGCTCTGATCCCTGTCGCATGTGGCAGGGCATCCAGGCCCTCACAGACTACAAACCAACCATCACCTCCCCTTCAACATGTGATGCCTCCGTCCCAGATGAGCTCAATATCTTTTATGCCCGCTTTGTCCGAGGATACTCAGAACTGCCCACCAGAAGTCAGGTTCCACCTGATGACCTGCCACTCACACTCTCCGTCAGCGACGTGTGCACCACCCTGAGCAGAGTGAACGCTCGCAAGGCTGCTGGCCCTGATGGCATCCCTGATGGTGCTCAGGGCATGTGCAGAGCAGCTGGCTGGGGTCTTCACAGAAATTTTAAATCTGTCCTCGGCTCAAGCAGTCGTTCCCACCCGCTTGAAAACTGCCACCATTGGGCCAGTGCCGAAGCATGCTGCTGCAACGGCCCTCAAGGCCAAATGTTTTCAGAGGCTGGTCCTCTCACACCTAAAATCCTGCCTGCCCTCCACTCTTGAGCCACATCAGTTCACCTACCACCCCAACAGGTCAACAGAGGACGCCATCAGTACGGCTCTCCACTCTGCCCTGACCCATCTGGAGAATAGCAACTCCTATGTTAGGATGCTATTCATTGACTTTAGTTCAGAGTTCAATATTGCCATTCCCAACAAGCTGATCTCCAAGCTCAGCAACCTTGGCATCAGCACATCACTCTGCATTTGGACACTGGACTTCCTCAGTAATAGACCACAGTCTGTTAGGCTTGATACCCACACCTCCTCCACCCTCATATTGAGCACTGGTGTACCACAGGGCTGCGTGCTGAGCCCTCTCCTCTACTCCATCTTCACCCATGACTGCGTAGCTGTGTATGGCTTTAATTCCATTATCAAGTTTGCAGACGACACCACGGTAGTAGGCCTGATCAGCAACAATGATGAGACTGCCTACTAGGGATGTGCAGAGAGCCCAGTATTTTTATTTGTATCTGTATTTGTTGAGGCAGCAAAATTATTTGTATTTGTATTCGAATAAAAGTGGAAATAGGCGTAACAATCCTGTTTTTGTTTTTGTTTTTATTACACTTCTAATTTTAGGATATTAAAGTGTTAATATAAATGTTCTTCAATAAACTATTATAATAATTATGAACACTTAAATGTGATATTGGTTTATGGTTTTCATAAACCCAACAATAAGCATGTATAACCATAAACACCATTGACATGGAGGTAACTTAACTAGTAGACAACAGAGCTAACAATGGAGCTAACTATAAATCTTGCTGTCTGCAAAAAGGAGAGTAGCCTAACAGGCTATGCAAATATCTCAATCCTTGTCAAGTGTAGATGCAATTCGAAACAATCACACAAAAGGTAGACATATTTCTACACTGCCAACAATATAGGCTAATTTACAGGGCTAACAGGCAAACGCTAGCCTAATCTCCTCCCGGTCAAACAAGCTCCGCTGCGTCTGCGTCTTCTAAGTTGAAATAGTGGCACAGGAATTTTGCTAGAATGGCTATAAATAGCGCTCTATTTCTCCAGTGTAATATCTGCAACCGTGTGACACACAGGCTGACTAAGCAGTGAGCACAGCGTGTAGGTGACCTAGCTAGTAACTACACTGCCAGAGCTAACGTAGGCTAATCTCGTCCACCCGGTAAAACAAACTCTGCTTCACATATTGCAGGTCCAACAGGAAAACAAAAGAGAAGTAATGTTATAGTAAACTACCTCAGCAAACCAGTTAAGGTTAAAAAAAAAAAAAACCCTAATCAAAAAAAAATAGTGGCGTAGCACTGTACTACATTTTGCCTATATTTTAATCAGGCTGCGCTGCTCCTTTTCAGTCTGTGCTCTCTCTCCCCTCCACTCTCCTATTGTCTTCCTGTCATGTCAGCACAAGCAGGCGGAGTGCAAATACCCACCGCACTCACAGTTATGAGGAACGCCAGCTATTTAACATGTTTTTTTTCTTCCCCAAAAACAAATAATTAAAAAAATATTTGTATGAAATAAATATTCATAAAAACCCACTATTTGTGCTTTGCCGAATACCGTATTCGGATTTGGCTCCACCCCTACTGCCTACAGGGAGGAGGTCCAGGTCCAGCACCTGGCGAGGTGGTGTGCCAACAACAATCTAGCCGTCAACACCCAGAAGACCAAGGAGCTCATCGTAGACTACCTGTGGACCAAGAGAAGTCATGCACATCTCCTTATTGACGCCAATGGGGCCATGGTGGAGTGTGTTTCCAGCTTCGAGTTCCTGGGTGTCCACATCTCTGAGGACCGTTCCTGGGCACTCAACACCGCCTCTACTTCCTGAGGAGACTGCGGAAGGCTCACCTCTCCCCCCAGATCCAGGTGAACTTCTACCGCAGTACCTTTGAGAGCATTCTGACAAACTGCATCTCAGTGTGGTATGACAACTGCACAGTCTCTGACCAGAAGGCCCTCCAGAGGGTGGTGAAAACCACCCAGCACATCACCGGTGTCCAGCTGCCAACCATCAAGGACATCCAGCGCAAGCTTTGTCTGTGGAGAGTGAGAGGCATTATCAAGGACACCTCTCACCCAAACCACGGACTGTTGACCCCCCTTCCATCAGGGAAGTGCTACAGGAGCCTCCACTGCCACACCAGCAGACTCAGTTACAGCTTCTTCCCCTCAGCTGTTGGCCTGCTGAACTCTGTTCTGGGATGCTAACTCTCCCCCCACCCCCCCGACTGCTCCTTGCACATGGAACTTACATTTGTTTTTTTGCACATTGCACAACACTGCACCTTCTTCCCTTGCACATTTCTATTTTGCACAGTAGTGTCACTATACTGACTCATTGCCTGTCACTGCACTGCAGTTGATCTCTCTGTGTTAAATTTTTACTGCTCCTACCTCACTCTTATACCTCATATCTTGCACTTTGTACATACGAGTTTTATATACCATTGATCTTTATTTGTGCTTGCTATTTATATATGCTTTTTGCACTTCTGGTTCGATGCTAACTGTATTTCATTGGCTCTGTACCTGTACTCTGCACAATGACAATAAAGTTGAATCTAATCTAATCTGATCCACTGTTAGATCACAAGCATGGATCCAAATTCAAGGCTTTGCTCAATAAAGCTACTGGTGCTTTGGAAGATTCCTCAACTTTACTACGCCTTTTGGTCAAAGTGTGTTTTCATGTTGCTTGTTGTACTATAGGATGAAACTTCACGCTGGCATAACTGGTATACTGCCTTTTTGATTTCCCTATTTTCAGTCCAGAATTCATAATGTTTCCATAGCATGCTGCATGTTTTGTGGTGCGCATATCTCTCTAGTATGTCTTTCCTGCTTGGGATTGAAAGCAGGCTAGATAGCTGCCACCTCCCAGACATTCTCCCTTTGCTGCCGTAACAAAATGTTGGCTAAGTTTCTGTATCAACTTTTCAAAATATGCTGTGATTGGCTAACTTCAGTAGCCATTTATGAGATGTAAGCAAAATGGCTGAAAATGACAAAATCCTTCACACTAGGTAGTCTTCCATAACCCCCTAATCAGGGGAGAGACCTGACAATAATGAACTGTGCTTGTAGGAGACTAGCTGCAAGCCATGAGTCATTATAGTGGTAGCCTGATTTAAGATTTCAAATGTGCTAGCTCTCACTGAATATTTGCATGGATGTTTCATGAAAATGACAGCCCTAATGTACGCTGAAATCAATGTAATTAAAAATCACCAGAGAAGCTGGATGTTTTCATTAAGCTCATACTGCATACTCATACTCTTTAATTTGTTCTTACTGTGTTTATGCCATTTTCAAATGGTTAATTTGAAATCAGTGTTTTAAACCAGAGAATCTTGATTTGTGTCCTGTGACAGGGTGCTATGGAATTTTTTTCCCATTCTCTTACTCTGCAAAGAAAAATGAATTTTACTAGGTTTGAATCTTGTGGATGAAATTGCTGTATTCACACCTTGTTTCTCATTCACACCAAACTGAGTAGTGGGGAAAAAAACAGTGACATTTTACTGCAACTGGGTCCAGTATGAATGGGGCTAATGACAGTTCTAGGAAAAACATAGCGTGTGCTAAATGAGGCAGTCAAGCAAATGGCTGAGTTTGCACAAAAAAGGTACCAGTACATGAATATTACATGAATACCAGTAGTTGAATATTAATGTACTTTTCCACGTGTTGCCATTTTGTTGTAATTTAATACAGTTGAAATAATTGTTTGGTACAATCCAAGTGACTTAAAATGTTAAACAGGATTCCATTGAATTCTAGTGGATTTCTGATGGGATTACAAATAATTTATTTTCCTTTTACTGGGTGCCCCAAGAGGTCCTGCAAAGCCCATGTGATGTGGATTTCTTTGAAGATAATGTACGCTTGTAGACAAAAATAAAAACAGACCTTGGTATACCTGCCAATGTGTATTTGTTGTTGAACAATAGTTTCAGTTGACCTGTTTACATTTACATTACTGGCATTTAGCAGATGCTCTTATCCAGAGTGACTTACATCAGGTATAGTTTTCTTTATAATGTTATCCATTTATACAGCTGGATATTTACTGAGGCAAATGTGGGTCAGGTACCTTGCCCAAGGATACAGCGATGCCCTAGCTGGAATTGAACTAGCAACCTTTCAGTTACAAGTCCTGCTCCTTAACCACTATGCTACACTGTCCCACAGTGTTTACTGGTCTTCTGACCATTAATGCCCACTGTTCTAATGTCAGAAAGGGAGCCTACAGCATCTTTAAGGCAAGATGTATTTCCATATAGATACCACTGGCCCAGGTTTATACTCAGGCTGTTGCATGTGGCCAACTAACCTTTTCCAGCTCCAGTTAATAAAGACCGTTTACTATTAATGTTTTGTGCCTGTGTGTTGGTTAATCTTGGCTCTCATGCAGTGAAAGTGCATCTCTCATGTTTGAACTGCCAATTTGTGTAATTGATGCCACATTCCCCATGTGTGCCATTGGGTAAGGTGTAAAGTGGGACAGTAGTTTTCATTAGAAACCTGTTAATTCAATTAATGAGGGCAAGATTAGGGATGCTTAGATTTATATGTACTTGACCTTTTTTAACAGGACTCAATTGTCTGTTACAGTGATAATCTGGTTGGTCCATGTTGGTGTAGAATGTAAAATGTGCAGCCAGTCAATGGGGGATGTAATTAGACCAGACCCTACTCTTTCAGTAAGTGCCATGTCATTTTATGTGAGACCCTTGGTTTAAGATCTCTGCTGAAGAAGGCAGAATGCACCCACCACTGCACTGGAGTGGAGTATCTGATGTGTATAGCATGCTTTATGTTAAGGCTGATGCTTGTTCATGTAAAATAGAAGGTCAGTTTTCTTTAGGCGTACATGGATAGCTGTCTTCTGTATTTGCTGTGGGATTTATTGCCATATCAATAGTTCCAATTGAAAGACTGTGATTGTCTACTTTGTATAAATTGTTAAATCATGTTTCCACACAAATTTTTTAAAATTTTGAATCTTGGAAAAACGATCTAAAATGTTCCTCAGTTAATAACCCAGTTTTCATAATGAGTCATTAGTGTCTCACATTTATTCTTTTCAATACCCTCTACATTCTAGATTTGCTGGAAGGAACTAAATGAATGAAAATCAGGAATTCAGGAAAGCCTGATGCATAAAACACACATTCATTCAGCAACCTATTGGTTTTTTTGAACAATAAAATAACCAATACCTCTCCTGGGGTGCCCAAAGGGGTATTCCAGATGTAAAATACCACAGAAAACTTTAAGTTCTTTGTATTTATTTGGAATAGACCTTCTGCCAATACAGTACAAAACTTACAGTAGTTTATGTCCATTACACAAATATATATAATTACAGTATGTTACATATACAAAGGCTCTGCAATAGTAGTCTTTTTTCTGAATTTTTATTTAAAGCGATCCACACTGTTCACAGGAAGGGAAATAAAGAAATGGTTAAAGGATGTGTAACAGGGTAACACAAATACACATAGCAATCCAAAACAGATAAATCTGAGGAAGATTAAAAAGAACACATTCAAACACAAAGAAAACCCACAAAATTGTAGAGAGGACATATTGCACTTTGGAATTTTTTTACATCAGTAACAAAATAAAAGGGTATCTTTTGTACAGGAGTGGTCTGAAAAGGAGTACAAAGTCTGCTTTTGACCTGTTTTGTTTTAAAAGCTACTGTACAAATGCTAAAAAAGAGGGTCCACTGCAGCCTATCCCATAACCACATGCAACACAGCTAATAAAAATGGTCACCCAGTGGCTCATACTGAATGCCACATTCCTGTTCTCTACCAGTACCAGTATTCTCCCTTTGGAGGATCACAGGAAAGACATTCAAAGGACATTAAGGAAGTCTTGCTGTGAACTCTAGGGATACTTGGTTTGTGACTATCAGGGGTGCTTAGAGTTCAAAGTCCTCATAACACAATATAATAGAAAGCCTCAGAAACTACAGAACACTATCATATAACATTGAGCTTCATCCTTGACTGGGATAGTCCTTGCAATGTCATGTAAAAACACCATAAGACACTTTAGTAATTAACTACGCTGCATCCTCTGAGCTTCTGCAAATCTGTATGGGGTAATCATTAAAATCACTGTAAAGCAAGATATTAGTTCAGCTTAATGGAGTTTCCCCAGAATCACTGAACATGTAAAAATCCTGTTGTTCATAATACACCTCTGCTTTCCTAAATTACACACAATAAGTGTGCAAGGAAATTACACTGCACCTCAAAGGCTGAAATCACTCTATGCAGAACCACAACTTTTTCACTGTGCGTCATTTTGGTTGCTGAACTTGGAAGTGACCGTGCATTCACAGGTTAATATTCTTTTACATCTGTAATTCTTAAATTCACATATAAAAATCTAATGAGAGGGTCATGTGTAGTAAGAAATGACAAGCCCTTGTTTGACCTACAGGAGCAAAACTAGAATTAACATACTTTTGAATGATACATTATTTTTGTGAGGCAAAAAAAGCTTCAAAGTCTTAAAGCTTATTTGATTGTGCAGGTCCATTTTCATTGTTGGTTGTAGTAGATTAACTATCCAACAAACCAATGGTTTGCGAGAGTTTCAGACAAGTCAATGCCTCTGTAACCAAAACACTTGAGTTCTTTGGAGGGGTGGAGATTAGCACTCCACTCACTCTCACATCCTTAACTGATCTCTCTCTCATCCTGTTCACACATGGGCTACACAGAGACTGAAACTTTTACACAAGCTTCTGGTAATAAATGACAATTCAGGTATTTGAATGGCAGGTTCCCATTGAGGTAGAAGCAAGAAATCGTTTAAAGAGCTGGGGGTGGGGGGGCTTGAGGTTCTGGTCTTGACTTTACACGTACTCCATCCTATGTCACCCTCAACACACCCCCACCCTCCACCCGCAAGGACAGGCTTTGGCAGTTTGCCGCGTTAACTTTGCACGCCATTTGGTTTTGCCAGGTAGGTCGTTTTCTCAGGATGTGCCCTTGTGAGAACTGAGCGCATTCACAGGCAAACTTTCACCAGAGAACAGGAGTATCTGGAACGCTGAGAGATACCACAGGACACTGACGCATCAAGTAGAGGTTCACCAAGCTTCGTCACAGCGACAGAGAATACGAGGGGGGTCAGATCAGGACTTCATATCAACAGAACTCGGCAGATACGCAAGAGCCATTCCGATGTTGTTCGTCTGATATTCATACATTACAGCAACAAAAAAACTGGAGATCTTGTGTTAGTATTTTCCATTTTTTATGCCAACCGTGTAAGGAAGAGACAGTGTGTATCTGTGTGTCCTAAATGCATGTAGAGATTTTAGGTTTCAAAATCAGTCACCTCTCCATCAGTGTGTTTGCAACATCACACAAAAATTAAATTTGAATTAAATGAAGGTTTAATAGCACCATTATGACTGATCACACAAAATCCTTGAATGTATATATCTAAGGACGGTGTAAGAATTTAGGAGACCCACCTGAAATCAGCCCTTCTTGGGTTCAAAGGAAAATTTCTTGTTTGAATCAAGGTGCCCATTTTCAACTCTTGCACATCAATCCTGATTATTGTTTCACCTTATACTGATTTTCACAGTCATTTTATGCAGGGATTAGACTTCCACATAAAGAATTTGTTCATTTTATGACAGATTTCAGTTTATGACAGAACTTTATAAAGTTATCCTTATCACAACTAAAAACCTGACAGGGCACTTTAATGTATCCAACTAAAATGTCACTGTTGAGAAGCTATGAACTGATTGTTACTATATTTTTGCAACCAACATTACTTTATTCAAACAATTCATTATATAGGAAAAACTATAAATACAAGATTCTCTAACAAGAAATTCTGAACATTCCAAGCGTGCACCCCTTTAAACCCAAAAGCAAAATGAACAAAAACCCAAAACTACACACCTTTTTCCAAAAAACATGAGGCATTTAGCATTTGAGGTAAAGTTTTTGTTTTTGATATTTTTTCTCTCACAAAATATTAAATTGAGGGAACTCCCATCCCAAATAGTTTCAGTGATGTTAAAGTGGTCTTCCTCACTCCCTCAGCTATGGGGATTGGCTCACAGTTCATATCCTGTTAGACTTTTTTTCCTTATACATGAAAGGACTTCAGATACTGACTCAAGCACATAAAAATACAAAACGATTCATTGGGGTAAAGTGAAAAAGGGGTATTTGCTGCCAAAATGAAGCTAGACCCCCCCAAAAAATACACACACACTGGTCTCCAACAATCACCCCATCATAAATGCCTAAAATAGATCCACATCCCTCTCTCAACTACATCTAACACAATGTGTTCATCTCTCTCACTACGTACACACACACACACACTCGTACACACACCAATTATATATATTATGTCAACATCTCAGTATATCAGTCTAAGTGCATTTATATTTATACTCGTCCTCATGTATTATTTATCAATTTTAAGAACAACTTGTTGCAGTCTGTTTTCAGTTTCTTTCATGGTTACTAATTTATGGTAGTGTATTTTTAAGACAATACTCCACAATGTTGGCAATCATCTTCCTCTAAGGGACACTGAACTCCTCAATCTTATGCGCACCTGTTTATCATGCATATCCTCTCTCAATGTTTTCAGTATTTGTGCACTATACAACAACTGCTTCATGTCTGCAGTAAAGATTTGGTATAAATCAGAAGAGGAACATTTCAAGTTACTCCATCAAGTAAACGCTTCCTTATGACCAAGGATCTGGATATCCTTAGGAGCACATTTGGCAAATACCGGCCAGTCACCACGCTAGACACCCTCTCAAGCACTCTCTGTCATAATTCACTTTATAGCAGCTGGTGTCAATCCTTGAAATCTTGTTAAAAAGTGACTTTTTCATGCTTTTGATACATATCTGTCTTTTTTCCTGTTGTCTCGTGTTTTAAAAAACAATATACATAATAAAATAGACTGCATGCCACATTGTGCCACAGAAATACATGAAAAAAATGAAAGCTATGTCTTGTGCATTCTAACATTTCTGTAACTTTTCAGGAGACATTCTTTCCCCTGTTACAGAGACCATGAAGTGCAAAGGACAGCGTGGGTGGAAAACAGCACCCCCTGCATGCAGCAGTTTAACCCATGTCAGGGTTTCTGAAAAACAGGCTGGCGTACTCAGTGGAATCTCCTTGTTGGTGCTTTTGTACGTTGCTTTGGATAAAAGCATCTGCTAAATGAATAAATGTAAATGTAAATGGTTTGCAGCCAGTGCACTAGTGAATCCCAGGCTGGCTCAAATTGCCGCATGCTGGGTGTGCCACTTCCAGCCCAACAGAGGCTGGGCAGGATTTTCCCATATGTTATGTATATGGGTGACCGTGCTCCTCCAAATGTAGGTATGCCATTCAGACTAAAGCCTGAGACACATACCGTCAGAGCATCACTCCAACAGAACAGCTGAGCATGGTGGCAGTGAATCCCTTCATGTAGAGGGGCCAAAACATAACCGTCATTTCAACACATTTTGTTTCAAAATGGTTTGTATTTGTAAAATTGGATCTCACAAGATGTCTGTGCAACAGGGGCAAGTGGAAAAAAGTTATATCCAATTGGCAAACACAGCATTACCCAGCCCCAAGAAGCCTGCACTTACACAGTCCAAAAGCCTTCAGTTCTCTGAAATAGCACAGCAGACTCCCTCTGCAAAACACACACATACACACACACAAAGGTGGAAAGTGCAATCCTTCATCGAGGTAACCTTCAAAATCCCTCAAAAAAAAGAGAAAAAACACTTCAGAGGGGATTGTCTGTCTGATCTGCACCAGAGATACAAAATAAAGTTAAATACTTCCCTCCTCTCTGCCTTGCTTAATGTCAAGTTCACCCCCCTCATGGAACATCTGCCCACATTATTCACACAGAGTTTTGAACTCAGACATTTATCAACCTATTACCCAATGCCATGCTAAAGTTTGCATGGAACCACAATAGGTTTGTGCAAAGTTTATGTGTTCAATGTTGGGTAGATTTGTTTTTTTTTTCCTGAAACTGTTTTTGTAATGTATCTTTAACTGTTTCAATTTTCATTTAGAGCAGCCAAAAGGAATTTTCTGGATTGACCTGTATTACAATTCATACATGTGGTGGATTTTTGCATACAACAATCCTACAGGCATGATTTCATGTTTGTCTTAAATTAAATGAGATTTCAGCAGTAGGTTATGGGCCTGGGTCAGAGCATTACTGTTAATCATGTAATGATTTACAGAAGTTTCTTTTAAGGCAACACGTGTCCGTTTTCCTTCTCTGTCCATCTGTACATATAGGTGCATGACTGTACTTCTATAGTCTCTTTGTCTCTCTCACACACACGCACACAAACCAGGTCCAAAAATTGATACTTTCCTTTCTGATGCTATCTATCTGTATTTTTATATAAAAAAACTAAAATGCTTAATTTAGGGGGGAAATTGATTCTGTTTTAAATATTGACTGTGGTTAAAATATAAAAAGCACAAACCACACACAATGCAGTTATTACCAGTCTAAGAGTGAAAGGTAAAGTAAGGTAAAGTCTCACATACAATTCCTACAGTTTTTAACATTCATCATAAATGATTAATTTATAAAGCAAAGGCCTTCCAGCTTTGTACTATTGCACGTAAAGGTCAATAAATAAACAAAGCTTTTCTCCAAAAATTTTCTCAGATAGTCCTCACCCAAATACAAAACAGAAGGCCCCTTCATCCTGTCAGAATTGTTGTCATAGCTCTCTCACTTCTGCACAAACCCCATCATCCTCAACCTCCATCCACTGACCTAAGATCAGCTGCACCACTCAACCTCTTCTGTCTTTCAGATGCAGGCAAAGACGATTCCACTTTACTCTAAACAGTCCTAAAGCTTGTATCCTTCCACATTTTTACATAAATACTTTGTAACGCTGCACATGGTTAGGTGACACAACAGTGACTTGTGTAATTACATGAGTATTACAGTCAAAGGCCAACAAAATAGGACTGATGGCATTCACCTGGGTGGGTGCTTGCACAAGAAAAGGTCTATCTGTCTGAAAACAGAATCAATGTGATTCAGCACGAAGAGATGGCTTAGCAGTCTACCTCCACCAAACCTCTGGAAGTCCATTCAGAACCTCACATCCCAAACTCCCCCTCAAAGCCACGTCCCTTGCCCCCATTCCCTCACAGGAGTTAATCTCACTCCAACAGACTATCACAGTCTGTGCAACAGGCTTCCTCCCACTTGGAGATAAAAGGTAAACCACACTTGAGGAAGGCACATCTGAGGCAAACTGACTGAGCCTTGCAAAATGAGCCAGTTTGGGAGTGCAATCAGAGTGTGCGGTTTATTACTCCTCTCTCCCAGTGAAAGAGCCGAGCTTATCGACTGTCCTGCACCGCTGTCTCATTCAACCTGATCTGTGACTGCCTTCATCTCGTATACCTACACTGGTGCAGACCAAACTCGACTCACCCTTGTCTCAGAGACGACAACTCTCCCAAAACCCACCCCCCCGCTCCGCCCACAGCATCCCTCAGCCCACCTTGTGCTCCCCACGGACGATGTGAGAGGAGAACTCGTAACGGTCCTGGCTGCGGTGGCCACAGATGTTGCACTCAAGGGGCTGGCGGAAGCCGTGGCAGCCCATGTGGATGGTGAACATGACGTGGTCCAGGAAGAGGACGCGGCAGTGCTCGCAGCGGAAGGAGCGTACAGGCCGGCCTTCGCCGTCCACCACCCGCAACACCTCTCGGGCAGCAGGAGAGCCGGGGGCGGGGCCTGGTGGTTGCAGCCCCCCCCCATCATCCCGCTCACTGTCTCTCTCTTTGGCATGGCCAGGGCTGTGCCGGTCTCGGCCGCGGTAGGGGGGTGGCAGGGGTGGATTGTGGTTGGAGCTCCCCCCACAGGCTGGTGGGGCGTACGGCTCCTCTGGCGTGCTCTCCGTGTCCGTGGAGTCCTGGCAGCCGTTGCTGGGGGAGGGGGCATGGCTGCGGCCAGGGGGCAGGTCCTCATGGCCCTCCCCCGCCTCCCGCCCACCTAGGCTTGGGACGCCGGCCCCGCCGCCTCCCACCCCTCCGCCTGCACCCCCTGCACAGTCCAGCCGTGCCCCCAGGGGGGCCAGCTGGGTGTAGACGGAGCTTATGACGGGGGTGAGCTCCGACAGGCAGGTGGGGTGAGGTGGGGGTAGCCTGAGGGGTCGAACTGAGTCTGTGATCCCACCTCCTCCTCCCCCTGGTCCCCCCAGGTATGGCCCCCCACCCCCCACAAAGTTTGGTGGGTCGGCCCCTCCTTGCTGCGCCCCAAGCATGTCTGCCTCCTTCTCGAAGCCAGTGTTGAGCTCGTAAGATGCGTCACTCAGGCTGAGACGCATGTGCTTTTCTCCTGTGCAGAGAAACATAAATAAACACATACACTGGCTGATGCTACATACATCACCACTCAATCTTCTACCACATCAACTTCCACAGGAACACAGGAACTTGTTTCCTAAATTTGCCCCTATATTTTGAAATGGTATGCCCCCGTTAAAGCCCTTGTGTGGTCATTTTCTTTGGAATGCTGCAGTGTGAGCCATAGTGAGCCTGTATCACGTGTACTTAAGCAGGCTGTGGAACAGCGGGAGTATCAGAGGGCAAATGCTCACCTACAAACTTCTGGGGTGTGGATCTCTTGCGCTTGGTGATGCTGTTAGCCAGCCTGTCGATGAAAGTCATTTTATCAGCAGAGGGCTGGAGCAGGGAGTCTGGCATGAAGTCCAGATCCCGCATCTCCTCACCTGCGCAGGAAAGCAGCATGAGCACTCCAACCTGCCTGCTATGTGTTCATGTGTGTGAAGGATACCTTCAACCTGTATGAGGGGGCTATGAGTGCGTGTTACCTATCCGGAGAGGGGGCTATGGGTGTGCCGTAGTCTGAGAGGGGGCGCTATGAGTCTGAGTTAGTCTGAGAGGGGGCTATGAGTGTGTGTTACCCTGAGTGGGGGCACTATGGGTCTGAGTTAGTCTGAGAGGGGGCTATAATATATATTATATTATTGGCATTGCAGACACTCTTATCCAGAGTGACTTACAATGTTATCCATTTATACAGCTGGATATTTTACTGAGGCAATTGTGCAATTGGTTAAGTACCTTGCCCAAGGGTACAGCAGCAGTGCCCCAGTGGGGAATCGAACAAGCAACCTTTCGGTCACAAGTCCTGCTCCTTAACCACTATGCTACTCTGCCGCCCCATGAGCGTGTGTTACCCTGAGAGGGGGCTATGAGTGTGTTACCCTGAGAGGGGGCGCTATGAGTCTGGGTTAGTCTGAGAGGGTGCTATGAGCATGTGTTACCCTGAGAGGGGGCTATGAGAGTGTTAGCCTTAGAGGGGGCGCTATGAGTCTGGGTTAGTCTGAGAGGGTGCTATGAGCATGTGTTACCCTGAGAGGGGGCTATGAGAGTGTTAGCCTTAGAGGGGGCGCTATGAGTCTGGGTTAGTCTGAGAGGGGGCCATGAGTGTGTTACCCTGAGAGGGGGCTATGAGAGTGTTAGCCTTAGAGGGGGCGCTATGAGTCTGGGTTAGTCTGAGAGGGGGCCATGAGTGTGTGTTACCCTGAGAGGGGGCTATGAGTGTGTTAGCCTTAGAGGGGGTGCTATAAGTCTGTGTTAGTCTGAGAAGGGGCTATGAGTCTGTATTAGACTTTGAGGGGCCTTTATGAGTCTGTGTTAGTCTGAGAAGGGGCTATGAGTGTGTGTTAGTCTGTGTGAGGGGCGCTGTGAGTGTGTGTGATTGTATGTGAGTGTGAGTGTGTGTGTTACCCTGAATGTGTTACCCTGAATCTCAGTGTGGGTCAGTGAGTGTGGGTGTGCGTGAGTGTATTAACCCTAGTGCATGTGAGTGCATGTGAGTGTATATGCGTGTGTTACCCTGAGTGTGTTAAAATTCGAGTGTGTGTGTGTTACCTTGAATGTGGGTGATGTGAGTGTGAGAATGTGTGTTACCCTGAGTGTAGGTGCTGTGAGTGTATATGTGTATGTTACCCTGAGTGTAGGTGCTGTGAGTGTATATGTGTATGTTACCCTGAGTGTGGGCGCTGTGAGTGGGCTGGGGGTCCAGGCTCTGCAAGTAGTTGTGGCATCGTTCCCGGTGCTCCTCCAGTGTGCTCTGTTGCTTGTAGCTGCGGCCACAGTAACTGCACTTGTAGGGCTTCCCTACAGTGGGGGAGGACACTGAGAGAGAAAGAGAGTAGCTCTTCACAGATGGACCACCAGAGATACTGCCCACACATGGTCAAGGACAACTAGAGCTGTTTCACAATAAAAGAGCAATACTTCACATTACCGTTTCAATTAGATGTGAATGCTCAACACATGGAGGCTGAGATTCATTTCAAGCTCTGTGAAAAAAAATTTGGAAATGACACCTCAGGACCATGTTTGCCCGCAGCAAGCACAATACATGCCGGTGCAAGATTAATCTTACTGGCATTTACCGGTATCAGTAAACCAACCAAATTCTCACCCTGGGATTAATTACTGAGGTTTTTTGAATAAAACTGAACAAAAAAGTATTTTTTGGCACTATTTCATTTTGCCCACAGGAAAGAAATGTCGCTAGCTACTCAGTCCAAATGTTGTTTAGCCCCTTGTAATGTAGTGTACCAGTCACATTGATGTATAAAGTGGCAGTTTTATCAAGGCCCTTTTAGAGGGTCAGAAGGTGAATATGATGCCGGGGGAAACTGTTCAAAGAAACCACAAGAATACACGTGATATTGGTTTTTCAATGTCCCTCCAGCTGCACATGGTGCAAATTCCTTGCACAGCATCTCTCCGAAACAGTCCCACACTGCTCAGCAGCGGGTCTCAACGGCACTCTGCCCCTGCACTGCGCACCACCTCTCCACCTTGCTGTGATTTAGGGGGGAAACATCCCGCAAATGGGACAGACAACTGCACCCTGCCAAATTCTTGTTCAAATCTTCAGTTTGAAAAAGCAATTCTTGGAAAATTTTGCCTGTTCTTTTTTAATAATAGCCCTCTCCCTCACGAGCTGTGTCTCAGGGGGGTTTAATGTTTAAACAAGTCTGTATGTATGATTTCAGAAACACTGACAGGATATCTTGTTTTCATGGTCATTAAATGTTATACAGCACATGTGGTGACTGAAATGCAGTAGCTGTGTAACCCACAATCAAATCCTTTGGCAATGAAAAATAGAAACAGAGGGCCAGTTATAGTCCATTATGCTCACAAACAGGAACAACTTGTGAGAACTCCATTTAAAAATTCTAAAATTCATGACACAAGAAATATTATTTAAATAGAATACAGCATCTCTTGTCCACACTCAAATGCCTCCTCACCAGATTAAAGGCCAATGGTTACCAAATGGCCCACCCCCACTCCCCATCCCCATTCTAAGTACCCATTTTATATTTACATTTTTTTTTTACTATAGTTTGAGTCTAGATATCCATATTTTCATTTGTCTACCATTTGAGCGTTTTTTGATTTACCCATCCTTTTCTAATCTCAATGGTTTGCACAAGACATTGCCAATTACTGTGCTCCTTTCATTTCCCAACAGTGAGTGAGCAGTTCCCCTTCCACACAGAGCATGTGCTATTACCTACATTGTTCCTGTCCCCTAGTGTGCATTCTGTTCCCTTCCCCAATGTGTGCTGTTCTTCTACTCTAGTGTATGAGGTGTTCCCCTTTCCCAGTGTATGAGCTGTTCTTGTTTCCCACTATATGAGCTTTCTTGTTCCCCAGTATGTGTGCTGTCTTCTCTTCCCAGTGTATGCAGTGCTCCCTTCCCCAGTGTGTGTGTGCTGTTCCTCTGGTCCCTGGCCCTGCCTTGTGCTCACCAGAATGGGTGCGGAGATGTCCCGTTAAGGCATCCCGGCGGCGGCAGGCATAGTTGCAGAACGGACACTTAAAGGGCTTCTCTCCAGAATGCAGCTTGATGTGGCGCAACAGGTTCCCCTTCTGGGTGAAGGAGGCACCGCACTGATTACACTGGAATGGCCTCTCACCTGACAGCACACATACACATGGTTAAGACACCTCCAAAGGCACACGCTGTCTCTTTGCACACTGTTGCATTACTAGCAGGCTACATCATAACACATCAAACTGTGCCTGTGGCACAAGCCTCACTAATGTGACCACATTAATCCACACACGCTGTTACAGCACACACAGCAGCTTGTGAACTCCATTTCTCTACCTTCCCATCTACCACTCATCTCATTCCCTTTAATGCTATGAAATCATATTAAAGCCACTGACTGGAGATTTTTCAGAATATATGTAAATGTTAACTCTTTGAGCACGTGGTGACCTTCCTCAGAATTAACTGATTAACTGAAGTAATCTGTGGAAAGCAATCTACAATCACGCTGGGGAAAACACACAAGATATTTCGAAATATCCCCTCATTTCATCCCACCCACTCAGTTCACCCCCCCAGAGGTCTCCCGGGTCACTGGGGAGTGCAGGGAGGGTCACCTGTATGGCTACGCTTATGCACCATCAGCACGTTGGGGCCGATGCAAATCATCCCACACACGTCGCACTTCAACTTCCCATTGGGCAGCCGGATGGCCCCTGGCGAGATGGGCTCGGGGCTGGCCAGCTCCCCATAACCACCCCCTCCGCCGCCTCCGCCTCCACCTCCCCCACCCCCTACGCTCCCCAGCTCCGGGCTGCCCTCCTCTGCCCGGTCCCCCTGCTGCTCATCCTTCCAGCCCTCGTCCCTGTCGTCGACACCCCTCTCCTCAGACCCCGCCGCGCGGCCCGGCTCCTCGTCGCTGTACAGCTCCACCTTGATGGAATTTGCTGGACAGGACGGGGACAGAGACAAGGAGATGAGTGGGACCTCCTGTTCCATACAGCGGGTCACAGCAGTGCAGGAGAGGGGGTGTAAAAATACATGGCTACCACACAGTAGGTGGCCATGTATGTGCTGTAGTAAAGAGCTGAATGAGCTGAAAGAGCTGAATGAATATATTTTGTACTGACCATTGAGAGAGCGGCTGGGGGAGGTGTGTACCAACCACTGAGACAGCAGCTGGTTGAGAGTGTACTGACCACTAAGAGAGCAGCTGGGAGAGTGTGTACTGTCCACTGAGAGAGCGACTGGGGGAGGTGTGTACTGTCCACTGAGAGAGCAGCTGGGTGAGTGTGTGCTGACCACTGAGACAGCAGCTGGGTGAATGTGTACTGACCACTGAGAGAGCAGCTGGGGGAGTGTGTACTGACCACTGAGAGAGCAGCTGGGGGAGGTGTGTACTGTCCACTGAGAGAGTAGCTGGGTGAGTGTGTACTGACCACTGAGACAGCAGCTGGGTGAATGTGTACTGACCACTGAGACAGCAGCTGGGGGAGTGTGTACTGACCACTGAGAGAGCAGCTGGGGGAGTGTGTACTGACCACTGACAGAGCAGCTGGGTGAGTGTGTACTGACCACTGAGAGAGCGGCTGGGTGAGTGTGTACTGACCACTGAGAGAGCGGCTGGGTGAGGTGTGCTGGCTGTTGGGAGTGCTTACGCTGGGTCCCCCCAGGCCCCCAGAGAATTCCCTCTCCATCGATGAGTCTCCACTGCCTATTCACATGCATGCATACCCACACACACACACACACACACACACACACACACACACACACACACACACACACAGAGTTAAATCAACTACAGGCACCTGAGATGGATGTTACATTTAAAAACACTATGAGGAATAAAATGTTCACATATCAAAATTACAAAAATGTGATTGACTAAGACCATGTTCAATCTAACCTGTCATGTCTAAATCCCACACAGGTCTTCATAAGAACATGGTAAATACTTCCCAGAATAACCAGACTCCCATGCAGCATAACAGCAAGTTGTGAATTTTATTCCTTGTGGTACATGATTTAGCTCAACCCTTTACCCTCAGGTATTTGGAGTGAATATGTATTTTGTCATTTGACAGCATAGTATAGCTTTGACAGCACAGTATAGCCACTACTATTACTAGCTTTTGCTTAAACCAATTACCTGACAAAAAGAGTAAGTCACTGAATTAACACACAAATGTATATGTACACCCCCTGGGTGCTTACCTGACACATAGGAACGGCCATTGCAGTCGTCAGCATCCATTCTGACATCAGCTGACTACAGGAAACAGACAGTCACTTAAATTAGATCATCCATTATGAGGCATCTCTATAGTACCTTGTGAATCCTTGTCAACCCAAAGAGTGGATCTAGTCTTTCCTCATAAGAAGTGTCATCCAATTATGTCACCAGTGACATTTTGCTTTGGCCCAAGTTTGACAACACTCACACGGCTGAAATAAATCTTGCTCTTAGCAGACTTCTCTTAACACAGAAACTCCAGAATTTGATCCAGAGTCTTTCTCTTCTCTCCTCTTTCCTTTTTCTGTTTCCTCATTCCATTTAATCTTCCCCTCAGTCTTTGGCTCATTCTCTATCCAATCGTTCTGTAGCCCTTTTCACACCGGTTACAGGGGGTCAAGGCTGTGTACATCCCTTCACAATCCCTCACTCCTCTTTACATTCAGGAAACCAAAATGGGAGTGTGAGACAGAGAAACAGATCAACAGATCAACTTCAGGGTGAGGAGCTGCAAAGTTCTGTTGATGAGTAACTGATATGAACTAATCCATAGGCTTCTGTCTCCCAAATAAAAACTTTAACTGGCTCTTAGTGAATCAATGAAAAGATATCATTTTTAGTAGAAATCTCCTTAGTTGACAACATAACATCATCTCCTTAGCAGACAATGTGTGGCTCATCATATTAGCAAAACGATAACCTGTGGGCTGCTGATTACGTTACATTACTGTCATTTAGCAGACGCTTTTATCCAGAGTGACTTACACAGGTTACAATTTTTACAAGTTATCCATTTGTACAGCTAGATATTTACTGAGGCAATTCTGGGTAAATTACCTTGCCCAGGTGTACAGCAGTGATGCCCCAGCATGGAATCGAACCAGCAACCTTTCAGTTATGAGCCCTTACCACTATGGTACGCCACTGCCCATTTCCATGACTGATGGAAACTCATTGATGCTGACATTCTCTGTCTCCAACCCTCAGATGGAGACGGCGAGCAGACAGACGGCCCAGAGCAACCACGGCCCTCCCTCGCAGAAACAGGTTCACAAAGGCAATTCAAGACACCTGTTTCACACACTCAGCATGGAAAACCCGGGGGTTCTGCTTTCTCCACCTCTGCAGCTACTGAACTCTGCGTTACCAACACAGCTTTTAACAACACTCAGTTATAATACTGAGGACAACAGGATCCTGTGCATGTATGGCTAATCTATGCAGTACAGCTTACATAGATGTCCTGTGAGAATACTGAAAATCTAAAGTAAACTCATCAAAGTTATCAGACTGTAGAGAAAAATGACCTTTAAATAGGGCAGCCTGTAACAAACACACAGCCAAGATGAAAACAGCACTTACTTTCAAATCAGACAGCACAGTGACATGGTTATTAGGCCATGGACCTGATGCAGTACATTATTATGTTAAATAAAAGACTGGTCCTATACAGGAATGAACTAAAATGCATATTAGTACTGTCAGTCAATGGCCCGACCCATTATTAGGGGCCAAGCACCGAAGGTGCTGGAACCCTATTGTTTTCGTTAGTTTTCTTCTTCTTCTTCTTATTATTATTATTATACATCTGCCATAGGAGTCTATGGCAGGCCATAGATCCGCTCGTATGCTTTTTATGAAATTTGGCACACTCATAGAGGACAGTCCCAGCTGTCCACTCACCAATTTTGGGGTCAGTAAATCAAGCCCTCTAGCGCCACCATCAGGTCAAAGTTCAGCTAACATTTTTGACCATAACTTTTCACCCTGTTGGAATTTCAAAATTCCTTTTTTCCTAGATTCCTTAGGTCAAGCCGAGTCCAATGCACCCATTGCCGTCAAAGTCTGCCATATTGGATTTTCCGCCATTTTGAATTTTTAGGAAAAATGTTTTTTCGCTACTCCTCCTACAAATTCTGTCCAATCTTTAGCAAATTTGGTACATATCATCTTGAGACCATGCCTCACAAAAGTTATCCAAATATTTTAGATATTCCAAAGCGTTTGCCCGTAACATTCAAACGAGTTTGACAGCGAGGACACCAAACAGGAAGTGAGGTCATATCTCGGCAATGCTTTCGTGTCTTCACACCAAACTTGGTATATGGACTTCCTACACAGTCCTGAGAGTGTCCAAGAAGTTTTGTGTCATTTCACCCCTAGGTGGCGCTATAACTAAAACAATTGAATTTCTGCTCATAACTTTTGATGTCTTTAGCTTAGAATTATGATACTCATTTCCATTTCCACCATATTTGGTTGTCCGCCATTTGAATTTTAATGAAAGGTCTTTTCGCTACTCCTCCCACAAATTTTCTCCAATCTTCACGAAAATTGAGTCAGAGCATATTGAGAGCATGCCACACAAAAGTTATCCATGATTTTTTGTTTATGAAGAGCATTTCCTAGTAATGCGCTAACAACGTCAACAGTGAAGATGCCAAACAGGTAGTGAGGCCATATCTATGCAATGCCTTTGTGTACTGACACCAAATTTGGTGCCTGTGTTTGCGACTATGCCCTGAGGGTGCCCAAGTGTTTTAGTGTCATTTGACCACTAGGTGGCGCTATACCACATATTGCATATAACTTATAATTATACCTATTTTTTAACACATCTTTTGAATTGCATGGCCTAAAATCATAATTCTTTCTTCTGCTGATTCCTTCATTGTGATTGGCCCCTGTATCGCTGCTTGTAGCTGTATTTGTTCATTATTGTTCTATTGATGCTAACTGGCAGGCACATCATGCAAAACTGTACTCTACAAAAAAGTACTACTTTAAGCGTAAACCTTGCTAGCTAAAAACATTTCAAGCAATAACACGCTGAATACTGTTATGATGGCAGTACAACGAAGTCCTAACATTAACGGCAAGTTAGCCAACTAGTTAGGGTTACAGTCATTATCGTTATTATCACCATCAAACAGGCAGCTGTTTATGTTACATTTTAACATTTGCAACCTAGACAAGCTGTCTGTATTTATATGGGGTGGAATTCGTTTTTGCACAATATTGGTTGCTCGAATGAACAGAATCCACAGATGTTTCCTAACTTGCCACCTACCCGTTCTTTAATGAAAGAATAGGGGTTGTTTACAATGCTAGCGAGGCAGCTAGTTAGATAATAAGCTATTTCTTTAAAACGCCTTGCAAACCACCTACCTACCCAGACTAGCTATTCTGCCCCTAGACGTCATTCTCACAATTGATAGACACCTAGTTAGCCTTGAAAACAACAAATCAATCTTCAAAACCAAGCCGTCAGTTACAGCTGGAACGGTGGCTTGCACAGCGTTGCTCAAATGCTCCGATTTTAGCTGTAAAAAATAGGATTAATTTTCACTCCTCGTATTAGCTCAACAAAACACTCAGCCACTGAGAGACAGACAGACATACGCACACAGTGAACGCATGAACCACCGATACAAAACGTGACAGGTCGGCGAAATTCACCTGCTGAACTATAAAGCATTCACAATAATTTTGTGCGTGTATTTTCGCATTTGGTCGATTGACTTTGGTATTATATCGCATCTCGTGCAGTGTCTGTCTGAAGAGGAATAATGTTTCTTTTGCGCCGTTGCTATGGCACCCACCGCCCCAGCCAATGCGCTAGACCTAGCTAGCCTAGCAGCAGGCTAGCAAGACAGCTCTGCTGATTAATCGCTAGGAACATTATACGGACACCTGTAGCTTCCCTCGCGTCTTTTTAAAGGCCTCTGCGCTCGTTCCTTCTTCGTTACTGTCTCACCTGTCGTGACAGGCGATGTGGGCCCCAATTGCCGAATTTATGTCTCTGGCTCTCTGCTTGTTTTCTCTGGCGACGAGAGCATCTCCGGTAGCGTTCACATTAAACTCCAAACAACTTCCGGTCCCAAGCGGGGATAAAGGCTAGACGAATCACATTCCGAAAATCGCTGAAATCGAGTGTCGAGTATATCAATTTAGAGGCCAAGGTGGAGAAAACGGCAAGCATGTAAAACCAAGATGGTTTGTCCGTACAAAATACGTTAACCCCTCTGTTGTCGAGGTGCGGAATACGGTAAAACTTAGCCTAATATCTTAAATGAGAGCCAAGTTTGTGAAATAAATTGTCAATATATAGACTAGCCATAAAATGTTATTTTCAACAAAACGATAACGTTACTTTGCCAGGCTAGCTAGTTGTTTACACTAACAAATTCTTTATAAACAGTGATTTCCTCTTTGGCGTGGTTTTACTTTTCTTTCCGTTTCGAGGTAAGGGACTTGACTACCTAATGACTTGCATAAAACAGGTGCTGTACTGTACACTTAATGTACTGTTACATGAAATTTACGGCTGCATTATAAACTATACACCTGCCACGTTAATCGAAACGATAATTCCCTTTGAAAGGTAAGTCTAACGTTATTGTTACTGTCATCAGGGGAATTATTTCACACCATTATAAAGTCTCGTAAATAGCCATCACCTACAAAACATTGCAGGTAGGAGGATATGATTATCTGGCTAGAGGCATGTAGGTTAGAGAAGGTGAAGCAATCTTTTTATGTTATAGCTATATTTAATTAATATGCACTCTGTGAATGTAGCTAACTGGGTAGCTAAATTTCAGTTAACGTATCAAATACATTGTATTACATTACATTCATTAAGCAGACGCCTTTATCCAGAACGACTTCTATGGTCGCACGCTAGTCAGATCGATTTATCCTGAGTGATGACCCTGAAATGGTGTCCATTGTATCTCATCTAATCATCGTATCATTGTATGCGTTTCACGTTTATTCCGCAGATTAAAGTTGATTTAATTATTCCTAAAAACTTTGTTTAAAGGCTCAGATTAGGCCTTTGAGTGTGCGCACCGCAAATATGGTGTAAAGGAGATACATACAGAATATTCTAATAAAAGAACGGACAGGCAAGCCAATCAGGAAGGCTGAAAATCGGCTCCATTAACAAATCGTTTGGATAATTAAAAAAAAACAAAAAAAACACATGCTTGCTGCGGCAGTTAGTACGGTACAAAATAGGGCTTTCTCTTAGGGGTTCGTCCTAATATCACTTTTACCGTGTATGGCTCTTGAAGCAGTTCAGCTGTCACATGTGAAACATGATTGTTACTAGTCCTGGTAGCCTGGCATGCAATAAGCTCTTTACTAGGAACTAATGGCCACTGACTGAACTGAAAAATATCATACACTTCACACATATTGTCTACGTTACATTACGTTATGGTGTAAAATAAATAAATTAAAAGTAAATAATAAATACATACATAAACAAGACTTTCTGGTATAAATTTGCTGTGGATTTTTTCCACCTGCCAAGGACATTTGACTATTTTTAAAACAATTTAGGGTATTTAACTGCTCTGAACAGCATTGCAGTTTGTGCATCTGATGTAGAGGAAAGCATGTCGGGTATTTTCGATGGATGATGGTTTCATCTGGCACTTAAGGTATGAATGTCTTTGCATCCCTCGTTGTTCTTTGACCAGGCTGTCAGCTGCCAAGCCCTTGCTGGAGATCATTGTACTGTCTGAATACTTTCCATTATCATTTTTGCTGTACCTTTATGAGTGAAGGCATAATTTCCAGTATAGCATAATGATCAATTCAGTCACTCACTGCCTGATAAACCTTTATTTTGTGAAACTCGCTTTACAACTGTGCAGGGTTAAAGGGGTCTTTACAAGCAGGAAAAGCCCAAGTAAGACTAAATGGGAAAAATTAAGAATCATTCCTCAGTGCTTTGCAAAGGCAGATAAATATGTCAGAATGTATGTAATATATAAACTAATTGATACACTTTATTCATAAGGAAGTTCTTTTGGCATCATTAAAAAGAATATTGGCAGTATAGATAGCGTACCATATATACGGATACAATATAAAATGTCACATTACATGTAAATATATGGAGACATCATGTGCTGAATGATGTACATGTCCTTGATTTGTACAACATTTCATGCTGTCTTATTAATTGTACTTTGTACTTGCATATTGGAAGTTGCTGTCGATGAGTGCGACTGCTCAATGATAAAATGTAAATGTAACACAGCTCTTCTGATATGTTAGAAAGTTTAAAAATAAACCTGAAGATTTCAAAATGTGGTGGGTTTTAAATAGGCTTAAAGCAGAATAAATTCTGTTTTTCAGTAAATTTTTCTTAAGAATCTTAACCCTGCCTTTTTTTTTTCCTGATCATCCTCCAGGATATTCTTTCCAGATGCGAGCAGCTGAAAGTCTCAAAGTTGAGTCATATATCAGAATCATATAAGAGACCTTTTGTGTATGCAGCAAGAAATATCCTGCAAACCACCAGAATCCCTGTCCATTACAAGATATCAGCTTTAAACAACTACAGCAATAATACTAGTAACATCTGAGTGACCCAGTCAGCTTAAGTGCTTGTTCCAGCCACAGGCTGAGCCCTATGCCCTGGGTTCAAGTGCACACCATGTCATCTGCCAACAATGACCTGAAGTTCACATGCAGTGGATCAGCTTGGCTTCATTGCTAGGTTAAGGCGTGGGTATGCCAGCAGGGCTCCCTCGTGTCTCCACTGTAGCAGCCTCTAAAGGCTTGTGAGGCACCTGCGAAGTCCCCCAGTGACATTTTTGTGGATGTGCATATCCTTCAGTCAAGATGTGCCCTGGGGGACTTGCAGCGTGAAACACAGCCATCAGCTGTGTCCACGTATGCTGGGGGACTGTGCTCACCCGAACCTCAGCGCTATTGCACAAACACAGAGGGCAAGCAAAGAGACAACCTTAATGAACTACAGTTGGTGATTGATTGGCAAAGTGACAATATTTTTTTAGGTAAGTGGGAACATGCAGAATGAAGACAATAGATTTCTGACACTGGGCTCATAGCAGGACAGAATTGGCCATGTGTGCTGAAATTAACTCCTGTTCAATTCAAGAGAGCAGAGGACATCCATAACTCAGTGCTAATTTGAATTGGGGCAACTGGTTCCCAGTTTAGGAGTATGATGCTTCTTGTCTTATGCTTTAGAGAGAACTATGAGGCAGTATTCCGAACAGTGCTGTTAGAGTGTCTCACTCAAGGTCTTGATGCTCGCATAGAGGGTGACCAACAAAACTGCAACTAAGTACCTGAACTCAGTGCTGCAACCCTATGTTCCTTCCCAACTGCTACGCTCTGCCACCGAACGGCGCCTGGTGGTCCTGTCGCATCATGGCATTAAATCACTATCCAGGACTTTCTCTGCCGTTGTCCCCCGGTGGTGGAATGAACTTCCACACCTCATCCGTTCTGCTGAGGCCCTTTCTGTCTTCAAGAAACATCTGAAGACACAGCTCTTTCGCTCTCACCTGAGCACCTGAAACACTTCCCCTCATCTCCTACTAAACTATGAAGAAAAAAAAATGTTATGGTGTGGTTGTAATGGTTTAACGTAATGGTTTGGTATAATGGTTTAATGCACTCGTTAGCTTTACCTGCTAGTTTGTACCTCGCCTTGCCAACCTTTGGAACTTTGTCATGCATTACTTCTAATATTGTTGACTCTGTATGGTTTTTCCCTTGTGTTGTATTGTACCTCACTTGTAAGTCGCTTTGCATAAAAGCATCTGCCAAATGAGTAAATGTAAATGTGCCGTTCTCTTTACATTTACAATGTAAGAGCCAAAATATCAGAAAAAGGTGAATTCCCAGAAAAGTGACAGTTTTAAACAGGCCAAAAACAAAATAGGAAATGAAGGAAGTTCACATACAGTTTGAGTGTAAGTTTGGGAACATTTCTGTTAACTTTATTCTGGGCCAGTGAGTACTGTACAAAACCTTTCATTGGTAGAACAATGTCTAAGCCCAACTGACAGACTAAACTGAATCCATATTTTGAGATATGTTTCACAACCAGGGTTGTGCTCAATTTGTTTAAGGCTTTTGGGATTGAAGCCAGAGAAGTTTGCCCACTATTTGCACTTTTGTACGTCGCTTTGGATAAAAGCATCTGCCAAATGAATAAATGTAAGTTGGTGTGCAGGATGCCAACTCAATATAGTAGAAGGTGGTCACTGCATTGAGCAAGACTACTATCTCAGAAACATCAAAACATGGGGTACAACAAATTGGAAAGACTTCTGATATTAAACAAGATTGACTATTTATGGCCCAGTCTGATCAGAGGAGTTAATATGGGGAAATGAACCTATGATGTGATTTGATAAAATTTCAAGCTTTTAGTCACAATATAATAAAAAATGGGTGGTAGTGCTCCAAAGCATCTTTTTTTAAAAGCACAGGCAAGTAGCTTTTTTGTGTTGTCTCTCTGTTCAAAAACCTTACAAGATGTGTAATAGCTGTTTTGCTTGTTTAGTCGAAAGATAAAATTCAGACTACAGTGGATGATCATATATAATCAATATAGATATAAAGATCTGTGACAGGGGCCATAGCAAATCTTTTGTCCAGGTCAACATGGGCTTTATGTGCATCATTTCTTTGCTTCTGTAGAGAAGGGGAAATGCAGATGAAATGAGACAGGAGTTAATCATCTGGAACCATGTGAATTTGCTGGACAAAATGAAAAAGGGGAAAAAAAGGAAATTTAAATCAAAATGAAACATGATTTCAAAGAAGGTTTATTTCCCTTATTTGTATAATAAAAAAATGAGTCAAATATAAAACATTTATAATTGGTTTCTTTATTCTTGTAGTACACAATAATTACAATTGTAGTGTAGAATGGTTAAAGACACAAGTCATTTTCTTCCATTTCCCTTCTATTTCTGACCCTTACAACATTATAGTATTCCTACAAATGTATCCATACACTGAAGACAGCCTTTGGTGACTGATCTCTCACTTATGTCTCTCTCTCACTCATCCTGACATTGATCTTGTTTCTTTAATATTTTTACATAGGCAGACAGTTTCTGTCACACCGTACACTTAGCAACACCTACACACTACGGGGTCCACAGTCATTGATGTCATTAGAACAGACAATGCCATTAAATGATTTAACAAACTACAAAAAAGAAGACTGACAAAAGGGTTCGTGGGGGTGGGGCATCAGATTATAGCCAAACACTAAAGTGCTGTGCTTCGGTATGGCTGCAGAATTCTGAAGTACAGGACAGGCAGGATAAAGGCATGAGAAAAAGCAGGATGGCTGTATTGACATTCAGCACCGCCAGTTAACATTCAGGCAGTCTAATGGCAAAACAGGTAGTATAAATGGAACCCCACAGCTAAGACAACTAAGAATGTCACAGATACCCAAAAGTGTCTGCGCTCTGATGTTAGGAGGGGTTGTTACAACAACACAGACTGTACCACACAAGACTAAGGTCAAAACCTAGCCGCCTTGACATCAAAACCTCAAGAATGTGATAAAATCCTTACTCGTTAGAGCTTTCAGATGCAATGGAAACCATTGAGGTTATGCCTATTATTGGCTAGTTACTGTAGTAAGGCAGGTGAGGCAAAGTTTAAAGTCAGGAGTGGCCATGCCAGGTACTTAAAGCTACAATATCATTTATATATCAACAGTGTATCAAGTCTTGAGAACACGATTCATGTTAGCCTGCTAGCCTTTCCAGCAGACACAGTACAGGACGCTGAAAAAGGCCATCCTATTTAAATTTGGCATACTGCATCACAATAGTTCAGCCTCAAGACCTTTCTGAGTCATGGTCCAATAACAGAGGTTAAATTTCTGCCCTTGCCCAGACAGTCAGCCATTTGCTGAATTGTTCAAGTCCTTTCCAACACAAACAATGCATATTCCTACTCTAAACTTTTTGTTTAATTCTTGGTCCTCTCCTGCCTCATGGAATCCCATCTGTGTTTTACTGCAGAATTGTGCAGCTTACCACTGTAAGGTGTCTGTCATTGTAACTATTGTTGCAGTCTCTGTTTTAGGGAACCACTGGGAATGAATGAGAGAGCCATGTCCCAAAATGCCACATCAAGATATCCCACAATTAGCAACATGACTATAGTATAACATTTTTATGCATCCCTTTCTCTCTCTCTCTCTCTCTCTATATATATATATATACACACACACACACACACACACAGACACATAGACATATGTTGTATATACAGTGATGGATAAATAGATTATAAATATATACGTAATACGGTAGTATCACAACCTTTTCTGTCTGTAGGTCAATCTAAAAATATTCACAATCATGGCTTTTTGTGACACATTCCTGATGTCTTAGGGTAAAAAAAGCAATCCACACATACACTTTCCTTTCCTGTTGTAATCTCACTGAGTATATCTTTTTGCTTACTTGCTAGCCTGCTTCATTTATTGTGTTATGTACAAAGGAAAAAACTGCTAAACATTCTTATTGTAAAATAATTTATTATAATTCATAATTATACTTTTAAAATTCTCTGAAAATAAATAATATAATCTGTATCAAAGTGCGACTAAATATGAATGTCAATAGAGGAGAAACGTGCCAGCACTTTTTTTCTCTGTCCCTTGCCTGAGCACAGTGATATACCCCAGAGCTTGTAGTGCAGACTGACACCGCATCCAATCATTGAACTTCCAGTCAGAGCTGGGCCACACAGATGGCTGGCGGCTCAAATGGTCACTATCAGTATCAGGAATCATTCACATCATTGCGCTGGCAGTGGAGACGGATGTCAGTATATCAGTGCAATGCAAAATATATATTTGTACATATATTTCCCCTCAGTGATGTCAAAATGATGGGCTCCTGGATGGATACAATATAACCATACTCTACCTGAAAATAGTTTTGGCATATTTATTGCTAATTTTCAGACTAACCGGTCCTCTCCCTGTGTAGAATGCGGTTCTTATATAAGAAATGGGCAGCGTCATACTCCTCCTCCTTTACCTTGCTTGTATCTGATTGCATAACTACTGTCTTACTTCTAGCCTAGGGTGTCAAATCTCACTCTTCAGCCTGTCATAGTTCATCATACAGTTTTCCCTTCAATTTTCTTTGATCCTGGATTCAGCTCAAATACACTATAGAATTGACTACTTATTTACATTGCAAAGAACAGTTACCAATTTTAGGCCCAATGGTGAACAGAAAAATATTTAAGCATTATTCAGTCAATTAATTACTCATTGTTTTGGAATAAAAAAATCATTGTACAACAACACCAACACCACCACCACTATTACCATCACCAACAAGAGCAGAAACACTGACAGCACAATAAAAATCAAAAGTAAAACACCCCGTCAAAGAGAAAGGGCTAATAAGAGCACACAATTTGGAAAAAAAACCCTGTATTGGGGAAGTGGAGAGTTAGTCTCTCTGGTCATACTACCACATGACACACTTGCCCTGTTCAGAATAGGAGATCTCAGTATTGGCCAACAGTGTGGATAGTGTGTGGATGGGGGGGTTCAGAAGGAGCTCAGGACTGGTGGTGAAGATGAACATTTTAGGGGATAACAGGAAAAGTTGAGCAACAGACAGCTATGGCATGGACTAGCTTCTACACCGCCTGAGTTCCTGTGTCTGCTAACGCCACTACTCTTCTCCCTCACTCGTCGTCATTCCTGCAGAGAGAGACACCGCACTGACAAAGGGACATGGACAAACACCAAGACATACACACAGAACAGAGAGACAGGCAGTCACACAAAAACACAAAGAGTGAGCGCACCATCATCAACCAAACGAAGGGAAGCAACCCCACCCACAACGTGCTATTCCATTCCTCTGTTCCGACTCATTCTCAGTTAGTAATTCATCTTTTGAGGTGATCCACGGCAGTGATTTTGCATCAGAAGACTCACTGCAATATCAGGTGATGTGAAAGGGGAGAGTATTGTTTAGCTAATTACCCTGAGGGATTATAAACTGGCCAGATTGAAAGAGCCCAACTGGGAATTTTGCCAGGGCACCAGGGAACCCCCTGCTCTTTGCGGGAAGAGAGACAGGACCTCAGTTTAATGTCTTATCTCTCCTCCAAAAGACACTGTCCCGTATAACTGGGACACTGGTCTCATACTTGGTCCAGAGGGCAAAGTGGCCCTACCACCTCACCAACACCATCACCACCAGCAACCTGGTTTTCCTGGATGGTGGCCCATGATCAAAGTACTAACCAAGCCCAGCACAGCTTTGCTTCAGCCATCAAGCAGAAGAGCTACAGGTCGGTATGGCTGCTGGCATTATATACCACAAACCAAAGAAAAGCCCCACAATGGTACAGACTGACAGACCCATGTGATCCATCCTGAACTAAGATGTGTCTGTGTGCTAAATAAAAGTGCAGTTGTTGCATTCCTCAGTGTAGTTCTATGTACACCATGACTTCCTTGCCACTCCATGTTGATGGGACGCAGCATGCTCGCAGGCTTGACCTTTTTCATACACATGAAACATTACAGTTAATATTAGGGGTGTAACAGTTCATTCAGTTCACGGTTTGGTATGTGCCTTTAATTTTATATCATTGTTTGGTATTTACCTCAGTAATTAAGTTATATGCAAAAATATAAAAAACCACCATATGAAATCATACAAATTATGTAATTTTTTAAAACAAAAGGTGAACCCACTTTCAAAGGCTATTTGTTTCCATGAAAATAAATTGAATCCCCCTGAATTAGTGTTGGAACCCATGATAGAGTTTTACTGTGAAACATTTTTCATGCAGCATGCAGCAAAATGCAGCATAAACATGGGATTTCCATCCTGGCTTATCTTATATTCACAGTGGGACAAAAACATGCTGAATTACCCAACCAAAAGGGATGGTAGACTGGTACATGTATGTTCTGTTACACCCCTAGTAGATACTCCAGGAGAGCTTTTGAATGATGCACTCTATGTACTTACACTCCCATCTCACTGAAAAAGCTATTTGTCTGGGATTTCAGAGGGTGAGGAAGCTATGAGAACAACATGAGTGAAACTTGTCCCCTTAGCCCCCATTCCTCATCCTTCAGCCACCTCAGCACAGATTGAAACCATGGCCAATGCGGCTGAAACAAATAAGTGTTGGGCTGAGCAATACTGCCTGCCGAGGGCTCCGTAGGTAGAGGACTCCAAGACATGCAGGCACATTGTTAGAATGGAAGCAGTCAAACAGTTGCATCTGACCACACAGGGGAAGAAAGAAAAGCTCAGAGGCAGAAAAGCAAAGGAAATAAAGAGAGAGGAAAAAGAGGGTGGGGATGGAGCAGAGGGAGAGAAAGAACTGAATTAAAAGAACAGAAACTTGCCAATTGTGTGAGTCTACTTTACAGAAAAAAAGGAAATGGAGAGGATTGGTGCCCTTGCCTTTTTAGTAGAAATTGGGTGGTTGTCCTTGTGATATGAGCTGAGTGATTTCCACACTGTAGTTTTAGACATTTCATCAGAGATATTAATGTCTGATGGGTCACACCTAGAACAGAACATGAGAGTTTAACACCTGACGGGAGGGCATGCAAGGGGAGGGCTGAGGGAGAGAGGAGTAAAGTCCAGGACTGGAGTGAGGTGTTGGACCTTCCCCATGGTGCCCTGTTGCTGTAGCACCCACAGAAACCAGCCTGACACTTTGCATCGCACCCGTTTCCCTACTGGCTGAGAAAGCACAGCTGCCATTATCTACGTACAAATGTGTTCTGTTAATACAAAACCAGATGTGAAACTGTTGTTGCAGATCTTTGACAAACCCATTTTTGGTTTACCTGCTTATTACTTATAATTTATGACAGCACTTGAAACCTGCTGAGGTGGACTGATCCATCAGGTAACTGGCTGTAACTGATCTAATTACTGTTAAATTGTGCACACAAGTATTTCAGATCCACTAACAAGACTTGCTCTATTGTTTGCCTTCCAATAAGTGATAAAAACATACATTTACACCAGTTTTACAGTGTCTAACAGTGTCATTAGTCTGACTGCTTACATTTTGTCCCCTTTGTGTTTTTTTGTGCAATTTGTGACCATGAATACATTATCTGAGGAATCACAGATGTAATGCAGTTACAGCTGCTTTAAACTAAATAAAACCTCTGATCAATATGCCATGTGAACAAGATGACTGGACTTGAATGTCAGCCAGACACTATCTAGCTAATTATCTGTAGATTGAAACATGTTTCGACCATATGGTGAGTGCCCGTTTGTACAGGTGGCTCCTAAGCACCCAGGGATGCTGGTGTGTGTGCTGCTGGCAGTCTGTCTCACCTGGGGTCGCTGTTTTTAGGGGGCTGTAGAAGCTTGCTGCTCTCCATGGGAATTTGGACAGAGGACTTGTCCTCCTCCCTCCCCTCATCCCCTCTGGTTGCCAGCATTGTTTCAGCCTCCTGTAGAAAACAGCAATGGTGCAGTTGTCTGCATCCCACAGCTGGACACGGCTCCTGTGATTCCTGCGTTACCTCTAGGCTGAATTTGTTTGGTCGTGGCATTCTCTTAATCAAGCTGTGTATCCAGCTGACACTGACAAAAGGGACACTTAAAAACAACAGAATGGCTGCCCGTCATATTTTGCATACAGCTAACAGTCCTTACTGAAATATAACAGTATGTGGACAGTCACGAACAGTAAGAAGACAACACAGTCATGTATCTAGTTTTCTGGTTTATATTAAGTCCAGGATTGGGTGCTGGAAGACAATGTTATGAATCATTTGAGGTCGGCTCACTTGTATTTCTAGTGGATTCAGTAGTTTGTCTAAGAGGATATTAATGGGGCTAAATAAGCTGTACCTCCGCGGCCTTCTTAGAGTCGTCATCAAGCTTTTTCTTCTTGCTCTCAGGCATGAGGTCATCCAGGTAACTGAGTTCTCTTTCGCTAAAGCACAGGTCCAGCAGCTTCCGGATGAACACCAAGGCGAGCACCTGGTGTGAGGGAACAGAAACGCAGCCTATCTGTCTGTCCAGCTCTCTGCCACATTACCTGTCTCTACCTGTCCCACCACCACCTGCCCACCTGCCCACAACGACTCTGCCTGGATGCCTGTATCTGGGATGGCCAGACAGCCATTGTGTATCTCCCGTGTAGGTAGTTCTCAGGACTGAAGGTACTGGAACCCTGTCTGTTGTTGTTTTAAATCATTTCTTTTTAAATTATTATGATCAACCGAAGAAGATACACATGTAACCTATTATTATTATTATTATTATTATTAAAACCACATTATTCAGCCATTTCTAGATAAGTGAAATGAAGTCATATATCTTCCAACACATTTCAGCCTTGGCTTTGAGTCAAGGTGAGGCAATTGCTGTAATGAGGAGGGTGACTCCCCTGAGGACATCCTCAAAAAAGGAAAATAAACAACAGAGAGAGAACAGTGGAGAAGGGGAGGGGTGGGGTGACATGATGTATAAACATTGCTGTGTCATTTTTAAACTCTGAAGTTTAGCAGGTTCAGATTATTATGTGAACGAATGTCTAAAAAGTGCCTTCCTCAATCTTTGTTTAAAACTCCAGTCATTATTAATGTTTAATGATATTGCTAGAGCTCCCTGGAAAACATATTGAGTATGGTTATTGATTGTATTGTTATTTTAATGGTAGTCAGTCTCCAACCTTCTTACGTAATTTCATCTCTAGAATTATAAACAAGGATTTCCAAACAGTGCTACTTCGATCCAAAGAAAAAGAGATTGCAAAATGCATTTTGGGGTATGTTTGAAACTTTACATTACTGTAGGGGAAACCAAAAAATTTTAACTTCTAAATTAGCTTCTTATACAGTAGCTTCATAAAATGTGTGGCTCCTCTGTGTGGATTACAGCAATGATAAATGTGAGAAGCATCCACAGATAAAATGGCAGGTGAATTAGGCTACATTTTTTTCCCCTTCCCGTGCCTAACTACATCGTGAGCTTAGCTAAACTCAGTTTGATACGTGTCACATGCAATGTTCTGTCTTATCTGTAAAACATACCAGTGGTCAGATTTACATTATAGACTTAAATAGAAAAGTGCATTTCCTGAAGAAAATGCAGAGTGTGCTTGCAACCCGGCAGCAAAAACGTGGTAACGTATATGAGACGATCGCTAGGTTGTGGCTAAGTGGCTGCTAGGCTGTTGCTATGTGGTTGCCAGGGTGTTAGTAGGTGGTTGCTAGGCTGTTGCTAGGTGGTTGCTAAGGTATATAAGGTGGTTGCTAGGGTGTTGCTAGGTGGTTAGTACAGCGTTGCTAGATGGTTACTAAGGTATATGATTTGGTTGCTAGTGCATTGTTGGGTGGTTGCTAGGGTGTTGCTAAGTGGTTGCTAGGGGGTTGCTAGGGTAAACAATATGGTCGCTGGGCGTTGCTTGGGCGTTGCTGGGTGGTTGCCAAAGTGTTGCTAAGTGGGTGCTAGGTGGTTGCTAGGGTGTTACTAAGTGGTTGCTAGGCGGTTGCTAGTGTAAACAATATGGTTGCTAGGGACTCACCCACCCTTGGTGAGTGTTGGGTCACATGACCCAAAGCAGCATATCAGGTCCCATGGCTATTGAAATTAATGGGAGGATGGAAGGATGAATAAATGAGTAAAAGATGAGTGTGGGGTCAGTATGGCTTTCCATGAGTGTTGGGTGGCATGACATGAGCCAGCATGTGAGGTACTGTGACTGTAGGCCAAAAGGTTACCGTGCGGTAAGGCTTTGAAAAATGGTTTGAAGTCAATGGGAGGATGGAGGGATGAGCAAACCACAAAAAGACGAGTGCAGCTCAGTATGGCTTTCAGTGAGTGTTGGGTGATTTGGCCCGAGGCAGCATATGTGGTACAGTGGCTGTCGGGCCAAAGGTGACCGCGCAGTAAGATCTTAAAAATGAACTGAGGTGAATGGGAGGATGGAGGGACAAGTGAACGACAAAAAGATGAGTGCGGGTCAGTATGGCTTTCAATGAGTGTTGGGTGGCATGACCTGAGCCAGCCTGCGAGGTACTGTGACTCTAGGCCGAAAGGTGACCGTGCGGTAAGACTTTGAAAAATGAAATGAAGTCAATGGGAGGATGGAGGGATGAGTGAACAACAAAAAGATGAGTGCGGGTCAGTATGGCTTTCAATGAGTGTTGGGTGGCATGACCTGAGCCAGCATGCGAGGTACTGTGACTCTAGGCTGAAAGGTGACCGCACGGTAAGACTTTGAAAAATGAATTGAAGTCAATGGGACGACGGAGGAATGAATAAATGAGTAAAAAAAACTGATTAAAAAAATGACAAAAAGATGAGTGCGGGTCAAGACGGTCTCGCATTGCAAGCACACTAAATATAAGTTCTGACACCACCCAGTTACTACTGTGGATCCCCTTGGATCCCCCCTCCTCTCGCGCTGAAAGCAGTACCATCATGGGGAAGATGATGGCGGCAGGTGAAGTCTTGATCACCCACAGCAGTACCAGGCAGGTCAGCTGCGTCAGCGTGAACAGGTGAACTTTGCGTAGGGGCACGTGCCGCAGGTAGATAAAGTCTGGCTGGTGCTTGGCTGGCATGCCAAACAGCTTCAGGCGATCAAAAAACTGAGAATGGAATAAAGAGAAACAGCTCAGTTACTCAGTAATACTCCTATATTCCTGAGTAATAATACTATTGGCAGTGCAAACATTAATTTCCTCTCTGAGAACCAATCATGTAATATTGCTAGTGAGGTTATTTTGAATTCAGATTTATTCAGAAATACAATTTTTGCTTAAATATATGATACGATATAATACATTTCCATAAATGGAAATAGATGGGGCAACAGTGTAGAATAGTGGTAAGGAGGAGGACTGGTAAGCGAAAGGTTGCCAGTTTGATTCCCCACTGGAGCACTGCTGTTGTACCTTTGGGAAAAGTACTTAACGAACAATTGCCTCAGTAATTATCCAGCTGCATAAATGTATAACATGTAAAAAATTGTAACCTATGTAAGTCGCTCTGGAAAATGGCATCTGCTAATTGCCAGTAATGTAATGTAATGTTGGTGGAGAACCACAGCTGCTCCTATGTGTGTACACCATGTATTATACCTAGTAATGTACCAAAAATATATTACAAAATATCAATTTAAATCAATAATATTTAGAATTTTGTTGCATACAGAAATGACTATGAAATAGACTTTTATAATAATCCTAGAGCTATGCAGCTGCTAGAGGAATAAGGAAGAGTATGTCTCTCACCATTACCACAAATACTACTTCAGGGTGATCTATTTCCATGGAGAAATTACACTGTAATATGCTATTGGGCCAAATACAAGGTGTCTATTATTTTTTAAAAGGATGCTGACCCACCTCATATTCAAACCATTACCATAATATTACTTCTTCATATCTCCATTATATATGTTGAATGGTAGTTACTCTTCATCCTTGGTGAGTGAGTGGTGAGTGCTCCAAATGTAAGAATCTGCCTAGAAGAGTGGTTTTTCAGTTTATATTCTAGTATGGTACACAGCAAAGTACCAAGGAGTGAAGAGTGTGGAAAGCACTTCCCATTTTGTGGGAGATGTTTGAAAACTACTAGAGGTGCTAAGTGCAAAGGCACTGCAGCAACAAGGATATTTACTGAACACAAAGAGAGCAGAGACTGTAAAATATTCGTGCTCCTAATATCTGTGCTTTACCTGGATTCCCTTAAGAGATGAGGCCCCCATGTACAGGAATACTCCATAGAGAACCGGCATGGGAATGAACTATAAAACACAAACATGCGTGCAGATACACATTCACAGACACACATACAACAGGCAACACCTGTAAGTTAATGGGAGACCTCATAGGCATTGCTGTATTGCATGTGTTTGCAGGTATTCTGGATAGTCAATGTGCTGCTATGAACAGTGGGTACATGGAGACATCAGTGCCCTTAAATCAACACCTTATGAATTGTTTTTTTTTTCTGAAACCGCATTGTATAATTATGGATAAGCTACCCAGTAGACAGTAGAGTTTTGGATGGTAAAATATGTTTCAATTTTACAAGCCACCTATACCTGGAATTGCTTATGGCCATGCCACCTTGTAGATGCCTGACCTCATCTGATCTTTGAAGCTAAGCAGGGTCGGGCCTCATTAGTACTGGGGTCAGAAACCTTGAAAACCTTGGTGCTAGCATACAGGACAGTGAATGGGACAGTCCTCTCATACCTACAATCAGTCTGGGGAAAATGAGGAAACTGAATGTCCCATCCCAATGGGGTCACTCCTCTCAGACAGGATGCCTGTCTGTACTGGTCCCCCAGTGGTGGAATGAACTTCCCATAGGGAAGCACAGCACAGCAGAATAATTGGCCATCTTCCAATGCAGACTGAAGACCCACCTCATCAGACTGAATCTCAGTTCCATCTCAATACCCCACCCCCTAACACCTGCTACTTGTATTACTTACTGTTTATTTTAAATGTAGTATCACAATATGTTATGGATTCTGGGATCTAGTGACTGTGATATATGGCAGTGTATGCACTTGGCTTCCCTTTCTAAGCTTTCTAAGTTTCTAAGCTGTCTAGTGAGGTTGGAACAAGTTAACTTGTGGTAGGGTTTAAATAGTGTTATGCTCACACTCACTGGCCTGGGAGTATTGTTGACCTGGTCAGACACTGTTGCTCATTATACTTGAATTGACACACTTCTATTCTCTCATGCTGGAAGTTGCTCTGGATAAGAGCATCTGCCAAATGAATGTAATGCAATGTAATGCAATGTGATGCAATACTTATGTGAATATCCTGCAAACATTCCACGCGGTGTCTGTGGCAGGATTGGCCTGTGACAGAGTGCACCCATATGTACAGAAGAGGCGTTCACTGACCCGAAGCACAGTGGTCATAAAGACAGAGCAGCCCATCAGCAGGAAGATGACCAGGCCAGTGAGGCGCTGCTCACGGATGCCAAGGAAGCGTGGCTGCTCCCCTGGGGCGGAGCTTTCCGACTCCAGCTTCAGGCTGTTCACATGGGAGATGGATAGCACAGTGGCGGCCACAAACCAGGGCAGCCCCATGATGGAGCACACAGCCAACATCACGCCCACCATCAGCAGGTCCAGGTGGTACCCACAGCCTTTCTGCACAAGGAAAAAGGGGTATTTGAGAGCCCATGGCTATGTCAACTATGGCTATGACAATGACAATCACATAGCAGACCACCTATTATTTTGTGAATCATCAGCAGTATGGGAAGCTGTGGCAGTAAGGAGTGGTCTACTTTGCCTTTGCCTTCAATTGTCATTGAATTTCAGCAGGTATACCTAACTGACCCTGAACCCATAACTGCAAAAGGTTGTGTCCCTTACATTTTGGTATGTTTTATTGAGGTAAAATGGTACAGCTGCTAATACCTATTTTTTGTATCTAGGGCACAAGGCTAGTGTTATTAGAGGACCATTAACATATGGTGTATGTCTATTGGCATTCTTCACATGTTTTCTGCCACTTGATGATAACGAAATACAGATGTTTTCCCAAAAACAAAATTTGCCAGTTTTACAAAGCATAAACTTCCATAGGTACCCATTGGTAACATGCTTCAGTTAAAAACTCCAATATGCCAGCCAAACATGAAGGAATGACATTTAGCATTATAAAAAAACAACAACAATGAAGCATAGAGCCAATAAGCTTGGCACACATATCCTTAGTACCATAACACACATTTCACTTCTGCTCCACATGCTACACTTTAGCTTTTGTACTTACACCCAACTTCTGTCTACTTTCTAATATTCAGCACTCCTGTTAACAGCAATTCCAACACAGCTCCTCACCAAAAGCTTGTGCTCCTTGCGGTTGATGATGACAGCAGTGATCTGCTGATCCATGAAGATGAGAATGGTGCAGAGCAGGGCTGGGATGGAAGCAGCTAGGACTGTCCACCAGGGGTTTCGGCCGATCGGGTTAATGATCCAGCCTCGGTCGTCTCGGGTTGGCTGCAGATACAGAACCACAATCGGGAGAGCTACCATAGTCAATGAAGAAAACAAGCAGCAGCTCAACACAAGCACCGCAAGGCCTGCTTAACACAAATTCACTTCCATTCAGATAAACTGGACTCACAACATAAGATGTCCAATACTGACGCATTATACTCTATTCTCGACTGGTACTCCTACCTTGAACTTGCTGGGCACCTGTAACTTCTGAGAGGGGATCCCAATGATATAGTCTATAAGGACCATGATGACTATAGTGAGGAAAACTGCAAAGTCACTGATTGTGGACCGTACCTGAAAAAAGCAGAACCAACTTCAGATCAATGTATTAGGCCTCCAATGTCAACTCTGCATGCTCGACAATGGACTTTCAACTAGTGACTCAACATATGATGTCGAATCTACAAAATTACTTCACTATCTACATGCATAGTGAAGTAATTAAGGTTTGTTTTCAGATGAGTAGGTGGTGCTGGCACAGACACAAGGAGAAGACAAGAACATATAGTACTCCTCTAACATTGACTATCCAGCAGGCAAGTGGATTACCCTTGTGGGGAAGTAGTGGCTAGTCTTGAATCGTTTCAGAAAGCTGGACATGAAGAAAGTGGAGAAGAAGAGGATGGCTGACCAGAAGAGCACATCAGGGGTATAGGGACCATGTTGTCCACATGCTGTCCCCACAAACTGGCCCTGTAGCTCTAAACACTCCTGCATGCACACAGTGAGAAAGGCTGCTTTATTAGGCTGAGCAAAAATTAGTGTGCTGGAAGTATATAGACCTTAGTGATAATTGTTGCTATTGTCGCATATGTACAATAAAACAATTAATGTATCCTTAGGCTTTGCTACTGTTTTTCATCCAGATGCTCAACCAGTGTTATTTGCGGTTTTGTACTTGTGTTCTAGTTTTTCTTGTCATAGGTATTGCCTTGTAAGTTGCTCTGGATAATACTGTCTACCACATAATAAAAATAATAAATAAAGTCCAGAACTATGGGTTGTAGTGCAAGTTACCGAGACGGTGAGGTTGGTCCAGGGCACGGCGGAGGCGGAGATGTTTCTCTGGTTCCAGTACTCCAGAGTTTTGTTGCTGGGGCTGTCTGGTTCAGCACACCTACAGCTGGGAGGAAGACCACCGAAAGACCGTGTGAGATCCCCCTGTCTTCTGTGTGTCTAATACAGCAGGGAGTGGATGGCTGTATGTTTATAACTAACAGCATTGTTTTTTTCCAGTGCCACTGATTTGTATGCAAGTAAAGGACGTGATGCCCTAAGATGGACCCCGGGTTTGAGATCAAGCAAGTCATCTGCTGACAATGACCAGAATCCCACAATGGCAGAATGTATTGCCCAGTGATAGGGGAGGGTAGGTCAGCCAGGGCTTCCTCATCTCACTGCTCTCAGGCTCCCTGTGATTCATCAGGGTCCTGCGAGTTGCTCGGATGACGTCAGTGAAGTAGCGCCTATGCTCCACTTGGCACCCACTTAACCGCGGTGTTCTGTGGGACTTGTAGTGTGAAAAATACCAATTGGCTGCATGTGGGCGTATCAGAGGATTACATCTGTCTTGCATCAGTGCCCCTGCATGACTGCAGACGTCACAGTGAGACGAGCTTAATGTACAATTAGTGTTTCCAAACAGTGTCACATAAAGGGGAGGGGCATTAAGTGGAAACAGTGAGAGAGGACTCACTAGGAAAGCGTGAGCTGATCCAGCTGGCTGTGAGTGTTGATAGGGTAGAGCTCGCCCAGGTGCACCAGCTTCTCCAGGGCCTCGTAGATGAAGATGAGGCAGATGAGGGCAGCGAAGGCTTCCTCTGTGAAGCGAGTGATGTAGCACACCAGCGAGCTCGCATCAGTGGCCACCAGCACCAGGCACAGTGCCGCTGTCCAGAGCCCAATGCATGTGCGCAAGGACAGATACGATAGGTCATAGTCCCTGTGTGGGTGGGGAAAAGAGGCAGGGGGACCGCAGGGGGATTCATGGTACCACATGAAAGGGAAGAGATGGTGGGGTACAATGAGCAGGGTATAAGTGGTGAAGAAAAAAGAAGCAAGACAGAGGGGGTGGGGGGTTAAGCAGTTGACCAAATATGGCTTAGCTCATATTAGAAAACAAATTACACCAATTTCAAAAATGAAGGAAAGACAGCACTGACTTGCAGAACTTGAAAAGGATCTTCTCAAAGACCAGGACAGGCCCTGTGCTCCCTAGGATAGTGAGAGGTTGACCCGCAAAGAGAGAGTAGGCAATGCCAGTCATGGAAGCTCCCAGCAGGGACTCGATGGCGCTCTGTTTCAAACACAAAAGCAAACACACACACACAAACATACACAGGCACACAACACATTGAGAGGTGAAAGATGAATAGCTTGTCATACATAAGAGACTTTGGGTAGTTGATTTCATTCCGTATTTCCATGCTCATGCTGTGATGATATATTAAGCTCTCTGGATGAGAAAGATGGTATCGGCCTCAAGAATCAATCTACGTTTGAAGGTTCTCATATGTGTTCTGCTATCTGGGGGAAGTGTGAGCTTAGTGGCAGTGCATAGATATCTAGCATATGTGTAGATTCCCCATGTGTGTGCATTCCTGTCTGCATGCATTCCATGTGTGTGTATGCATTCCCATGTGTGTGTGTGTGCATTCCCATGTGTGTGTGTGTGCATTCCCATGTGTGTGTGTGTGCATTCCCATGTGTGTGTGTGTGTGTGCATTCCCATGTGTGTGCTTGTCCAGTTCCATGTGCATGTGCATTCCCATGCATTTCCATGAGTGCAGAGTGTGCTTACAATGCGGCCTTCAGTGGCCTCCCCCAGCAGCCCACCAAAGGTGATGACAGGAGACATGCAGGCGCAGTACAAGAACAGAAAAGAAGCCACACACTGCAGGCTCAGGCCGTCCCGAAAGTCACTCAGGTAGAAGGGAGCCTTCCGTTTTACATCCAGGATCAGGCCTCCAAACAACCTGCACACAAAGCCGGATGGAATAAAGAGACAGAAAAAACGTAATGCTCTGGAGTTGTGGTCTGCAGCTTTAGCCCTGAGGGTTGCAAGTTCAAATTCTATTTTCACCCTTCTGCTATACATTGCTATTGTCTTGAGCATTGATCCAGCTATCTAGCTGTGTAAATGGTTTAAATAATGTATATAATGTAAAAAAGGTGTGCTTGTATGTCACATGCATTTACTAAGCAAATATTTAATCATTAAGTCAAACCAGTGATCATTAAGTAAAATGACTATTAAGTAATCACTAAGCAAATCGTTAATCATTTAATCACAAAACGAATGGAATGAGATTCTCAAGGTAGCTGACAGCAGTGAGGATGTACATAATGGTGACGTCAAAGCACTGAAGACAAAGATTACACACTCTCTGATGATGAAGAGGAGGGGGTGGGGGTTGACCTACCTGCCGGTTCTCTGCAGTTCTGGGCCATGGTACTCCCCCTGTGACTCTATCTCCACCTGGCAGGCCATCCCATTGGGCATTCCAGGCATCTTCCTCTTCTCCTGCATAGACAGCAGCTCAGTCAGAAAGCACCACCTGGCTGACACAGCCAGCACCGCCTGGCTGACACCCAAGAAGGAGAGGGCTCACCTGGGAAGGAACATTCTTTGGGGGCTCAATTCGGATGGAGGGATCCCACTCTCCAGGAGGCAAAACGGTCACCTGGTCCAGGAACTCGTCGATCCCTGCCAAAAGGTCACTGCGATCCTTAGCCTTGTAGGCCACATCATGGAAAATCTGAGGGATGGAGAAAGGGAACAAATGAATAGAGTTTACGATGCAGGCAAGTACATTTGCAGGTGAGATATTCCAGACTATACAGAGTGAAAAATGACTAACGGGCATATTTACAAAAGGCTTGCAGTGGGTAGAGGGCCACAGAAATCGCTTGCAGTAAGCAAGTATTATGGGTTTTGATCTGTTATTAGCATGAGAGAAGATGGCATTTCAGCTAACTGCAGCCTAACATTTATGCAGTCCGTTTTGAGTCATGTATATGCAGTAAGGATGCTGTTATGTGTTGTGGTAAAAATATTGGTAGGGCCTCTGTAAAAGAATAACATCTCATCAGAATATATAGCCGCACAATTATGACAAGGGGTTTAAGGTAATGATGCTTTAAATATGTTTAAGAATGTCCTTTAGATCAAAACATTTGTTTCCTGTGAGTGGTGCAAGTTAAAACACAGATTTCTCCTTCAGATGGACATAAACATTATAGTATGCTTTTCTACTTCAATGGGGAATCATGTGTGGCAGTAATCGGCTCTCTACATTATAGATCAGAGTGTTAAAGCACTTAGCCCCACCTGCTCCTTAAAGACTACTGGCTTGCTCTTCGTTCCATCCATTGTTAAAAGTGTTTTTCTGTTTTCAACAGCTGCTATTTCAACGGAATGAACTCTCTGCTATCAGATTCAGATTCATTACCTAATCAATATCATGCTTTTCTAATTAGGCAAATCTGTATCTCTTAAGATACCTTACGATTTTTTCCCTCCCTTCCCTCTCATGTGTATCCCCCATTGGTTGACAGTAGTTTACCCACCATTTTCATTCACTTGGTCAAAACATACACAAATAATGAATTTTATTGTTGGAACTTAAAGTGAGAGATATACATCTGATGTCTGTGGCTAACATCATTAATATAGTAGTTATTGATAAATATGCTGAAGATACAAAAATGGCTTGTACGAGGAGTAGCTCAATTAAGCAGCTACAAATAAGCTCTTCAATAAATCTTGATGTTCCTTTATGTTCATCATAAATGTCTGGTTAGTTGTTACCTCGTCAGTCATGATGGTGGCCATGGAGCGGCCAATCTCATGGTACTGCTGGGCTTTTCCATCTGGGCCCAGGAGAATGAACATGAACCTACAACACATTAAATTGCAGCTGTTCTGTCAATAAATATAGGTACATTCTCTTATTGTATGCTAGTGCTTCCAGATTTTACAGGCCTTGCTAAATCATCAGTGATTGAATATTTTAAATAACATTAGATTTATTCATTCAGATATTTTTTGTCTACAGTAGAGTCACTGTCTATCTCCTACCGCAGACTGAAAAGCCATCTGTTCAAACTGCATCTTGGTTCGACTAACCGCACAATCTGACCATTCATACGAAATTTCGGATATTGTATCCTATAATAATGTTTTGTCATTTGAACAGCTTAAAAACAAATTTAGCTTAAGAGACAATGAAATATTTAGATATTTACAACTGAAAAGCTGGTTATTACAGAATTTTGTGTTAAACTATGATGTGGAACCAATATCTATTGAGAAGTTAATTATGAACACTGGAGAAAAAAATAAATTGATAGGTAAGGTATACAACTACTTAATAGGAGCACAAGTAGATAATTACTCCTTGCAAAAAATATATGATAACTGGAATAAAGATCTTAACATCACAGATACAAATATAAAATGGAAAAAATGTCTGTATCTAACCAACAAAATCACCATTAATGAAAATCTGCGACTTACACAATATAAGCTTATGACAAGAATATATTATACTAAAGTTAAAACACAAATTCGACCCCTCCTCTTCTGTTTTGTGTGTAAAATGTGGTTCTCATGAAGACATCTTGATACATGCTTTCTGGAAATGTGAAAAAATTAAAAAAGTTTGGCTTGAAATTCAGAAGTGGATGACTAATATTTGTAAAACAGATTAATTTAACACCCACGTGATGCATTTTCCAGAGGACAGACAATTTGAGGTACCCTATTGGGTGGCAGGTTCTGTACTCCTCCGTGGTGTAAAAAAAAAAAAAAAAAAAAAAAAAACTTATTTTAAAGCATTGGAAATATGTACAGACCCCATCCATGCAGGCATGGAAGGGAATGATGAAATATTATTTAACTAGAGAAAAGACAATGTCTGAGGACAGAAATAAAAGGGAACAATTTAGTAGAATATGGCATGATATACAGTGGATATAAAAAGTCTACACACCCCTGCTAAAATGGCAGGTTTTTGTTGTGTAAAAAAATGAAACCAAGATAAATCATGTCAGAACCTTTTCCACCTTTATAGTGAAATTGCAACCTATATATTAAAGTGAAAAACAATAAGAATACAATACAAAGACAATAGTATTGTCTTTACAGTGTTCCATGGTATATTCAATGCCTTGGAAATTTTTTTGTAACCCTCTCCTAATTGATGTTTTTCAACAATGAGATCCCGTACCTGCTTTGTAAGCTCTTTCCGGCCCATGGCTTTTCCAGTTGGATGTTACCAAGAAGATGTCAGAAAAATCCTATAGGAACAGCTGTACTTTATTTGGGGTTAATCAGTCACTTTAATTGATGGCAGGTATATACTAATTAGTATTTAACATGAGTCTGAATGTGATTGGTTGATTCTGAACACTGCCACATTCCCAATTATAAAAGGGTGTGCACACTTATACAACCAGGTTATTGTACATTTTTTATTTTTCATTTTTTTTCTCTAAAATGATTCTTATTGTTTTTCACTTTAATATATAGGGTGCAATTTCACAATAAAGGTGGAAAAGGTTCTGACATGATTTATCTTGGTTTCATTTTTTTACACAATGAAAACCTGCCATTTTAACAGGGGTGTGTAGGCTTTTTATATCCACTGTATATGAAGCCTTATAATCAAAGGTTAGAAAGAAGCGGGGAACAGGTGGGGGAACCACAGGAAGAAGAACCATGTGTACATGTATATGTGTGATTGTGAGTGTGTCTTATGTGTGTGTGTTGATATATGTTAAAGCAGGGGCGGAGCCGATGGCTCATTGCAGAGGGGGCGAGGACCTGTAGTGGGCCCTTATACAGCCTATTACAGGCTGTATGGAGATGCAAGATAGATCCAAGGAGAAACCGTTCCGGAAGGGCGGAAATGCGGATTAGGTGTTAAAAACTGCTGTGTCTTTTGTTATTTGTTATTGTCTTTACTTTGGCACTCATTGCACTGTTTTTGAATTCAGTTCTTGTTAGTTGCCCTACACCCTGTAGTTGTATAAATTAGCTAGTACTGCCTCCTCAAACAGACTTTGCTCTCAGCTGAGAACTGCTGTCTGTACACATCCTGTACACATCCTGTCCCCGTACTGTCACTACACTTACTGTATGCACTTTTGTACGTCGCTTTGGATAAAAGCATCTGCTAAATAAATAAATGTAAATGTAAATGTAGGTGTGCTATGTCAGCACACCTCGCTACGTGAGACCATTTTTAAAAACCGCGGCTCCGTCAGCAGTGACGGCAATGGGAAATAAAACAAGACAGCCGGTGATCGCCTAGTTCCTACTTTGGGACACGAACAGAGGGTGTAATTTTTCTGTTTGTACACTTACACAAGGATACCTACTGGACAGCCAATAAAGTTTTCTGTAACTCTATTGTGTCTCTGCTCATTCAAATAAATATCGCAGCTCCGTCAGCAGAGGTGGCCATGGGAAATAAAAAGTAGCCGGCGATCCCCAAGCTCGTGCTTTGGGACTCAAACAGGGGGCCTAATGGTTTTGATCGACCCCTAGCTAAGTTTCTCACCCTGGGAGGATGCTAGCTGTAGCAATGCCATGCTTCTCTCTGCTTCCAGTGGGGCGTGAGACCGTTTTTAAATAGCCTACCGCGGCTCCGTAAGCAGTGACGGCGATGGGAAATAAAACAGCCGGCGATCGCGTAGCCCTAGTTACTACTTTGGGACTCGAACATAAAGCGTAATTTTTCTGTTTGTACATTTACACAAGGATACTGGACAGCGAATAAAGTTTTCTGTAACTCTATTGTGTCTCTGCTCATTCAGAATAAAATATTGCGGCGAGAAACTATAGCTAGGGGGCGGTTGAAACCATTACGCCCTCAGTCTGACTTTTTATTTTTTGCCGCAATCAAGATACACAAACAAACTTTATTCAAAATATTCAACTAAACAACAAAAATGCATGTTCAGTCAGGCAGATTGGGCCCAAGGTGGGCCCCTTTGTAACTGGAAGAACCCTGGGCCCGGGGCAGCCACAATGTCTGCCCCCCCCGCTCGCTCCGCTACAGTGTTAAAGCTAAGAGGGGTGGAGATGGGGCAGGGGTATGTGGGGTTTTGTAAATGTAAAGATGTGTTGTTCTGGTGAACTAGTTGCATATGTATGTCTTTTGTTGTTATTATAACCAAAACCCAATAAACATAATTATAAAAAAAGAAATTCTCAAATATATCTGCTAAATAAAAGCACTGCCTCCAACTCCCTCTGGCACCTATTATGACACTTTGCAGAACGCTGTATGCTATGTTATGACTCCTACTGGTGGTTCTGATACTGGTGATTTGGCATCATCTCTGCTCTTAGCCCAACCTTCTTGTATGCACTTTTGTAAGTTGCTCTGGATAAGACAGTGTGCTAAATGACTAAATGTAAATGTAATGAGTTATGCTGAAGGACAGGGAGCGATAGTCTAGTTTGAGCACTGGCATAGTGGAGGAGAGACAGTCTGGTGCAGAGAGGGTACCTGGTGGGTATGGGGACCTCAGTCAGCCCAGACAGCAGCACTGCAGGGGACAGACGAACAAAAGCCACGATTGGCCTCTCTAGGAAGTCCAGTTCACCCACAAGAACATTTGAGGCTTCTGCCCCCATGGGGATCTTCTTCATGAAATGAGTGTCCACCTGTAAGAAGAGGAAGATACAGCTCTAACACGTACAACATGGTACATGATCCCTTCCCCTCACATGCACAACAAAAAGAATATGCCACACATACTAGCAACATACCAAACTGACATGCCAATCACATTAAAACATGCAGAATTAGAGCACATCTATGCTCTCAATAAGACTATCGTCTTTTAAGCCTGCCCCATCATGCTTTTAGGAAACAAAACAGGGAGCTAACTTGCTATACAAGCAATTTTGCATTAATACATACATATTCACTCCTGTGTTTAAGCATATAAAGTTTTATAAGAAAGGTTGTGTAAGTTGTGTATATTTAAATCCAGATTCAATGGGGCTCCTGAGTGGGTCAATAGTTAAGGTGTTCGTCTTGAACATGTGCTGAGTCCTACCACCCTGGATTGATCCCAGCCTTATCATCAGCACAACACTGTCCCCCTAGGAGCCCAGTGGCAGAGCAATCTGGCCTTGTTCCACCAGGACTAAGGGTGGGTACGCCAGCAAGGGCTTCCTCATCTCACCACCCTCAGGCGCCTGGTGTTTACCTGAATGACCTCAGTGAAGCTGCACCTATTCCCCAGTAGCACATGGACCAACTATTTGTCTCAAAATTGCAGAAGTGTCATGCCTTGGTTGAGACAATAACCAAGGAGAAAAGCCAAACTCCTGTCTCAGCAATTACTTATATATCTTCCATACAGAATCGACAGAGCTGTATGCGCCCTTAAGCACAGATAGATCCTAAACTATGTATCATGCAGGGTGCTAGGATGTTTCCTCCCCATCATGCAACCCTGTCTGGAATCGCCAATTGTACATCAGGCTCAAGTCACTCCAGCAACCTGTGAAGCAGGATGAATGAAATCCTGCCAATACACCGGCATGCAGTCAATGGCTATTTTTTCACACTACAGTGCAGTGGGCACACATTGGAGCACTGGCACTACTCTACACTACAGTCATCCAAGCAAGTTGCTGGCATCTGACAATTCACAGGGTACCTGAGAGCAGTGAGATGAGGAGACTCAGGCTGACCTACCCACCCATACCCCTGGCAGAATAAAGCCAATCTGTTCCACTGTTGTGGGCTCCTGGTTACTGTGGGCTTATAACACGACTGGGATTGAACCCAGGCCATGGACTAAGCCTACACTCAGGATGGGTGCCTTGGCGAACCACTCAGGAGCCCCATATATCCTATATTTGATTCTTTTTGGTAACTTGTCGTTTTCATCAAGGATTCAAATAAAGTATTTGAATGTGTGTGTTGGCAGAGACACCTTGCTACGATCCACTTGGCAGTTGTCCAGGGTAATGCCATTTTTGACCTCCACGTTGGCTGGTGGAGGCTGGGGAGAGACAGCTTGGCCTTTTGAAAGGAAAAGGGAGGAGCATCACAAGCAGATCAGAAAAGGGAAACCTCACTGCCATTATCAGACACAGAAGCACAATAGCAACAATTAACATGCACGTGCTTGCTCAAAATAAACACAACATTCTCCCAGTAAGTAAGTCACTAGATGTCAATATGCTGTGAGACAGATGTGATGTGACAGAAGTGATTATCCAGTTGATTAAGTAAGATCATCTCCTAGCAGAGTGCTATGTCAATTCACCATTGTCTCTCTTTCTTTGGATCATGAGCAATGAACTGACAGAAAAAGAGAGAGTTTTATACTCTTAGATACTGTTTGAGAAATGGGCTCAGCTCATGAAGAAAAGTACTCTCATGCAGTCTATGACTAAATCACATGGGGTGCACAAAGGGAAGTTATCACTATCAGTGTAACTGCAGGGCTCTTTAACTTCTAGCTGGGGTAACTGAAATGTCCTGCTGTTTCTGTCCTGCTGCCTGCCTGTCTCCCCAGCTGCTTCACTCTCTGTCTGTAAGTCTGCCCCACTCTCCTCAGGCCTCCTCACCAGTCTTGTCCATGGTGTGGGGTTCAGATGGCTTCCGTCCGGCGTCAGCAAAAGAGCGCACCATTGGGATAAGGTTGTTCCTCTTTTTTTCATTTTGATGGTGGTGCCTCTTCAGCAACGCCTCCCGCACCTTCACTCGCACACTCTCATCCAGTGCTCCCTCCTGCTGGTCGAGCACCATGTCTGCAAGGGACACATCAGACACATAGTGACATGCCTCAGCCCCGTGCACCACCGAGAGCCATGACTGAAAACATGGTGCAGAGGTGGCCCACTTCCCCTAGGTGCAGCCTGAGGTAACTGCTCAGAAAGAATGCTACAAAGGATCATCTGAAATAGTTAGTGCTTCCAATAATTCACTAAATACATATCACTTTACATCCTGTGTCATCAAATACAATTACTTTGGATATTACATGATCATGGACTACTTGAAAATGACACTGTGAATAGTATTACGCAAAGAACAAATGATTATGGCAATTATTATGGAAATTCTCTTCAGCCCACACATGGCTTCACACCTCCTTGACATACTGTCATACACAGTCAGGGGAGTTCCTGTGCCAGGGCATCTGAGGCAGTCTTAAGAGCATTTCAGAGCTCCCAGCACATTCCCAGGGTCTTGCTTGACATTGCCTGGTTGCAGTTTGGCCCCAAAAGCTCTCAGTGGCATGTGAATGTGATGACTAACTCATTATTTCAGTTACTTCCCCCTGCACCTTCTCACCACTTGTTCAAAAGTAAAAAAGATTCCTCTTCACTTAAACTCAATAGCTAACAATATAATATAAATAATTTCTCTTCAAAAGGGACAGGTTCCTTCCATGACAATTTGTGGTCCCAGAAGCTACTTTCAAAGTGACACTCACACTACTGGAGTAGAAGAGAACTCCAGACTTCTCTTTGGCCTCAAGTTCATACAGAGTGCACTCTGACCTATCTGCAGCTCTGTGAAGAGCTTCTGGATATTACACCAGTGTGTGGCTATACTGCAACAGCAAAGGACTGCAGTATTTCAACAAAGCAAGACATCAGCAGAACTGACATCAGACTGTGCAACTGTCATGTGGGGTGAAAAACACTGATCTGCTTGATCTCATTTAGGAAAAAATAGAAAAGCATTGTCTTGTGTCACTAACAACACATCACTCACTGTTTCGTAGATTAGTAGACCCTGTTTGGGAATGTTGAAGACGGTTCATATACAGATAATGGGCATGGTAACTAAATGCTTAATTTCATCAGGGTTAGAAGTTTAAAACATATTCCAAGCCTTTCATGAGCCCTCTGTGTGGTGGTGATCCTGTATAATAAGATAATAATCACTGTATGCTGAACATTAGATGTCACTGAATTTTTTCAAGCAATACGGAGAATCAAACTGTTCATGCGGAACACTGTTATGGTTAGGGCCACACACTCTCATCACATACAGGCACAGGCTTTTGTTTTGGGTTTTATTTGGCACATGCTGTAATGTCATTATGCAGCTAGAGGTAGCCTCCCTTTCCAGGTAAGGCTACAAGGGTGAACTGCTGATCAGAAGAGGGGGAGAGGAATATAAAAATCCTTGGAGGCATAATTGGAATGGGATGGAGACGTTGGGGGACTAATTGATGCAGTCTGGTTGGAGTGACCAGTATACAACATTTTTCAGGTTGTTTACAATGATTTTTTTCATTTGCAAACTGTCAGGGTTTCAGAGACTGCAACAACGAGCAGGTGTCCTCGTAACAGCCTGTCTTGTCCTGTTACCTGCTGTGTCCCTGCACCTCCACCAGAGGGCCTGTCTTCCTGTTTGTGCCTTGCCTAATCTAGTTAATCATTTTCACCTGTGAGTGATTAGTCTCTTCATTTGTTTGGTGCCCTATATAAACCCTGCCACTGCCTTGGTTCCCTGCTCAGGCTTGAGCTGCCCTGCTTTATGTATGACCCTGTGCACAAAGCTTGGTGTTTTTGAGTTTTCACTAATGTTACCTTTTTTAAAAATTAAAAAATTTTAAAAACCACATACTGTAACTAAATTGAATGGACCACTGCTTTGTCTCTGGTGGCTGTGGAGTGCAGAGGACTGAAGCAGTGTTGGTAAGCTCAACTTTTGCTGCCTTGGTTTGGAAGGTCTGCCTTGTGTCACTTTGGGTTTGTTTTGGGTTTTTTTGACTCAAACACATTAGAATATGCTAGCTATTCCTTTCACAGCCATTTTCATCCTTTTGAGCCAGGGAAGGCTTAGTTGTCACGAAATGGGGGCTCATCTGGGATCCATTCCATTGACCGATTTAGTTGAGCATTCATAGCTTTCCTAGTTTACTGTTAAAACCTTTGTTCCACCAGGACCTCTTGCTGAGACTGAGATGTAAGGTAAATACATTATTTTGCATTTAGTGACTTACAACTAGTGGGTTAAGGCCTTATTACACTGCTGCATTTTCACCAATATCAGAAAAAGTAGTTCCCTTTCCAGCTTTTAAACTTTTTTTTTTTTTTTTTTTTTTTGTGCAAATGTGGACACTGTCCCAGATGGAACGGACTGAATCTTATGACAAAATCTTAGTCAGTGTCACAGTTCAGTTCTTTCCTTCCAGCAACACAGCTCCACCTTCAGGCTGCTCAGGATCTTTGGAAGTACACCCCTGTTCAGGCAACTTCTATCAGATGAACATTTAGTACAGTTCAATTCAGCTTTATTTGTATTGCACTTTGGGAATTTGTCACAAAGCTAAGTCTCTTTCTCTACAAGTGAATCAGTTCAGAGCAATAAGCAGGAAGGCTACTGCTGTATGTTTTAGAAAAGTGTAATTCACGGTGTGTCCAGCAGTTTCATTGTCTGTGTGTGTCCCGCCTGCGGGTGTGTAGAGTGCTCCAGGAAAGCAGCAGCGCCCTGACCTGCAATCTCCTCAATGCAGGAGGCCCTAATGTCCAGCAACATGCTGCCATTGATGATGCAGCTGCGCAGCTCGAACAGGCTGTGCAGGGACAGCGTGGCCACATAGGGCTTGCTCCAGCGCTCACCACCGTCCTCCACGTCCTCCTCGAACTTCAGCCACCTGCACAGGGCGCACACACAGCATTCAACACACCTGTCTCATCCCACTAGAGCAGTGTTTCCCAACCCTCTCCTGGAGGACCCCTTGTCCTGCATGTTTTAGATCTCTCCCTGCTCCAATGCAGCTGATTCAAATGATCAACTTGTTATGAACTCCTGAAGCTGCTTAACTGATCATTTGATTCAGCTGTGTTGGAGCAGGGAGAGATCTAAAACATGCAGGACAAGGGGTCCTCCAGGAGAGGGTTGGGGAAACACTGCACTAGACGAACCAGACTGGTTTCTAGGGCTGGCTTTTCTCAGACCTGCCCTACCATTCTTATATTTCTCTGCACTGAGGACATAAACACATACTCTATACCCTCATCACATAACACTACACTCTATGGCAGGTGGAACATCACTGACACATAGCAATGACTAAAGTGGCAGTTTTTTTTTTTTTCCCTAGGGGTTTATCCTTTGCCTTTAGCAAGGGGTCTTATGAGGAACTGTTTTCCCCATTCATTGGCCAATGTTTATTACTGTTCCCTCTGATTGCAGGGCTGTAAACCCTTTAGGAGCCCCAGGAAGACCTTGGTGTAGAGCAGGAGACACAGCTTACTAGGGGTATGTATACAAAGTAGGGTATTGTACCTTTGATCTCATTAAAGCACACTATATAATCTGCAGTCTGACACCATACTTTAAATAAAATTGCATTATAATATTGAGCTCTTCAGTGAAACTTCATTATCCAGAAATGATTAAAGGTAATGAGCTCTGATAAAGGCCTTTAGTTGAATAGTCCCTCCTAAAAATGCAATGAGTGCAGCAGTCCTTTGGTCAACAGATCTGCTTCCTTTCTTGTTTAGTTTACTGGGAGTGTGCACTTGTCCATGTATATTGTCCTGACATTCTAAAAGTAATTAAACTGAAATGGAGACCTTGCTCTCTTGCACACCACTCTGGCTCTCACCGGGCTGTCTCCTTCCACTCGGCGTCCTTGCCCTGCTTCACACAGATCTCATCCAGCTCAGTGAAAAGGTCATGGGCCACGTGTTCCTCATCCTCCTCTGTGCCCAGAATGAACTGCACACGCTGGGAGGGTGTATCTGACCGCAGGAGCGGAGGAGAAGGAATGGATGGAGGGATTGAAAATTAGGAGTTCAGACGGCACTAGAGTTTGAATTAAAAATACTCCAGATATTTTTCAAATCAGCAATCCCCAAAAGGCACTTAAACTGATATTGCTCACCATTTTGCTGTAACCAGGAGATACTGGATCCCCTAGGAAAATAAGCCCCTGTTTTTAATTTCACTTTGGCTCTGTGGCAAATCATTCTCGCATTTAACAAACCTGGCATTTGATGTGGATCTCATCAGAGGGTCCGAGAGCTTGTAATCAGACACATCGATCTTCCCTCTAGGGCTGTTGCATTAGTATCCATGGGGCCAGCTGGATTTTGTAAATTAAAAGCACTGAACTGGGCTTCAATATTGACCAGCCTTCCAATCACAGTGCTGAGTAAAATGCCTCCGTTTGAGCAGGGAACATTTATTCGATAGGATTGATTTCTGTAGATTTTTCCAAACAAAAGTGGAGCAGCAGACTGATGGAATGCAACAGAGCCAAAAGGGTATGTACATCATAACCATAACCACCCCCTCACCGGCTGCAGTGTTTTAAATGCACATCCACTGAGTAGTTTAAACACATCCATGCACACACAATGGTGGCTGAAAAGCCACACACTTTTAGTTATGGTAAATAAATGCTGACTTTCCATTAATGTCAGCCACTGTATTCTAGTACAACTATTTAGCCATTTCCTACAACTACTGCTTCTGTGGTTTGTGAACTTCAAGGGCCCCTGAGGTTGAGATTTCCCTGAGCTATTGGTTCATTGGCCCGTTCTGCCAGTTTTGTCTGGTCTTTAACCATTTCGGTTGATGTTTTCCTGTCCAGTGAAGTGCTCTACCCCTGGTCTCACCATGGGACGCAGCCGCACCCTCTTCCTCTTGTGCTGTGCTTCCTCTTGTCCTCTCCCTTTTGCGGTGCCGTGAGCCGTGGGGTCGGTGGTGCCGGTGGCTCTGCCGCCCCAGGGGCATGCGCACACCCACAAACAGAGTCCTGTGTCCTGGGTGGGGAGAGGGACCAGGGGCAGAGCTATGTCTGTTGCACACCCACACTATCACCACGCAGCGTGCCTGTAGGCAGCCGCCTCTACACAAGTCTGGAGACATGTACAATGTTTGATGAAAGGCAGGGAGAGACTCTGCTTTGCCTGCTGCACCACACAAACTGAATAAACATGTACTTTTTCTATCTTCCTTACTCTGGCTGGCCTAACTTGTCAGCCTCAGTGTGTGTTGTGCCCACAATATAATTTCCCTGACCATATGGATAGGTGCCACTTTTCTGACATATACTGCATTACTGGCATCTCTGAATCCACAAGAATTTCCTTATCACATACAAACTCATTTCCAAAAAGGTTGGGACGCTGTGTAAAATGTAGAGATGCACAATAACTATCGGCACCGATAATTATCGGCCCGATATTGCAAAAAATTACGTCATTCACTCCGATAATAAAATTTTCGCCGATAAATAGAACCGATATAAACCGATATAAAAAAACCTAAATTCCTTGGATTATAATAAATGTTCATTTGAAAAATTGGAACTGTTCTTGTTTTTATTGTGATTACAACAGTAGTGATATCATTTATATTTGGTTAGGACAGAGGCAGAGCTATAATGTTAAATTCATCTTTGCTCACTGCATCTTAGCCTTTCTTACACTCAAGTAGGGATGCACGATATAGCCATCGCGATGTATGCACAGCTATTTTTAGCGCAATAACAGCTATCCCGATGTGGCGTTAGGTTTTTCCCGTATGTTTTTCAGTGGCTGCGGGTGAGCTGGAAACGGGGGAGTTAATTGTATAATTAACAAGGATGGCATTTATCGATTTAAATTACTTTAAATGCCCAAAATAACAAGGATGGCAATTTGAATCAAGTGGCAAGTAATCCCAAAGCTTTCTCTTAAATGTTTCAAATTATATCTTTCTTGTGTTAAACAATTCAAATTACAAAACGGAGCTAAATTTAGTTAAATCGATTTAAATTACTGAGAATAAACTTTCAGGTTAGGTTGAGTGCTAATGAGTGTTAATTATACAATCTCACGTTGTCGCTTTCTCAAGCACACAAACTACAGACAATCTGCGCTGTTTCGCGAGCATAATCATTTATTTACGATTGGTGTCAATTATTCTGTGAATTATTTGTTTTATTGTTAATCAAGGAGGATAAAGGGGAACAGGCTGAAAGTAATGATAGATTTAAAGGTAGTGTTTCCGCTTCCCCTGTTTTCAGCTCACCTGCAGCCACTGAAAAAGATACAGGAAAAACCTAACGCCACATACCTGGGATAACTGTTATTGCGCTAAAAATAGCTGTGCGATACATCGCGATGGCTATATCGTGCATCCCTACACTGAAGTGTGTATATAAACTATAAAAAATGTTATCGGTTATCGGTATCGGTATTGGTTATGAGAAGCAGGAATTTATCAGTTATTGATATCGGTTGTAAAAAACAGTTATCGTGCATCCCTAGTAAAATGTAAATAAAAACAGAATGCAATGATTTGCAAATTGCACAAACCCATATTCTATTCACAACAGAACATAGAAAACATAAATGTTTAAACTGAGATAGTGTACTGTTTTATGAAAAAAAAGAAGCTAATTTTGAATTTGACGGCTGCAACACGTCTCAAAAAAGTTGGGACAGGGCCATGTTTACCACTGTGTAGCATCTCCTCTTCTTTTAACAACAGCTTGTATACGTTTGGGAAGTGAGGAGATGAGTTGCTGGAGTTTTTCGGGTGGAATGTTGTCCCATTCTTGCCTGATATAGGATTCCAGCTGCTCAACTGTCCAGGGTCGTCTTTGCCGTATTTTTCACTTCATGCTGCGCCAAATGTTTTCAATTGGTGAAAGGTCTGGACTGCAGGCAGGCCAGTTCAGCACCCGGATTCTTCTGCTATGAAGCCATGCTGTTGTAGGACGTGCGGTATGTGGTTTGGCAATGTCTTGTTGAAATACACAAGGCCTTCCCTGAAAAAGACGTCGTCTGGATGGAAGCATATGTTGCTCTAAAACCTGTATATACCTCTCAGCATTGATGGTGCCTTTCCAGATGTGCAAGCTGCCCATGCCATACGCACTAATGCATCCCCATACCATCAGAGAAGGTGGCTTTTGAACTGATAACAAGTTGGATGGTCCTTCTCCTCTTTAGTCCGGAGAACGCGGCGTCCATGATTTCCAAAAAGAACTTCAAATTTGGACTCGTCTGACCACAGAACAGTTTTCCACTTTGCTTCAGGCCATTTTAAATAAGCTTTGCCCCAGAGAAGACGGGAGCATTTTTGGATCATGTTCATATATGGCTTCCCCTTTGCATGGTACAGCTTTAATCTGCATTTGTGGACAAATGTTTAAGGACAATGATTTTTTGAAATGTTCCTGAGCCCATGCAGTGATATCCATTACAGAAGCATGCCTGTTTTTGATGCAGTGCCGTCTGAGGGCCCGAAGATCATGGGCATCCAATATTGCTTTTCAGCCTTGTCCCTTACGCACAGAGATTTCTCCAGATTCTCTGAATCTTTTTATGATATTATGTACTGTAGATGATGAGATGTTTAAATTCTTTGCAATTTTACGCTGTGGAACATTATTCTGAAATTGTTTCACTACTTGTCTGAGCAGTTTTTCCACTGGTCGGTGAACCTCTGGCCATCTTTACTTTTGAGAGACTCTGCCTCTATAAGATGCTCTTTTTATACCCAATCATGTTACTGGCCTGTTGCCAATTAATCCAATTAGTTATAAAATGTTCCTTCAGCTGTTTCTTGCATTATTTACTTTTCCAGCCTTTTGTTGCCCCCATCCCAACTTTTTTGAGATGTTGCTGGCATTAAATTCCAAATGAGCTAATATTTTTCATAAAATAGTAAAATGTCTCAACATTTCATATGTTGTCTATGCTCTGTTGCGAATAAAATATGGGTTTATGCGATTTGTAAATCTTTGCATTCTGTTTTTATTCGCATTTTACAAAGCGTCCCAACTTTTTTGGAAATGGGGTTGTAGATGCAAGTATATGAGTAGAAAGCAAGCTTGATGCACTTGAGCCACATTTTTTTTATTCTTATCCAAAGGCAATTTAAGTATTTAGTTAACAGTAATTATACATATTTAGTTCATATCTTGTGGGTATGTATCTGATACTGGATGCCTAGATGGGTATCATCACTATGTAAATACACCTGTATTACAGTCAGGTCACAATTACCTTTTGAGTAGAAGTCTAATGAATTCTATGGTTATTAATTCTACTTTTACTTCCCTGCATGTCAGGTGTGACTCACCTTCCAGCTCTTCCTTCTCATAGTGAATGTTGAGGACAGAGCTGGTCCCCCCCTGGTCCACCACCACCTCCTCATCTGGCCTCTGGCAACAACACAAGGCAACATCATTAACAAGGCAATGGCAGAACATTGTGGTTGGGGCCCCTATGAAGCATTTAAATGGATGCAGCCATTAATGTTGGACCATGAAAAGGTACTGTCCCAGCCATATTTCTGCAGTTCTGTGCAGCTAACTGTGCAAAATATATTAATACAAAAGAAATTTAAAGAAATGTAAAGTACATAAATTGCAACAAGGAATCAATTATGTCATACAATTTTCCAGACAGCTTGATCATTTAAAACTGAAGGAGTTAGACTGACCATTTGTGGAAAAATATTGAAATATTTCCTCTGAGTACCTAAAAGGGCAGTTATGTTAAATACCCCATAGCACAACAAATACAGCAGGACTGAACTTTATTTCTGTACCATTTTTCTGGAGCAGTGAATCCGAAATCTAGGAGCTGGGATATAATCGTAACACAAACAGAAATATTCCAATATAAAATGATTAAAGTCTTTCCAAGAACAAACTAAAAACAGAAGATAGTCTGGCAAAATATCTGCCACTGATCTGTAAATATCCTATGATTCTAGTCAATATTACTGAGATTTATTGAATCGATATCATTTAGATAGTATATCATCATTCAGTTAGTATAACCTAACACAGCTTGGACTGTCATTTTAATCCCACATTGTACTTGTTGATTTGTATTTGCTATGAGTAACATTATAACAAACACAGGCTCCACAGAATGGGGGGAGATGACAGGAGTATTTTCAATAAGTAGAAAATACTTCAACCTCACTTTGTTGTCTGTATCATTACAGCTCACCTGCCATAGGGACAAAATCTCTGAGACTTCCATTTCAAATCCAAGGACACACTGACAGTCTATGAGCAAACTGTGGTATGTATGTCAAATGAAATTCAAATGGGCAAGTATAGCCTACAGCTGTGTTAACAGGGAATTTGCAGTTCTAGAAAAACGCATAAGCACATACAGTATTTCTGATAATGTTACTAGCAAAAGGCTGTTTAAGCTATAAACTCTACAAGCTATTGCAAGCAATTACCATACTAGTCAATTACTTTAGACAGCTGCCCTCACCTCTCAGCTGGCAGAGGTGTGTGTGAATCAGTCCCAGGACATCAGAGAGTGATACCGATCTATTTATACCAGTCACACACACTACTGATATGAATAAGTCCTGAGAGACATCAGGGAGTGAAACCTGTCTATCTGTACTAGTCACACACACCCTATTTATTGATACTTTGCTTTGTTACTGCTTCATGAGTCATCCTGGATAAGAGCATTTGTTAAATGTAATGTATGTTATTAGCAACCATACACAGACATTCTTACCTGCTTCAAGAAGGCAGTTTGAGATAAAACATACTTCTACTGGCATTAACTGGCCTTTGATTCATTTCAATTTTCAGATAAAACTACTTTTAGAACTGTTTTTCAAAAAATTCAGCTACTTTGTATGTGGAAATCATTCCACAATAAATTAACACCAGCAAAAAAATGAGTTTTAAAATTGTCAGGCTACTGGTTTGGGGCCTGCTGCATACCTTTGTCAGTGGTAACCACCGAGCTGACCAGTGCTTCTTAATTTGTAGGTCAAGATCAGTGAATTATTACTCTGATGTCCGCTGACTGTACAGTTTGTGTTCATTTGCATTATTTAATTAGTGTATTGTTATCCGATAGTTTTATTCTTCTTATTCCACCAAATTTTGTCCCGCTTCTCCTCACACAGTTTTTGAGATATCGACCCCAAACCAACTGTAACCCGTCCGGTCTGACCCTGACCGGTGTACTTGTATACAGCGAAGCCATACCCGCACTCATTCTCCGGTTTTTGTTGTTTTTTCATCCCTTTTTTCCCCATACACTCCCATTCATTTTCAAAATCACCCCCTCACACTTCATGGCCTTCCCACTCGCTCACTTTTCACCCCAGAGCCACCATACCTCACATGTTGCCTCAGGACAAATCACCAAGACCGTCTGGACCTGCACTCATCTTTTTGTCATTCACTCATTCCTCCATCCTCCCATTCACCTCAGTTCATTTTTAAGGTCTTACCGCTCGGTCACCTTTGGCCCGAAAGCCACTGTACTGCATCTGCTGCCTCAGGTCCAATCACCCAACACTCATTGAAAGCCATACTGACCCGCACTCGTCTTTTACTCGTTTATTCATCCTTCCATCCTCCCATTCACTTCAGTTCATTTTTCAAAGTCTTGCCGCACGGTCACCATTTGACCAATAGCCACGGGACCTGATATGGTGCTTTAGGTCACGTGACCCAACACTCACCAAAGGTGGGTGTGTCCCTAGCAACCATATTGTTTACCCTAGCAACCGCCTAGCAACCACTTAGCAACACTTCGGCAACCACCCAGCAACACCCTAGCAACGCCCCGTGACCATATTTTTTTTATCCTAGCAACCACTGAGCAACACCCTGGCAACCACCCAACAACGCCCTAGCAACCACCTCATATACCTTAGTAACCATCTAGCAACGCCATAGCAACAGGCTAGCAACCACTTAGCCACATCCTAGCAATCATCTCATATACACTCACTGGCCACTTTATTAGGTACACCTTGCTAGTACCGGGTTGGACCCCCTTTTGCCTTCAGAACTGCCTTAATCCTTCTTTGGCATAGATTCAACAAGGTACTGGAAACATTCCTCAGAGAGTTTGGTCCATATTGACATGATAGCATCACGCAGTTGCTGCAGATTTGTCGGCTGCACATCCATGATGCGAATCTCCCGTTCCACCACATCCCAAAGGTGCTCTATTGGATTGAGATCTGGTGACTGTGGAGGCCATTTGAGTACAGTGAACTCATTGTCATGTTCAAGAAACCAGTCTGAGATGATTCGAGCTTTATGACATGGCGCGTTATCCTGCTGGAAGTAGCCATCAGAAGATGGGTACACTGTGGTCATAAAGGGATGGACATGGTCAGCAACAATACTCAGGTAGGCTGTGGCGTTGCAACGATGCTCAATTGGTACTAAGGGGCCCAAAGAGTGCCAAGAAAATATCCCCCACACCATTACACCACCACCACCAGCCTGAACCGTTGATACAAGGCAGGATGGATCCATGCTTTCATGTTGTTGACGCCAAATTCTGACCCTACCATCCGAATGTCGCAGCAGAAATCGAGACTCATCAGACCAGGCAACGTTTTTCCAATCTTCTATTGTCCAATTTCGGTGAGCCTGTGCGGTGTAGCCTCAGTTTCCTGTTCTTAGCTGACAGGAGTGGCACCCGGTGTGGTCTTCTGCTGCTGTAGCCCATCTGCCTCAAGGTTCGACGTGTTGTGCGTTCAGAGATGCTCTTCTGCATACCTTGGTTGTAACGAGTGGTTATTTGAGTTACTGTTGCCTTTCTATCAGCTCGAACCAGTCTGGCCATTCTCCTCTGACCTCTGGCATCAACAAGGCATTTTCGCCCACAGAACTGCCGCTCACTGGATATTTTCTCTTTTTCGGACCATTCTCTGTAAACCCTAGAGATGGTTGTGCGTGAAAATCCCAGTAGATCAGCAGTTTCTGAAATACTCAGACCAGCCCGTCTGGCACCAACAACCATGCCACGTTCAAAGTCACTTAAATCACCTTTCTTCCCCATTCTGATGCTCGGTTTGAACTGCAGCAGATCGTCTTGACCATGTCTACATGCCTAAATGCATTGAGTTGCTGCCATGTGATTGGCTGATTAGGAATTTGCGTTAACGAGCAGTTGGACAGGTGTGCCTAATAAAGTGGCCCGTGAGTGTATGTTAGCATGTTTTTGCTGCCGGGTTGCAATCACACGCTGCATTTTCTTCAGGAAATGCACTTTTCTTGTTGTAAATAGTTATTTCTTTGTTTTGTTTATAATTGTTGAATAGCACTATTAAATGTCTTGTCTTCCTTCACCCCAATCTCTGTCGTCACTTGTTTGCCGCTCGCTGTCCCATCACACACCCCTGTGAAACCTGACAGATTGGTTGGTCTTCAAACATGAACTGCTCTTTTCAGGTCCTGCCACATCATCTCGATTGGATTCAAGTCAGGACTTGGACTAAGCCATTCCAAAACTTTAATTTTGCTTCTTTTTAACCATTCAGCTGTGGACTTGCTTCTGTGTTTTGGATCATTATCTTGCTGCATCACCCTATTACGCTTTTGCTTCAGCTGACACACAGATGGTCAGACATTCTCCTTAAGAATTGTCTGGTACAAAGCAGAATTCATGCTTCCTTCAATGATAGTAAGTTGTCCAGGTCCCGAGGCAGCAGAACATCCCCATACCATCACACTGCCACCACGTTTTACCGTAGATATGACGTTCTTACAGTGAAATGCTGCATTTGCTTTACACCAGACATAGGAAGACTTGCACCCTCAAAAGTTCCACTTTTGACTCATCTGTCCATAGAATATTAGCCCAAAACACATGGGAGTCATCCAGGTGCTTTTCAGCAAATGTGAGAGAAGCTTTGAAGTTTTTCTTGGAGAGCAGTGGTTTCTGCCTTGCTACTCTTCCATGAAGCCCATTTTTGCACAGTCTCTTCCTATTGAGTCATGAACACTAGCTGATGCTAGAGGGGCCTGCACTTCTTTGGAAATTTTTCTGGAATCTTTTGAGACTTCCTGGGTGAGGCGCCACTATGCCCTTGAAGAAATTTTGGCAGGTTGGCCACTCCTGGGAATATTCACCACTGCTCCAAGTCTTCTCCATTTGGAGTAGTCCAAGAACCTCAGAAACCCTTTCCAGACTGATTTATCTCAACAAATGTTTTTCTGAGCTGTTCTAGAATTTCCTTTGATTGTGGCATTGTGTGCCTGTAGAAGCTTTGCGGTAATGACTACTCTCTGATATTAAGGTTCATTATATATGCCAATTTAAACTCAACAGGGCTGGTTGCAATCAAGCCTGTTCAGTCACCTGAACCTAATTATACACTAAAATTTTTTTTTGTTTCAAAACTAAGGGGGCAATATCGTTTTCACAGGAGCAATATGGGTAATTTGTGACTTTTTTTATAAAATGAATGAAATTATTTAAAAACTGTTTTGTGTTCTCAGTTTTCCCTTGTCTAAAGCCCTTTTCAGACATGCACTGCAACCCTGAACTTATCTAGACATTACCCTGAGGAGCTGTATGTGAGAACGCAAATGTCCAAATCAGTTGGACCGGACATTAAACAGACTCTACCAGCTCCCTAGTACAAAATCTGTGTAATGTCCGATTGAGTCGATGTGTGAATAGAGCAGGTCATTGTCTGGAGAATTCACAGCAAGCAAGTGGGCATGTTGATGACGTTTCTATCATGCCACTGGCGCGAAACCGGAAGAATACAAAGGCTGCATCTGAATACTCAGTATGCACTAACTTCGGTTAAGAACATACTAACTGACTGTTACTGTAGTACGTACTATTAAGTATGCAAGCGAGTAGTAAGGACACAACTCGGACGTACTCCGCCACCATCTTACCTGTCCTTTGACCTCTGATGTTTACAGATGATGTATAGCTGCCTGCGTGAAAAAGTCACCTCTGAGAATTTACCTCAGAGTAGCGATCTTTTATACCACAAAATGTCCCATATTGCGAAATCGGCACTTGACAGCGCCACTCGAAGGCGGCGTCGTACATCTTCGAGAAGAGCGACTTACAGGCAGCTTTTTATGCTTTTACACAGGAGCAGTGTAAGGCGTTTTTCATTTCCTTTTTCATCATTAATGTTTTAAAAATCAGCCCGCTTTACTTAGCTGACTGTCAACCTGAGGTAGAACAAAAAGCTAACGTTACGTAACAAACCAATTTATTTGTTAGCTTAACCAAGTTGACTACACCTCCGATGACCTTATAAGCATTGTGGATATTGATAGTTTTATCACTTCTGACATAACGAATAAAACAACAAAAGGGTTGAACAACCAGGAACAGATCAGTTTGCAGATTGTCAGTCAACTTCAGCTTAATAAAAAGCCAGTAACTAGAATGTTTCACATTTTTAATAATTATTAGTCAATCAATTTCAGTGTAGTTATTGTGTAGTGTAGTGTCCTTCTTACATCAGAAATCAAGAAATGACATTTACACTACAAAAAATATTACCTAAATGAAACTCCTCAAACTTAAACTATATACAACCATTCATTTACGGACTTTAAGTCCAACATCCTACTGCCGCCTGAATACAGCAGTTCCCATCCTGCGGCTGTACTTCAGTGACAGAGACCTGAAGCCGCATCTCCGCCTGTCACGGCAGACCATCACTGCCCTCACTGCAGCGCTGAGGTCTGACTCTGACCACGGATGGCAGAGACACATTGAGGTGCTTGTCTTTCTGTATTGGCTTGCCCATGCAGCATCTTACCCTGTGGTGTCCAGGGCTTTTGATATGCCCCAGTCTACGGTTCATGACATCATCCACCAGATCTGCAAGGCTGTCCTGGCCATTCTCCGGAGGGTGATTTCACTGCCCGTTCATGAGGAGCTGGAAGTAGTGGGTGCTGGTTTTGCACAACTGGCTAGGTCCCCAGCATTTAGTGTGGCAGTCGGGGCCATAGATGGCTGCCACATCTGGATAAAGCCACCAGCGGCTAATGCAGCCTGCTATTTGAACAGAAAATTTTTATTCTGTCCAGATGCAGGCCATCTGCGACCACCAGGCCAAATTTATTGATGTTTTTGTTGGGTACCCTGGCTCAGTGCACGATGCAAGAGTTTTGAAAAACAGCCCTGTTTACACAGGTGGCCTGTACCCACCTGCGGGCTGGTGCATCCTTGGGGATGGTGGGTATCCATGCCTGAGCGAACCAATTTGCATCATGACCCCATACAGGGAACCACTTCAGAACCCTGTACAGGCCCGCTACAACAGCAGGCACTCTCAGGCCAGGAACATAATTGAGGGGGCATTTGGCATGCTGAAGGCAAGGTGGCGTTCTATTTTCTTTAAAGCCTTGGAGGTCAGCCCTGCTTTTGTGCCAGAGGTTGTGGCGTGTTGCGCCGTCCTCCACAAACTCTGCGTTGCCAACGGGGACATCGTCGAGCCGGAGGCTGACAATGGAGATGACCACGATGGTCCTGCAGACGTGAGGGATGTGGAAACGAGGCCTGGCTAGAGTGCGCAGGACCATCTAGCTGCAGCCGTCTCTGCTCCAGACCCCTGTGTGCCAGCTCTTCACAAGCATGATTACCTGTAAATAATTTATTCACAACATTATTTATAAATCAGTTCTAAATATTTAATCACATAAGTATGTGCCAATCAGTTCAGATTATTTGTCAAGTGTTATAGTTTCCTATATAAAATCCAAATTTGCCTTTGTATAATAAACTTTGTGTTCCTTTAGCGTGGCGACATTACCTTTTAATTGTGTTTTGCAGTATCCCTTCCCTGATGATTTTAATTGCACAGACATCAGAGGTCTTGCTTTCTCAACCAAATAATCCGTTTCGCTCTGTTTAGCTCTCTATTTGTGGTACACATTGTTTTAACGCCTCTTCTTTATTTGTATGTGTTTGTCATTTGACATTGACATTTAGGTTATACAATGACTTCCTATATCTTATACCACCTTACCCCTTTTTCAAAGAAAAGATATGTTAGTTGCTGGGTGGAGGCACTCATACTATTTTCTAAATCAGATACACATCTAATAACTTTTGTAAAAGCCTTAATAATGAGCATGAGGCAATGTGGTTACAAAAATATATAAATTTTTATTAATTTTTCCAAGAGGAGGAGGAATCTCTCCTCTCTCCCTCATCTCTCTCTCTCCTCTCCCTCTCCTGTGCCTCTCGTTCTCGCCTCTCCCTCTCTCTTCTCTCCTCTCTCTCCTCAACCTCCCTCCAACGCCTCTTCTCTCTCCAGGGCCTCCCTCTCTCTCCATCTCCCTCTCCTCCATCTCCCTGATCACCTCTACTAGGTCAGTGCTCTTCCTCTTCCTACAGATCTGGCTGCCATATTTGGAGGGTGGCGAAGCAACAGCAGCCCCCCGGCCAGATGAGGCAATGAGGGTAGGAGGGCTTACCGATGGCCTCCCCCCTATTGCCTCATCCATGGCAGCATACCATTTCCAGGACGCTGTAACCTCGCCACCCTCTGTACTGACACCTGTCTGAGGACTGCGGAGTTCATACAAATCATTAGCAAAATATTTGATTCAAATAATTAACAAGGCTCTAACAGCCATTTCACCGCTGTAAATGCACATAACTTACTTTGTACTTTTGCTTCAGGTTTTCCCACTTCTTAACATACGCTGCCATCACCTTGCCTTGTAGAGCATACTCCACCATGAACGCTCTTCAGCAAAACAAGTGGGGAAAAATACACAAACTATGTCATTAGACATGCCAGGCACACACATTTCACAGCATAATAACACAGTAGTAAACCTAAATATCCTTTCATGTCGAAATTAATTCAACTTATTAGTACTTCTGCGTACTCAAATCCTTTAATAGTGGCGTTTCGCTTCCCTGTAAACAGGTTTTCATTTTTGACTGTCCACTTAAAATTCCGTGTGTCCTCATCAGTCCCTGTAACATCACAGTAAGTTAAGACATAGCAATGTGTCATTGCCTGCCAACATTTTACCTGCTCAAATGCTGTAAGGATAACAATTTTAATTTAAAAGTTTAAGTTTACTTTTTTACTTTACCAATTTAAGTAAAACCTGTTCATAGCAAACCCATATCAACTAGTCAACCCAGGTGACACTAGACAAATCACGGCGTAACGTTAGCTAACAAACTAACAAACCGTTTCTGGAAAAGGACGGGCTGCTCAGTGTAGGAGGCAGACTGGCATTCACGTTACACAGCATTAGCTAAGCTAGCTAACAAATGTAAATTTACGTAAATTTACCTCAGTTTGAAGTTCACAAAAACGAGTTCATTTAGGCTCCTCATACTAGAAGATGATACACAAATTACCTTTACTTTTGATTAGACAACCTATTTTGCAACGGCTGAAATGTTTAAACAGTTCCTGATACTTACATTTATACATTGTCGGAGACACCCCAGAGACGCTGAAGCAGCCGTCTTCGCATAGGTCCGCCATCGCTTTGGTCCGCTTCTCTTTTTCCCGAGGAATTCTTCTTCGGTTATTTGGGCTCCAGCTGACTTATGGGATAGCGTAGTGTGGTATATTTGCATACTTCAAAATTTAAACGGATGTAGTAGGTCATCCGGGTACCGTTCGACTACTATTAAATGCCTACTAAGTATTCGGACACCCTACGGATTGTGGCATACTGCTTTTTGCGTACTGTATAGTATGGAAGTATGAGTATTCGGATGCAGCCCAACATCCGAGGGTGAAGAAGGGTCATTTACACAGACACCAACGAAAATGTCTAACTGGAGAGACGACGAGATTCGGGAACTTCTGTCGGTAAGGGCCGACGCCAAAATCGTCAGACAAATTCAAGGAACGGCAAGAGACTTGGTTGTTTATGATCAAATTACGAACCGGCTACGTGTAAACAAAACACTGCGATTTCCGCAGCATACTTTTTGCATCATGTCCTGCCTCCTGCACGCGCTACCCAGGCGCCACCCCTCACTAGTGGTGTAACGGATCACTCCCCAAGGTTCGGCACGCATGTGGACCGCGGATTAATTGCAAAGTTTAACCATAAAGCGGCATTTTAACCGAACACAAAGTGAAATTTACGAGTGACACAAATGCATGAAAAGTCGATGGCGGAAGGCGAATGGGCAGAGTTAATCGTGGCGAAACTGCGCGCGACGTGAAACGAGCATTCGCAACGATTCGCTTGAGTTAAAAAAATGTTCAACTCGAGCGAAAATTTCCCCTGGCGAAAGCCAATCACCTACAAATAGGGTTAGAAGCCACGTCCCCTTCTCTTCAGCAACTTGCTAGCAGCGTTGGCAGTCAAAAATGCTTGCTGTGATGTGGCACGAAATTCGCTTGTTCATTTTTCAGGCAAGTGATCAAACCCGTGCGAGGAATGCGATTCACGTTCGGTTAAAACACAGCTTATTAATAGTGTGATATACAGTTTTACTACTGCTGTTACTTATTAAAGTACTTCTCTAAATCTCGATGCAGAGTTGCAAAGATGAAAAGTGAGAAGATACAAGCGCCATTGTAAAAACCAGCAACCTTAACAGAAGCGTTGCAAAGACAAAGGCTGCGTCCGAAATCGCTCACTCGTTCACTATTCACGGTCATACAATAAATCATTTTCTGGATGTAGTTTTATGTTTGCAAGTTTAAACTAATATTTGTATGAAAATCTTTGTGTCTAACTGTGCCAGCTTGCTAGCTAGCTAAGTGACTAGGTAGTTGCAACTGACATTAACCTGCCAGCTACATAGTACCGCTACCTATCTAGCTGTCACTAGCCAACTTAATGAAAGAACTAGCATCCAGGTTCATCTGTTCAAATTAGTTGAAACTAACGTTAGCTATCTAGCTGGCAGGCAAGTCCAACGTTCAAGTGTAAAATGTGTATATATATCTGTACTATATGGTGAATAGGGAGCGATTTCAGACAGCCGAAGAACAGCAGAACAAGCGTTCATATTGCACTTTAACAATTGAGTATTGAATATGTAGTGTGATTGCAATGTGAAGCATTGCAAGGACAACTACTGTTATTCGATAGTTTTATTGTTTTTCTTTTTCTTCTTATTCCACCAAATTTTGTCCCGCTTCTCCCACAATTTGAGATATCGACCCCAAACCAACTGTAACTCGTCCGGTCTGACCCCGATCGGGTTGCTTGTATACAGCTAAGCCGTACCCGCACTCATTCTCCGGTTTTTGTTGTTTTTCATCCCTTTTTTCCCCATACACTCCCATTCATTTTCAAAATCACCCCCCTCACACTTCATGGCCTTCCCACTCGCTCACTTTTCACCCCAGAGCCACCATACCTCACATGTTGCCTCAGGACAAATCACCCAACACTCATCCAAGACTGTCTGGACCTGCACTCATCTTTTTGTCATTCACTCATCCCTCCATCCTGCCATTAACTTGAATTCATTTTTCAAAGCCCTATCACGCGTTTACACTTAGGCCGTCAGCAAACGTACCTCATATGTTGGCGCAGGTCATGCCATCCAACACTCATTGAAAGCCATACTGACCCGCACTCGACTTTTTGTCGTTCACTCATCCCTCCATCCTCCCATTCACCTCAGTTCATTTTTAAGGTCTTACCGCTCAGTCACCTTTGGCCCGACAGCCACCGTACCACATATCCTGCCTCAGGTCAAATCGCCCAACACTTGAAACCCATACTGACCCCGCACTTGTCTTTTACTCGTTTATTCATCCTTCCATCCTCCCATTCACTTCAGTCCATTTTTCAAAGTCTTACCACTCGGCCACCATTTGACCAATACCCACGGGACCTGATATGCTGCTCTGGGTCATATGACCCAACACTCACCAAAGGCAGGTGTGCCCCTGGCAACCACCTAGCAACCACTTAGCAACAGCCTAGCAACCCCCTATCAACCACTCAGCAACGCCCTAGCAACAGCCAGTGACCATATTGTTTACCCTAGCAACCACTTAGCAACACCCTGGTAATCGTCTCATATACGTTAGCACGTTTTGCCGGGTTGCAATCACACTCTGCATTTTCTTCAGGAAATGCACTTTTCTAGTTTAAGATTTTATTTAAACATTGGACATCTTGAATGTTTTCATTTAAGACCATGGGCAAAAGTTCATTGCTTTAAGTGTTCTTTAAGTTCTTTAAGTAATAAATGGAAAAAGTTATATCTGTCTCCCCCTTTTTTTTTTTTTGCTGATCCGAAAAATGATCCGATCCGTGACTCAAAACCATGATCCCATCCGAACCGTGAGATTTGTGATCCGTTGCACCCCTACCCCTTGCCTAAACCAAACAAAGTATTTCCAGTTGGTGAGAACGCGTCTGACACGGACAATCTCCTGTTGTGTGCTGCATGTGTAAAAGGGCAACTCCGGACAATGTCCAGACCTGATTCTCTGGACATTGTCCGGAGTTCATATGAGAAAACAGTTTAATACTAAATTTTGATATGAAACCTTTCAGTGAGAAACATGCAATAAAAGAGGTGAGGCCTGGCTGCCCTGGGTTGCTATGAGCACGGTTCCATATCCCTCTGGAGATGTGGTCTAAAATAGTTATTTGTGTGTCTATTTGGCAAATTGCAGTGATCCTTTGAGTTTCGTGGCTCTGGTTGATGAAAATGGAAAAGTTAAGAGAATTTACTGGAGGATGCTATCCATTTCTGCCTGAATACACAGTGGAATATACAAAGTAATTTCGTGAGAAAGGTTGCATTTCAGCAAGCCTACTCAAGTGAAACTAAAAGCATTGATCAAAGTCAGGATGCGCCACCACAAAGTGATAATTGCTGGTGTTTGCATAGCAATTATCAAGTTATGCCCACAGATAAAGAATGCCTATGTTTCAATGCATTGCATTAAGCACATGATGTCCTGGGCAGGACAATAATGAAGGACCTGTTTAAATGGGGCTTCCTTGTTTGACCATGTCATCTTCCCAGCACAAGCTGAAATGAGACAGCCTAAGCAATTGAGGCCAGCCAACTCCTTTAAAAGTTCATTACTCCCTACTTTTGTTTTGAGAATATCTTTAAATCATATAAAACACAAGCCAGTGTACCTGGATGTAGCTGTACTAAGAGAAAGAGTGATTGATCACTGAAATCGAAATGGAGTAGATAGTTTAATATCGCACTGACCAGAGTGTAACGTCTATTTTCCTGTCATGTCAAAGGCCATCTCAGTCATATTTGTAAGTAAAAAACAGGACATACTGTAACCACATTTGGGCATATCTTACACATCTTTGTTTATACCATGTTTTCATTCAATTAAAAAATGATCTACTCATAATTTCACAATACATGCTTTGTATTGTTTAGGTGGTAGTGTCTGTAGAAGTGAAATGTCTCCTCTTTTTGATATGGTATGAATGACTTATGTTACAGGATGCAGCGAAGCGGGACACCTGCGTCAGGAGAGTAGCCGGAGAAGAGAGAGGGAGGAATCCCAAGACGCAGGCGGCCCAGACTTCACACGCACAGTGCGCCGCACGTAACACTTAATATATCTATCATTAAAAGACAGTTGCAATCTGATCTGAAATTTACTTATCTGAGTAGAATGCCTGGGGTATTTTCATGTGTCTTTCAAATCTCAAGTCAGGATTAAAGAATTCAAGGTTCTTGTTTTAATGTTTTACATTTTTGAGAAGGGTAACCAGATTAGAATGAAGTCAACCTCAACCTGTAAGTTCACAGGAAATGGAAGCTCATTTATCCAGAATTAGAAAAAACAGCCGAACACTTGTTGTGCATTATTGCTTGATAAGGCACTTAATGGCAAATTGCAAAATGATTTAATCTACTTTACAGATGCAAATTCCTTCCCCTACAGTGTTAACAGCGCCTAATAGGAGGCAGCACATTGACAGATTCATTCAGATCATATCATGACTGGATGAAAAAAATAATACATTTCCTACTCAACAGTTTGTTGGCATCTGTGACTTTTCTCCAGACTCCCAATGATTAAGCCAAACCACAGTCCATTTTCTGCTCAGCCCAACTGCTGTGCTACCATTTAAAAAAAACATTGCTGTATGATTTATCCATTTAACTTCTCTTCTTTCCTGGCCTTCACATTTGAAGAACCATGCCTAATTAAAAAAAATACAGAACACTTGAGGTGCTCAGGTTACCTAGCTACAAAGTCACTGCACGCATTGTGAGAATACATTTTCCATTTCCCAGTAAATTACCATCATCCATTACTCTACCTGCCCAGATTACCTGGAAACCTACTCCCACATTTCTCACCTGATGACAGTCGTACTGCTCTGGGGGACTATACACCTGGTAGCGGTCTCCCTTTCATTTTGTCCTTCCTTTTCAAAAGTTGTTATAAATGTTGCTGTACATGAGAATGAACACTGAGGTGCACTGCCACTGTTTGGATGTCTCACCATGTTTTTTTTTATGTCTTAATGCACACTTAAGCAGACTAATGGATTTGCATGTTTTTCTCATCTTCCTCACCCTGTCACCATTACTGTGGAGGTAGCAAGGGCTTTCTAGCTAACAAAGACTGTCACAACCTTAGTCTTTACAAAGCACTTTCATAACCAACTCTGTCCTTTACAGACGGAACAAACAAAGATTTCTGGAGTTGACTGCCTCCTATTCCTATTCAGTATTTATGAAAATAACTTTGAGAATCTTCCTTACTGAAGTGACTGGAAAGTCCTAGACATCCTCTGTTTCATAGACATACTACTGACAATAGCTCAGAGAAATCAGTCACTCAGCTTTGTGGTTGCCTGTCATCTTTCCTGTATTTTTTCTGCATTCTTGATATAGAATCTCTTGATAGTATTGATATCAGACAAATTTTGCACATAAATTTTTGTCGTAGTTATTGTCTGTAAATTTCTTCGCCCTAGGTTAACAACTCTTCCTAATGTTCACTCATTCATTTCACATTTAGTATGTTTATCAGGAAAGGGTTTTGCTTGTGTAGAAAAGGGCCACATTCCCTAGTCCTTGGGCCACATGTATCAACATTGCATATGCACTAAAATTGTGCTGAGCACTTTTCTACACATAAAACGGTATTTATGAAAAGATACTTCCCGGGAAAACATGCATACCTCTACGCATGGTGTTGAGGTGGCGTACGCATAAAATTTGTAATTTGCAGATTGGCGACACCAAGAGGAACTAACGGTTATGCAAGTAAACGGGTCTTGTGTCAATCATTGATGAGTGTTATCGTGCCAGGATGAAATGACTGAGGGGGCAGTTAAAAATGGCAAGGGGGTAAATCTTTTTATATAGTATCATCCTGCTATGCCTATTTTTGCATTTTTTTCATCCTGCGGGTGGCAATATAGTGGCGTTTTGACTAGATGCGAACAATTCCCTACCTTACCTTTTCCATGTGTTTGTGCAATGTGGCCATAATCAGGGTTCCCACCCATTTTCACTGACAAGATTTCAAAACTTTTCCATGACTTTTCAACGACCTTTAATGAAATTTCCATGACCTTTCACTACCTACAAGTACACAAAATTGTGTACTTCACTCCACAGGTTGTCAAACAACCTTTTCCATTCATGTAATGTCAATTATTTTCATATTCACTTCAAACATTCAAAATACAGACACTGCAATTATATTGTTCTTTATTAAGCACTTTGGTATAATAAAGTATGGCACTGACTTTCAAGTATCAGGGAAAACAATGATTTGCTGATACACAGTTATGACTGTATTAGCGACACAAAAAGGGCTCTAACCAAAAACATGTCTTGCCCAACAAGATGTGATAGAATTGTCGAAGAATTCTACAGTGTACTTCAAGTACTTACTGCGCATAATAGTACAACAAAGTATAGCACTAACTTTCACACATCAGAGAAAACAACTGATCTAAACAAAAAACATCTCTTGCCCAACAAGATATGACATACTACACTGTACTTCAATTACTCATTATGCAAATACGGCTTTCTTTTAAAGTTATTATGAACAGACTCACAAAAGAGAAAACGTTGAGCTCCACAATATATTCTTTAACAATTAAATGATTTCTGTAAGAATTCGTTAGTATAATAATTTGTTTTCAGCTTATTTTGCATGACAGTGCCACGAATAGAGCCTTGCTTCAGAAAAGATTAATCACTGTCAGTAAATCCAAGGTGTAACTTCATCAAAAAGACACGATACTAAGCTTTATCTACATACACAAATCTTTGCTGACCTGACATTGATTAAACTTTTCTGAAGCATTCAAATATTGCTGTCTGGGACACCGTGAGCCCAGCGGCTGTATAGTTTGCGATACTGTCAGACGTGCACCCATTCTCTCTCGTGTCGTAGCGGTGGCGAACTTTAATCCCTGTGAGTATAGACAGTCCCTCAGTGTGGCCCAGGACACATTCGCGTACACACTGCTAAAAGAATGTGGCCATATGCAGCCCAGACCACCTCCGAAAGTGGTCTGAGCAATCGGATCTCAATGCGTCTTGGGTGCATTCACACCTGTACTTAGAGCTGTCCACTTGTGATCGGATCACCCAAGATGCATGTTAATGCCAAGTGTGAACAGGGCCTCTGATACATTTAGCGTGAGGGCAAAACCTGTAACTAGATTTTATTGTTCAAAGCATTACATCCCCACGTTGTAGTTAAAAATACTCTATACTGATATGAAGGTGTACTACAGTATATTGGACCCATTTAACATGTGAATTAGAGGATTACAGGATATATAGATCTCACCCACAATGGTCAATTGCTCCACCTCTCCAAAAAAGTAATAGTGAAATGTTTTCACAGTATCACAGAAAATTATTTAGAAGGCTTACCTTTGAGTAACTTGAACATGTCTTCAGTCATGAAGGGGAGCATGGGTCTATCCGTTTGGTAGGCAGTCATGAAAGGCACGACCTGCTTAGCAATGCTTCCAAATACTGCAACCCGCACAGGGAAAAGCTGGTCAGAAGCGCGCATCTTCACCTCTTCATAAGATTTACATTTTGGTTCTGGGATGTCACCTTGGTTCACTGCTTCAACATAAAGCTGCACATTTGGCCACATAAAAAGTGGCCAAAAAAACGTTAACGTTCTCAATCCAGCAGTGATGGCAAAATTTCAGCATGAAGGTGTCACTGCCTGTGGTTTTTTTGTAGTCTTCTCTATGGGCTGAACTATCTTTGAAAAGCCAATACATGCTGGATAGAGTATGGTCTATCTCCCACCCACTTGCCTTGGCGCCATCACGGAATGCATTGTGCATTATGTGTAGTCCACATGAGCTAATATTTAGGAGAGATCTGTTTACATCGCAGAGCAGTTGTCTGTAGCAGGTTGAATATTTTCCAGTTTACAGTGGGGCCGTCCACAGATATCTGAACTAAGTTTTTCGATCCGATTGCACCAAGAACTGAACTCATTTTGTCAACGACATCTCGTGCAGTGGCGTGACCAAAAACTCCAAGATATCTCGTCTGCACCTTTCCACCATCCCAAATTCGCACATGCAAGTCCATCTGTTTCCGTTGCAATTCATGGTTCAATGACTCATCAAATAAAACACAATATCCACTTTGTCTTTATCTCTTTGACAAGGAGAGATTTGAAGTAAGGTGCAACACCAAATGTGTTGAGGTAGGCGGCCTTGGTGCTCCCACACTGTCAGGAAACATCTTAGAGAATAGGGGTCCAATGTCGCCACAGGAATTGTACGAATAGTGCAAATTCGCCACCTTGAATGCCCATAGTATTTCAGCGATAGATGCCGCTTTGGCAATCAGTGCCGGTATTACATTTAAGGTAGTTTGCTTCGCAGACAGACGGTGGTCTACTTGTCTGGTTGAAAAAGGTCTGAGTCGGTGTTCCATCTCTTATCCTCGCATTCTGGACGTGCTTCTTTCCCTTGGCATGACTAGCAAGGGCTGCCTCTCCCATATTCCTCACATCAAAGCTCTTCTGACAAAGCTTGCATCTAGCATGTGAGACATCTTTTTCGGCTTCAAGCCAAAGTCTATACCGCTCATTACTGAGCCATAAAATATTAAATGAACACTTGCCCGGCATTTCTTAAAAGGAGCGCAGAGGAATTATGCTCAAACTGGCTAGCGAGACTGCCAAATTGAAGTGTACGTCACTTTTACTTGCCCTGGGAGCAGGGTTTCTGCTAGGATTCTTTCTTGACGGTACAGTGTCCAGAAACAATTTATTTTACCGGACAAATTTGAAACTTACTGGTCACGTTTCAATAACAGCCTATGTTACAAACGCAAATATAATATACACCTAAGTTGACAAAAGAACAACCTCAAATCAGTTTGACTATTTAATGAACAATAACGATTGAGCAAAACCTCAACATTAGCTGCTAAAAATAGGCTATTACAAAACATCTGTAACCTGTAGCCTGTTTAAAAAAAAGGCTAGGCCTACATGGCATCAAATGTAGCCTATAGGCTACCAGGTAGGCCTAACATTTTATTTTCTCCTTTTTTTCATTGCGGCAGTCCTCTGCTGCCGACTTCAAATCAAACATGTCCAATGTGTCTTTGCAGCTTGCATAAGCCATGTCACTCTCTCCTCCTCCACAAATGTCCTGTTTAGGGATAGTCTTCGTTGTAGCTACATTTTGTATGAGCATTATTACTGGACATTTTGACCGGCAAGTTTTTAATTTATCGGTTTTTTATAAATTTTATCGGGCAAAAACCGGTAATTACCGGCTAACGGAAACCCTGCCTGGCGGATATAAGCAACAATATAATATAAATTATGTTTTATTTATTCATTTTAAAATGTTTCATAATTTACTGCAGGCATCTGTGCTTCAATGAAATTAACATTACTATAATAAGTGAACATTTTGTGCCAACTGCCCATTGACTTCAAAGTTTTGTTGCTAACTAACCATCCTGGCGTGCCCCAGTGACAGTAGGCTAAAGCACAGATTAAAAAGCGCAACAACATGTTTTTCAAAAGTTTTTTGCTAATAGGCTAAATGCATGGTTTACTTGCTAGCATAGGTCGCTTTGAAGCCATATATCTTGCATAAGCAATAACATAGGGCTACCCTGTCTTTACTCAGCCTACAACTAATCAAGATTATTTTCAAAGGAATGGCACTACGAGACGACTTAAATCCTACGCTATAAATCGTAGCCTATTTGTCAACATCAGTAAAACAATTGTTTGGGCAAACAGAACTTCCCCAGCAAAGTGAATTACTTACCCTGTCTTAGATTGCTAGCATTTACTGTCAGTCACGTTATCACACAAATCCAGAGAAGGCTTTGGCCACTGATGTTTTTGATGGAATATGCTTGCCCGTAGAAATAGAACAATTTGATCACCATGATGTCTCACAACCAAAATTAGATTTCCTATTCATTTACACTACTGAGGATGTGGTGAATGATTTGGAGGGCTGAGCTCAGACTGAAGCTTCATGGAGAACGAAACGAGATTGGATAAAATGTATTTTCTCCCCTCACTCTCCAATCCAATCGAGTAGGAAGCGATTGGATTTTGTGACTCGCATTAATCCGTAAAATATACAATAAGATATACTTTATCTCCCATATCTCCTATGCCCCTGGTATGACAAAATCAAATTTCATGACTTTTCCAAAACTTTCAATGAATTTACTGAATTCCATGACTTCTCCAGGCCTGGAAAATGGGATTTTAATATTCCATGACTTTTCCAGGATTTCCATGACCGTGGGAACCCTGTACATTTATTCATATGGCAGACACTTTTATCCAAAGTGACGTACAAACTTTCTCTCTGAGTGATCATTTTACATTTAAATATAGCCAAAATCACAGCCGTTGTCTTTAAATTATGTGTACGGTGATTTTGTCAGACGACGTCGAGGTTATAAAATCAGGATTTTAGCAGTGCAGAGCAGCAGCTTGGAAGTGACTGCTGGTTAACATGTGGTCTTAATGGGCCGCGTTTCAGTCACTATTTCATACTCATCCTGTTGTCTGACAACAGAAGTAGAAAAATATGTAAAACGGCTGTATTAAAATACAGTATTTGTGAGCACAGAGAGTAGGAGAGAAGCAACCAGATGTAAAGGGCTTACACCATCTGACACTATGCAGAATGCAAATACGACAAGATGACGTCACAAATATGATAATTAGCGCATGACGTCATCTAGCGACATTTAGCGACTTTTCGAGCATGCTTTAGCTACTTTCCATTGAAAGTAGTTGGCAACACTGTGTGTATGTGTTTGCTGACTTTGCTCCCATCTCTCCTGGTCGACATCCTCCTCTGGCTGATACTGTGAACGGAAAATTATGAGATTTCAGTTACCAGGTACAGCTCAATGACTGTAAGAAAACTGCAGAGGCTGTACACACAATGTACTAACACACACACACACACACACACACACACACACCTCTATATACTCAGAGTGCAAGCAGTAGTTTAAATTTACTGACATGGTGACAGACCATTAGTCGGGAAATATTTATTTAAAACACTAACATTATATTTTGATGACAGATGACAGACTGAACGGTAAGGACGGTAGCTTACTACTACGAGCTACAGTGACGTCACGTTAGCCTAAACACGGTAGCCTTAAGCCTTAAGCATTCAGCCATTGCAAACGTTGTATGGAACATAGTTGGCTACACAGCAATGCCAGCTGTCTCAAACAAAAATAATGGTAACGTGTATTTCAGGATAAGGATAACAAGGATAACACTTTGGAAACGTTAATGTAACTTTAACATGAATTGAAACTCACTTTGAATTCTTTGTATAAATCTGGATGTCTGTGTTTGAGGTGCTTTGCTAAGTTGGAAGTGTTTCGAGTCGAGGCGGAGCTGTCCCTGCAGCTGTACTTGTTGCCATCTTCCAAGTGTTGTTCTTCCGTGCTGGTATTCGTTCTTCTTCCTTTGGCATTTAACAGCAGACTAGAACACTTCAGAATTTAGTTTTTTGCCAAGTACGTTGCCCCTACAAGGATTTTTTTTTTGGTATAATGGTGCTCCATACAAATACAACACTAAGTACAATGAGTAATAAAAGCAACAAGTACTAAAAAACAAACAGGCGTATATGCTGCCCCCGTCAGGTCCAGAAGAATTGCATCCCCTATACCTACAGTACTGTAGAAAAACGAGTACCGTCACGTTTTCAGAATTTTGGCATCGACTTGGTACCGAAGTATCAGTTCTCGTGACATCCCTACCTCCACCGTATGCACCTCTGGTGAAACTGCATTCATAGCAGTCACCACTTTGAGCCACTCCGCATGTTTCTGTCGATTTGAAATGCCACTACTCTGGCCTCCAAAAAGGACATTTTTTCTCCTCTCCACCTCATCAACCATCACCTCTATCTCCATGTCCAAATAATTTCTTTTCTTAAGCCATTGATCCTCAACATCAATCTCTGCATTTCACTCAGATTTACCTGGGATCTTTAATATGCTAATTCAATGAATTAAAGGCGTGTCTCAGTCCATATAAGAACAATTGTGGGAGTGGACGTTAAGTGTGTTCCTGTGCACATAATCTCACGCTGATTTGATTTACGATCAGATTTGTAAAGACAATTAGGCGTACGTGGTGTTTGATAACTCTGACGAAAAACCTCCATACACAAATCTTGAGATTGTGCGTACGCATGGTCCTACGGCAAGTTGTACACAAAGATTGATACATATGGCCCCTTGTCTTTGTTTGTGCACACCACCCCCACCTCTCACAGGCACTTTGTTTACAACTCAGTTGAAACCTTAACCGGTCCTGCTGCTCCCCTTATCAGCAGGACCCCCGCAGGTAACCCAAGGCACAGACACACCCCCAAGGACGGCCCCCAGGTCACCATTTGCCCTCTGACCTGTCCGTATCCTTTGGCCACCAATAACAACCCCAACAAGGCCAAGGATACAGGACAATATAAAGGTAGTGGTGACTTCCCCCACCTCAGTACTTCACCAATCCCTGTTGGGTGAATAACTAGGGAGACCAATGCTGCGTTCCATTTGCCTTGGAAGTCGGAAGTTGGAGCTGGGAATGACGCCACACCCGAGTTGATCGCGATTCAGTACAAGTTGGAAAACCAAGATGGACGCCTCCAAGAAAACCTTTGTTTTGCTCTTTCGGAATACAGACAACTACAGGTCCACCTCAAAAACATCATAGAAGTTATACCCACTACTGAATGAATGGCCTGGCGCACTTAACGCTAGCTAGTTAACTAACGTTAAGTTGCTAGCTAGTGAGCAAGCAAACGGTACTTAAGATCAGAAGTCATACCTCGGCTTTCAGTATGAATGTAAGAGAAGAGACACGATGAAGTTGAATTTGTTTGATAGCTAGCTGGCTAGCAAAGTGCGTGAAAGCCAAATTAGCTAGCTAGCACATTCAGCTGAAAAGTACAAATACCACCTTACAAACACAAGTCTAGCTAGCTAGCTACAATAAAAAACAATAAACGTAACTAGCTAGTTACTATCACATTCCGCTGACAAATACAAATATCCCCTTGCAAACAAACGCAAACACATAGCTAGCTACAATAATAAAAGAAAACAATGAACATAGAAAGCTAGGTAGATTGCTAGCTAGCTAATTTGGCTTTCGCGCACTTTGCTCAACTGTCATATTACTAACAGCTAGTTAGCTATCAAACTAATACAGCCTCATCATGTCTCTTCTAACCAAATAGATAATTTTACCACAGCCACTGCAAGCAACCTGTTGTGACAACTTTAGTACTGTAGCTAGCTAGCTACCCCTGACCCGCAATGTAGCAACTGTTAGCAATACCAGTTGATAACAACGCATTATGCAATATTTTGCATATACAGACACTGTAGCAACATGTCCACAGATAGAAGTTGGACAGTACTGTGTGTACGACTGATTTAATGAGACACAAAACCTTCCACGCGCACCCGGCAAATCCTCAATAAAATTCTGAACCTGGAACCTGACTCCTGTGTCCTGACCAACACCCCACTGTGACAGCAACATTAACGTGAACCTAGTTCACGGGTGAAACTGCCCCCTCAGTTTCAGCTTGTCTGCAAACTAGGCACACTCAATGATTTGACTCAACACACACTGTGAGATCGCAAACACAATAGCATTATTCTCACACATTAGATTCAAATTTCATACACTTGCTGACAATAGTTTCTAGATACTGTACGTGAAAATACTTTTCATTGCATTAGATTCATCAATATGGCTACCATTTGTGCTCTAACATATGTGTATGACATCTCAAAGTACATCAAATGATTTTTGCGTAATGTTTGTCAGCATTCACTCATTTGTCTCATATCTAACACATTTCTCAGGCATGGATTTTAGATCCACTGTTTATGATGTCACAGTAGCCTAACAGACTAGGGAGGCAAACTGAGGAAGTACATTTCAAATCAGTTTTAACTTCACTGTCTGAAGATAATGCAAATGTTTCTTCAGAATCAGACACTTTCAGACATGTAACGCATTACACAAATCATTCACTTTAGTTCCCTACTGCTCTGTGTATTTTGGGTGCTTTATCACTTAAGTCTTTACGGTCATCAAGCTTGAGAGGAGTTAAATAATTCATCACCTCATAACAAGAATATACCTTAAGCAATGCATTATCATGATCATACATCTCTGTAAATTAATGAGTCATGAAAGCAAGATCAGGTACAGCAGCACAGAAGAGGAGAATACAGAGGGGAGTCTTCATATCTGCAACACTGTCCAGGTAATTTCTGCCTCTTACAGTCCTTTAATTACACTAAACAGTACATGCAAAATACTATATATATATATATATATATATATATATATATATATATATATATATATATATATATATATATATATATATAAAGTCTGAGGCCAACAAGAGTTATGCCTTAATTTGGGCCAAAATGCTATGACTGATACAACCAATAAGAAGTATTTTGGTTGATAAGGAAAATCACTTTAACTGTTATATTATTTTAAAAAGCTAAGGAAATAGAAATGGTAACATTACTTGCATGATAGATTTGCCTTTCATTGCACTCCACTTATAAGAACCACATCCTGATTCTTATAAATGGTAGATTCTTATAAGTTGAAATACACTACATTATTACAAGGGGGTGTACCAAATAAACTGGCCACTGAGTGTATATACATGCATGCTTACACATTACATTATTTACAGTAGCAGACACTCTTATCCATAGTGACAGACATAGGTTACAATTTTTGTCCATTTTAACAGATGGATATTTACTGAGGCAATTCTTGGTTAAGTACCTTGCCCAAGGGTATGAAAGGGAATTGAACCAGCAACCTTTCGTTTACAAGTCCAGCTCCTTGCCACCGCATGTATGTGGAAATAAATGGATGAAAATGAGTTATGTTTTAAAGAATGTTTTTCTCTTATTTAATTGAAAACTAGAATATGGAACACTGAACACAACACATCTAGATGTATGGTACACACTTGTTAATAAAAGATGATTAAAGATTCATGTTAATTGATAGTGTTATGTAGGCAAATATACCAAGGTCACTATCTGATCACAAAATGGTCTTGTGTGAAAAATACGTTATTTACAGTATCTTCCATATTTATTCATACCCTTGACTGAAATAGGACCAAACGCAAGATATAACAGAATGCTTATTGGACATTTTTTTCTGCACACATTTTTTAAACTTTTAGCAATGCAGAAAATTCATATTGTTTACAAATAATGGAATGGGAAAGTAATAAAAGAGGATAACAGCAGAGATGTCTTTATTATAATCAAATTCTATTTAATACAACAAAAGACCTGTCACAGACCACTTTACAAATTATACTCCATATAAACAGTTCATGAGCTATTCTACAGGAACACCTTACATGTATTAAGATGCGGGAGGGGGGGAAAACAAAAAAAAATTCAAATTCTGATGAGTAAAAGCATAAAATTTTCCCTCCATTCCATGGGGCAACAAATGATTAAGCCTCAGGAGCAAATCAACTTTGTCGATTAACCTTATTTAGGGGAATTGGGAGTTAATTTTTGCTGTAAACAATGTGACAATATCAATAGTAAATTTCATGTTCTGCTAGCATGAAATATTAATCCTGTGGGCTTTTATGTGCTGACCTTCTTATTGCTCTCCATCAGATCACAGCCAGAGGGCCACAGCTCCCTGTGCCATTTCCCGCTTGTGTCCCAACCGCCTGCTCATCGCAGTATAATGCCCCCCCCCCGCGTGGCACATTTCCCTGACAGGACCGTCATTAACCTGATCCTGACAAGAGGACCTGTCATCTCCAGACACCCAACAATCCCTGAAGAGCCACCAATGCCAGTGCAGTTCACAGCTGTGTAACCTGGACTGGAGTCCAACCTGCCACAAGGACTCTCACCATTTGAAAGTGTTTTTCTCTCTACCACAGTAACAGGACTAACAGTGGATTTCACCCAACTTTGAAGTGGTATTCAAACAATGCCCTGAAATTAGATTCCAATAGGACCTGCAGAATGAATGCATTCATTAACAGATGTATGAGTGGCATGGGCCATTTTGTTTGTGCAGCATTGTGCAGGATAACGATCCAGTTCATCCAAGCTGTCAATTGAAAGCCCATGTTCTGGATTTAGAGTGAAAGAAAATGGAGGGGCTCCTGCCCCGGGCAACCTGACACACTCACTGTTGCACAGCAGCTACTTTGCTGTGTTTGTTCCCTTATTTTCAACAGGACATTATGGCCTTGGTTAAATGGGCAGATGAGAAAACAGAAGGCAAAATGCAAAATGCAGGGAAAGGGAATGACCAGGCACTGATCTGTTGAAAGAGTCTACCAATGTTTGCAACCTAAATGAGGCAAACAACTCTTACTTAATCTGTGTGTTTAAGTCTCTCCGCATTTATTAGAAGATGTAAGATCAATGTTGTCATTAGTGCTGGGCGATATGGCAAAAAATATGATCACGATATTTTTTTCCATATTGATCAATATCGATATTTATCACGATATACATGGGTTAAAGATCTTTGGCCCCACGCCAGAAATCCGGCATGCAGAGATTTTAGATCAGGTAATAAATTATTACTAGCGTATACGGGCTCTGATATTACCAGACCGGAATGCAATTTTATTAAAAACATTCACTGACCTGGTGTTTTTTCGGATGAGTTTTAACCAATGGTAGCCTGTTTAGGCGACGTACTGGCACGAGAGCGCTGTTCTTATCCAACCAGCGACTAGTTTCAACTTTCTTTGAGGCGGTGCCAGGAAGTATTTGCAGGGACTGTATCAGTTGATTACTGCTCAATAGGCTAGCATGCATTCAAATAGATGGAGCATGGAAGCAAAACTTGTGAAGGTTGGTGCAGACACAAGCACAATAGAACGGGGGGGGTGAAAAATAAATAGCGATAGGCTTGGTTAGATGAAAACGGTAATAACGACAAATGTTCAGTGTATGTTGTCACAAATTAAACGAGCCCGGGAGCTGCCTTGCACCGTGTGTTCGAAAAAATACAGTATGGGACAGGCGGCAAAAGGTATTGTCTCGGCATGATACAGACCCCTCACGGGCTCTTCGTTGTACATCAACATTGCCGGGAGCTGTGGCCACTGTAACTGCTGCCGCTTCATCCATCCAAGACTGCGTGTGCAATCATAAAGTCCACATTTATCGCGGAACATGACCTGTCTTTCAGGATAGCGCCAGCGCTAGTTGACCTGTGCAAAACATCACAGGACAGAACTGCACTCTCCAACCTTAGTGTGTCAAATACGCAGGCCAGCTACCTGTCCAGTCACGACATTGCCTGTCACATTAGGCAATGTTTAGCGCACAAGCTGTCAAAACAGATGTTTTCACAGAAAGTTAATGGGTCCACAAACCGCAACATGGACGGAATTTTCAATGTAACACAAGTTCACTTTCTTCACCGCCAGTAGCTCAAACAATGCTTTGTGGTAGGAAATGGGCGTGTACTTTGACGTGCAAGCCACAGACTGCAGACTGACTGGCTGTTGTCTCTGTTTTATTTCTGCTGTGTGATAGGCTGTTAGATCTCTCCATATCGAGTAAAAATGTCCAATACTTATCGGTATCGACATAAATTTTATCGCGATCCCGTTTTGAGATCGTTTTATCGCCCAGCCCTAGTTGTCATACATATATGCGAGGCAGTAAGACAATAAGAAGTTTAATGACAAGAGCTGGCCATTCAGTCCAAATAGGCTCATGATTTTGCTTATAATTTAGAGCGCATTGTGAAGGTTGGTCTTCTAACTCTAAGGAAATGGTATTCAAACTGTGGGGGAATTGCAGGGTGGTTGTGCTGGGTACATCTGTGACAATGGAAATTAGAGTTATTGCCTGAGTAGGTAAAAATTCACTAAGAAGGCAACTAGCTAGTAGCTGGTATCATTGACTGATAAGCAATTGATTGCTGCTGTGAAAAATACTGCTCCAAAATGCAAGACTCTCCTGATTCATGCTGCTAAACCAACATAAATGAAAAAATATGACAAGGCGCATGGCTTCTCCTACCACTGCTATGCTGATGTGTGTGTAGGATGGGTCAAATGCAGAGGATGAATTTCCCCATGAGGGATCAATAAAGCATATGATTATTATTATTATTATTATGATGACACCTAGCTCTACCTCTCATTCCAACCTGATAACCTCATTGTCTCAGCACGGATCTCTGCCCATCTTTCAGATATGTCAGCCTGGATGAAGGAGCGCCACCTTCAACTCAACATATCCAAGACTGAGCTCCTAGTAATCCCAGCCAGCCCGTCCATCCATCACAACATCACAGTTCAGTTCAGCTCAATGACACTGACTGCGTCCAGGTCTGCAAGGAACCTGAGGGTAGTGATTGATGACCAGCTTAAGTTTACTGACCACATTGCTACGACGACCAGATCATGCAGATTTGCGCTGTACAACACCAGGAAAATCAGGCCCTACCTATCCAAGCATGCTGCGCAGCTCCTTGTCGAGGCAAGACTGGACTACTGCAATACTCTTTTGGCCGGCCTACCTGCATACACTATTAAACCTCTGCAGTTGATACAGAACGCAGCTGCACGTCTGGTTTTCAACCAACCAAAAAAGGCTCATGTTAGAACTCTCTTAGTCTCACTCCACTGGCTCCCTGTAGCTGCCCGCATCATGTCCTAGGCCATGATGCTCGCGTACAGGGTGACCAACAGAACTGCACCTGAGTACCTGAACTCACTGCTGCAACCCTATGTTCCCTCCCGACTACTACACTCTGCCAACGAACAGTGCCAGGTGGTCCCGTCGCATTGTGGCGTTAAATCACTATCCAAGACTTTATCCGCCGTTGTCCCCCGGTGGTAGAATGAACTTCCACACCTCATCCGTTCTGCTGAGTCCCTTTCTGTCTTCAAGAAACATCTGAAGACACAGCTCTTCCACTCTCACCTGAGCACCTGAAGCACTTCCAAATGTAGCACACTGAACCAAATGTAGTGGTTTGGTTATACTGGTTTGGTTACAATGGTTTAACATATGGATTGGTTGTAATGGTTTGGTTGTAATGGTTTAACGCACTCGCTAGCTTTACCTGCTAGTTTGTACCTCGCCTGGCCAACCTTTGGAACTTTGTCATGCAGTACTTCTAATATTGACTCTGTATGATTTTTCGCTTGTGTTGTATTGTACCCCACTTGTAAGTCGCTTTGGATAAAAGCGTCTGCCAAATAAATAAATGTAAATGTAAATGATGTAGGACTTCCTCCTAAAGTGGTGAATGCAGAAGTAAGACTCACAACTTACTTTTATATTAATGAGAGAAGGATATAAGTGTGCTGTGAATATTGTTATTATTTGCACCCAAGAGGATGCACTAACTAAGTACAACTGGATGCAGTACTCGAAATGTGATTGGATATATACATTGAAAACCTTCCTTTGGTTTGAAATCAGTACTGTTTTGTTGTATATCTCAGCATTCTGTTCGTCTTTCTACTGTTTTGATGCAATGATAGTTCTCATTTTCGGTAGTTAGCGCTAAATGTTACTTAGGTGGGTATGTTGCTAAGAACATATTCATAACTGTGAGAGAATTAAAAATTTCCCGGTACTTGCATAAGGAATGAACCTTCTCTTTCTATTATCAGTGTCAGACATGATAATCTATCTGTGCCTATTAAAAAACCAGTCAGAGTCAGCTGTTGTGATATCTGATTCACAACATAGTTCTTAGCCATGAGTCAGAGGACCCAACAGGACCCAATTCACATAGAAAATAAATCATAGTCTATATCCATGGAGTCCCTATGGAAAGATGTTGTGGAACCCAAACCTAGCCAATGACAAACAATCTTCAAACTACAAGTCCCGCAGTGCACTGCTGGAGAGTGAATTCCAATGTTGGGCACTGAGAACTCCCCGAAAACTTGCAGGCTTGTGATCAGTCACTAGAGGGTGCTGATGAGTGTTGTGAAGATGTACCCTGGTTTACATAAACCCTCCATTACATTACAGCTGCACAGCAGATGCTCTTAGGCAGAGTGAAGTACCCAGTTTACAATTTGTTTACATTATCCATTCATACAGCTGGATATTTACTGAGACAAATTAAGTTAAATACCTTGCCTGAGAGCACAACAGCAGTGCTCCAGCTGGGGATTAACCAGTAATCTTTGGGTAACACACCTTGCTATGACAGGACATCCACATTTCCCTAGTGGAACAAAGACAATAGACCCTTACCTAAACCCCACCCCTTGAACTGCACTTTTCAAATCCTATTTTAGCAACAGTTACTACCCACCATTTTTATAGTAATAGTATTTAGTAATTACATGCACAATACTTGTTGCTATCTAGCAAATGGGTAAACTAGATTAACTATTGCGGTTAAACAGTGCACCTGACTCCAGGAACCAAGAGAGGCTGGAGGGAGTATTTTTTGTTCAATTTCCAAAACAATTTCCAAAAAAAGTTAACTTGGAGAAATGTATGCTTTGGATTCAGCTTTGCTGCAGGCCACATTTGCATCTTAAAGGCCTTTGCACACCAGGTCTGATGCAAATATATTGTCCAAAAACATTAGGATCGGAATTCTGATGTACAAAACCATTCACTCTGACCCATTTTTTCACTTGGTTGAAAAACCTCACGGTACGAAAGATAAAAATGGAGTCTACAAGCAGCGATGATGATTTGAACACACTCTTGCTGCCGAGCAAGAAAAAAGAAGGCGATACTGGGTCACCCAATACTGAAAAAGAGGCAAGATCCAGGGATATTTCATCGGCTTGTCCAAGAAATAAAGCTGTACTACAATCGATTCACAACCTACTTCAGGATGTCAGTGGAACAGTTTGAAACACTTCTAAAAATGCCAGCACCTCCCATTAAAAACCAGAGGACCAACTATTGATATCTAGAACAACATTTGATACTGTGTTTACTTTGAGATACACATTCCCATAGACGGCTATTGTTAGTGGTGCAACGGATCGTAGTTGATCCGTGATCCATACTGATCACCCTCCACGGTTCGGCGCGCATGTGAACCGCGGATTAATTGCAAAGTTTAACCATAATAGTGTGAAATACAGTTTTACTGCCGCTGTTACTTTTTATAGTAAAAATTCCCTAAATCTTGATGCAGAGTTGCAGTGAAAAGATACAAGCACCATTTTAAAAACCAGCAACCTTACTTAGCAGAAGTGTTGCAAAGAGGAAGGCTGCGTCCGAAATCGCTCACTTGTTCACTCACTCACTATTCACAGTCATACAATAAATTAATAATTTAGTTATATAGTTTTATGTTTGCAAGATTATTCAAACATTTGTATGAACATCTTTGTGTCTAACTGTGCCAGCTAGCTAGCTAGCTAAGTGACTAGCTAGTTGCAACTGACATTAACCTGCTAGCTAGATAATACCGCTACCTATCTAGCTATCACTAGCTAACTTAATGGAAGAACTAGCACCCAGCTTCAACTGTTCAAATTAGTTGAAACTAACATTAGCTAGCTAGTGAGGACGGTGGTTCCTACACCGCAATGGAAAATATTGCCACCACAAAAGCATCTTGCTTTAAGTGTTCTTTAAGTTCTTTAAGTAATAAATGGAAAGAAAAGTTATATTTGTCTCCCCCCTTTTTTTTTTTTTTTGCTGATCCGAAAAATGATCCGATCCGTGACTCAAAAACCGCGGTATGATCCGAACCGTGAGTTTTGTGATCCGTTGCACCCTTAGCTATTGTAGCTTACCACTAGAGTAGATGGCCAGCTAGCTATAACTGCAGTGAAATCTAACATATTTCTTATATCCAGTGATGTTAAATAGCTTGCTAGCTGGCTTCATGAAGAAGATTGGATTTAAATGTTGAACTAATAGCCAGCTAAGATATACAGTTAATTGGTTAGCTTCCCTCTCTGCCACCTGTGACCTTACCCCAGCCAAGATAATGAAAGATATCTATATTTACTCCAAGGTAAGGTAAACACTGTTGTAACCAATCCCTTCCTTGTCTTTACATTTATCTACAATGATCTATAACAAGTTTGCAGTAGTAGTAAGCCCTTGCAAGTTGAGGTTAAGTAATGCTATATAGGAAGATAGCAGGCTACTTACTGCATTGATACCACCGTTTAGTTACCACATTATCCTTTATCTTACCATATGCAAACATTAGTGTTAATAAGTGTCCTATTAGTCCTGTTAATAACTTTAACTAGTGTTAACTTAAACAAATGTAGCTTGCTAGCAAGCATAACAGTCATCTCATCCCTTGTCCTATCCACACTCATTTCTTTCTATAATTTCATGTTGTGGATGTAGCCCTCTATAGCAGAGATCTTCCACAGGGGATCCGCAACCCCTAGGCGGTCCGCCAAATTATTTGTTCCCAAACTTTTTTTTTTCTTCCAAAAATTAAAATATGTCCAAAAATACACATTAACATAAATACAACCTATCAGGGGCGGTTAGTTCCTTAGGGCGGTCAAGCGATGCACCACCAAAGGGGGAAAGGGAGGGTATTTTTTATCACATTCTACCACAGTGTTACTAGCTGTGACTGTTGTAGACAGTTTGTCCTGCCTCTGACCATCATAGTCCAATCAGCATCAAGTCGTGTTCCGTGGAGTACCGCCCCTAATCTGAGTGGCTAGCTAACACCCTAGAAAAATAGCTTGCCAAACAGACAGCAAGCAGCTGCCTAGCAGGTCAACAGAATTAGGCTGAGGACAGCAAGACACTGTTCTCAAAGAAGCTGTCAAAGGTGATTTCCATTCAATATTGAATGGGAATTTTGTTTCATGTTTGTTTTATGTAATCTTGGTTGAACCACATGTTCCCACTGGGATTCTCCAAGGAAATTAAATAAGGGCAGCAATATGGTGTAATGGTAGACCTGGGCGTATTACCCAAAAAATTCTAGTTAATTTCCTTGACTGGTGTCCCAGCTGCATAAAATGATATGTAAGACATTTAAATTGCTATGGATGAGACTCTCTAAGTGTCTGCCTAACAGCGCTTCTTCTTAACATGGCTTTGCAGAATACATTCAAGTGTTACTTCCCATCTAGCCAGACATTTGAACTATTCTGTACTATTGTGGAACTTTGGCTGGGAACTACAGTTCAATCTTTTGAGAAGCTTTCAGAAATGCCGACATTCTTTTATGGTAAAGGGATCTGTAATAATGGCAAATTCATCACACAGAAATAAGATCTTTAGTATCAAGTATAATATCTGCGAAAATACAGTATTAAGTGATATGAGTGCTGTTTTAATTAAGCACACTGTTTTTGAAATCCTTAGACTTTGCTGTCACCAAGGCTGTTATTTACATTGAGCTCAGTCAATTTTTTCACAGCTAATTGTCCCTGTTCTTGAGCTTCATGACTGTCACCTTACCTGAAGCTATTAATACGTCTTGACACCTTTGCACAGTGGAATAACAATGCCTAAGGATGACTTCAAGGTCATTCAAGGAAAAAGAACAAATGTGGCTTCCTCACAAATCTATGCAAAATGCCACACATTACTAAAATCCGCACATCTAAATCTGCTTGATCAAAACTGATTATTTTTCTATACAATCATTTAAATCACATTGTTTTAGTGAACAACATCGATATGAGTAATCACTCAAACACACATGCGGTATTACATATTACGTCTCATATGTACACATCATATTTTTGTTTCCATCAAATAATGTATGGCACGTTTATGGCCGTTTTACGCCCTTTCGCGCTCTAATTTAACAATCATCTAAGCAGTGCTGTAACGGTGTATTTCGCTTTCAGTCAGCACCATTGTTTGTTTTTCCATTTTCCTAAGACACCGCTGTTGTTGGTAACACGGTGTTCCCTACACTATACGTGCCCGCCTAAGAGTGTGTGTTGTTGACAATCTCAAATTGACATCCACGCTATACACAGCGCAATGCAACGTAATCTACACACCGCGTGTGCCAGCTCTTCAGAAAAAAAAACAATCGATTCGCGCTCACAGCATCAAATAAATCATAAAACAGATGTATTTGTTAGATTTAGAAAAGGCTCTATAAATCGCATTCTTCTAGAAGTCAGCACCTGAATGAACTGTGGCTATTGTAAAATGATCTTTTAACAAATGTTTTCACCCTTATAAAAGACAATCAGTCCGACAGTGCAGTAAGCTATTGATCGAGCCCCACTCCCGTTAATGGTTTGCGAGTTACTGTATGTCCTGTATTAACTGTATGCCCAATACGCCAAATGACAACACTGTCAGCACTATTCCCACACAATTACTTACATGAGAATCCCTAACGCAGAGAAACCTGTTAATGCCAATGAATTCCAAGCAGTTTTGGTGATTTTCCAGTAGTTATTGTAATGGACGAAGTAGCAGCTGGTACACATGCGGATAACGTGATAGGTGATACACGTTAGGGAACAAGAGACACTTTACCTGATAGCTTAAAATGCTCTCGGGGTCGTTGTTTCCGGCGGGCATGTTGACTGAAGCCGATTCATTTAACCTCTGTGTGAAGTCAATGGGTGTGCCTTGATAGCGGCGAAAAGCAAAGATGTTCAGAGAACACACTGCTGTTTATTCTTGATCCTGCCTTTATCATACGTATTCCAGAAGAGCAATGAGTAACATGGCAGACTGTCTTTCCAGTTTGAGCTACAGTCTTATGTATTTTTCTCACCGTTTTCCTTTACGAAGCGTTTTTATGTTGGCGGTGTGCACGCACTACCGCGCACTTCTCCTGCAACGGAGTAGCATTCGCAGCATCACGCCCCTTCAACCAATGGGAGGGATTCGAACGGCGACGCATCGCTGTTGCTAAAGTGACGGCTTGATTCGGTCCCGGCTGTTTCGTTCCGATCCACTGATTAATATTACACAGTTAATAACAATGTCTACTCATCCCCATACATTCTTATCTCTGAATGCATTGCAAAATATTGATGCGGAATACATGTTCTCGCTAATTTTTCTCATCTCTAATTCCATAAATTTTATTCAGTTCTAGGCAAGACAAAGGTTACAAGAGAACACAAACCCATTTACGAGATAGGTATTGATGCAGAACGTATGAGGACAGGGCTTTAAAATTCAATTTTTCAATTTTAAATACGACTATCTGCAAGAGAAAATAACATAATATGGGGCACCAGTTAGCTTGTCAAGCCTATCAGTGATCTCAACCTTACTAGTCTGACACAGTGATGAAACCCTTCTAACACACTAGCACGCCTAGATGCGCACCTGCGAAATACAAGAAAGTAGCCTACCGGGGAGCGCAGATGAGCCTATCATTTAAAATAAATTATGTTCAAACGTAAATTCGGGAGGAACATTCATTAACGTGCTACCCAATGTTCGACTTCCCTTTGTGAGGACTATTTAAGGGTGTTTCACACTTAGTCCCTTTCAACCCTCAAAACGAACTCAGAGCGATTAGTCAGAATTTTTTGCGCATATGTGAACACTCCAAACAAACTCAGATCCCTCTGAAACGCTTCAGATCCCTCTGAAACGCTTCAAGTCCGCGTTGCGGTTCACTTAACCTGTGCATTGTGAACACAAAGCGATCCAGGTTCGAATCCAGGTTCGCTTCGCCTTTTGCCATTGTACTGTACCCCTCTAGGTTTGCCGTAGACAGATCACATGCCATTGCATTGGGACGCTCGTAAAACAAATAGAGGAAACTAGGGCTGCTCAATTATGGCAAAAATCATAATCACGATTATTTTGGTCAATATTGAGATCACGATTATTTAACATGATTACTCATTGACTTTGGAAACATCATGCATTTATCGAACTTGTGTTTTTAACAGTGGATTTTCTTGAACTTTAACCCTTTCGCGCGTACGGTCACACCGGTGTGATTTGCCGTTTAGCTCGTATGCTAAAACCGGTGCGATTAGAACACTAGATTGGAAAAATTCCAGCTAATTTTAGTTTTGAGGAAACAGCGATTTAACGTTAAAAATATAGCAAATGCTATCTGAAAACGATGAGAAGCTAATAAAGCCATTGTTGCCAACTTAGCGACTTTGTCGCTAGATTTAGCGACTTTTCAAACCCCTTTAGCGGCTTTTTTTCAAAAAAGCACCTAGCGACAAATCTAGCGACTTTTTGGACAAACCTTAGCTACTTTCCATAGAAGACAGTCGCCAGTACTGCCCCGCGAGCGAGAGGCACACCTCTCTCTGCGTCTACCCTGGTCAGTGAGTGGCAAAGAGGCAGAGCAGCAGCACATTCAGTCCGCACGGCAGCAGACATAGACGTGAATGAGCTGTGCATGTGCAAACAGTGTTGCCAAGGACCAGTCACTAATGTGTATTGTTTGCTCCTCCATTGTTTTAATTTTATCAATTTAATTTGATCGTTTTGACCGTTATCACGGTCGTATCACTCAGTATCACACGGAGGCTGTGCGCTGTGAGAGAAAAAATAAAGATATTCTGTCGTTTCTAACCTTCTCTGATCATTTTATATGTAAATATAGCCGAAATCACAGCATAGCCGTTGTCTTTAAATTATGTGTGTGGTGATTTTGTCAGACTGCGTCACGGTTATAAAATCAGAATTTTAGCAGTGCAGTGCAATGCAGAGCAGCAACTTGGAAATGGCTTGGAAGTGACTGCTGGTTAACATGTAGTCTTAATGGGCCGCGTTTCAGTCACTATTTCATACTCGTCCCGTTGTCTGACAACAAAAACAGAAAAAATATGTAAAACGGCTGTATTAAAATACAGTATTTGTGAGCACAGAGAGTAGGAGAGAAGCAACCAGATGTAAAGGGCTTACACCATCTGACACTATGCAGAATGCAAATACGACAAGATGACGTCACAAATATGATAATTAGCGCATGACGTCATCTAGCGACATTTAGCGACTTTTCGAGCATGCTTTAGCTACTTTCCATTGAAAGTAGTTGGCAACACTGCATAAAGCGCAATTATTGACTTACCTCACTACTTGAAATGGAATGAGGCTTGGCGCTCTTTCATGTGTGCAGATTTTTCAATAACCTTGCTGCTGAAGTCCAAAAAGAAGGCAAGGAAAGCAGAAGAGCGATTTTTTCAAAGTGACACATAGCTATGATTTCTGCGCCCTGCACTTGACCTTTATGTGGGCGTTACCAACCGTGGGGCCGAGACGATCGGGCCCCACAGGCTAACAGAAAATCCGTTATAACATGGAAAACGGGTATGGTCAGACTGCGTTGTTTTTAACTAGATGTTACGGGGGTCAGCGAGCAAGCGAATTTCGAACGGAGGTTCTCACTGCTCGCTGCCAAGCCCTTAACGACCAGCGTCGTTGCCAGTTGAGCTAAAGGGAAATTGCCGTTAGCCTGTCGGCAACAACGCTACTTAACCAGGTCTCCCAGGGAGTGACGTAACCACTGCTACCGCTCGGCTACCTGCTACCCGCTACCTAAAGCTGTGGGTTTGATCGCTTGCCTGAAAAATGAACAAGTGAATTTCGCTTCACGTCACAGCAAGCATTTTTGATTACACCAACCCTGCTAGCAAGTTTGCTAGACACAATAGAAGACAGCTAAGTTATTTTGCGTTGCTAGCTGGCTAGTTCATTAGATTATATTAGATTAGATTAGATTCAACTTTATTGTCATTTTGCAGAGTACAGGTACAAAGCCAATGAAATGCAGTAGCATCTAACCAGAAGTGCAAAAACTAGTATTATTTACAGAAAGTGCAGTTAAGAGTAATTACTCCAGTATAGGAAATTTTATAGGCCTATTTTACAGCATGTACAGTGTTAACAGAATGAAACAAAATGAATTTTATTCATTGAACTGCTGTGCCTTAGAGATAAGAAACTCAATGGAAAGAACTCAATACCGCCATCTAGTGGTGGGGCCGGGCCCCACTGGCCCCTAATGTAGAGACGCCCCCGTACGCCACAATGCAAAACACTGTATTTCAAGAAACGTTCACTGTTCATGCGCACGAACGTTTTGTGTGTATAGTGTCCTTACAATCTCAGTGAAAAACATTTTGGAATCATTATTTTTCTTACCCGGAATTTGTTCCTAGGTAAATGTCTCGTCTGTTCCAGGCAACTTGTGCCATATATAGGCCTACAAGCACACAAATTAGCAGCAAGGTCATGTTTTTGGCCATTCTGATAAAATTGTACAAGTTTCAAATTTATATGTGGAAAAAAATGTCCCTTTGAAGTTGAAACACATAAAAAACACGATTCAATTTGCAATAAACAAAATATACTTAAAACTAATCTAATAACAGACTTTTATTGTAATTAATTTACTTGCCAAATTATAGTTGCAAACCTGTCTGTACTGTAGGTGATGAAGTTTATGTGCTGAAAAGTATTTTACCCTCCCCCTATAAGAAAACATGGAACTCAATGGTCACCACAATTGCATTGCTTTAGGGAAATGAACTAAGATACAAAAGTAAACCTGCGCATCGTTATCTGGGACAACAAAAATCCCAGCGAAAGAAATAAGGTAACAGCAGGTTCAGTACCCAAGTGTAGAGGTTGAAATGCAAATCAGCACGTTTCGGTCAAGCGTCCTTAATGGCAAGACTGCTTTTTCTTATTGTGCACCAGAGGCATGGAATACTCTACAAAGTATGCTACATTTAGACGTATTAGTGCCCCTAAATATTTGCTTCAAAATGCTGTGCAGGAGGAGTGTAAATGTTTCCTGTAGTCTGGATTGATTAATTGATGATATGTTGCTGTATATTTTAATGCTGTAATGTCTTAATTGTAATGTAATGTCATGTAACTGTCTTAATGTTCCCTGCTGTCCTCTTGGCCAGGTCACCCTTCCAAAAGTGACTTTATATCTCAATGGGTTTTTTTCCTGGTTAAATAAAGGTTAAATAAAAATAAATGAATGCTATTCTCTTGTATGTTGAGTTACGTTCAGAAACTCCAGCTGATGACGCCGCTGGTCAACCCGCAGACACCACAGAAGGTTGATTACAACAACATATGCACACTCCCACGGTAATGGAGTGTGTTATTGCCATGCCAAAAGGTAGGTGGATGTGTTTGGACACAGCAGATAGCACAAGGTCATAGATCTCATTCTCATTCTCTAAGATAGAGAGGTCATATTTCTGCTGCCATCTGAATTGGATCTGTTTCATGTGCTTCATTGTTCCCAAAAAGACAGGGGTTTCCACCCTATCCAAAATCTTTGGTGCCTCACCAGCTGCATAAATACATTACCATTCAAGGTGTTCCATACCAAGCTCATCTTGGAGACCATGCAGACAGGGAAGTGATTCATGTCTCTAGACCTTATTTTTTCACATCTGGTCAGGGCACAGACAATAGGGCTTCATCCTCCTTTGTGAGGCCTTTCCAACTCACAGTGCTTCTCTGGCTCCTCATGTTTACACAATGTGTTACGGCTGCTTTGGCATCTCTTCAACTTTCACCATTATTTTGATGATTGACTCATCTGCACTTCCTCACCAGTGCATGCAGTCAAAGAGGCAATTTGAATAGTGAAGCATGTCCTCTGCCCAGGCATTCACATCAATGGGTAGAAGCAACCTGACTTCCACTCTGACACCCCAATATTGGTTTTACCCCAAATTCTTTGAGCATAAGGGTGTCCCTCATTCCACAAAGGGCAGAGAGCATCCCCCTCCTTGTATGGTTATGGGGGGAAACACAGGTGGCAGTCCTACAAGTCCAGAAGTTGCAGAGAATGTTATGGTGGCAGTAACCTTAGTACTACCATAGACCAACTGAGGATACTACCTCTCCAGAGATGATTCCTCAGGCAGAATCACCACTCCAAACAGGACAGGAGAATCAAGGATCATGTGACCATGTGTAACAGTCTGTTGAGTAGCTCTGCACCTATGCAGGAACAGCACCTCCACTTGTAGGGAGTGCCTCTTGGCCAACTGCCCTTGAGGAGGGAAGTGCTGAGTATAGTTGCTTCATTCAGAAGGCAGATTGGCCAGGAGTAACAAGTGAGCAGTAGGAATCCACTTGCAGAGATCACACAAACCACAGACAGATTATAAAGAAACACAGTACTTTTACTTGAGGCTTGAAAATCACCAAGCTTTGTGTACAGAAGTATACACAAGACTGGGTAGCTCAAGACTGAGCAGAGAACAAAGGAAACAGGGAGGGCTTATATAGGGCATGAAAACACGATCAAACTAACAAGACACAGGTAGGACTGATTAACAGACTGGGAAAAAAAGAAAAGACATTTAAAGACACAGTGAACAAAAGATGAAAATAAGACAAGCTATTCTGGACTTGAGAAATGTTTAATAAATTCCTTTAAGAGGAACTTTATTGAATGAAAGCAAACATGATGTGTCTCATCTGTTGTCCTGTTTTATAGGAGTTATTATATGTTCACCTGACACTACACTTGGGGTCTGTAACAATAGATAGCCTACTTACTATATAGTTACCACCATTTAATGCTACTCATTATCTTATCATATGCAAATGTAAACCTTGCTGTATATGTTTTAGTATTAACTTTAACTACTGTTGACTTTAAGAAATGTAGCTTAGTACCCTTGTCCTGTCTGTGCTCATTTCTTTTGATAATTTCATGTCCTGGATGTAGCCTTCTATAGCATACTGCAGACCCTTTTGATGACAATTAGATGAAGTTAAACAGTTGTTTTCCTAAAGGTTTTAAATACTTCTAGAGGAAGTTCAATCAGGAAATAGCTGCTGTCTCTATTCTCTCTGCAGTACACATTACTCAGGTTATGCACAGGTAGCTTGTTTGATGTTGCAACAGCAACTAAGGCAGGCAGAGACTCTTAGCGAAGAGGTTCCCAGGAGGAGGGGTGGGTAGGATGACAAGAGTACCCACATTGCTCCACTCTGGATAGCCAGGGATTTGCATGAATACTTATGGGTCACTCAGGTAAATATATAAATAAAAGAGACTGATAGAATTGAGCCTGGTGATGACTTGATTGACTTTCAGCCATTGCAACTTGGGCCTTGAGTCTTGACCACTGTATCTTAGAACTTGAATTGAGACTCATAAATTTGAACTTGAGACTCCCTAGTGACTCGAATAAGTGTGGTTTGGTTACATTGCTGGTGTTGTTTGTTCTCAATCCCTGACATAATATTTTAAGACATAAAGATATGAAACAAAGCAATCAACAGCATGCAGTTTTTAAACTGTATTTATCTAAAAATGTATTGCACGCCTATAAAATTCACACTTAAGTGTTTCATGTGAAAAAGTTTGGAATCCAATGCAATCTGAACCTACGCAGGTGTGCATAAAATGGCAGAGTGAAATCTTATTTTTAAATAATCATTGATAAAATACCAAGAGATACTGTTTAAACTGTTTTGAACTTATTTTGAGTTTTAAAATTCCCCTTTAACAGGGCTTCAAGCCAGTGGCACATCAGGAGCTAAGCAGTGGGTTACAAAAGTTTTGTTTGACAACATATCCAAATGCTGTTTCTGAAGACTTTTCTCATTTTTAACACAGACTGACTTGCACAGGGCCGTTATACCAACTGACATGTCCATTTCTTCCCAATGAGATGAAATAGGCCAAATTTGTTCACTCTGGACTCTTGCCTTGAGAATAGTCTATAATGAATAGTCATTTTTGATTTGAGCACACCCCTGTTACCTAGCTACCTCAGAAGATGGTATGCACAATTAACCTAGAGCATAAGATGTATATTTACCCAAAAAAGTGGAAAGTAAATGAATAAATGTAACGTTGACACTTAGGAATGTAATGTTTACACAGGTTCTTGTGTTCTATGAAAAAAGGCACTTAATGTGCACACAGAAGGCAGAGCCTGTTTTTAATTAAAATTCGACATGCAAACTAAGAGCTGGACGCTGCCACTATCAAATAGCTTCGTTGATTTTCACTGTATGTGGCACATACCTGTATTTCCAAATAACGAATATGTATCGCTGCAGCTAACTCATTCTGAAATCAACTTTGAAATTACTTTAAATGTTAAATACTGCATTTGGTGAAAAACATACCTTTCGTTTAAGCCGTTTAAATAATTTTATTCATATGTTGACAGTGAGAGTTAAAGCAAAAACAAAATAAAGCGGTCAGGTTGCGACTGTAGCTCATGTGATGCTCATCCAGGGGTACTAATGTTGATCACAAGAGGGAGTACGACGTAGTGTTACAGAACATTCAGTATGTGCTGATCACCTTGAGGCACTCATCCTGAAAATTGTGCATTTATATTCTGTTAAAGCCAAACAATGCAACTCGGAAACGGTCAGAGTGAAACGCATTCATATCGTATGATTCAGTCCTGGATTATTAGCAACGTTCAGTTTCCTTTGAACAGTCCGGATTGCAGTGTTATGTCTGTGCAACTGGGCAAACTGTCCAGTGTGCCGTTCTCTGTGGGCTGCAAATTACATCACAGATAATCAAAGCATCCGCTTCAGTGAGGGGTTTTTTAAAATTCTGTTTTGATAAATACAGGATTAAATACACACGTACTGCAGCTATTTTAATCTTACACTCTCGCTAGTTTTAAAGGAAAGATTTTATTGATCACGTGGTTCACCAGAAATGTCCATGTCTGGAAAAATATAAGTATCCATTTCTGTAATTTACACTCAAAAAAAAAAAAAAAAAACCCTTGTCTCCTTACAAGATGCTATATGCTCAGCACCAAATTTACTACTTAGATGCATGCACAAAGTACAGTTAACATGTAATTCAAGTTAAAACAAATTGCATAAATGCATATAACTGAGGAATACATCTAATAATTTCTGGTGGGGGACATGTGTGGTGGTTGGATTTTTCTCTTCAATTCAATTATAAGTACATATTTATTGTATGTATATGAATTTATTGGGATGGCAGGTATACCATCTGCCAAGTTACCCATACAATGCAGACAAATGGGCCCTTTGAAGGGTTTTATACAGAAATAACTAGTGACAAGATCTGACTTATTTACATTGGCATTTAGCAGATGCTCTTATTCAGACACAATGTTATCCATTTATACAGCTGGATATTTACTGAAACAATTGTGGGTTAAGTACCTTGCCCAAGTGTACAACAGCCGTGCCCCAGTGGGGAATTGAACCAGCAACCTTTTGGTCCCAAGGCCTGCTCCTTAACCACTACACTGCCACCCACATTAAATTTGTGTGCAAGCTAACCTCACACACATGCAACATTTGGGTACACTTGCATACTGCCACAAAATAAATGTCTTGTGTTTTTGTGATGGGGGTGGGGCAAGCTACCCCTACCCGCAACCAGACACCTAATGTCTAATATCAATAAAAAAAAGGTTTAGACAACTGGCGGGGAGCCAACACCACAGACAGACCCACCAGGAGAACGGGGATAAAACTGCGCAGACAGTTTATTACAAAAGATTTAAAAGAGGATAAAATACACCAAGACAGTCCTCCCCCAGGGGGCGACACCAACAATCTAGGCGGTTCCAGCAGACTATGTTCCAATCACAGAACAGTTGGTGAAAATAGGCAGGAAGCAACAGGAAACAATGGGAAAACAACAAAAAAAAAAAGTTTACGGCAGTCTGCGGTACACAATGATAAATGCACACAAAATTGGAAAAAAAAAAAAAAAAAAACTAAAGTCAATGCAGACAATTACATACAGGGAGGGGATGAACGCCCACTTGCTAGCAGTGCTCCTCAAAAAAAATTAGTGACAACATAGCAATTCCTACACACAAAAAGTGAAACAAATTGAAAGCTAGAGTGCACATATTACACATTACAAGTAGCAACGTCGGCGTTCAACCCTCCCGTATAAAAAAAAAAAAAAAAAAAAACCCCACACACACAATGCCAGCAAGCAACCGTAATATCAGACTAAAATTTAAACCCCGCCGCCCCCTTAGACAAACACAGACCACTCCGTATTGGAATCTCCCCCAGGGCTGCTGCCCAACCTGGTGAGTAAAATAACTAGCTAAAACATAGAAGTAAAAATACGCTAATTAGCACACATCAGTTTAAAACCATTAAAATGCAAAAATTTAAAAGGCAGAGTTCAGATGCCTCCGCAGGTCCCGCGTGTAAAATAAAAACGATAAAATCTTCTTATAAAGAGGAGTCTGCGACAAGGGAGGCGAGAGTTCACAGTTCACAGCCGTGCAAGCCAGCACACTGGGCAGCAAGAGACCAGCGTCACTTATCTCTCGGGAACTCAGGTCCTCCTTCTTTGGATTTTCCACTCCGTTCGCCTTGTCGTGATCATAAGACGCCGCAACCAATTCTCAGTCCAGTGTTATTGCAGTTCGTCATTCAAATCAACCAGAGGAAACAACTTTCGTCGCGCTCGCCTGCAAACAGATGCACCCGAACTCTTCTCCCCGTCGTCTCCTGCACATGGCTGCAGCCTAATACTCTCCGGCATGTTCAGCGTCCTGCCCCTGCAATCAGGAAACTCAAAACATCTGGTCCTCATTCAGTTGTTCCTGAGGGATGACGGCGTTACTCCCAATTGCATCCGTCCAGAAACTAAAAAGTGAACCAGTGGATACATACATACAAACGAAAATACATCGTAAAGACAAGCATAAACGGAACACAATTGGTCGCCGCGTGACATTTTAGTTGCTTTCTTGTCTTCCTTACTGCTTTTTCACTTTCCATCATTTCTTCCACCAGTTGACCTTCCTGCTACGCACTGTGGTGGTTTCGTGGAGGTTTCTAATCTAGATTGAATAAACTGGGATCAAAGTCATCTGTGTTAAAAAAAGGAGTCTCAGTCCAAGGTTGAAATAATCTCTTTAATACTGTTCAGTATTTTACTTCTAAAATACATTCTTTCTGAGGTAGAACATTTCAATTTAAGAATACTAATATTATTTAAAAACACACTTTCATGTACAATGTCGCAAAATGAGGTAGAAACAGTAATAAAGAATTACAGAATTGAAGCGACTGAAAATAAAAATACGACTATTTGCTACTTTGCACACCTCCGCCATTCCTGAACTTTTTCCCATCAACCCAACGATTTTTTTGGCGGATAAATGTTTTAGTTTCCTGGTAACCAATCTATTGCCACTATCCGTCTAATGGTTAATCAATCAAATATGCCAAACACATACATGGATAAAAGCACTCATCTTACTGACTTCACATAAGATTGCTTAGCCCCATCCCCTCAACGTCTCTATTTAGATGCCTTTCTCAATGGTTGTTTTTCCCCTCTTTTCTTGGCCATTGCCTTATCCACTTATCAAGCCTATTTTAGCAAAATGGTAATATAAGGCTTTAGTACATCGATGAGAGTTGCAGCGCTTCATAAGGGTAGATGTTAGGTGGAGGGGAGACAGTAGTGGGGGAGCAAATACATAGGTGTTCTTGCACAGCAAGGCACAATCTATTACTGGGGGTGCAATCCCTGGTTTTACCCTAACATACACAAAAAGCAGTATGAATTTTGGAATATAACATTTGGAAGCCTCCAGAGATTGTTTGGTTGAACACATGAGTGTCTGCAGTAAGGATGGCAAAAACTCTGTACAACACACACTTGATAAGCAGTATTTTATTTGCAAAACATCATGGATTAAATGTATTTCCCTATTAGATATTCATAATGACATTGAAGTAAATGTTTAATTAATGAAAAGGTATTTGTTTTTTCAACCAAACATTCTGATCAAAGTCAGGAGTATATTGCTCGCACATCATGGGGCTGCCGATTCCTTCTCCACAACATCAGGAGGATTTGTCCACTCTTGACAACATATGCCACGCAGCTCCTTGTCCAGGCCACAGTGCTCTCTTGCCTGGACTACTGCAATGCTCTCCTCGCAGGCCTCCCAGCCTGCACCATCCAGCCTCTGCAGCTCATTCAGAATGCAGCCGCCCGACTAATCTTCAACCTCCCCAAATTCTCCCATGTTACTCCCCTGCTTAAATCCCTCCACTGGCTTCCTGTCGCAGCCAGGATCAGATCCAAAATGCTGAGGCACCCAACCCCCAACCCCGCCCCCCCCGCACTCATTCCGCTGTTTTTGAATTCGGATCTTGTTAGTTGCCCTATACCCTGTAGTTGTATAAATTAGCTAGTACTGCGTCCTAAAACAGACTTTGCTCTCAGCTGAGAACTACTGTCTCATTGTGGAACTGTACACATCCTATCCCTGTACTGTCGCTATACTTACTGTATACACTTTTGTATATCGCTTTGAATAAAAGCGTCTGCTAAATAAATAAATGTAAACGTAAATGTACACAAATAGATAGAGATTTGAATGGCTATTGACTATTAAGTATAGATACTTAGGAGTTGAGGTTAAATTATTGAAGCTTAATTAATATGCAAAATCTGTATACGTGTGCAGTAAAGTTCATATCATTTAAAATAACAAAAAATAGTGGCTGGGACTGGGGAGTGGAGTTTGCTCAGATCACTGAAGGGAAGCTCACTGTTCCTGTATTTGAAAACCTGATATTCATGTATCCAAACTTAATTACCTTGCAAGGTGACAACTTAGTGGCCTTAAAATCTATGTCCATCCCAGCCAAGCCATCCATACATCACAGCATCAATTTAAAACTTGCCTCAAATACTCTCAAACCTTCTAAGGTTGCAAGAAACCTGGGCGTCATGATTGATGACCAACTATCCTTCTCTGACCATGTTGCCTCAGTCTCTCGGTCGTGTCGCTTTGCACTTTACAATATCCGCAAAATACGTCCCTACCTGACTCAATATGCTACCCAGCTTCTGGTACAGGCCTTGGTTATCTCCCGCCTCGACTATTGCAATGCCCTCCTAGCTGGCCTCCCAGCATGTGCAGTGAAACCACTACAAATGGTTCAGAACACGGCGGCGTGCCTGGTTTTCGATCAGCCCAAAAGGGCCCATGTCACCCCATTGTTCATTGAGCTCCACTGGCTACCCGTGGCTGCCCGTATCAAATTCAAGTCTCTCATGCTTGCCTACACAGTGACCTCTGGGTCTGCTCTGACATATCTGAGCTCAATCATACAGGCTTGCGCTCCTTCTCGGCCGTTACGTTCCTCCCAGGAACTTCAGCTAGCATTGCCATCCCTACACACAAGGCAATCTCAGTCCAGACTATTCTCACATGTAGTTCCCCGCTGGTGGAATGAGCTACCTTGTGCCATAAGAGCAGGGGCGTCCCTCTCTATCTTCAAGAACCTCTTGAAGACCCAGCTCTTCCGAGAGCACCTCCTCTTCTTACACTTCTTACTACTCCAACATAATTCCATCTCTGCGCACTTTTAGCCTCGCACTTTTTCCCTGTAACTAAATGTTTGTTTTCACTCCTCACCTTGTTTACCTTTGTTTTCTACTTTCCTTGACTTACTTAGTTGAGTTTAGTTGTTTTAGGTTGCTCTTAAAGCTTTACGCTAAGGTCTTCTACATTACTGTAGCTTGCTTGCTGTTCCTCACTTGTAAGTCGCTTTGGATAAAAGCATCTGCCAAATGACCTAAATGTAAATGCAAAATGTTACTTATGTTAACCAGCACACCAGGCACAGACTAAAATAATCAACTGTCACGTACAGTTTTCGCTTCAGCAAGCACAACATTCATTGCTCTTTTTAATCCCATAGTGAAGGCAGAGCAAGTCCATCAACACTGGCCCCAGATCATCCTTGTTGTTCAGTAGGTTGATAGGTAGCTTCCAAAAAGAAATCTGATCCTAGTCCAGTGAAAGGGGACTCTCTCCCTTTACACAGCATCTGTCTGTTCATATACATAATAGTAAAAATTAATTTTGTACAGTAAGAATGTATGAAGGCATTTGGAAAAAAATCAGAGAATTAGAGGATAAAGATGAAATTTTTAACAATATTCTGATCAGGCAGTATGAAACAATGTTTAGGTGGGCCACCTCGGGCAGCACAGGATGGAACATGATTCCATCCATTGGGGTATGGACAATTTTGTCAGCCAGGGTCCCACTGTCCCATTGTGCTCGATAGCACCATCTATGGAATTGTCAGATTGTATTGTGGGACTTGTAGTGTGAATAAAGCTGTTGGCTGCAAGTAAGTGTATCAGAGAATTACATACGTGGCACTTCGTCAGTCAGAACTTAGAGAGGGAAAAGCTGTATAAGCCAAGCACAGAAAAACATTTTGGCTGTTTTAAAACTGAGGTATAAATTTTCAAGAAAAAAAACTAAAAGGCAAAAATGTACACAATTTTGTCACAGCACCTATGTTTATATTTATGTACATCCACATACACCCCCACACACATACACGTACATAATATATTCATATATATTATGAATATATCATTCATTCTAGTTTCCAGTTTGTCCAACAAAAGAGTTCTCTTTTTCTGTCATGTATGTAACACTAAATGTGTTACGCTAAATCTACATTAGCAATACAGGGATGTGAGAGAAAGATATTTATAACAAAAACATGAATTTATGGTAACAAATATGATATTACCTGAATTACAACCTCATTTCCAAAAAAGTTGGGACGCTGTGTAAAATGTAAATAAAAACAGAATGCAATGATTTGCAAATTGCACAAACCCATATTTTATTCACAACAGAACACAGAAAACATAACAAATGTTTAAACTGAGATAGTGTACTGTTTTATGAAAAAAAAAGCTAATTTTGAATTTGACGGCTGCAACACGTCTCAAAAAAGTTGGGACAGGGCCATGTTTACCACTGTGTAGCATCTCCTCTTCTTTTAACAACAGCTTGTATACGTTTGGGAAGTGAGGAGATGAGTTGCTGGAGTTTTTCGAGTGGAATGTTGTCCCATTCTTGCCTGATATAGGATTCCAGCTGCTCAACTGTCCGGGGTCTTCTTTGCTGTATTTTTCGCTTCATGATGCGCCAAATATTTTCAATTGGTGAAAGGTCTGGACTGCAGGCAGGCCAGTTCAGCACCCGGATTCTTCTGCTATGAAGCCATGCTGTTGTAGGACGTGCGGTATGTGGTTTGGCAATGTCTTGTTGAAATACACAAGGCCTTCCCTGAAAAAGACGTCGTCTGGATGGAAGCATATGTTGCTCTAAAACCTGTATATACCTCTCAGCATTGATGGTGCCTTTCCAGATGTGCAAGCTGCCCATGCCATACGCACTAATGCTTCCCCATACCATCAGAGAAGGTGGCTTTTGAACTGAGCGCTGATAACAAGTTGGATGGTCCTTCTCCTCTTTAGTCCGGAGAATGCGGCGTCCATGATTTCCAAAAAGAACTTCAAGTTTGGACTCGTCTGACCACAGAACAGTTTTCCACTTTGCCTCAGGCCATTTTAAATGAGCTTTGCCCCTGAGAAGACGGCAGCATTTTTGGATCATGTTCATATATGGCTTCCCCTTTGCATGGTACAGCTTTAATCTGCATTTGTGGACAAATGTTTAAGGACAATGATTTTTTGAAGTGTTCCTGAGCCCATGCAGTGATATCCATTACAGAAGCATGCCTGTTTTTGATGCAGTGCCGTCTGAGGGCCCGAAGATCACGGGCATCCAATATTGCTTTTCAGCCTTGTCCCTTACGCACAGAGATTTCTCCAGATTCTCTGAATCTTTTTATGATATTATGTACTGTAGATGATGAGATGTTTAAATTCTTTGCAATTTTACGTTGTGGAACATTATTCTGAAATTGCTTCACTACTTGCCTGAGCAGTTTTTCACTGGTCAGTGAACCTCTGGCCATCTTTACTTTTGAGAGACTCTGCCTCTATAAGATTTTTTTAATATTCTTTTTATACCCAATCATGTTACTGGCCTGTTGCCAATTAATCCAATTAGTTATAAAATGTTCCTTCAGCTGTTTCTTGTCAGTATTATTTACTTTTCCAGCCTTTTGTTGCCCCCGTCCCAACTTTTTTGAGACATGTTGCTGGCATTAAATTCCAAATGAGCTAATATTTTTCATAAAATAGTAAAATGCCTCACTTCATATGTTGTCTATGCTCTGTTGCGAATAAAATATGGGTTTATGTGATTTGTAAGTCTTTGCATTCTGTTTTTATTTGTATTTTACAAAGCGTCCCAACTTTTTTGGAAATGGGGTTGTACATTCAACATCAAGTCTTGGCAACAACATCAAGTTTTTTTCCTGAGGTAAAAGCATAGCTGCAGTGTTAAATGCAAACCTTTGAATCTCACAAAAGCTACTAAGACCCTACAGCTACCTACATTCTTTAATCATTCTGAGGTTAAGAAATTCTTCCTGAGTGTTTGGAAAGAGAGTATATTTATGTGCAAAAAGGAAAGAAATTAAAAGAAAAGGGTCTTGAGGTATCAAAAAGGGCATTAAGACTTCAAAGGTCTCTGTCTTGCAGCCATAGGAAGCCTCTTCCAGAAAACTCTTGGTTCTGAGATAAACTGCATGTTTTCACTTTCAGGCATTATTTGATTGCTGACTTACATGTGCATAATGTTTATGGCTGTTTATGGATTGTTTGTGCATTCAGCTGGTTTTGCTGAATCACTTGACATTTTCTTTGGTCACTGTACTGCAGCTGCATGGCGTCTAGCAAGAATGCCACAGTACTGTGTAAAAGTGAGTACAGTATGTGACCACAGCTCCACAGTGCTGTGCAAATGGGTGGGGACCATAGTGCTTCGTTGAGTTTTTCAGCCTTAAAGGACTGGGAATCCTTGTTTATTTTTTGGTCTAAGACAAGTCAATTGTTATCATAGTCATCTTGTAATGCAAGGCCCTTTTAAAAGGCAAAAAATAGGATCCTGAGAGTAGCAATCTATTAGGCATTTAAATTTTATCATTAACCCCTCTCCCCTCCCCACTAGAAAAGGCCTAATATCTTGGCTTCTTTGGAAAGGAGATCTACGCAATATAGTGATGTGGAAGACACCGTAACTTGTGGTGTGTTTGCCATATAAATCAGGTAAAATTTAAAACCAACACTTTGCTCTAATTTCTACTTTTGAACCCCATCTTATATTTTGGTTGAAAAATAAGTACTTGTTCAAAAAACAAAGCACCCAAAAATGGACTTCTGTTGAGCTCTCACACAGGGCAGCTCCTGCTTCATTTTCTGTATGCTTTGCTCCACTTTATGCATGCATCTAGCTCTTTGGAGGTGGTGAGGGCGTGCACCTTGCTGAGGGCTTTTTCAAAGTCCTTGAAGGCAGGGCCCATGAGGGGTGCAGGCAGGCTGTGCAGGGGGGTGGGGACAGAGGCGGAAGCAGATGCAGTCGCCTGCTGACAGAGCTGCAGCAGTTGAGAGACAGAGAGTCCGTCTGTGCACTGTAGCAGGGCACCCAGCTCCCCCTCACTCAGAAAGCTGTTCTGGGGTGCCAGGGCCTGCAGCAACACCTGTCTGCTTGCCCTCATATCCGGCAGACCCATGTAGTAGCTCTTGGCGAAGCGGCAGTGAACTGCATCTCCCAGCATGTCGGGCCGATGTGTGGTGCAAACCACCAGCAGGACAGCGGCACCTTGCTGCGCTGCATCCAGGTGGGCCAGCACCTGCTACCGTGGACCATCCACCATCAGAGCCTCCACCTCACTGATCAGCACCACAGAGGGCTGCCGTGCGCCCACCACTAGGAAGAGGGTGTGCAAGATCTTTTCCCCCTCACCCTCCCACTTGGGGGCCAGTTCTGCCCCTCTCAGCCAAAAGAAGGTGGCACCCAGCTGGGAGGCCAGGCAGTGAGCCAGAGTGGTCTTTGAGAGGACCAAAGAGCAGCACGGTCCTGGGCAGGAGGCTGGCAGGACTGGGCCTCAGAGTGGGCCACAGAACATCCTCCTCCAGGGCAGCCTTTATGCAAGCATGGCTGGCCAGCTCCCCCCAGGGCAGTGGGGGTCTGCGGTCCTGCAGATCTGTGGTCACCAGCTCCAGCAGCTGGGGGCCGCGCTCTTCAGCAGCTCGTCTGACTCCCAGAATGCCGCTAGCAGCTTGGGGGCAAAGTGGGCCTGTGGGAAGCCACGGTCTTCCCCCCTGTCACCATTCAGAGCAGCAGGGGGGCTGCACTCCCCTGCACTGGCATAAGGAGGTGAAACCAGAGACTTCAGCCCACTGTACTTGCCTTCTTTGTTTGACCCCAGGCCTGGCTGAGAGGGGAGCTTTCTGTGCTTGTATATCTGAGAGTCGGCACTGCCCGTCCCAAAGCCATTGACAGGACACTCTGCTGTGTCACCTACACTATAGGGTGAGCCACCTTCAGGTTTTGGGTGGTTAAATCCATGCTTCTCATAGCATGAACCATTCCCTTCATTGTTCTCCTCTGTCATGTCCAAGGCCTTCCTCTTCAGTGACTCTCGGGGCTCTGTACCCCCTAGGTTGTGATTTTCGTAACCATAGCTGCCTCCAGCAAAAGTGGGACGTGCAGGCAAGGGAGCTGGAGTGGCCAGCGCTGAGGAGATGTAGGGTGCAGGTGAATGGGTGTAGGTGGGGGCAAGGCCAAGCTGGTTAGAGTAGCTGCTTGGAGGATAGTTGTAGATGGGGCCAGGAGGGGTGTAGCTGGGCACCAAAGTGGATGCAGGCTGCAGTGCATGCTGGGATGGAGTGGGAAATGTTGCACTGGGCGAGGGGCAGTACCTGGGGGTGAGGTATGTGCTATTATAGGCTACCGGGTAATCCTGTGAAAGTGAGCCTTCACAGGAGCCACCAGTACTGTACCCAGGGTCTGAAAGGTTACCGTCCACCACCAACATGCTGCCTGTGCAGGGGGGGGCTGCTGACATCACTACTGTTGTCTTGGCCCCTCCCACACCATCGAGGCCAGGGTATCCCTCAGCTCCATGTGTTAGGGGCCATGCCTCTGGCTCACTCTTAGACCTGCTGGGGCTCCCAGTAGCCCCAGACTCAATATAGGTGCTCGCAGGGGGTGAGACCAGAACCCCAGAGTATTTCTCTGCATAGTGCCTGAGGAGGCTGGAGGCGGTGAGTGCACAGATATCATCATTGGCCCAGGCATAGCAGCGGCGCTCCGTGGGGTAGAGCTCTGGCTTGTGTGCCGAGGGGGAGGTGGTGGAGGACACATCCAAATGCTGCTCAGGCCGCTGGCTGAGGGACTGGGCATGCTCCAGGGACCAGTGCATCTTCAACAGGCCTACAGGGGAGAGAGTGGGACACCCAGCTCAGTTCTAAATGGTAATCCTTTTCTGAAAAAGCCAAAAATCTGTAACTAAAATATTTAGGGATTACACAAACATTGCATGATTGCATGAAGTGTACTTGCACAATATCACATAGCTGTAGGCCTACCAAGATCCCAGAACTATATGTAGCATTATTATCCCTTTTATTGAAGAACTATGTAACATTTATTTATATGAGCGTGGTAAGAACAAAATGACATTCTCGTTGTGCTATCACTTTATCTTCAAGCAATGTTCTTAAACATTCACTGCAAAATATTTTATTTCCACATTTTAGTACAATACCTTAAAATAAAAATAAATGAAAAGACTTGTATTTTTAGCTGTATAAAACATTTCCATAAGAACAAAAATGTCAAATAAGAAAGATGTCTTGTTAGAAAAGACAGTGCTCATATAAATGAAAAAAAAATTCAAAATGTCAATCAGAGACCACCAAAGAAAGGGAAAAGTCAGCACGTACCCTGTATCATTGTGAAATGTGTGCAGGACAATTAAGATGAGAAAGAGGAGGAATATTCATTTCATTGTGCTGCCTTACGGAGATTCTGAAACACTCGCCATTTTTCGTCACGAACTGAAGATCTACCTCTTAAAGCTACACCTCAACCTTCCAACCTAAGAATAATCTTCTGTCCCTCTTATGTGCAAAATTTTGATCTCAGAACTGTATTTGGTACTGACACTTGTTCATGTGTAGTTGGTGGTGTAGTGTTTGTGCAACTTTTCCCGTGGCTTTTTTGATGCACTGTGCAAGTCCCTCTGGATAAAAGCATCTGATAAATGACAATAATGTAAATGTATACATTCATAGTCAGGACATCTCTGTCTGAAAGAAGTAAAAATCAGACCATGCTGACTTCAGCAACCACACCTTGTTCACTGCAGCAGTTCTAATGTTAAGATCACCAACAGCAAGTCAGAGGCTTCACTAGCAGCGCACTGCATCCTTCCAACCCCACCCCAATTCTGAAAAATTCTACATGTTGATAGCATAAATCCTTACTGGAATAGCTGTGTTGTGTTTTTGTCTTAGTTTGGAACTTTGGCCCCAAGTTGTTGCATGGAACAAATATTTGGCCTTTTGTCTCATTAAGCATACAGCTCAGCTGTACTAAAATGTTACTCTGTGATGTATCACAGCTTGGGCAGTGAGACTACAGAAGGCACACTGGACCAATGTGTGTCTGAGCATGGGAAGCCAAAAGCGGGTTTGAGGCTCCCATAATCTGAGACCTGCAGAAAGTTTTCTGGAGAGAATGTCACCCTTTATGTCTTCATGCAGGGATTTTCATCCACCCAAAAGACATTCTCAAAAATGAATGGAGAATATGGAAAATGTTTTCATGGATTCAACATGCTTTCTGGACCAACTGGCAAATAAACTAGTATTCACATCAGTACATATTATATTGATACATGACATAATGTAATGTTAAAAAATGTCAAAAACACTCTAAAACCATGTAAAGGGGAAATCATGTCAAGACCAGTACATCTATTGGAGATTGCTTGCTCCCACGTGGCTCAGATGGTAAAGATGCTCATTTCAGGTGCACAATTAGCAATGCTGCCCAGGTTAGAAAATGGCTGTGTCATTTAATGACAGCGAGAGCCCACATCAGCAGAAAAAATGGTCTTTGTTCGAATGGGTAGGTTGGCCAGGGTCCCCTCGTTACTCCCCCCTTGTCACCCTGGGACTCCCTTGGGCACCTATGAGTTACTCAGATAGCATCAGGAGGATCTGCCTATCCTAACAGTGTTTGCCTCCTGTTGTACTGTGGGACTTGTTTTATAAAAAATAGCAGTATTAGGCATGCATGTGTGTTGGAGAATTTTACTTGCTATGCTCTGTGCTCTTACTTGAGTTCAGTGGTTACTGTTTCAGTAGTGATGATCTTAAATATGTAACTGGTGACTACAAAAAAAATGCAAAAAAAAAAAAAAAAAAAGAAAACTATGTGGCCTATTGGCCCTGAAAATCTACCCAGACTGCCATATGACATGTTCATGAAATGGATGTCTTTTGGATGTCTCCCCCAATTCCACATGCACTATCAGCCATTAGCTATTAACAGTTGAGGCAACAGGTATTTTACAACACACTGAAATGCAAACTTGAGTATATTGTTAGACTTGATTTTAGAGTATAATTAAAAACACTTTGAACTCTTCTGTCATGTAGCAGTGCAGAGGGAAAAAAATGTAATCCTCTCATACAGACACACACTATCCATAAACTATTCTTGACACTAAAATCCCATAGTGCCCCAGGAGAATAGTCTCCCTGACGTTAATCTGAGCAACTCATAGGCACCCAAACAGGATGCAGGGTGCTGACAGCAGTGCCAGGAGGAAACCCTGGCTGACATACCCCCTGTGTTCCACCACTATGGGCTCCCAGTCACTGTCAGCTGATGATATGGCTGACTCAAACCCAGGCTATAGGGCTCTGCCTGCATTCAGAACAAACTGCTTCACTGACTGACTGTCTCAGATGCTCAGGAGCCCTCCAAAACATTCTCTCAACTTGGCTTGGAAAGGAGCCATAGGTAACTATTGCTCGGAGGCCAGGTGGTACATTTTAGTTTTCTTTGACCCACAGTGAAAGACTAATAGCAACAACCACCTAAAATGGTCATCCTCAGCCCCATCTAGTTCTGTATGAAGGTTCCACCCTGTTGGCTCATACCCTGAAAAGGAGGCTGTAAAGTTAGCACTGCACGGAGAGAATCCAGCTCTTTATGAATGTGTCATAGGGTGCTGGTATGTGTGGAATTCAGCCCGAGTCCTGTTTACAAAGCATATGTCCATACCAGTCACAAAAGCTCTAAATGCTACAAATGTAGCTAATCTGCTACTGTTGGAGCAGCTTAAGCAAAGCCACAGAAAGTGAAAGAGGGGAGTGTTTTCACTAATCACCACCACACTGGTTTAGTAATGTGTCCTGCACAATTACTGGATGATTTGTATCTATTTAAACAACTGAGAGATCAATATGTGGTAGACAGAGGGTCAACATAGTGCACCGCATTGAGCAGCTCTCATCTTTCAGTCACAAATGTCTCATGTCAAAGCCCAAGGAATATTAATTGTATTTGACTAAATACGTAAATGACAAGAATTTCATAAATGTGTACAGGTAATGTATAATTGTAGGTGCGTTCCTCCATGTCTTTCTGGACTTCATGAATTTACCATGGCTGATTTTTTAAACACACATTTATATTTTCTTGACATAGTCTTCTTGGGCACTTCAGGTTCTGTTGCATTTATAAGAAGAGAATACAGAATTAAATAATAAAAAAACCCTGCAACAATTACTTTTAGACATAACTGTGTTACAAGTAATTTTAACTTCTGACCCAAGTAAGTAGCTGACTAACTAGGCAGCTTGGTAGCTAGCTAGGTAGTCAGCTCACTAGCCAGTTAGCCAGTAGGTTGATTAGCCTGGTAGCTAGGTAATTAAGTAGTTTGCTAGCTAACGAAGTAGTTAGTTGGCTCTATTCCCTCGGTATCCAAGTAACACAGCCTGGGTGTGACATGTAGACTGGTACGACACAAAAGAAAAAACCAGCAAACTTGCAACTTGCTAGAAAGCACAGGGACTGTATGTTTGTGGTTGCCATGTTAAGTATTGTATCAAAAACACAATCAAGTAAGTATTGGAGTATGAACTGAAATTTTCCAGGTATGTTCTTGCATGTTTGGGATTACCCAAAAATATGTATCCACTAAAACATACGTCATCCAAAAAACATTGCCTCTAAAGGTATTAATCATTTACTAGTTAATTAATTTTGTTGACCATTGAGCAGCAATTAGGGATGAACGATCTGGGAAAAATATCTAATTGCGATTTTTCAGGCAGATATTGCGATTTGATTTGCGATACAATTTTTTAAAGTCAAGCTTCAGTTCAATATTCACTGTGTAATAGATTTAAAACATGTGATGGAGCATTACCACATGAGATACCATCAAAATATTAACTGCTCTATATTCTAATGCAAGGATGAGAACTTAAAGATATGAATTGCTTCCAACATGTATTTATTACATTTTTTTAAACTGGCATAGAACATAGAACAATTACAGGGGTTAAAGCAACAAAATTTTCTGAGCCTGAAATAGGACACACGTAAATTTAGCGTTACCACAACAGCTTTAATTCAAAATTGTAAAACAAAAAAATAAATTATTTATACAATTTTGTATTACAGTGCTCAAATTAAAAGTGCTTCCTTTTTCCTTAAATGCTGTTAAAAATGAAGAGTGAAAAATGAAAACTTCAAAAAAGTTGGTCGAGTAGCAAGATGCTATGTTACAACTTTGTCCAAGTCATCATCATAGAATCGGACCAAGACATTGAGAATTCTGTCCATGTTGGGGTTTGTCGACTTGTAAACTGTCCTGTATTGGTGTTACCCCCAGGCTATACCACGCAATGACCATCCAGAGTCAGAGTTAAATTTATCAGTCTGTTTACTGGGACACTTGTTTTTACATCCAGCATTGTACGCCCCGATTTCCCAAAATACCCAGCAGTAATCAAATATGGGTGTCAGAAAGGAACATAATACTCCGCAATAGTATCTCGATAATACATGACATAAACGTTCAGTGAAAACATCTGTTTTGATAGCTTGTGCGCTAAACATTACATAATGTGACAGGCAATGCCGTGAGTGGAGGTAGTTGGCCTGTGTATTTGACACGCTAAGTTTGGAGAGTGCAGTTCTGTCCTGTGAGAATGTTTTGCACAGGTCAACTAGCGCTGGCGCTATCCTGAAAGACAGGTCATGTTCCGCTATAAGTGTACAAACGCGGACTTTATGATTGCACACGCGGTCTTGGATGGTTGAAGCGGCAGCACCTACAGTGGCCACAGCTCCCGGTAACGTTGACGAAGAGCTCGAACAGTTGCTTTGCGTGAGGGATCTGTGTCAGTGCCCCGGCCCCCTAGCTGTGTTTGTTTTCTTCCCCTGTCCATGTGCTTTTGTTTTCCTTGTGTTCTAGCCCCGCCCCTGTCCCCGCCTGCCTCGTTGCTTCATCGCCGCCACCTGCCTGCCAGCTCACCTGTTCCCCATCACCTCGTCTGCTCTGCCCTATTTATGCCCTGCCTGTGCCTGTCTCGTTGCTAGTTCGTAGCAGTGTTTTCCCTGACCTGTTTCGTCCTCGCCGTTTGTTTCCTCGTTGCTTTTTGACTTCGCCTGTACCCCGACCTGGTTTCTCTGCCTGCTGTTTTTGCCCTGTTTGCCTGTGTACCTGCCTGCCCCGTTCCTGACTCAGCTTCTGCCCGACTTCGCTCCCGGAATTGCCCTCGGACTGTCTACTGGTTCCTGACTCTGCCTGTTCCTGACTTCGCCCTGGTTTTTTCCCACGGACTGCCTTCCCGTTACCGACCCTGCCTGTTCCCGGCTCTCGAGCTCTGCCTGCCGTTTCAAATAAAGACGCACTTTACCCTGATCGTGCGTGGTCTGCTTTTGGGTCCCTCGTCTGTGTCCTAACAGATCTGTATCATGCCGAGACATTGCCTTTTGCCGCTTGTCCCATACTATGTGGGGTGTGTGGTGTTTTTTTTTTTTTCTCCCCAACACACGGTGCAAAAGCAGTTCCCAGGCTCGTTTAATTTGTGACAACATAAGCCGAACGTCTGTCCGTCATTACCGTTTTTATATAACCAAGCCTATCGCCATTTATTTTTCACCTCCCGTTCTATTGTGCTTGTGTCTGCGCCAACCTTCACAAGTTTCGCTTCTATGCTCCATCTGGTTCAACGCATGCTAGCCTATTGTGCAGTAGTGATGTGCAGTTCGTGAACGAACGAATCCTTTTGAACGAATCTTTGAGGTGAACTGAGTTTACTGAATCCCTAGTCTAAAAGATTCGTTCCTTCTTCTTTGCAAACATGCGCCCTGATTAGATAGCATAGCAGCTATAACTCTCCCTCCAGTGGATATTAGATAGGCTGCTTCGTGTATAGACCGCATATCACAAAACTGTATGAGCAGTACGTTCATGACAACTAGCCAATGGCTGAAATGCCAAAACTCTCGAAGCACCTCCCACTGGCCATCTCGGCACAGCTGACGATGTAGGGCAGTGCCAAAGATCCGCTGACTACGAAGACTCTAAACTCTCCACTGACCTGATGAACTGTTGACAGGTTCCTCAGTTTACCAGTTCGTTCGGACTCAAAGGAACCGTGAGTCTTCAGTTCACCAGTTCGTTTAGATTCCAAAGATTCACTGACTATGAAGACTTTTGGTGACTACTTGTTGCCAGAATCACTAGTTCTCAGTATAACAGGCTTGGGCTACATCCGCCATTGACTGTGACTATACAAAATGAATCAGAGCGCTTCCCTGACATTATTATAGGAATAAAAATATTAAATATTATTTTGCTCATCTACCTGGGATATTTTATATTTTTTAGCAGTAGTATATTTTAGGTGTGCACAACGTATCACAATTCTTGTTTATCACAACTGCAATTTTACGTAGGCTACGATGTATTTAATGTTGACATCACATTTCCTTTTAACGTGAATTATCGCTTCGGATATAAGCGTGGCTCTTTTTTCCTCAGTGCTTTTTATAGTTTTAGCAAATGACATTTACTTAGGCTATTATACGCGTTAAAATATGGGGTTCTATTACCTTTTGCGGCTGCATGATTGAATAGCATGGTGCAGTTTCACGTAGCCTAATGAATATTACGATTTAATTATTAATTTCATTGACATTTGCTTTCACACGTGTTGTTTTGCCACTGAGCAGGCTAATAATGGACATGCTGTTTGGGTCAATGTACAGTAACTTTTAAAATGCAATAAAACTATTTACAGATTCGTGTATGCCGCCCGACCGGATATGGAAATGAACGAATCAGTGAGTCAAAGATTCGAATCATTTTATTGAACTGAACGAAAGGAACCGAATCACTAAAAAGAATCGTTTTGAACACCACTATTGTGCAGTAATCAACTGATACAGTCCCCGCAAATAGCCTACTTACTGGCACCGCCTCACAGAAAGTTGAAACTAGTTGCCGATTGGATAAGAACAGTGCTCTAGTGCCAGTACGTCGCCTACACAGGCTTGGTTAAAACTCATCCGAAAAAACACCACGTCAATAGCTACGTTTACACGCGCGCATTTTTTTTCATTCGGAATGAAATCATTCCGACTGATGATTCCGAATGTACTGCTTACATGAAAGCGATCGTATAGTTTGTGCGCTTTTACATATCACAAGCGTACAGTCGGAATAGATACTCTAGCTAGCCAACTAACGTTAGTTCTGAAGTGGACTGGTGGCTACACTACACCTACTACTTCGTGTTGCTTTACAGGATATTGAATAGAAACAGCAACCTCCGACTTTAACCTGAAAAGTAGGAGGCAAATTTAACACAAAAATCTAGCCTACAACCGTAATCCAAATGTACGAGTACTGTGTGTGAGGTGGGAGGGAGAGGTGACTTGAGATGTTTTCCTCGGAGACAGAACTCTCCGGTGTCTTAGCTGAGCCCAACATCAACACCGTGTTGGGCTGCGGTAGCCAGCGGCTAGTGATGCGCGGGTCGACCCATAACCCGCGGGTCGGGCGGGTTCGGGTAAGCTTACAAGAAAATACCACGCGTTCGGGCGGGTCGGGTCAAAAAGTGACAAAGCAGCGTTCCGACTAAGTTATAAAAAATTTACAGAAACTTTGCCTACAATAGGCTTTGCGTTATCGGCTCTCCAAATTGCGTGCTCCGGGCTAGGCTGTGATTACTAGTCCACCTTCCACCTTCTCTTCGTCACAATAAAGAACACCGTTTGGAACAATTCGTCTGTTTATTTAGTGGCCTAGACCCAGACGCTATTAGGCTAAGATACAATAGGCTATGCCTTGCAATCAATGTATTATGCTAACGTTTGGGCAAACAGCCCAAAAACGAAATAGTGCAATACTGCTCACTTTGCTGTAGCCTACGGTGGCTCGTGCAAAACCTTGTTGCCTACACGGGTGTCTGTCCTTTTTGAAACGTGCACTAAATAAGAAAACGTTATCTCTTACTCTATGATATGGATGCCATCGCTATACAGGCTAAAGTTGGCGGTTTGCGGGTCGGGTCGGGTTCGAGTGGTCGATCGGTGCGGATTGGCTTTCATAACGGGTCCGGTGGGTGCGGGTATTATAAAATCCTGACCCGCGCATCACTGCCAGCGGCCATTGTCCCCTAATTGAATAGCAGCAAAACAAGTAACCCTTCATTAAAGACATGAACTCTCTCTCTCAGACACACAAACGATGCATCCTTCACATCTTAACGGTGAACTTTAACATTTCTCTTAAATAAGGCCATGATTGGGGAATGTCTTGCTGCTCTGAATCTGCTCCGTCGGCAATGTTGTCAGGTTCACTTTCATCCATGTCGCTGCTAGTTCTCCCTGTCACGGACATCACATTCAATAGACGCCTTGTCTCCGGTCGAGTCTCCCTTTCTTGTCTGTTTCGTCTTGTTACATCTGTCGTGCGTGATATGCACCGATGGATACACAAAGGGATCGTCTTTTCTATGTGTTATTGTCCCATCCATTTATTATGAAATCGGTCTTGATGTTGGGAAGGCGCGCAATGATGCAAAATAAAAATAATCGATAATTCCCCTCAAATGCATTAAAACTAAAGTAACGAGCCTGTTTTGAAAATGTAAGGAGTAGAAAGTACAGATATTTGTGTTAAAATGTAGGGGGTAAAAGGAAAAAGTTGTCAGAAAAATAAATACTCAAGTGAAGTACAGATACCTGAGAACTCTACGTCAGTACAGTAACGAAGTAGGCTACTTGTACTTCGTTACTTCCCACCTCTGCTTTAAAGTTCGGTAATGCAGATTATTGACAGCCAGGGCATAAGAGGACCTGCACCCTCTGGTGCGTGCGTGCGTGCGTGCGTGTGTGTGTGTTTGAGAGAGAGAGAGAGTGACGAAGAGAAGGTGGAAGGTGGACTAGTAATCACAGCCTAGCCCGGAGCACGCAATTCGGAGAGCCTGTAACGCAAAGCCTATTGCACGCAATGTTTCTGTAAGTTATTTATAACTTAGTCGGAACGTTGCTTTGTCACTTTTTGACCCGACCCGCCTGAACCCGTGATATTTTCTAGTAAACTTACCCGAGCCCGCGGGTTATGGGTCGACCCGCGCATCACTACTAACCAGTAATTCTTATTCACTTTGTTACATCCCTCCCCTCTTAAGCATTTTCATTTGAAAAATGACAACCATTTTAATATCTAACAAAAAAGGTACGAAACCACCTGTATCAACCTGTCAACAGAAATACTGCAATACCCTTACGTAGGGTTGTTTTTTTAGAACTTGTTACAACTGCTGTAAGTTTTGCAGCTATCAGTCTTACGCAATTAAGTACCTTACATTTTAAACATAGTGCTATGCTTAACAGAACCCCTAACTCTTCGGTAATTGAAGACACATTAAATTTTGACACAACAACAAAGAAAATATCTTCCAACTGCCAAGCCCCTTCTATTTTTTTATATATATCATAGTCCTTTAGGTGGCTTGGTAACCTAATAACTCTTTGTGAGCATCTCACCACTGGTGTTTTTGTCACCTTTTCAGTTTCTGTCTCTGACTGTCCTTCAGTGTTTTTCGGTGTGGCTTCAGCCCTTGCGCTCTCATCACCGAGAGCAGTGTCCACCTCAACTGTGGTGTCTGGTAGTGTGCAGTCCATGGGAGATGGATGACTTGAAGCCGTCAAATCCTATCCCCCTCCTCCTAAGGTGTCAGCTGGGGTCTGCTGCCTGAAGAGGATCTGGTCCACATGTCTCCGGACCACTCTCCCATCCCCCAGTATCACCTTGTAGGACACTGGGCCCATCACTGTCTCAATGAATCCTGGGATCCATTTTGGTCCATGACTGAAGTTTCTGGTGAGCACTGGATCCTCTGCTCCCAACCTGCGTCCCTTGGCCTTTTTGTCATGGTTTTGTTCCTGTTGTTCTTGCTTGATTTTCACCTTCCTTTTTAGGTCCAGGTGTATCACGTCCAGTGAACAGCGGAGTTTGCATCCTAACAACATCTCTGCTGGGGATAAACCTGTTGTGGTGTGAGGTGTCACTCTATAGCTGAATAAAACTCTAGCCACTTTGGTTGTCAGAGTGCCCTCCGAGCACTTCTTCATCATCCTCTTGAATATTTGCACTGCACGTTCTGCTAATCCATTGCTAGAGGCATGGTACGGAGCCGATGTCACATGGAGAATGCCATTTCTTTTTAAGAATTCCTCGAACTATGCACTAAAAAACAGGTTGCATTATCTGAAACTAAGAGTTCTGGCAAACCCTGGTTACTGAAACTAGTGCGTAAACACTCAATGGTTGTGACTGATGTGGCAGAGCTGGTTGTATATACGTCTATCCATTTTGAGTGGGCATCAACTACTATGAAAAACATTTGTCCCATGAATGGACCGGCGTAATCTACATGTATTCTACTCCAAGGCTTGTCAGGCCAATCCCATGGGTGGAGTGGAGCTACCGCAGGTAAGTTCCTGTGTTCCTGACAAATGCTGCAGGATTTCACTATAACCTCCACATCTTTGTCTAACTTTGGCCACCACACATAATTCCTCACCAAAGCCTTCATTTGTGAAGCCCCGGGGTGACACTGATGAAGCTGCTTTAGCATTTTCTTCTTCCCTGGTTTGGGAACCACTACTCATGCCCCCCAAAGCACGCAACCACTCTGCACACTCAATTCATCTCTGCGCACTGTATATGGTGCAAAGTCAGCCCCATCCAGCTCTTGAGGCCAACCCTTCTTTAGCTCTCACTCTTGAGAGCACTGTGTTTTTCTCTGTCCATTTGCTTACTTGCTCTGCTGTAACCATCGTTATGTCTGCATTTTCCAGTATTAGTACCCTCTCCTCAGGAACCGCCTGGACTGGTTTCTCTGGCAATGACAACCGGCTGAGGGCGTCAGCGTTTCCATGGTGTTTTCCTGCCTTATAGATGACATTATATTCATAAGCCCTAAGTGTTACAGCCCACCTTTGAATCCTTGGTGATGCCATTTGTGGCACTGCTTTCATTTCATTAAAAAGTGAAAACAAAGGCTTGTGATCTGTTACTATAGTAAACTTACATCCATAAATGTATTTGTGAAACCGTTGGACTCCAAACATCACCACAAGTCCCTCTTTGTCAAGTTGTGAGTAATTTCTCTCTGCAGGCGTGAGGGGCCGGGACATGAATCCTATCAGCCTCTCCATTCCCTTGGGCATACAGTGTGAGAGAACTGCTCCCATCGCATACGGTGAGGCATCAAAGGATAAAATAATGTCCTTTTTGGGGTCGTAATGGACTAAGACCTCTGCAGATTGCATCATCTTTTTGCACTGCTTAAAAGCTGCCTCCTGATCTTCACCCCACTGCCATTTTAAATCTTTGCATAGTAGCTTATGGATTGGAGCTAGGACTGTTGATAAGTTTGGTAAGAACTTGTTATAATAATTTAACAGCCCTAAACAGGCCTTGAGCTCAGTCCCATTTGTAGGTGGAGGTGCCTCTCAGATTGCTTTTACCTTCTCGTGCACAGGGTGTAGTCCAGTGGCGTCCACTCTGTGGCCTAGGAATACCACCTCACTGGTCATAAACACGCACTTGCTGCTTTTAAGGCGTAAGCCCACTGCTTCCAGCCTCTGTAAAACTGCAGCAAGTGTCTGTAAGTGCTCTGGGTCATCTTTTCCTGTCAACAGAATGTCATCCAGAAACACTGCCATGTGGGGAATGCCCTGCAATAACCCCTCAATGGTCCTCTGGAAGATGGCTGGGCTTGTGGAGACACCAAAGGGTAAAACACGATAGGTGAACAAGCCTTTACGTGTGTTCACCGTCACGTACCTTTTTGATTCTTCCTCTAGTGGGATCTGGTGGTAGGCATGACTCATGTCCAACTTGGTGAATTTCTGTCCTCCTGACAGACTGGTGAACAAATCTTAGGAATAGGATATTGTTCCAGCTTTGACACACGATTGACTGTCAGTTTGTAATCTCCACAAAGCCTTACAGAGCCGTCTGGTTTTGACATGAGAACGATGGGTGCAGCCCATTCAGCGTATTTGACCAGTTCTATGATGTTTTGACTAAGTAGGCGGTCAATCTCTCCTACTTTTGTTCTCATGACAAAAAGGACGGGTCTGGCTTTGAAAAACCTGGGGGTGGCATCCTTCTCAACATATATTTTCGCTGGGGGCCCTTTAAACCTTCCCAGTCCTTCTTTGAAAACTTCTTTGTGACAGGTGAGTACCTCTTGTAAGGTTCCCCTTTTTTCCTCCCTCACTAAATGAACACTCCCCCACTTAAAACCTAGATTCCTCATCCATCCCCTGCCTAGCAGATTTGGTCCTGTTCCTGTAACCACCACCACTGGTAAGTTTTTTACAGTGTCTTTGTACCGAACTGTAACTTCTCTAGAGCCCAAAACTTCTACTTTTTCCCCTGTTTAAGTTTTTAGTTTCAGATTGCAAGGCTTTAGTTCTGGTACTAAATCCCGGTTCCATAGCTTTGGATACTCTGCCCTATTCATCACTGTTACCCCACAGCCAGTGTCTACTTCGAACTTTACTTCTGCACCATTCACTATAAGCCTTTCAATAATGGGGTCATCCTTTGGAATCTCTGTATCTTGTATGGTATACATTGTGAACATTTCTTCCTCCTCCTTAATCTCGTCATTTTCTTCTAACCCTATATAATGTTGTGCTCGCTGTGATTTGTTTTGTTTATCTGGTGCACGCACTCCTTCCCCCTTCAACTTCACAGCCCCCGCTGCTGAGCTTTTGAACCTGCACGCCTTCTGAATATGCCCCTTTTTCTCGCATCTGTGGCATTTTTCATTGATGAAACGGCACTCATTAGTTATATGCTGCTCGCTACCACATCTATAGCAAGATGTCCGCCGCTCACTCATTTTCATTTGTCCTTGGCCCTCTGCCATTCTATGTACTGACTGACAGGTACTTGCGTTTGGGGCTCCCATGCCATGACTGTGTAAATCTTTCACATCTTTGTTGGCTGTCTCTATGGCCTGCGCCAGTTTAAGTGCTTTATCGAATGTTAAGTCCGTCTCTGATAACAGCCTGTGCTGAATATGATCATCATCAATCCCACAAACTAACCTGTCTCGTAGCATCTCCGTTAACTTATCTCCATAATTGCAGTCTTGTGCTAATTTGCATAACACCGTCACATACTCCAGCACTGTTTCATCTGGCTTCCTATTTCTGGAGTTAAATCTGTACCGCTACACGATCTCACTTGGCGTCGGGTTGAAATGTTCTTTTAGCAACTTTACTAGCTCACTGTATGACTTATCTCCCAGTTTAGCAGGGCTAAAGAGATTCCTCACTAAACTGTAAGTCTGACTTCCCACTGAACTCAACAAGATAGCTTTCTGTCTTTCTGCATCAGTTATTTGATTTGCTTTGAAAAAGTAGTTCAGCACTTCACAAAATTATTCCCACGATTTGGCTTGTGCATTAAATGGAGCTGTATTTCCTACCATAGCCGCCATGACACTTTCAGACGTGGCTGCCACCAACACGGGCGAACAGTGTGGTAAATTCTCCGAACTTCACTTGAACTGTCCTCCGACGAATCCACCAATCATCAGTGTTATCCTCGTCACCATTTATGTGGTAACTTCCGCTAGAAATAACAAAGACAAGGGGTTGGGAAGGCTTCATTTTATTCAACAGAGAACTCGAGGTCAGAACTCCTACCCCAGCATTTTCCAGACTGCTTTCCAGTTTCCGGTGTACATTTTAAAACTAACATCAAGACTTAACAGTGCTATCTGCTGGCCACACTAACCAGTAATTCTTATTCACTTTGTTACACACCTAATGATAGTTTTTAATAGAATTGCATTCCGGTCTGGTATACACTAGTAATAATTCACTGCCTGATCTAAAATCGCTGCACGCTGGATTTCCGGCATGGAGCCAGAGATCTTTAACCCATGTGGGTGTATAGGCAGTCGTCTTGGTCCACTTCTGATTGGTGAGCATGACTGCCCCACAAGGAAGACGACATGAATTTGTAAAACCATTGACACAACAGTTTAAGCCCTGGGTCAGACGTGCTGCATAACGTATATCCTAAATCACAGCCTTTGCGATTTGCTAATGGCATTGTTTCAAATCGCGATTTCGATTTGAAATCAATTAATCGTTCAGCCCTAAGCAGCATGAGACAATTGGAGGACTGCCTTCTATAAGCTCTTGAGTGCTATTCATGTCAGTCACCTCAATTCTTGCCTGACTGACTACTGCGGTGGCATCTGTTAGGCAAGGCCCACCAGCACCTCCTCAAGGTTCCAGCATAGCTCGGAGTTCTATGTAACAGAGCCTAGCCCAACTACTGCAAAGCCCACTCAGGAGCCTGGATGGCCCATCTCATAAAAACATCACTGACATTCTAAAAGACTTAACAAACCAACGGAAATGCTCCAGCTGTTCCCAGGAGGCTCTGTCTATGTAAAAGCCTTGTGGTAAATCCACAAGAGGGGTACATGGTATCTACTGTACAGAACTGACCGCTGTATTGCCTGGTTAGAGAGACTCACTGTCATCAAGGAATGGATTTTACTGAACCTACTACTATTGCGGGCTACTTAAGCTACAAGGGGCTACTTAAACATCCCCAAGGTGGTGTGAGGTAACTCTGCACAGCTGTTCAAAGTAATCATTGCAGATACCTAAAGATCATGTCTGAAATATGATCACTGTGCTCATAGTTAGTGAACCACTGCTGGGCAAAAGACTAGTCTATGTTTTAGTAAAAAAGGCACTGGCAATCAAAGGATGTGCAGTCTGTTAGTCTCTCTCCCATGGTTGAAGGGAGACTGTGGTCACGCGGTCTGAGAGTATCGAGTAATACTGAGTTCCTATAACTACTACCTGCTGCTCCTTCCCCGTGATTGCAGGCTGGAGCTGTGTAATGCCCAGATTTCCATCTCTGCAGGCATTGTAATGAGATGTCCTGTGCTCCTGTTTATACACAGTGGCTGGGCCTGGGCTCACTGCAGGATACCGCTGTCCGTACTGTGTTTCAGCCTAACGTCAGGCCTAACGTGTCTGGCAGTACTGTGATACAAGAAGCTACATTTCTACATTCACTACTTCTAAATCCATTTTGTTCAGCATTGTTCTGAGGCAAAAGAGTAACTCCTATTGCCATTTTAACTGCAGAAAATTTTAAAATAATAGGAGTGGTTGCTTAGCTTGTAAGCCTATAAATTATGTTACATGGATGCAAAACTGTCACAAGAACTCTGTCATTGATATAAAATAGTTTGCCACAATGATGCAACTCAGCTCCAAAGACATTTAGTGCTACTTCCCTTAGTGCTAAGCAAGGTTATAATAGTTTTACATTTTCAAATTCGTTTTTATTTTGATAATATGTTTGTATTAACTCTGAATTTCCGTTTAGTTTTATTTAGTTTCACCAGTGGTTTCATTAGTTTCAGTTTAGTTTTTATTTCATGGACTCCTTTATATTTAGTTTTAGTTTGTTATAGTTTCAGTTTTAGTTTTAGTAATTTTAGTTAAGGACAAAAATTGTCTAGGATTAGTGCTTCATGAAAAATAATCTGCTTATCATTGAAGATGTCAACATTTCAAGACTAAACTTAGAAGACAACATAGAATTTTGGGAGTGTGACCAGTGGCGGCTCCTGCCAGATCTCTCAAGGGGGCAATTGTTGCAATGATGGCTAAGGTGACCCGTTCAATGGGTAAATTACCAGCTAGCTAACTCGACATTGTCACATTGTATTGAGCAGGGGTAGCAGAACAAAACGTTAGCTACTTCGCAGCCTGCTAACTACGTTTTCCGCTCGTACGATCCCATTCATCCCCCTTTGTAGATGCTTGATGTTTAAATTTGGTCTGGGTGGTCCTAATTCTTTAGTTGCCAATTCATCCTGACTACTACGACAACTGAACGGTAGACACGATCGAGTTGCTCTGAATTGAGGCAACATTAACCATGTTGACCTTGAACGTGACAAGATCGCTGGCTACCACGGCAGTCTCTACACCGGGTTACGTATGACAAAAGCACGTTAGTGCAAGCCCACCCGGAACCCATACAGATTGCATTGCAGCACCTGCAGTTCGAAAAAATGCCTTAACATCAGAGTCTATCAGGGCGATCTGGGCGATTTTCAACCAGACTGAAATCGCCCGAAAGGGGCGGCACTCCACGGAACACGACTTGACGCTGATTGGACTATGCTATTCAGAGGCAGGACAAACTGTCTAGAACAGTCACAGCTACCGTAACACTGTGGCAGAATGTGATAGAGAAATATCCTCCCTTTCCCCCTTTGGTGGTGCGTCGCCCGATCGCCCTAAGGAACAAACCGCCCCTGAGTGTGACACCCGCCACCTTGAATGGATACGACGTCCGTCGACCTGAAACGATGACGACAATTATTTTTTGTCTTTTCTTATTTTATTTTTTAGCAATTTTTCTTTCTTTTTTTTTTAGCAATCTTATTTCGTTTAGTTTTAGTTTTACATTTTCTTCGGGTAAATTATTTTATTTCAGTTTACGAAAATGTCTCAAAGCCATTAGTTTTCGTCTTAGTTTTAGTTTTAGTATATGATAATAACCCTGGTGCTATGTAGCCATTATTAAGCCTCTGTATCCTGCAATATGTGGCTTTCCATGCTTGTGATTTCAAAAACACCCCTCCCCCTTTCCCCTGCTCATTCATGTGACCACACAAATGGCCACAACCTACCCCCACTCTTCCCTCCCCAGAAGAGGCAGGGTCTTCATTTTCTGTGGCGAAAGCTGGGCTTAGGTCATTATGTCCATAAATATATCAAATAACAGCTGCCCGAAGTATCTGTGGTGAGCAGTCACTCCCCCATCCATCAGTTTGTCCCTGCCATTCCTTCTTTCTTCATCTCTTCTGCCACATACTTTTCCCTATCCCTTTCCTCATATTTCTCCCTCTACCCATCACTTTCCCCTCCCTCATCTCTCCTCTTCTTTTTCTCTCTGTTCTTCCCTAGTCTTTGTCTGTACTTGAACATGTTCTTTTCTCATGTTGATTCATTCACACCATTTATGAACATTCACATAGCTATGAAACATTCCTTACATGCTACTTTCAAATATATCCACCTCACATGCAACGCAGAAAAATTGCGAGTGAGTCGCCATTTACAGTTCATGTTTAACAGTAAACCTGTGACTAACACTCAATGTACTGTAGAATGGTCTTCCTGTGTAGACTCAAATCAGACTCAAGATAGGATATTGTATATTTGGATTTTAAAGTTATTATCCTACTGAAATCAGTTGGAATCAAAGGGGTTACCTGTAAATGGAGTCGAAAATAGATTCAACATGGAATATACATGAAAGAGGTTTCACATCTGAGCTGGGTGTTGTGGTGTTGGGACGTTTGCTGTGCTTTAGCAAATAGCAAAACACTTAAAACATAACACTTGAAAGTGTAGCAAGCAGTAAGAAGTTTCAAACAGAATCCAGGATAGGGCAGAACTTAATATCAACCAATGTAAAGTTTGTGGGGGCAAATGTTATGTGCATGAGGCCAGTAAAACATTTAAGCAGGATTATTTTCTGGGAGGCACAAAATGTGTGCATAATTTGAAAAAGACCTAGGTGACCCAGGTCTATCTGGAACTATACTTTGTTTCACTTCATCAGTACAAAGCCATGTAGGCGGTTATATTAATTTTATACAATGCCTTCATGAAAGTATATTGTGTACTGTGTCTTGTTCTGGGTACTGCACTACAGTAGGGAGGCTCTTGAAAAAATACAGAGAAGAGCAACAAGACTTGGGTCTTGGGTAAGAAACATATATGTGAGAGAGACTCAAGACACTTCAGTCTCAGCAGAAGAATGGGGGATTGGTTTCAGGCCAGAATTAATTTCTTCATAAAGTGGACTGCAGATGTTATTTCATGTTTAGCTGTCAACAGAACCAGGGGAGGGGGGTGTTAATTTATTGGAGGTAAATTTAACTGACAAAAGGGAGTATTATAATTCATGGCACGTCTTGCCTGGACTCACAGTGGAAGCAGAGACCATTGAGAATGTGCAAGACTAAGACTTTAAGCAGAAGCAGACTGGATCAACTGAATGGCCTGTTCTCCTTACTAAACATTTTTATATTCCAGTGATCTTAGTAATCAGTGTTATATCATCATATCCTGAAAACCACCCCACCAATAAAGGAGAGATGTCCTTGTAACCTGCTTCCAACCATCTCCCAAACCATTGACAGACCGTTAATTCATTTCTGATGGTTTACACACTCCTCACTGTGTATGTGTGTAGTATTTGTTTTTGTGTTCAAATATCTTCCAGGAGTTTCTCTCAATTGCCTCTTTGCTGGGGGGTCAGGAAATGATTTTCAGTTTTTTCTTTTTAGGTTTCTTCTGGGAAATCTCTGTAAAGTGCTTTGCAACAACCTTGGTTATTAAATGCACTACATTAAAAATGTTATTGTGGTAGTTAAGTGTTCTTAGCCTCCCCACTTAGTCCTGCAGGCCAATTAAATGCCATTGACACTCCCTCACTAATGACCCCTGCAGTCATTCACAGAAGTACTTCAGCCAGGCTTGTATTTGCTCAAGTGCCAGTCACACCATTCCAAACAGCACTGAGAACTTCTCCTTATCATGGCTTTGCTGGAGGGATACACAGCCATGGTTGTGTAGCACCATATTGTTGATACCTTTATGCTTTACCCAAACCCCTCATAGCTGATCTGAAACTCATCTGGGCAGCAGTTTAAGGAGGCCTATAAAACCTGCAGGATTACGCCTCTCCAAGGAACAGTATTGTTGCTGCTAGGATCAGGGCTAAATGAGATCTTCTCCAGTCATGGTGACTTCCAAGCATGGCAGATAGGGCACTCCTTTGTTGGTCCAGGACTAATTTAGGAGTACATGTGAATATTGATTATGAATTCCTTGCCCCAAATCCCTCCAGGAATATCTATGGCTCCAGAAATTTTTCTCAGGTTTTGTCTGGGTCTCTCTCTGGTCTCCTCTTAGTTAATAATCCTGTGTGCTGAGAAAGAGCACAGACCACAGCGCAGAGATACTGAGTATTGATGTGTGATGTGCATGTATATGCGCTGCATGTGTGTGAGTGTGTGTGTTTATGTGTGAATGAGTGAGTAAAGGCCTTTGCACACCAAGTCTGTTTTTTTCGTTCGAAATTGTCACACGTTTAAAAATAAATACGACCTCACGTTGTGTCAATCACGTTTACACACTGACTTCTGAAACTTTCGTCCGTCATTAAAGTTTAAGGAACAGGTTCAATTTTCTGTGTTTTTTCGCATCCGTCAAAAGCCTTTAGAGAGTTGTTCGACCACTCAGAGCCAATTTAAAGGAATCTCAAGAAAGTGTAAACACTGTGCATGCACGAACTAGGCAATGAGGCAGCTCAGCCATTACGCACGACTGGATCTGGAATCTCCGGCACAGGCTCGAAACACAAATACTATCACCTCTGGCAGAAAAGTGTGATAAACAGACTGGTCACAGGACAACTATTGACCATGATATTCTATGTTGCAGCGTTTTCAGGCTGTGCCCTGAATATCTGTGGATCCAGTTGAAAGGCTGATGACCTAGGGCCGCATTAAGTCTCCCCGGGGCCCTATGTCCACGATTTTCAACCGGAGAACTAAAAGCACATTGACGCGACCAAGTTTGTCACATCTGCAAATTTGCTATCACGGCTATCGCAGCTAAAATTAGTCAAATTACGTTCCCCTCCCATGTAAACGCGTTGACACTTCCTTACCTGGTGCGAAACTTTACATTTTCCGAAGTTTCGGACCTGAAATACCACAATCACCAGCGCAAACGGAGCAGAATGCGGGTTTTTATAAGCATTTGTCTTTTACTCTGTCAGGGGGTTCCATCTGCCCAGACCGGTAAGATCATTTTAAAATTATGTTGACAATTGTGTGTGTGCGTGTGTGTCCCTACCTTAGACATACTGCCAGCTGTTCAGGATCAATTGGATCGTGGAAATTGGTGGTCTTCTGTTTAATGTGTAGTTCCAATATTGCTAGCAGCATATCAGACTGGACCACTGACATTTAGACCTGGAAACGATCGGGGTAATTCTGCAGCTCCTTCATCAGCAGGTGAAACTCCTTCCTCTTGACGCATTCTCAGGATTGGATGGACCCAATATTTTCTTTTTCTTTTCCTACTTTCAAGAAGTGAAAGGACCACAAAATCATCCTCACTGCTTTATGACTCCATTTTGTCTCGTACTGCGAATTTTCGCAATGAATAGAATAATAAAACGCATCGGACTCAGTGTGCAAGGTTTCTGTGCGTAACGATTTTTATCGGATGACGGATTAAAAAATGCATACGAAAAATACGGACTTGGTGTGCAAAGGCCTTAAGTGTCTGGACTGAGCTGAAATACTAGTGCTGCGCTGTGACTGGGCTGTGTGGGAATGCTTGGTCTATCCCGACACAAAAGTGAGAATCCTCCTCTGGCAGGATTGTTGTGCAAACCAATGAAACACAAAATCCACTGTACATAAGATGACCTTTATAATATGTAACCTAACCACATGGAATAACATGTACAGTGTGATGGTTTTTTAAGAAATCCTCCATTGTGACATTGTAGAAGTCAATGACCTCATTAAACCCCTTTTACATGGACCTAGGAACTGGAGTTTTCCTGGATTTCATGCGACTGTCTTTGGTACAACACATAGGTCCTGGATTGGTGGACCTGGGAACACTACCTGGCTCAGGAGATGGGTCCAACCTGGCAATTTCCTAGGTCTTTCCTTAGGTGTCAAAGGGGAACCAGCAATTTATTATCTGCAAACTTTCTGCTTTCAGACCCACATTTGTCCATTTTTAGTTGCCCCAGGACTCCTGTCATGAAGAAATTCAGAAAAGCTCCTCTGCTGTGTAGATATTGTCACTGACTTCAAGTTCAGATTTCTCTCTTGGAATTTGATGATTCAATTCAATCCAATGCTGTTCAAATTGGTGGTTACAAGGCTGTGGGGAACTGCATTCAGATTAGCGGCATACATTAAATGACACTAAATTAGAATAATATTTTAAAAATGTGTCTTAATGTGTACTGAAAAAACTTGAGGCAATTAGTTCTTCTCAGTCATTTAATTTTATGATGTAGAATTGTGCAACAAAAAAAATCAACAAAACTGTTTTCAAGTCCTGTGAGTCACTGCACTTAAGACCAGAGAACATTTTTGATTTACAGACCTGGGAATGGGGAGGTCTTGTGCAAACTGGAGGGAAAACAAATTTCAGAGTTTTCAGCCCAGGATAAATGAGCCATAGTGGGGAAAAACAGGTACTGATGTCCTGGGTTGCAGCTTATGTCTGTGTCCTCTCAAAGGACGCATTGAGAGGAGTGCAGAACAGATTGTTCTACAGTTAACCTGACTCCCCACAAAGCAAGAATATAGCCTGTTATATTCCACAGTGCTCACACACATTTGCCACAATTAATCTCAGAACTGCATAATTACTCCATCAGGGTGTCCTAGAACGTTGGGTTGTCCAGACCCCTCAGCCTGTCTATGGGTGTCATTTAAGGCTCTGTACTCGGCCCCTCCCCTTGTTCCTGCAATCTCTCGGCTCTGTCATATCCTCCCACGGTTTTCCTATCATTTCTGTGCCGACTACAAGCAACTCTTCCTGTTATGTTGTTTCCGCCATCTGACACACAGGTTTTTGCACGCATCTCAGCTTGCCTGAAAGACATTTCACAGTGAATGGTGGACCACCGCCTGAGGCTGAACCTGGCTAAAACTGAGATGCTTTTCATCCCAGCAAAGTCCTATCTGTTTCAAGAGCTCTCCCTCAGCCTAAAGCAGGGGTCGGCAACCCGCGGCTCCCGAGCCGCATGTGGTTCTTTAGCCCCTCTCTAGTGGCTCCCTGGGGGAAGGTGAAGGGGGGCGGTGTTCGGGCATTAAAGTTCGGCCATGGCTACGATTCTCAAGTTCTGTCTACAACTGAAACTACCTCTTAATTAGTTAATGTGCATGGACTTTACAAACGATTATATTCTTCTGACTATACGTCGCGTAGCAATTTTTATATCATCGCGTTTAATGCAGCTAGGTAGCTAGCTAGGTACAACTTGGACATCAGCGGTCCTGAAGTTCCCTTTAACCCCCTAGGTAGCCAGCTAGCTAGCTAGCTAGCTTGCTTACGTTGATAACGGCACACAGCTCACATTAAAAACTTGTCTCGTTTTATTCAGTTTAATTAATTACTTCATTTAATTAAAAAAACAGCGGTGACAATGCAATATTTTATTTAGGTTAGATGAGCGCATTGTTGCTAAGCTTACGCAACTAAGCTCTGTTTGAACTAATCGTGACGTCCTTTGTCAGCGTCAAAGTAAAGGATTACATACGAACATGTCATTTAAAACTGCTATCTTGTTATTGAAATGACTAGGTAAGGATTTGTCCCGGTATGCCCGATGGCCAGTACACCACTGCCTGACAGCACAACTCTTCGCTATTACTATTACTGGGGATCTGTGGCTGAACTGCTATACCTTGCTGCTAATGCTAGGTAACATTACTAGCCTAGCTGTTTCCACATAGAATCATATGGTTTTCCCTGAATCGGACACGTTACCTTTACAATTTTTTTTAAATTGTAGGCGCACAGAATCGTTCCTGTAAACAGATATTATTATTATTACACTTGTAATCATTTGCATTTGTAGTTTTTTGACAAGTTAAGTCTGTATTCTCCAATGCTAGATTTTTCAACTTTAGACGAGCTGACTTTATTAAGATGCGTGATTATGCAAGGAATATAAACTGGGTACCTCTTCTAGATGGCAAAACTGTGAAAGAAATTTGGAGCATATTTCAAACGATTATTCCGGATGTACAGCGTAAATTCTTTCCGCAAGTGAGAAAAGGGAAGTTGAAAAAGAAGCATCCACAGTGGATGAATAAGTCGTTACTGTCAGTGCTGCGGCAACGTAGCTGGTTGTTTGTTTTTCCCTGCCATGTGCTTTTGTGTTCGTTTCTCTCCCTTGCCTGCCCCGCCCCTTGTTTCCCTGCCCGATTGCTCATCTGCTTCACCTGCCCGCTTGTTCACCTGTATCTCGTTTTCTTGTTAGCGTGTTCCCTTTATATTCCCGTCTGTTTCTTAGCCCTTTGCCAGTTCGTCTCAGTTTACCGGTTTCGTAACCAGCGTTTTTCCTCAGTCTTGCTATTCTGCCTGCCCGTTTTGATCTTGCCTGTTTTTCTCGACCTCGTTTTTGGATTTCGTCTTTGTACCTTTTGCTGTGTCTACCTGGTCTTTGATATCGCCTGTTTTTCGACTGTCTACTGGATTTTCCCTCTTTCGGCATTAAACCATCGGTTGCCATTCTCCGCTGTCTGCGCCTGAGTCCCTGCCTGAGCCCCCCGCTGACAGTTACAGGTCAGTTTGAAACAAAAAAGGAAATTATTTAGAAAATACAAGTTGGACAGCTCAGAGAGTAAAGTTAACAAAGAAGGGAAGCTGAAAGGCGTTTTGAAAGACAGATTGCACTAGATGCAATGAGCAACTCTAAACACCTTTTTTCAGTACTACAGTCGAAAAAGGATAGTTAAGGATGAGAGGAGGTATAAAAAAAAATAAGGATGGAGTTATGGTTTATGATAGTTATTGCTGATACCCTAAATGGTTACTTTGTGGAGAGTTTCACTAGTGAAGTGTTTTCACATGCCTTCAGGTGCATTCAGTTCTCAGAGTCTTATGGAGGAAATTGATGTAAATGATACAGAAGTACTAGATAAACTTAAATAAGGCAGCACGCGGCGATGGAATATATCCAAGAGTTCTCAGGGAACTAGCGGAAGTGGTTTACAAGCCTCTGACAGTAATTTTTAAGCTATCTCTTAAAACTGGAGAAATACCAGATGACTGGAAACATGTAGTACCTTCTACAAGAAAGGAGACCAGACTGATCCAGGAAATTATAGGCCTGTCAGCTTAACTTGCATCACATGTAAATTACTGGAATCCATCATTAGGGACAATTTGGAATTATTCCTTGAACAAAATGGTATCTTGAATGATAGCCAGCATGGTTTTCGCAGAGGGAGGTCATGCTTAACAAACCTCCTGGACTTTTTCAAGGAAGCTACAGTGTGTTTAGACTCAAACCAAGCTGTTGATATTATCTATTTGGACTTTCAAAAGGCATTTGACAAAGTGCTGCATGAGAGGCTCATAGAGAATATGAAATCTGCAGGAATTACAGGAGCTATCACTGAGTAGGTTCGAAGTTGGTTGTCTAGTAGAAAGCAGACTGTAACTGTGGGAGGTATTGTATCAGAGCAGGGTCCTGTACAAAGTGGAGTCCCACAGGGATTGGTGTTGGGGCCTTTGCTATTCCTTATATACATCAATGATCTTGATGCAGAGGTTAGCAGTAAAATAGTAAAATTTGCAGATGATGCAAAACTAGGGGGTCTAGCCAACAGTATAGAATCAACTAAGGTAATACAGGAAGACCTAAACAGCATCCAAAAGTAGTAAGATACCTGGCAGATGACATTCAATTTAGCTAAATGTAAAGTCTTGCATGTGGGAAGAAAGAACCTTAGACAAGACTACTTCATGGGGGGGAAAAACTAGACTGTGCTCAATTTGAAAGACTTGGGAGTAATAGCTGACCCAAGCTTAACAGGATCTAGGCAGTGTGCTGTTGCAGTAAAAAAGGCCAACAGGATGCTGGGATATATAGCCAAAAGTATTGATTATAAATCTAAGGAGGTTATATTGAAATTATACAATGCTTTAGTCAGACCTCACTTGGAATATTGTGTGCAGTTCTGGGCACTGCACTATAAGCAAGATATTGAGGTTCTCAAAAAAGTTCAGAGAAGGGCAACTAAATTGGTTCCTGGCATGAAATATAAAAGCTATGAGGAAAGTCTCAGGTTACTTAACCTATTTAGACTTAGCGAGAGGAGACTTGGGGGTGATTTAATAGAGGTTTTTAAATTTCTAAAAGGCCTCAATAAGGTTAACTACAATACATTTTTAGCGTGAGTTCAGTCAGTAGAACAAGGGGACATAAATGGAAACTAGTGAAAAGTTCCGCACTGATATAAGGAAGTATTATTTTACACGAAGAGTAATCAATACATGGAATAGGTTGCTAGGTCATGTAAGCGAGGCAGACACCCTTGCTGTGCTCAAGTCCAAACTTGATGCAGTTTTGGCTACTCTATAATCGTAATGTAATAGCGAGCTAGTTGGGCCGAATGGCCTGTTCTTGTCATATGTTCTTATGTAATATACATCTGATAGACCATGTAAAAAATTTACAAAATGTAAGATTACATAATGATAACACAATAAAACATACTGTCAAGTGGTCAGTTTTCTGCTGGTACTGGTTACTGCCTGGTGGTTTTCTGTCACCAGCTAGTCCTCAGTTGCAAAGTTAAAGTACCAAATAAATAGCCTACCACAGCCACCTTGTGGTAAGACATATGAATGAATGCTCATTTAGACCTCTTAGTAATGTTGATAGGCTAATTTAGACTAATAGGCTGTGGTACCTGCATTTAAAGGGCTCAAATATTTTTGTGGCTCCAGGCAGATTTTTTTTTTTTTTTTTTTTTTTTGGCCAAAAATGGCTCTTTAGATAGTAAAGGTTGCCAACCCCTGGCCTAGACTCTATAAGCCTTACAACCAACAGCACTGTCAATAGTCTTGGCATAATGCTTGATAGCCAACTGTCCTTCTCCTCTCAGCTGGCAGCGGTGAGTCGGACACGCAGATTCTTCTTGTACAACATTTGAAGGATCCGCCCCTATCTCACTACATATTCAACACAGCTCCTAGTTCAGGCCCTGGTCCTCTCATGCTTGGGCTACTGTAATTCCCTCTTTGCTTGCCTTCCTGTCTGTTCAATCAAACCTCTACAACTAATCCAGAATGCAGCTGCATAACTTGTCTACAATCTCCTTAAACATAGTCAAGTTACTCTCCTCCTCACCTCACTTCATTGTCTTCCTGTTATCACTCGCATCAAGTTCAAAACCTTGGTGCTGGCATACAGGACAGGGAATGGGACAGCCCCGTCATACCTATGACCCCTCTTCAAACCCTAGGTTCCCATTGGATCGCTGGACTCTGCATCTACAGGACAACTGATTGTCCCAACCCGACGGAGTCACTCTTCTCAGACACAATCCCTGTCTGTACTGCTCCCATAGTGGTGGTTAGGACAGCGGAATCACTGATGGCATCTTCAAATGCAGACTGAAGACCCACCTCTTCAGACTGCATCTCGGTTCCACTTCTATCCCCACCCCCTAACACCTGCTACTTATTGCCTTTGATGTTAAATTTATGTGTGGTATTATGATGTATTTTGAATTTGAGTTCTAGGGACTGTTGTATCATAATATACTTGGCTTGCACAAGTTAACTTATGGTAGAGCCTGAATAGTGTTATGCTCACATTCACTGGTCTGGCAGTGTTGTTAGCCGGATCTGACACTGTTGCTCAGATACACCTATGTTCTATTGTGATGGAAGTCGCTCTGGATAAGAGCGTCTGCTAAATTAATGTAATGAATAAATGATGAACATCGAAACTGGACTTTACCAGACAGTAAAAACATTCCTATTGTATGTTAGTTTGTATTTTTGGTGTAGCTGAACTATTTTAAATTGTGTTGATCAAAATATAAAGACCAAAATATAAAGGCTCCAACTTCAATAAAACTCATGAAATATTTTCTTTAAATATTACTCCGCATTTAAAGGAGTGTTGATAGTTTTCTTTTTCAAAAGTAGTGGTACAGCACACTTCAACAAGCAGTAATGTTCTGGAGTCAATACTGCGATAAGCTCCCAAACACAAGCTTACCTTCAACCTCTCTACCATCTTTTAAATGTGAATCACTGAATAAATTTGAGCCTAACAGTTTCAAGGCCATCGTCAAATATCTGTTTTTACTCATCTTTTTATTTACAACAGGAAGTGCAAGGGCATGCCTGGCCAAGGTAGATTTCAGACAGCGAAATTTACTGGCTCATTAAGTCATGCAACCATTCTCCCTTCAAAAGAATGCCTGACATGACACTATGATGTCACACTATACACATAGGCTGGAAATAGGTAAACATGGCTCTCCCCAGCCATGTTCTAAGAATCTGCTTTTGGAGATTCCCTGGGATATTTGGGAAGATGCAGAAAAAAGCCCTATGCCAGCTGTGCAAGTGTCTCTTCTTCAGGAGCTCTTAGCAGAGAGCTGGGCTCTGGTTAGCCCTGGTGGAGGGCTGGAGACTGGACACACAGGCTATTAATGTTGTCTCCAAGAGGCAGAAGTGAGGTGGGGGTAGCAAACTCAGACTGAGAAGGGCTGTGCAGAAAGGAGGCTAAGCTGGTCAAGCCATTACACATTACATTTGTCCATAACTGTGCAGTATCAATAACCAGGATTACTGTGTACATTGTCAAAAATGAAGTAAACTGCCTTAGTGTTCTATTATGCACATACACAAACACACACACACAGACCTGCAAAAGGGAACATCTTTACACCAGGAAAAAATATGCTATCATCGTTGACAATCATTGCGGAACCCCATCACAAAACAATCCCAAAGTCTACCTTAAAGCAAAAAGGAACTGCACACTGAAACTCTGCACACTTTGGGGAAGCCTGTCATTTTCTCAAAGCAGCTCAAACTCAGGGACACAAGTGAGTTGGTGTGGTACATTTTATTCTGACACACTTTGAGAGAAGATATTTACTTACTGCAAGGGACAATAGGACACTACTCTACAGACATGGTTTTTGTTAAAAAGATTTCTCAACAGTGAATCCCAGCCTCTGTCCGCCTTTCTTCCATGGCTGGACCACAATTACACTAAAACCTCATAACACTCAGTTCAGAATCTGAAGCACAAAACGACCAGTTATGTGCTGCAAAATCTTAAATGTGCACACACACACACACACACACACACACACACACACACACACACACACGCGATACTTGCTACAGCAATCTTATACACACCCTCAAAACACATTGACGCAACTGCATACATGTATGTACATAAACCACCATGATAAAAATCATAAATACCCTGACAAAAGCTCAGACTCCTGGCAGTTCCCACAAAGTGGTATTCACCAGGACAGTTCCAACATTAAGCTCATGGCAGGCTAGTGTCACAGCAGTGGCAAACTAAAGAGTATCTTGCAATCTACACAAAAACACTCTCGCATAGCACAGCGTGGCATGTCAATGCTTTCAAAAGGCTCACACACTCATTATACACATTTGATTAGTAGTGCATACTCAAAATGAAAAGTTAGATCAGCCAATTCTTCCAAAGCTACAATTCTTACATGATATATTTATTTAATTCATGCAGATCTCAAAGCAAAATAGATTAAAACAAGACAGATTAAGCCTTTTGGTATATGAATAAACAGTCCTAGTCAGACATCTTTACATCAACAATGTATGATGAACAATGTAGTAGAATAAACTGCAGTTCATCATTACACATTTCTTATAATAATACACACAGATAATCCTGTGCATAAAGAAGCATTTATTCACTATGGTAAGGTCTAAATATTTGCAAAAATTGCAACTCTGGAAACCAACAACAACAAAAAAGAAAAAAAACTTGTTCAGCAAACGAATGAATCCCTTTTGACAAGGATGCACTGTAAACCAGCTAACCAACAGACTGCTGAGCCGGAGCAAAATAGGGGTAAGATGGCTGAGGCTCTCTCAAAAGCACAGTTTCTGTTCAGTGACTGCAAGCCATACAGCAGGACCCGGCACCATGGCTTCAGCAAAGCTGCAGGGCCTTAATGGAGTGAGTCAACAGAGGTCCCCCCCGTCCCTGTCTCATGGGCTGCGCTACCAGAACTTTGCACTTTGCTGTACATGATCCTGTCCTTGCCTGCATTATTGGTATTCCACAGTCAGCAGCTTTTCATCAATAAGACAAAAGAAAAGACGAGAAGTACAGAAGAAAGGTTGCCAGAGAAGCAGCAACATCCTGAGACTAATGCAGATTTTCTCTCTGGTCAGCAGCTGTTGAGAACAAGCTGTGACAGGCGGTGTGTGTCTTACCTGCTCATGCCTGCTTTTCTTCCATGAGCTCTGGAAGCAGTATGATAATCCCCAGAGCAGGCAAGCTGGTGTGTGCAGTGCTGCAGCTTTTTCCTCATATGGGACCCTCTCTATCTCTCTCACCCAGTGACAACAGAGAAACCTACAATTCCCTTCCCCCACCTCTTACTCCACCCATCCCCCTCTCCCCCCTCTATTTAAAAACTATTTAAGCAGAGGGGAAGGCGGAATGACCAATCATGCATTGAGAGAAGGCCTGTATTCTCATGCCTTGACACTCGGACTGAGTAAGAAAGAAGGGGCGGAGGAGAAATGGAGTGGACCAGTAAACAAAGTGCGTGTGTGCATGAATGGGTAGCTGGGGTGCAAGATCTCTCTCTCTCTCACACACACAAACACACACATTCACACACAAAGTGTATGAATTTTCTGCTTTAGTACACAGCCATAGGATGATTAGTCAGCTTCAGTGAATCCCATTGATTTGCAAAGTACCATTGGATCTATCACATCTGCATGTCCATACACACAAACACTGACCAATATCCATTTGTAATCGTTTATAAACAAACAAATGAGTTTACAGGTTTCCAAAATTAGTTGTAAAAACAACAGATTTGTCCAATGGAGGAATCTTTTTGTTTTCTGAGGCTGACCAGTATCACCTCTGATCTTCTCAATTTAGATTTTATCAATTTAGAAAGCAAGACACACAAACATTACTATGATTTTTGTAGATATATGCCAAAATTGCAACTCCTTGCTCTAAAAATTGTCATTTCTATTTCCACAACACAAAATTCAAACATTTCTCAAGAGATTGCATTTCATGTCTCATTTTGTGACTTTCACAGGCAGCATTTTCTTTCTCCATTATCCCACTCTCCATTATCCCACTCCATCTACCTCCCCATCCTTTCTACATCCTTACTGGCCCTCTCCTTCTGTCTGCATGTGTGCACTCTGACACAGCTGTGAGTTTGTTTTTAGCACAGCAATGCACAGAGGGTGCATTTCCGGCCTCCTCAGGTTGCAAGGGCAGTAAATTCACCCACGCTCACATCTCCACACAGGGCTGCTGCCTGCCCAGACACACGAGCACACTCTACACATGGCCTGCTTTAAACAGTCAGACACATGAGAGCACTGTCTACACATGGCCTGCTTTAAACAGTCAGACACACGAGCACACTATTTACACATGGCCTGCTTTCAACAGTCAGACATATGAGCGCACTATCAGACACATGAGCACAAGCAGTGGATAGTAATAGAATACATCAATGGATGGTAATGTGACAAAAGTTAAAATACACCAGTGGGGGTAAAACAAGAATGTTTTCTTTCTAGGGAAGCCATTAGCATGTTTTGAAATTCAGTTATTAGTGTGCTATAACTATTGTTATTCTTTAGTTTTATTAGTGTTGTAGCATCCCACGGAAGAATGGTCAAGCCTTGCACTGATGATTTCTTCACCTTTATTGTAAACTTAATGTAAACAATCATCAATCAACGAAAATTACCGTAAGAGCTTATGCCCTCTCCGGGGGTGCTAAACTTTAAATACACTCGCTTTCTTTTTCCTTTGTTTTCGTTCTGCCACACAACTCGCGGGAGGCATGAACTAGCGGTGTGTACTCACATTTCAAAATAAAAGTCTATCAATACAACACAGAACATCAGGCAATAAAAGTCCACAACATAAGAAATGTAGTAATAGTAAGGTAACTGATAATACATACAATTCAGAGAGCTGCTCTTCCTTTATAATCAAACTTAAATTTAAATTGGGTCATTTACACTCCCACCAAAATTATGAGTGTTCCATTACACAACAAGAACAACGAATAAATTTCACACAAAAATGACTGCATGACACTTAACGAATGCATTAACACTGCACTAAAGTCATGAACTTAAGAGGCTTCTAACAACAGGACTAACTTCTGCACTGGGCGCTCTAATATGGATGGCTTACCCAGGCGCTCACCCTTTTTGTTCAGTTTCTTATCTCCTACTGAGATTTTTGCTCTTCTTACAAGTCCATCCTTGCCCTTGGCAGTCTCTATGACCCTTGCAAGTCTCCACTCACCTCTAGGTGACAGTTCATCAATGTCCATTACAACATCACCCACTTGCAGATTTCTCTTTGGTGAATGCCACCTCTGTCTTGCCATTATGCTGTGAAGATATTCTCGTTTCCATCGGCTCCAGAACTGCTCCACCAGATATTGCACCCGTCGCCATCTCTTTGCGCCGTATAAGTCTTCTCTGGGTAACGTGCCAGGCGGGGGCAGTGCTGGGCTGGACTTCATTTGGATGAGGTGATTGGGTGTGAGGGGCTCCAAGCTGTCAGGACTGAGTAAATTATCCACAGTGAGGGGTCTGCTGTTGACTATGGCCATGGCTTCATATAGGAGAGTTCGTAGTGCAGAGTCATTGAGTCTATTGTGAGAAAGTGACAGTGTAGAATTCAGGACACTCCTGACCGTTATGATCTGGCGCTCCCACACACCACCTGCGTGGCTAGAGTGGGGCGCATTCATGACAAAGTCACACTGCATCTGCGACAGAAATGTACTCAGTCTGTCAGTGTCAAGCTCTTGTAGAGCTGCCTTGAATTCATTCTTGGCACCAACAAAATTAGTGCCTTGATCTCACTGGATTTGACGGACAGCACCTCTGATAGCGTTGAAGCACTGCAAGCTGTTGATGAAGGCATTGGTGGACATATCCTCCAACATCTCCAGATGGATGGCTCGTGAACAAAAGCAGGTGAGTAGCAGGCCGTATCTTTTGTGCTGTTCCAATGAGGGTAGACTTTGTAGGACAGTGTGGTTGTTTGAGACAAATTTGTGGAGACGGAGACCACCTTTGACGCATATTGCTCTTGCCTCTTGTGCCAACTGAATGGCCTTTTCCACCGTGTCTGTACTTGTCACTCCATCGTCCACATAGAAGTCTCTTGCCACAAAGTGTGATCGTACTGGGTGTGAGAGTCTGTGTTCATTGGCCAGGTACTTCAGCCCATAATTCGCGCAGCCCGGTGATGACACTGCGCCGAAAAGATGGACTTTCATTCGGTAATCCTGAGGTTGTGTGTTTGCATCTCCATCTTTCCACCACAGGGAGCGTAAGAAGTTGCGATCCTGCTCTGGCACGTGAAATTGGTGGAACATTTTCTCTATGTCACACGAGTGCTATGGGATGCCATCTGAACTGTAGGAGGACACCGGTGAGGTTATTTATCATGTCTGGCCCGGGAAGAAGATGCTCGTTGAGGCTTGTACCACCACACCTTGCAGAGCAGTCGAACACAACACGCAACTTGTCTGGCTTTTTAGGGTGGTATATGCCATGATGAGGAATGTACCAACGTTCGCCTGGGATTCCATCTTCTCCCACCTCTTCCACATCACCTCTCTGTATGATTTCTTTCATGTATGTTGTGTAGTCTTTTTTATATTTCTCATCTCTGTAAAACTTCCGTCTTAAGCGGTTGAGTCTGATTTCTGCAAGTTTTCTGTTGTCAGGTAAGTGTAGCCGTTGCTTAAAGGGTAAAGGCATCTCATAATGTCCTTGTTCATTTTGTCTTATGCCTTCTTTTAGTTTGCTCAGGAATATGAGATCTTGTGAGACTTTTGTCCTCTCCCTTGGCATCCTTAAAGTCTGACTCAAGTGCGCTGATCACATCCATCGGTGTTACTGGAGGGAGTTCCTTTACAGAGACTTTGTGACACAGGCTGGTATCTGTTCCATCTAGGGTTGGTGTTGAGCAGCCCACAATGCTCCATCCTAAATCAGTTCGAATGGCATAGGGCTCGTTGTCTTTTCCTGTCAATACCCGTCTGGGTGTTAATGCTCTTGGGCAGTTATACCCAATTTAGAGTCCAACCTCACAGGTAAGTAGGGGTGGCACCTTATCGGCAATTGCTGTTAAGTGAGGCCATCTTCTTGCAGTTTCTTGTGTGGGTATATGATCACGGTTACCAGGAATGCAGTCTTTTGTATATGCAGGAGGAAGATCAATGTGGACACATGAATTGTAGCCTCTCACTCTGAGTCCAGATACCCTTTCACACTTCATGATCATGTTCTCTCCAAGCATAGTGGTCAGGTTCAGTTTTACAGGTTGGGTATTTGCTTGTAATTCATTGCTCACCTTGTTGTTGATGAATGTGCTGTCACTTTGAGTGTCCAATAATGCATAAACAAGCTGTTCTTTGGATGGGTCAGTGGTCAAGGACACCCACACAGGGACTATCATGGAAGTGCTGCATGATTGGCCACCTCTAGTTACGTGAAGTGCCATGGCTGCTGTGGTTTCGTCCGAAGTGCTTGAGACAGTGTTCACAGTGGATGCAGGCCCTTCTTTCCTTTCATTTCCTCTGTAGTTCTCATCATGGAGACAGGTGGGGTGTCTTCCCTCGCATACATCACAGGTGTGGCGGTGGCGACAATCTTTGGTGTTGTGACCTGGTTTCAGACACCCATAACACAAATTATTTACTTTTACATGTTTTCGTCTATCATTTAGGGGTTTTTCCATGAAGTCTGGACACTTGGGTAGTTGATGTTTGTCATTTTTGCACCACAGGCATGCAGGTTTTGATTTTCTGTTGCTTGTTATTGATTTGTCATCGTTTACAGTAGTCTGAATGTTGAAGACATTTGCTTTGTTTCCCTTTGATTCCTTTGTGCTTCTTTTGTCACTGGATGAGTTAGCTGAATGCAGAGCATGCAGGGAGGTGACTGGATCGCACGCTATCTCTGCTTCTAGAGCTACAAAGTTAGCAAAGTCCTTAAAGGTGGGAAACTCTTTACCGTCCATGAGGGCTACAGTGACCTGACGATTCCAACGGGCCGCCAGCCAATCAGGAACTTTGTGCATCAGTTTTTGGTTCTCTTCACAGTCATTTGATATTATCTAGGCCTCTCCCATGAGGCATGGCTTGTAAACAGGCATTTAGGAAATCAGAGAATGTTCTTAACCCTTCTGCATCTTTAGGTTGTATTTTTGGCCATTTTGACAGCTTGTCTCTGAACGCTTGTTGGATGACAAAAGGCTGACCGTAGCGTTGGTTGAGCCTATCCCATGCATCTCTGTATGCCTCATCATCGCTTCTGTAAAAGGTGCCTTCAAGACATTTATGAGCAGGGCCACTGACATATTTCTTTAAGTAATAAAGCTTGTCTGCTGATGAAATGTTCTTTTTGTCAATAAGAGACTGGAATGAGGCTTTCCATTCAATATAGTGAATTGGGTCACCATTAAACACTGTGGGCATTGGAATTGGAAGTCTATTTGTGGATATGCTTTCTTGGATTGCTTGAGCCAGGTAAGATACATCAGTAGGGGGCGCTGGCATATCAATGTGAGGGTTTACGTGATCTATGGGTGCACTGGAAGTAAGCTGTCTGTTTTGTTGAATGGGCTGACTTACACTTTCTTGTTTGATTTCTCTGTCGTAGATTTCCTCCATGTCCTTTTCTGCTTGTAGACGTTCCAATTCAGACTTTTGTTTGTCCATTTCTTTTTTATGTTGTTCCTCCATCATCCTTATCTTTTCCTTCAGCTTTCTTTCTTCTTGCATTACTTTGTATTGTGCTTCCTTTGCAGCAAACTCTGTGGCTGCTTCAGCTCTTTTTGCAGCCATGGATTCAGAAAGCTGACTGGCACTTGACAGTGAGGCAGTACCATATATAGAGTGGGCATAGTCATGGGCTAGGAGCTGACGAAGACGGCGCCTTTCATACTTTTCATCAAACTCACCACCAATACCACAGCCACCATACCTCACATGTTGCCTCGGGACACATCACCCAACACTCATCCAAGACCGTTTTGACCCGCACTCGTCTTTTTGTCATTTTTTTAATCAGTTTTTTTACTCATTTATTCATCCCTCCATCCTGCCATTGACTTCAATTCATTTTTCAAAGTCTTGCCGCTCGGTCACCTTTCGGCCTACGGTCGCAGTACCACATGTGCTGCCTCAGGTTATGCCACCAATCACTCATTGAAAGCCATACTGACCCACACTCGTCTTTTACTCATTTATTCATCTCTCCATCCTCCCATTGACTTCAATTCATTTTTCAAAGTCTTACCACTTGGCCACCATTTGACCAATACCACGGGACCTGATATGCTGCTTTGGGTCATGTGACCCAACACTCAACAAAGGTGGGTGTGTCCCTAGCAACCATATTGTTTACCCTAGCAACCACTTAGCAACCACTTAGTAACACCCTAGCAACCGCCTAGCAACACACTAGCAACCAACTAGCAGCCACTTAGTAACACCCTTGCAATGCCACAGTGACCATATTGTTTACCATAGCAACCACCCAACAACGCCCTAGCAACCACCTCATATAACTTTGTAACCATCTAGCAATGCCCTAGCAACCACCTAGCAATAGGTTAGCAACTGCCTAGCAACACCCTACCAACCACCTAGCAACCACCCAACAACGCCCTAGCAACCACCTCATATACCTTAGTAACCACCTAGCAACAGCCTAGCAACCACCTAGCAACAGCTTAGCAACCGCCTAGCCACACCCTAGCAACCACCCTATATACCTAAGCAACCACCTAGCAACACCCTAGCAACCACTTAGCCACATTCTAGGGATCGTCTCACATACATTAGCACGTTTTCGCTGCCGGGCCACAATCACACTCTGCATTTTCTTCAGGAAATGCACTTCTCTAGTTGTATTTGTACTTTTAGTACCTGATATCCCAGAGTAAATTGATTTCTTGTTGCTGAATCCAACAGAACTTCAACATTTGATCTCAAATACCATATTGAACTCCAAAGGAACTGAGTACTGAGCTATTTGGTTTACATTGTGCCTAACAAAGCTTGAAATAATTTAATTTCAAATCGGACATTGATAACAGTTGTGTATTTGAAGTGGAACTTAAGATGGTTTTTTTGTTTCTTGAACTGAAATTACTTCAAATACTTTAATTATAATGTAAAAGGAACTGAAAGGATTATTTAGGTTTAGATTTGAACAGTATATTTTTGTTTGTTTCATCAAGTCGGTTGTGTTGTGTGTTACTGCGGGGCAGAACACTTAAGTGCTTTTTTTGCGTACTTCCAATCCTCCTGTAGAACTTTGAATTAGAATTGTGTAGCCTTGTGGTTCACTAGATTTCTTAGAAATTATACGGTATCCCTCCCTCTGGGAAAAAGGGGTACAAAAAGTGCCAAGCCAGCCAGGAGGATTGGTTTATTGTTAGTTTTGATCTTCAGTCCCACAATAAGCACTTCATCAGTTTATAATTTTTTGCGGTTCCAATAATTTCAGATATGGATATTTGCAATTGTTTCAATGCCAGTGGCCGGAAGTCCTTGTTTATAATGGGTAACAATGAAGTTTACAGTGATGCAGATATAGTTATGTTTTTTTTTTAATAAATGGAGAGGTTTCTAAAATAGTCAGAATTCCAAATGAGCCTGGTCAACCATATATCTGTAGGGAGGAGTTGGGTAGTGAGTTTGCTTGTAGCTACCTGGATGAACTGAAAGCTTGCAGGAAGTAGCAGTGCAGGTTTTTTAAGAGCACTTCAGAGTAAGCAGCAACACAGCCAGGATTATATATTGCATTTGCAGACTAGCGATGCACAACTGCACATTACTCAGGGTATTAACACACCTAGCCGTGAGGCTAGCATCAAAGTGAACCTGCTGAACCCACACTTACTCAGTCTGCCCAAAGTGCACCCTCCAGTAATGTCCCAGTGAGCACTATTCATACTGATGAAAACATTGTCAATCCACCACATATATATAAAGTGGTTGTTGAGCATATCATTCAAAATAAGTCAGCCCCTTTGCAGTCTACCCAAACCAGAGTTTGCACTTTCTCATGCCGAATGCCAAGACCTAGTAGTGAAGTCGGGCATGAAACCTGGTGCACCCAGAGTGATCTTCTCCTCAGTGACTCTTCCTTCTCTGATGCTCAGAAAGTGAGGAAGATCCATGAAAACCTATTTAGTCCAGTTGCTGATGTGGTAAAACCCCTTAGTATACACTCTCCACGAAGCTCCTATGTCATTCAGTTTGACTCTGCATTTGGAGCTGTTGAAGATGGGGAGTAGTTACTTGCAGCATTTCTGAGCACCAAACAAAACTCTGGAGAAAAACCCTCAGCATTCTTAAATAGATTTCATACCCTTCTCACTATAGTGATTTCTAGAGGGAGAGCCTCCCCTGAAAAGTTGAGTGAGCAGTTACTCTGACAGTTCTGCCACAACTACAGCATAAAAAGAGCAATCCGCCTTCATTTCCTGAACTACTACCCATGCTAAGAACTGAGAATGACTGTTGATCAGCAGAGTTTGACAGAATGAAAAACATCTTGGATCCACAAAAGCTGCTGCATTTACCCAGTCACCATTTGGGTTATCTGTTACGGTCCCTAAAACACAAAGCAAGCAGTCAAGCATGAAAAGAAAATAGCAGAGCTTACAAAACAAGTGGAAAAGTTGTCTCGGAATTCAAAAGACTCCAGGACAAAATGTGAGATTAGAAAAAATGACAAAATTGACTGTCTTGAAATCAGAAGCACTAGAACGAGGAAATCCCACAAGGTTCCTGGGATGCCAAGGGCATGATTCTGTTTCAGGTGCAGTGAAGACAACCACATTGCTGCACTGTTCAAACGATACTAACCTTGCAGTCATCAACCAGAAAAATGTAGAACTCAAAGAAAGGCAGAAGAGGTGTCAAATGCAGTAAGCTACATCCCAAACCTCCTTTAAACTTACAGCAGCTTCTGTTGTGAGACATCCAGGAACTGAAAACAGTGAGAGTGGGATAAAGTATTCCCCACACAACTTTTGTGCTTGAGCCACATGAACATCAACCATTGCCAGACAGAGTGTTTCTTGTGTCACCTGGCAACACGCTTCTTGTCAGGCTGGTATAGAGGGTGACAAGCTGAAGTTTAATCTTGATCATTCACCAATATCTGAAGAGTGGAAAAAACACATTACTGAAAAGCTGAAGCCCTTGCTGTCAATGACCTGTCATACAGTCATACCACTGCTGTAAAGCACCATATAAGACTGCAGGATGAGACACCTTTTAGAGAGGCCAAGGCCTATTCACCCCCGTGACCAAGAGGCTGTCATACAACATTTAAAAGAACCCCTTGATGCAGGGATTATCAGAGAGTCAGAAAGTCCTTTTGCTTCACCAACAGAATTGAAAACAGAACAGGTCAATTAGGCTGTTGACTAGAGGAATGCATGCACAAAATGCATGCATGCACAATTAAATATGCCTATGCCATCCCAAACATTGAAAATACAATTACAGTCCTAAATGGTGCCAAATGGTTCTCTCTATTGGACCTCAAATCTATTACCAGGTTGAGATGGCTAAAGAAGATAAGCCTAAAACTGCTGTTGTGTGTCCTCTAGGCTTCTTTGAATTTAACTGGATGCCACAAGGTGTCACTACTGTGCCAAGTACTTTTCAACACCTAATGGAAAACTGTGTTGGTGATCTTCGCCTGAACAAAACACTTGTATTCATGGATGATTTGATTGTTTTTTTTTGAAAAACAGGAGGTCAGGCTCATGAGAGTGCTGAACTGTCTCAAAGACCTTTGTTTAAAATTGTCTCCTGAAAAAAGACTTCAGTTAAGTACCTTGGTCATGTGGTGGATGCTCATGGAGTCCACACTGACCCTAATAAAACCTCTGCCTTAAAAGCCTAGCCTCATCCTTCAAAGAGGAAGGAGCTGCAATGTTTCAGGATACTATTACTGTTTTGTCAAAGGTTACTCCCAGATAGCCAAACCACTTAATTTCCTGACAGCTGGTTACTGGCCACCAAAGAAAAGGGGAAAGATGAAACTTAGAGTCATTGTTTATGCCAGTAGAGGGCTCTCCAAGAGTGAGAGAAACTACCCCACCCACAAACTGGAATTTTTGGCTCTGAAATGGTCAGTTAGTGAAAAATTCTGTATGCTAAGTTGGACACTGCTGGTTAGCTGCTCTATCTACTACCAGTTCACCATTAAGTACAGAGCAGGACAGGTCAATAGAGATGCAGATGAACTATCCCAGCGACCGCAAGACCCACTTCATGAGGACCAGAACTTTGTTAAAGAGAGGGAGAGGATCGATGAACTGAAGAGACAAATCATTGAAACAGGAGATGAAACAATTCCTTGTGAAATGCTATCTGTCTTATGTCTGCCAGTGTCATCTTGTGACCTCTAGAGGTGAACATTACCAAGACCTGGAACCACCTGTTATTGCAGAGTCCCTTGCTTTTGATGATTCATCAATACCTGACAGCTTTGGCCAAGATACCTTATCGTCAGTGACACACATTGACTGGTGTAGAGCTCAAAGAGATGATCCATTCATCAGCTAAGTCATCAACCTGTTTGACACTGTGAAACCTAGTTTCAGAGAGGCAAATCTTGGAACCCTCTGAGGTTAAACTCCTTCTCAGGGAGTGGAAAAGACTTGAACTCAGAGATGGAATACTGTTCAGGAAGTGGATTGATCGTGGTAATCTGTCAGGGCACAGGCATGGACTCAAACGCAGACCAGGCGTATTCAGGTTCCAAGCGGCTTTATTCAAATCACAGGGCAAGTTCGTGGTGGCAGTACAGGCAGGGTCAAAAAACCAGGAAGGCAGTCCAAGGCAGAACAAACAGGGAGCAGAGGTCAAAACAAGAACAGGCTGGGTCAAAACCGGGAAGGCAGGCAGATCAGGCAACCAAGGCAGGACGGCAGGCAGGGACGAGGTAGCAAGTCAGGCAGAAGTTGGTATAGGATCAGCAACATGAGTAACAAGGTGGGAACGTAACAGAGGGCTGGAATGGATGCAATATCCAGCTGTGCTGAAAATCTGTGTCCGGAATACCAGTGCCAGAGATCACCACTAGAGGTGCTTTCTTACAAAAAGAAGGAAATTCCACAGAACCTCAACAACTCCCAGTTGTGTTAGATCCTGATATATCTAATTTTGCCCTTCAGAGCTCTAGTTTTCTTTCCAAGCAAACTTGCTGTGACTCCCAATCTGAAGTTCCCTTTGTTAATTCAGAGAGCAGCAGCGCTGATCCCCATCATGCTGATCATCATAGATCCCCAGATCATATTGCTATTGAAATTCCTGAAATGACAATTTGAATCTGAATGACAATTTCCTCACCTGTAGTCGAGGACACTGAGGGACGTAGCGGTAGAACCTCAGCTGTCAGAGTTGAGGTGTTCAAGCAGAGAATGGCGTGAACCTTGCAGGGTAACTTTTGATGAGTTAGGAAAACCTTTTTTTCCTACTTGATTTTGGCCATTAGCTCATTCTTTGAAAATTTAGAGACTACACCTCCTAATTATTCACATATTACTGTTAACCTGGACACACATGCAAGGACACATGTCATTTAGAGAGGGAGTGGGTAACACTGGTAAATTTTTTAGGCATAAATTGCAGCTGTTCACATTTTTGTTTTTCTCCTTCACAGAAACTTGTAGACCCTATGTTTCCACTGCATTGCAGTACATGGCAGGAGAGTTCTTTTTTTCTTCCTGTCAACCTCTGAAGTGTGCAGAGCTCTGGCAGATGTGGAAAGAAGCTAGTTTTTTAGCTACAAAGCTAAAAAGTTAAAATAGCTAAATAAGCGAAACCAGCTAAATTAGCTCAAGCTAAAACAGCTAGAAAGAGAGCTCCAGCAGCTGCGGAAAAAAGCTAATATTAGCTAAAAAGCTAAAACAAAATAGTTAAAGTAGCTAAAACAGCTAAATTGGCTAAAGCCAAAATACACTATATGGACAAAAGTATTTGGCCACACCTGTTAATTATTGAATTCAGGTGTTTCAATCAGACCCGTTGCCACAGGTGTATAAAATCAAGCACCTAGCCATGCAGTCTCCATTTGCAAACATTTGTGATACAAAATGGGTCGTTCTGAAGAGCTCAGTGACTTCAAGCGTGGTACTGTGATAGGATGCCACCTTTGCAATAAGAAGGTTCGTGAAATTTCATCCCTGCTGGATATTCCACGGTCAACTGTAAGTGATATTATTAGAAAGTGGAAGCGTTTGGGAACAACAGCAACTCCGCCACGAAGCGGAAGACCACGTAAAATCACAGAGCGGGGTCAACGACTGCTAAGGCGCATGGTGCGTAAAAGTCGCCAACACTCTGCTGATTCCATAGCTGAAAAGTTCCGAGCTTCCACTGGCATTAATGTAAGCACCAAAACTGTGCGGCGGGAGCTTCATGGAATGGGTTTCCATGGCCAAGCAGCTGCATGCAAGCCTCACATCACCAAGTCCAATGCCAAGCGTCGGATGGAGCGGTGTAAAGCACACCGACACTGGACTGTGGAGCAGTGGAAATGTGTTCTGTGGAGTGACAAATCACGCTCCTCTGTTTGGCAGTCAGATGGGCGAGTCTGGGTTTGGCGGATGCCGGGAGAACGTTACTTGCCTGACTGCATTGTGCCAACTGTGAAGTTTGGTGGAGGAGGGATAATGGTATGGGGCTGTTTTTCAGGGTTTGGGCTAGGCCCCTTATCTCCAGTGAAGGGCAATCTTAATGCTTCAGCATACCAAGACATTTTGGACAATGCTATGCTTCCAACTTTGTGGCAACAGTTTGGGGAAGGCCCTTTTCTATTCCAACATGACTGTGCCCCAGTGCACAAAGCAAGGACTATGAAGACATGGTTTGATGAGTTCGGTGTGGAAGAACTTGACTGGCCCGCACAGAGCCCTGACCTCAACCCCATCGAGCACCTTTGGGATGAACTGGAACAGAGATTGCGAGCCAGGCCTTCTCGTCCAACATCAGTGCCTGACCTCATAAATGCTCTACAGAATGAATGGGCACAAATTCCCACAGAAACACTCCAAAATCTTGTGGAAAGCCTTCCAAGAAGAGTGGAAGCTGTTATAGCTGCAAAAGGGGGACCAACTCCATATTAAAGTATATGTATTTGAATACAATGTCATTACAGTCCCTGTTAATGTAATGGTCAGGCGTCCGAATACTTTTGTCCATACAGTGTAGCTAAGAGGGTAACGGAGCTAATTTATCTACAATTAGATAATATAGTTGATTATAGACAGGTTTAGGAAACAAAGCGTAACATGGTCGTCAGTGGAGGAAGAAACATTGTTCGAATGTGTTATTTGAGTTCATCCTGCTGTGTTATATGTGACTGCACTTGGAACTGTGCAGCCTTGTGGTTCATTATATATCTTAGAACTTAAACTGTAGGCGCCAAACCTCAGGTAGCCCCCAGGATAAACATTACATTACATTAAGGTCATTTGGCAGACGCTTTTATCCAAAGCGACTTACAAGTGAGGAACAGCAAGCAAGCTACAGTAATGTAGAAGACCTTAGCGTAAAGCTTTAAGTGCAACCTAAAACAACTAAACTCAACTAAGTAAGTCCAGGAAAGTAGAAAACAAAGGTAAACAAGGTGAAAGTGAAAAACATTTAGTTACGGGAGAAAAAAGTGCGAGGCTAAAAGTGCGCAGAGATGGAATTATGTTGGAGTAGTAAGAAGTGTTTAGGAGAGGAGGTGCTCTCGGAAGAGCTGGGTCTTCAAGAGGTTCTTGAAGATAGAGAGGGATGCCCCTGCTCTTATGGCACAAGGTAGCTCATTCCACCAGCGGGGAACTACATGTGAGAATAGTCTGGACTGAGATTGCCTTGTGTGTAGGGATGGCAATGCTAGCCGACGTTCCTGGGAGGAACGTAACGGCCGAGAAGGAGCGCAAGCCTGTATGATTGAGCTCAGATTGGTCAGAGCAGACCCAGAGGTCACTGTGTAGGCAAGCATGAGAGACTTGAATTTGATACGGGCAGCCACGGGTAGCCAGTGGAGCTCAATGAGCAATGGGGTGACATGGGCCCTTTTGGGTTGATCGAAAACCAGACGCGCCGCCGCGTTCTGAACCATTTGTAGTGGTTTCACTGTACACGCTGGGAGGCCAGCTAGGAGGGCATTGCAATAGTCGAGGTGGGAGATAACCAAGGCCTGTACCAGAAGCTGGGTAGCATATTGAGTCAGGTAGGGACGGATTTTGTGGATATTGTAAAGTGCAAAGCGGCACGACCGAGAGACTGAGGCAACATGGTCAGAGAAGGATAGTTGGTCAACAATCATGATACCCAGGTTTCTTGCAACCTTAGAAGGTTTGAGAATATTTGAGGCAAGTTTTAAATTGATGCTGTGATGTATGGATGGCTTGGCTGGGATGACCAAGAGTTCAGTCTTAGAGAGGTTTAGCTGAAGGTGGCGAGCCTTCATCCATAGGGATATGTCTGCAAGACAATCCGTGATCCGCACCGAGATTGTGGGGTCATCAGGCGGGAACGACAGATATAGCTGGGTATCATCTGCGTAGCAGTGATACGAGAAGCCATGCGAGCGGATAACCGGGCCCAGAGAGGTAGTATATATTGAAAAGAGGAGGGGCCCTAGCACTGAGCCTTGGGGTACCCCTGTAGGGAGGCGATGGGATGAGGACGTTTGTCCTTGCCATGACACATTAAATGAGCGCCCAGTGAGGTAGGATTCAAACCAAGACAGTGCTTTGCCCGAGATGCCCATTTCTGACAGTACTGATAGTAGAATGTTGTGGTTGACCGTATCAAAGGCAGCTGATAGGTCAAGTAGGATGAGGACCGAGGACTGAGCCGCAGCTCTAGCTGCTCTTAGTGCTTCTGTCACCGACAACAGAGCTGTTTCAGTGGAGTGACCACTTTTGAAACCGGATTGGTTTGGGTCAAGGAGGTCATTCCTAAAGAGGAATTCTGAGACCTGTTTAAATACCGCCCTTTCAATGACCTTGGATAGGAATGGAAGTAACGAGACCGGCCGATAATTCTCAACATGAGCAGGATAAAGGGTTACAGAAGGCTGAAATAAAAATATACCATAAAATCCACTGTACGTGCTTTGATGGTTTTCTGGATGTGCACTGTTGTGTGACCTTTTTATTTTCATTGCTGCATGTTTGTTAGCCCTCTCTTTTGTGTGATTTGGATGATTTGTCTAGATAATGTTTACTGAGTCAATGTCATAAAGTACAGCAAAAGTAGGCCATGCTGACAAATCAGTATTGCTATGTACTCTCCTTTGCTGTAGAACACAGAGTCAGCTGTGAGGCTCTGAACATTTACTATCAGTGGATAGACCAGGAATTTTGTTTTACAGTATAAAGTGTTCCAATTCTTAGGCTAAAAAGGTAAAGTTTGGTGGAGGAGTGATAATGGTCTGGGGCTGTTTTTCAGGGTTTGGGCCAGGCCCCTTAGTTCCAGTGAAGGGTAACATTAATGCTACAGCATACAAAGACATTTTAGACCATTGTATGCTTCCAACTGTGGCAACAGTTTAGGGAAGGCCCTTTCCTGTTCCAGTGTGACTGTGACCCTGTGCACAAAGCAACATCCATAAAGACTTGGTTTGACGAGTTTGGTGTTTGGAGTTGGGCACAAATTCCCACAGACACACTCCAAAATCTTGTGGAAAGCCTTCCCAGAAGAGTGGAGGCTGTTATAGCTGCAAAGCGTGGGGGCAACTCCAAATTAATGCCCATGATTTTGGAATGGGATGTCCAATAAGCTCATATAGGTGTGATGGTCAGGTGTCCACATACTTTTGGCCATACAGTGTAAATGTGAAGTGGCTGTGACGTCAGAGGTCAGAGAGCATTTAGAACAGGAAATTGTTGTCGTTGATGACACAATAAAATATAGATACGAGCAGTTCAAGAACCTGATTTATTAAGCGTAACATAACAGTCAGGAAAGGGCAAATTGAGCAAGCAAAGGTAACTGATATTGAGTCATGACAGCCCAAATCTGAAAAGTCCATTGGATCTCTGTTCTGGCAACTGTTCTTCACAGCTGAACATGAAAGAGTAACTTATGCAAATTATCAGAAACTGTCTCAAGATAAATGTATGTATAATATTTGTTTGGAGCTCTGCCTGTCTTTTTTTATTTTGTTCTTGTTTTTCTGCATTTGTTTTATTTTCTTTTCTGGATCCATATGGAATAAAAAGCATCTTGTGGAATCTTCAGTTTCAAAGGAGGGCCATAAGCTGAGTGTTTGTGCAGTGCCATTTTTAAATGCACTCTTCAGGACAGCAAGACCATAAGTAAAATAAAGAAAAAAGTAAAATTCCAGTGACTGCACGCCAGCCTTCCTCCCACAACCCAGAGAAAGGTAGATGTGTACTGTTTGCAGTCATTTCAGTCAGTCAGCTGCATGCTGTAAGTTGAAGAGGAAAAAGGTTTCTGGATAACATTCAATAGATAGCAGATATTATAAAAGTGAGGTACTAGCTAATGTTACTCATGTTTGTAATTATGCAACTCATTAGCTAGTTAACTTGCTAGAAATGGTTTTTTGTGTGTGAGAAAATAGCAACCTTAGACAAAATGTTACTGTTGATTGTGCACCTCATTTACTAGTTAGCTCAGTTGCAAGGTCTGTCATGTCGTTGCGAGGTAGGTAACTTCACTCTGGCTCACTGGCTAGCTGGGTAGCTGGCACATATAATTTCATCGGATATGAAAGACTTCTACTTTAACTTCCAGACCCACACGCCTAGCTCACAAAGATTTCACTAAACCTTTTATGAACCCAAAGAGGTAAGTAGAGAGGAAAGGTTTAAACTGGCTTGAAAAACCTAGCACTGGTAGTAGTCAGTGGTTACAAGCTTTGCTGGAGACAGTCTGTATATGTGGCTGCTGTAGCAGGCCCGTTGCGACTTCAGATGCATCTATTCAGATTCTGAATGTTCTGTCCATGTTAGTCAATGTCAATTTTATATTAGTTTGTAAAATTGTAAATATCTCCAAAAATATTTTAGGTATTGACACAAAAATCACAAGAAACACAATCCCGCACCAGCTGAAAGTAGTGGCCAAGTTTAGTTTTGTAACTGCATCTGAAAAGTCCTGAGGGGAGTTGCATATGGAAAATCGGATGGAATAAGAAGAAATCGGAAAAAAGGGAAGTTGGTTTTTTCAAGCCAACTTAAACAGAAAAGAAACTTGAGTTGCTGTGAAAAAGCCTAGCTGAGTTTTCAATGTGGGTCTTGTGTGGACATGCATAATACTTTTATGTTCAGATTCTGAACATTCTATCCATGTTTAGTCAAAGGGAAATTTTCAATGTAAAATAACTCAATCCTGTAACCCTGTAAATGTCTCAGAAAAATTTTATATTGACACAATCACAAGCAGTGCTTAACAGAGTCAACAAACATCAGATTCAGACATCAAATTCCAAAACTTGATTTATGTGAACAAAAGCTACTAATAAGGAAAATTTAAATATCAAACCTCAGTACTGGCCAAACATTACCAAAAAAACAATAATTATGTTTCTTATTTACTCCTCCCTAAAGCCCCTTCAGTTGGCTCAAAATTCAGCTGCACGTATTCTAACCAGAACAAAGCGCTTTGAGCACATCACCCCAGTACTAGCCTCTCTCCATTGGCTACCTATCAAATACCGCATTGATTGATTTCAAAATACTTCTGCTTACATTTAAAGCTTGCCCCTCCCTATCTTGAGGACCTTCTTCACCCATATTCTCCAAAACGAACTCTACGTTCCCAAAGCACAGGACTTCTCACTGTTCCAAGAGTGGGTAAAAGTACTATAGGTGGTAGAGCCTTTTCATGTCGAGCCCCTCTTTTGTGGAACAATTTACCCACCGTGGTTCGGGGAGCAGACTCTCTCTCCGCCTTTAAGTCTACGCAAAAAACTTACCTCTATTTCAAATCTTTTAGTTGAGGGACACGGCATGGTACTGGCATGGATCGTAGAGTCTCTGGTGGACTAAGTCGTCATTGCTGTCACTACATCATGGCCTGGTTACTCTGTGTTCAACTGATCTGACTGTGGTCTGGTGTTGACTGCCTTAGGGTCACCCTCATGATCGTGCTGGCCCCTTACCTCTCGTCCCCTAGGTATGCTGCCATAGGGCTTATCTGCCGGCATTTTTCCTTATTACACACATGCATCTCTCTTCCCCCCTCTGCTCCCCCCTTGCCTTCATGCTTTTATGGTTTCATTCCTGCAATTAACATCCACTAATCACTGTTTTGTATTTGTTTCCTGTCCCTGCTCCGGGCTCCTGCCTGGAGCTGTAGCTCAAGCGCCACGTCCCGATTTCCAGTCCAGCTACCTCGCTGCCCTGCCTGTCAAGCCAACTGTGTGCCAATGTAACCAAGGGAGCTCGGTCACTGGCAGCGGACCGTGCTATACTAAGCCCCTCTTAGCTGGCCATACTCGGCATATACGCTCCCTGCTATCGGTACACTTGTGTTTGCGGTCGCTAGCTTGCCGGCCTCTGTGGGTGCACACATGGAGCACGGTTTGTGGCGACTGCAGCAAAACCCGGTAAAACACGAACAGATATACACCCACACTCAGACAGCATCAGAAACACTGTTTTATTATACTTAGCTGGGGAGTCACCGCCGCTGTTTGCTCTGCCATGTCGGCTATGGTGTCGCTGGTTTGTTTGTGGTTTCTGCTTCCTGCATACGGCGGGTGCGAAGGTCCACAAAAGCGAACAACTGCAAGTGCTAGTATGTTTATACAATGGGCAGAAGGTTGCGCATGCGTATGTACGCAGGAATGGACGGAACCACGATTGTTATTGTTAATGTGCAAATATGAAGTGTCTTGTTGGCCAACAGGGATGTTTTGAATAATGCCCAATGTATCTAATGTATCCGGAAACACAGTACATTCCTCATCTCATTTTTTAGCCTGCTACTGCAGTGTCTGTGTGGGGAATAAGAGTTTAAGATCTGTGGTATGGTCCAGGGGGAGGGGCAACGGGTAGATAAGGGCCCCTCCTGTAACATTGGGGGAAAAAAAGAGACTGGGGAGTAGGAACGGAGTAGATGCCCTGATGCCAGTGTAGAGTATGGTATCAGACTGTTGTGTACCATAGTGTTTTGTCTTGTAAGCAGTATTTTTTTTCTTTGCCTCGTCTAAGTTCGGAATTGCTGTAAATAGCACTGTAAATAGTTATCACCTCTTGGAATTGGTGGAAGGAGGCACTGTAAATAAACACCAATGCACTAACCTGCTAGTGTGGCAGAGCCATCATTTACCTGGGAAGCGCCCATCGGCCTACGCTATCCGTGACAGCCAAGAACCGGACATTCTAGGATTACATTTTATAACTAGAAAAGTGCATTTCCTGAAGGAAATGCAGAGTGTGCTTGCAACCCGGAAGCAAAAACATGGTAACATATGAGACGATCGCTAGGATGTGGCTAAGTGGTTGCTAGGCTGTTGCTAGGTGGTTGCCAGGGCATTACTAGGTGGTTGCTAAGGTATATTAGATGGTTGACATTGAAAAATGAACTGAAGTCAATGGCAGGATTGAGGGATGAATAAATGAGTAAAAAAACTGATTAAAAAAATGACAAAAAGACGGGTGTGGATCAAGACGGTCTTGGATGAGTGTTGGGTGATTTGTCCCGAGGCGACATGTGAGGTATGGTGGCTGTGGGGTGAAAAGTGAGTGAGTGGGAAGGCCACAAAGGGTGAGGGGGGTGATTTTGAAAATGAATGGGAGTCTATGGGAAAAAAGGGATGAAAAAACGACAAAAAGCGGAGAACGAGTGCGGGTACGGCTTAGCTGTATACAAGCAACCCGATCGGGGTCAGACCGGACGGGTTACAGTTGGTTTGGGGTGGATATCTCGAAAACTGTGGGAGGTGAAGCGTCCCCAAATTTGGTGGAATAAGAAGAAGAAGAAGAAAAAGAATAAAACTAAAGAATAACAATAGTCAATAGCAAGCACACTTACTAAAGAATAACAAGTCTGCTCGCAATGCTTCGCATTGCAAGCACACTAATAAAACTATCGGATAACAATAGTTTGCTTGCACTGCTTCGCATTTCAAGCACACTAATTACTCTGTTGTTAATTACTACTGTGTCTGATTCAAATGTCTTAAGTACATTATACAACTTTAAGTATTCTCTGTAATTCTATCTGCTCAGTGCTGGCCAGAAGCAGATGGGCTCCTAACTCTGAGCCGGGTTCTGCTCATGGTTTCTTCCAGTTAATTAGGGAGTTTTCCCTTGACACTGTTGCCTTACGCTTGCTCTCAGGGGGTCTCAGGCCTGGTAAGAATGTAAAGCTGCTTTATGACAACCTGTGCTGTAAAAAGCGCTATACAAATAAAATTGAATTTACATTTTGTAGATGTGTTTTGTTGTAAAGAAAAAGGACAACAGCACAATCAAGCCAAAACTTTGTGCAAAATAACCCTGTATGTATACCAACACAACTGTTGATTAGATCCAACTAGAAACATGTATTATGACAGATATACATGCCATATAATTAATGCCAAACAGGGACCTTTGGGCAAATATGTTCATCCTTCCTGATCACTGAGGTAAACCCATACTTTCTATATTGCTTATACTGGCTAATTTTATTGGGTCTAACGTTGCGCGGACTGTTTGCAGCTGAGCTGTTCTTTGCAGTCTCTTGTTCGTCTTTTTGAAAATTTGTCCATCGTCTTCCACCAATCAAGCTAACATTAACTAAAACAGGCAAGGGCAGCCAGGTAACTAGCAAGGGAGCAGCAGATAAGATAAGGTAAACTTCTGAAACAATGATATAACAGGTGCAGCCAGTTAGCAGCAGAGGAGACCTTTTGACAGATGCCAGTTGGTTGAAAGATACCATGTCATCACAAAATGATACTGTACACCCTAGACAACCGCTGGTTTGCCCAGCTGGCGCATTTTTTCTTAATATGTCCCTACAGTGCAAACTTCACCCACCTGAGCTAACCAGACAATGAAAAGAAACGCATCCAGGTTATGACAGAAGAAACGTATTAAAACATGTAAATAAAATAAAATATAGTAATCACTATTTAACAAGAAATATATATTTTTAAACAAATTGACCTCTCCCATTTTTAGAGATTTAGCCTTTTTCCCTCTCCCCAAACTACTTGCCCCGTTGGCACCCCCTACTCTGAATTCCACTGGACTTGATACCCATGGTAGCGTACAGGAGCTCCACCCAGCTCTGCTCACTCATCCAATGAACCGCTGCCTATTTTGTTGCCCTCTGGAGGAGACCATGAGACAATTTCCATAGGAGTATTTCCAGAACATGAGATGGTTTTGTTTTTGTGTCCTCTTGTAGGTGCATGGCAATGGTGGCAGAAGGTTCAACTACAATTCCCATCATTCAACAGTACAACAACCCCTATCTTTGAAAAACACGTCAGTTGAAGTGCAGCAATCATTTGAAACGCACAGTACCAAGCATTGCTGACTAATACTCGGGTCACCCCCTCTCCCCATCCAATTGCTGAGACAAAACACACACAATGAGAAATACACAATTAAAAATGTTTTATATTGAGCGTTTTTGTCTGTAACCATGTGCTGCTGCCGCCTTCTTGGCCAGGTATCCCTTGGAAAAGATTTTTTAAACTAGGCTTACCTAGTTAAATAAAGGTCAAATAAAACATAAAATACACACAAAAAACATTTTCATTTCCAACAGGCAACAAAGTTGTCCTATGTTTATTTTCAGCCAGATATGGTGGTAACTATTAGGATATATATGGTATGGATTACTGTTATTACTATCTGTGGGGTAGCTCTCCACTTACAGTAAGTTAAAATTGTTTGGTGCTGCTGTCCATTGAGCATGCACCTTCACGTGGTAGGCGCATGAACTGTCGGTCAAACTCCCCAAACAAACAAGCACACCATTGATTTAATTGCCTTATCACATACAAATGTTATTTAATAACTTGAAATGATACTTTGACTTCTAGCAGAGCTTTTTCTTTGACAATTACTTGTACCTCTACTTGAGTATAGAGATTGTGATTGTGTACTCCACGACCACCGCTGATCACCAGGGAGTCAGTCAAGAGCAAGTGAGTACACTGGTCCACTTGCACTGGTACACTTGTCCACAGCACTTACTACTCAGCTTTGTAGTGGTTTGGGGGAATAGTACAGCAGGTACGCATATTTAAGGGGACTGCAAGGATGGTGTACTGGGGGGTGGTGTCCGACCGATTGTGGTGGGTCGCCTGGGCCAAAAACGCCAGGGCCAATTTTTTGTCCCAGTCCAGCCCTGCACACAACTGAAGCGCACTGGCTACCATAAAGTTAAAGTATGTTAAAAGGGAAATATCAATTTGTTTATACTACACTGTTAGGCTTTCATTTTCCATGTACCCTTTTTAAAACATTTAGTGTACACATGAACTGATTTCATGTTAAACTGAAAACTATGAAATATACATACTCACTCATATCCAACTTGTTGCACATGTAACAGCCCAAAGGTTTACTGCCTAAAAAAAAAAAAAAAAAAAAAAACCCCAAACGATCTGGAGTGGGACTTCAGTGACAAAAGTTCAGACCAAACCAGTTAAATTGAATTTATCACTTTATCATTAAAAAGTGGCAACAATAAAGCCAATAGCCATCACAGTTCAGACACAGGCAAAGCAGTTACAGAGGCAATAGTTAACTACACAAAACCCCAAACCCTAAAATAACACCGCACAGCAGAGTATGCATAAGTGAAATATCACAGCAAATAAACACACAGTGACCCACTTAGGTAACTGATCTGAGTGCCAACCGTTCGGCAATGGCAAGAGGCCTGTATAAATTAGAATAGTAAAAAAAACCCGTTTAGAAAGACATAAAATGTATAAAAAGAAAAAAAAAAACCCCTTTCCGCAGCCCCCACAGTACAGAAACCCGCTGGCTTTTAACCGCTACCAACACCAAGGTTGCGTGACGTCACAGACCTGTGCGAGCTGGGACACACTATACGCGAGCACAATCAGATCCGAAGGGGATTTACAAACGAAACGCTCCAAACTCTGGACAAATCCAGGCACTAGCGGAGCGCTTAATACTATAAATACTACCTTTAAAAAACAAGAATAAAACTCCTTATTTACAGAGGGTGGACAAGCATAAATACTTCAGGCAAAAGAAATAACGATACCGAACTGGTATGAGCTTGCTTGCGTGTCTCCCAATTCGCACAAACTTCACCGGTGAAGAGCAACTCCCGAGCACAACCAAATGCGTGTTATTTAAAGAGCCGCTTCGCTATCAATTAATCACTCATTGGTCAAACAACCCTCAGTGTGTCCACAGCGGCCGCACGCATACCTGCCATCAATTAAACACACAGTGATTCCCAAATGCAACGCACCCAACCCAGAAAGAAAACTGACAGGTAGGGGATCATTTCAGCTTGAAATAATCGCGATTACTTTAGCAAGTTTCAAAAGGGAGATCAATCCGAATATAAACTTTAAAAATATTCACACTCCCGTTACAGCACACATGCACACAATTGTCCATAACTAGTCATTTACAACAGAAGGATAGCTAGCTGAATCACTGGATGCACAAAAGAGAGGGATCTCGCATCTAACGTAGCACCGCACGTCACTTTTCCAACGCGTTTCCACTTCTCCAGAGTCCAGGGGCAGCATGCTTTGCACCTCTCCAGCCATCACTTGGCATTGCGCATAGTGATGTTCAAATTCAAGTTCACCTTTATTGTCATGTGTATTAAAAATATAATGAAATACTTGTGCTCCGACTCTCTGCCTTAACATGAAGGGCACACCGTCACAAAACCAACAAAGAGGGACACTACAGACCCACATAGACTATGTGCACCTTGCACACGTAGGTATACATTATATACACAGAATACAGTACACAATGACATTACATTATATACACAGAATACAGTATACAGTGTTGGGCTTGTGTGCAGCTGCTCAGCCATGGAAACCCATTTCATGAAGCTCCTGACACACAGTTCTTGTGCTGATGTTGCAGCCAGAGACAGTTTGGAACTCTGTAGCAAGTGATTCAACAGAGGATAGGCAGTTTTTACGTGCTACGCGCTTCAGCACTCGGTAGCCCCGCTCTGTAAGTTTGCGTGGTCTATCGCTTTGTGGCCGAGCTGTTGTTGCTCCTAGACGCTTCCACTTGACAATAATAGGCCTTTCACACACTTCCTATTTCCGGGAGGTTGGAATTCAGTGAAGCAGTGTATCTGTACTTCCGGTTTATCGAGAAGCCATGGCGGAACGCTCTCGCCGGTGTTATTGCAGTGTAAATGGCTGCTCTAACTCAAAAGAGGCATCCTTACCTTATTTTTCACTATTTCTCGAAAGACAAAGAAATGCGGAGCCCCTGGGTGAAGTTAATAAGGAGGGACAAAGGTCCTTCTTTTAATATAGTCCGTGGGAGCACGTTCATATGCGGCATGCACTTAGAAAGTGACGATGTTTATGTCTCAAGAGTGGCAGAAAAAGACTGAAAACCGGTGCTGCACTACGCCGATTTTTTTTTTTGGTCGTCTTCGGTTGACAGCTGATAACATGAAATGAGTGTCTACCCAAATACTGCAAATCGGCATACTCTATTAGACTTAAAAACTCAAAAACAGCTTCCTATTATACTGTATTTATGTCGGCTATAATTAATGTTAGATAAATAGTCCGTAGTCACTGGCTATAATTAGCGTTAGCGAGCAGATTTGTTACACGCTAACTAGCTATCAAACTAGGTTAAGTTTGCAATTCACTTATCCCTACAGTTAAAATAAACTGCTCGAAGAACAACTTGTAGCCTTTGTCCAGCTTGGAACCCTTGACTTGGGAATGCTCCTTCACTAATTGCACCACATCGTCTTGGCCAAATTTCGGCAAAGTCAAAAGTGAACTAGAGAAGCGATATCCCGATACCATGTAAAAACACGCAGCTAGCAAAAACCGGAAATGGCGATACACTTCCGGTAACCGATTCTGCTGTGAAAAAGGCCTATAGCACTTACAGTTGACCGGGGCAGATCTAGAAGGGCAGAAATTTCGCGAACTGGCTTGTGGCAAAGATGGCATCCTATGACAGTGCCACGTTTAAAGTCACTGAGCTCTCCAGTACGACCCATTCTACTTCCAGCGTTTGTCTGTGGAGATTGCATGGCTATGTTCTTGATTTTATGCACCTGTTAACAATCGTTGTGGCTGAAACACCTGAACTAAATAATTAGGAGAGGTGTCCACATACTTTTGGCCATATAGTGTGTATATACAAGACAAATTTTATTGGACCTATTTTAGACTCAATATAGTGACATATTTCGGCCGCTAGGGGGGCCTCCCTGCAAACTCCGCGTATGGTTACCAGGGCTCCACCTCTCAAAATCCTAATGTCTTTTCAACCGACAGGAGAGCTGCAGAGATAAACTGTCATACGCAGTAGCATTTGATTGGTTCCCTTTGCAATTTCAGATACACCCTCTGTATGTAAGCTGTGAAGGATTCGCAGGGGACTGGTCGGCTGTGCTCGGTACATGTGGCAACAATGGTTGTTATTTTGACTTTATTTACCCTTCTCTTCAAACTATTGAGCTTGCCGTTACAATTGATGGAGTTTGTAGGGATATACGGTCTGTACAAGCGTGTATTTCCCTTCATGGTGTACAAAATATCCATTAATTACAACAAAAAAATGCACGATAAAAAGAAGGAACTTTTTAGCAATCTACCTGAGTTTGCAGGTCCTGACGGCAGCGTAAGGCTTCTGGAGATTGGTTGCGGAAGTGGGGCCAACTTTGAATACTACCCATCAGGCTGCAAGATTATCTGTACGGACCCAAACCCCCACTTCGAGAGGTACTTGCGGAAAAGCCTTGCCGCTAACGATCACCTCCTCTTCGAGAAGTTCATAGTTGCCTCAGGCGAAGATCTCGGAGCAGTGCGTGATAATTCGGTGGACGTGGTAGTGTGTACTCTGGTACTGTGTTCTGTCAACAATACCGAACGAGTACTGGAGGAGGCCCATCGCATACTGAGGCCGGTAAGAAAATAACGCCATCATAAAATAAATATGAGACGTTGAGATATCTGACCTAATTTAACATGTTCTCTGAATCGCTGTCATTTTTCAGTCATGATCTTTCTGTTTGATGGCTTGTTGCTATGTAGATACATATACAGCTTTAAATGTAAAGACGATTAGTAAAGACGAACAGCTAATTAATTGAAAACCGTAGTTAGAAGTCCTCTCATAATCTAGTTTTTATTGAGACTGATGTCTATATTTATATATATACCATTTCTAGAGGCAGACATTTTCTAAAGTAATTTATCTTAAGCGAGCAGCCTTGCAAGGATATAGCGACCATAATTATAACCTGCAGCCAAGCGAGACTGCAAGTTGTCTGGACTATGAGAGTATCTCAGAATGTTTAAGGAGTACAAGGGAAGAAACAAAGTTTTGCTTCTCCATGTTGTTCGAAATACATCAGCACCATTTTGACAGTTTTATTCTTCATAAAAACCGTCACTGAAATTCCTTCAGACCCTTTTCTAAAGAACACGTTTCTGAAGGGAAGTTTTCAAAAGCAGCCTAGTTAGCATAATGTAACATTATTGTTAGATACAGTACATAAGTTTTCAAGAATGCGTATTGATGACTTTGTTATAGCCATGCACATTCTATAACATACAAAAAATGTATTTTTCTTAAACTCTGTCAGGAAAGTTACAATTATTAGAAACGAAAGTAATTGAAAAATAGTTTAAGGCAATGTTAATTACATAATAGCTTGTTTTCCTAATGCACAAAAAGATGTACATTTTCCTTTTTTTGTATTCTGGATTCTGTGTTCAGGTGTACACAGATGTTAACTTATGGTAGGGCTTGAATGGTATTGCTCACTGGTCTGTGAGTGTTGCTAGCCTGGTCTGACACTGTTGCTCATTTAACTTGAATGGATGCACTTATGTTCTATTGTGCTGGAAGTCATTCTGGATAAGAGCATCTGCTAAATGCATGTAATGTAATGTTATAATAATAAAAGAGAAATACATTGTTTTGATATGGCATGAAAACATTCAGAGAGAAGCAGAAGTAAATGGCACACTACCAGTGCCTGATGTTCAGTCAGCAACTCAATTGGTCAAGGATGTGAGCTCATTTTGAACAGCAGGATCTCAAAAGAGAATTATAAATATGAATTTTTCTTCAATTTTGAAAATTACTAGCAAAAAATGCAATCATAAGCCAAACGATAATGTTACTATAATTAGAAAGTATTTGTGGGGAATTGGTAACTTTCTTTGATATAATTTTTTTTTGTTTTATTTATTTAGCCAGGATAGTCCTCTTAGTAAAGAATAAGGGGTGTTTTCATTTACTGACGTGACACTGAAATGTCCGAGCCACTGCCGCTAAATTCTGTTTTTCCTTCTTTTCCAGGGTGGTGCTCTGTATTTCATGGAGCATGTGGTGTCTGATCCCTCCACCTGGACACACTTCTTTCAGCATGTTTTACAGCCCTTGTGGTATTATTTTGGAGATGGTTGTGAGGTTACAAGAATGACATGGAAGGATCTGGAAGCTTCTAAATTTTCAGACCTAAAATTAAGACATATTGAAGCTCCTCTTATATTCATTATCAAACCACACATTCTGGGTTATGCAGTCAAATAGAAGTACAAAAGAAAAAGAGTGTTCTGCACTTTTTCAGCACTTGTCTGACTTTGTCTAACATTGAGCACTTGTTTGACTTCTAAACCAATGTTTAATTTTCAAAGTGATGATAGTTCTATGTCTAAATGATACAATAAAATCCATTTTGCACAGTACACAGTCACATAAATCTTCATATAATCCTATAAAACCCCTTGTTTAAGACCTTGTTTTATTATCTTAAATTCACATTTCATTGTTGAAATAAACCTAAATGTACACGTCATACAAGTAGAATGTTTTTTTAGTTAAAATCACATGTTGTATTCTCCATATTTTGACATTTCTAATTATAAAAAGTACAATGTGGACAGTATTATTAATAAACAAGTAGTGTGCTAATATCTGTGCTTTGCCCACAGTTTTTTTTCCATATTGTTAAATTGCATGCCCATAATTTGTAACCACCTTTGTCACACACAGACTTTGACTCATGACTCAGTGTCTCAGCCCTGGCATGCTTTTGTGCAAAACGCTTTGGCAGTGTGTAAGGCAAGGAGTGGGCAGGGCATAGGACACTGTCTGTACACTAGGAAAATGTATTGGCTATCTCACACCTGTACAGAGTACAGACACAAGAAAATCTAGTCCATTATACATAAAGATGTCATATACTTGTGAGGTTGCTGTCAAAAAGAGCTTCCAAGTCCAATTAAATGAGAATGTAACAATGTGAGCACATGTATTTTGTCTGCCATTGTTTGCTTTCACAATAATTTGTTGTGTTCAGCAAAAATGTCATCATCCTGTTCATATGAGACATCATTTCTTAGAGACAAATGTGGTGCTTCACCTCCCTCAATGTTCCTGTCTTGTGTCATTGTCACACTGATTTTTTTAGTAAACATATGATAATAGCTACATGCTTTTTATTATTAGAATGACTAATCCTCTCCTCTTGATTGTGCAAGCTGTGGGTTCCAAATAAAAATTGTTTTGTTTCCAAAAAAGTTGCAGGTTGCAAGTCTGTCTAGCAAGTTTGACGTGGCTATCGCACACAGCAGCCCTGCCAAATAGTCGATATGTAAAATCGAGTATTACAAGAATGCATAATATTGTGTATTTTTAAAGTTCGTATTTGTAGACATACGTGGATCACAAACCAAATGACTTCAAAATATATTGTGTAAATAAGCAATAAACCGTGACAAGCTGTGAAGTTTACGGTAAAGCAAAGATCCGGCCGAATCACCACCACCACCATTGCAACGTAAACTGACTTATTAGAAACAGACGGTGAGAGACTACATATCTAATGTTAACTGCATATAGACTTGTAACTACAAAATACTGTCCTTTCCCCTTGTTTTTTTTACATTGCTGTAAACTGGGGATGTCCACATTAATAAATTCCTTAGTACCTCACTTTGTCGACGGTAAAAAGCAGAAACACAAATGAATACGAAACATTTGGATTGACACGACAGGGCTTTGACTCCATTATCGACTGCAACAGCACTGTCTCCGATAAAATTTAAGTCAAAATCGAGAATGCTGACTCAGTTCTGGCAACTGATTAGTCATGGCTTGCTTTCGGGGTTGCATGGGAATAATTCAACATATTTATACAAATTAATCTTCCGGATTAAGCTGATGTGTTATAACAGAGCTACATGTCCGTTACTGGACGTTTAATACGAACCCTAAAATGACAATGAGGGCAACACTGTATTTTAATCTCTTCACTGTGGGCGGGGCGGACATATTTGACTGACGAAGCCTCATTGCTTATAACCTGCGGGAGAACTCCTCTGTAAACAACACTAAACGAATTTTTTTAGCGGAGAATCCACCACTGTTAGAGTGGTCAGGTTATGATGCGAGGTAGCGTTATGCATGCACATCTAGTCATGCAACTATTTTAACTTGTTCTTATACTTTCAACTCACCGTAACAGTTACAACACACTAACGCTTTCTTTTATCAGTGTAACTACTGCTTCTTCCGGGTTCGAATATAAATAAAGGAAGTGACGCCACTCCCTGCATTGCGTGTATGTGCAGTTTATGGACACAAATTGTGGCAGAATATTTCAGTGTATGCAAATATCGGTAAACATAACTAAATGTTGTTTACCACGACTATTTTATTATTTACCATCTAAAATTACTGTTACTGTACTCTTTGCCTATTAAATAGCTCAGTTTGCATAATTCCGTACTTTGAAGGGAGTAAAAGAAATGTTACTTTCCATTGCGCAGGAGTTAATTCAGTGCTAGCACTTCAGTCATTTGGTGGTTGGTTGTACGGGAGAGGATGCGGGAAGCAGCTGTGCAGGAATTGTCAGATATCTACAATCCAATTGTTACTAGTCATAACTGGTGTAACGGACCGTAGTTGATCTGTGATCCGTACGGATCCCCCCCGTACTAGTAACAATTGGATTGTAGATATCTGAAATGGGAGTTTTTCCTAGTAAGAATTCTATTGCAGACATCCAGAATGTTCATTCTGGATAGGAAGAATGACGTTGTGGACATCTGAAATTGAAAGCCCAATACAAATGAATGGCAAAAGTGGCGTCATTTGTCCCAGGAAGAATGACGTTGTGCCTATCTGAAATGACAATTGTGGATAGGAAGAATGTCATTGTGCCTATCTGAAATGTTCATTTTGACTAGGAAGAACTGAATTACGGATATTTACAATACATATCCAGGCTAGCTATTAAATGTTAAAACGGCTTGCCATAGGCGGCTCTTCACCTGATCCCTCGACCCTTCCATCTCTGCCGTCATCAGCGGGTTGAATGTGACTGGTAGCAGGGATGGCTGTAGTTTGGCTAACGTTAGCTGCAGTCTGGTCTTTACCTGGGCCTTTGTTTTTTATTAGCCACGCAGGGGTCGGTTCACGTCCATCCTCATGCTGGCTTCCCTCACGGGCGGTAGTTTGGCTAACGTTAGCTGTAGTTTGGTCTTTAGTTGAGTCTTTCTTTTTTATTAACCAAGCATCAATTTCTTTCGGCTGGCTACAGAGGTTGACGGAACTATGGCGGAAACCGTTGAGTGTGGCAGAAAACCAACGAGCTCCCTCATGTGGCTCAAAGGTATACTGCAGATATAAATCTTAATCCTTTCGCGCGCATGGTCACACCAGTGTCATCATCCGTTCAGCGCGTATGCTAAAACCGGTGCGAGTAGAACACTAGATTGGAAAAATTCTAGCTAATTTTAGCTTTGAGGAAACAGCGATTTAGCGTTAAAAATATAGCAAATGCTAACTGAAAACCATGTGAAGCTTAATAACGCTAATGAAAACATAACGAACCACGCTACATATCATAAAAAGTTACGCGAGAAAGGGTTTAAAAGTCTATGGAAGAAATTCTGCAAACTTATTTGGCGACCCAAATAAAATCTCCTGGGTCACGACCCAGTCTTTGGGAAACACTATTTTAAAGCACCAGTCTGGCTGTTTTTGTCCAGTGTTTGGATTTTTCCTTCCCCCGTTTTTACTGAAGTAGTGTCAGATCCAGGATAACCCATAAGGTCAATGTCCCTAAACCTCACAGACCTCAACAGTGCTGTAATTAAAATGTTGAAGAATGCATAAGGAATGTTGACTGTTGGCCCGTAACCAGTCATCATCCACACTGGGTGAAATGTATCATGTAATCCCTGTAATACTCTGTTTATTATTCAGTGATTATTCAGACATGTTTTATTGTTCATCCTATTACACTTTGCTGCTGCACCATTCCAAGTCTTCAATCAGCTGGTCACAGTTGTGGCCCCATATCAGACCTTCTCATAGGAGAAGACTGCTGCATTCGTCTGTCCACACACTGAATTATTTAACACAATCTTGTCAATTTCACGATCTTGTCAATTTAAACCATTTCAGCTTACCATATTTGGTTTTAGGACAACTGTGTATATTTCACCAATGTAATGTTTGAGGTTGCTGGATGTCATCTACTGTGGATAGCCACACCACTGCCATCTCCAGCAAGTTAGTTCTGTCTTGATGTTATTGCACAGTTATAAAGAATTCACCCCATAAGATATTTCTGCAAAATAATATTTTTTAATTCTCATTTATTGCAATTTAAATATAAAACACCAATTATCATTCAATGAGAAAGTGAGAAATGACATTTCTCAGTCATGATGTTTCTAGTAAATTAAGGACTTGGAGTCCACCTCCTTCCCATAACAGTATAATTCTTAACAGGTGACAAAATAATACATCCATGATACACAAAATACTAAAGTGCTCATATTGACGACATGCATTTACTCATTTAAACTGGTTGCAGAATGTATAAAATTATCCAAACTGACAAATATCATACATTTTCAGTTTTTATAACAAAAATGTTCAAGATACATGACTTCTACCAGCAGTAAACTTCAGGGATATACTGCAATAATTGGTTGCATAGTGTAAAAGCTGAATTTTGGGGAAAAAACCTCAGAACTGGTAGCTTTGCCTTGTCACCCTTCTTTTAAAATACTGGTAATGTAGAAGGTTGCAAGTAATGGAGAGTGACTTCAATATACCAACACAGCTGAGAGAGATGACAATCAAAAATATGATATGAAGATTTTCACAGACCAGGGGCCACATGTATCAACGGTGCGTACGCACTAAAATCATGCTGAGTACTTTTCTACAGATAATACGGTATTTATGAAAAGATACTTACCGGGAAAACATGCGTACCTCTACGCATGGTCTCGAGGTAGCGTACGCATAAAAGTTGTAATTTGCAGATTGGTGACACCAAGAGGAACTAACGGTGATGCAAGTAAATGGGTCTTGTGTCAATCATTGATAAATGTTATCGCGCCAGGTTCCAGCGCCAGGATGAAGTGACTGGGGGGGCAGTTAAAAATGGCGAGGGGGTAAATCTTTTTATACAGTAAAACAGTAGATTATCATCCTGCTATTGCCTGTTTCTGCATTTCTCTTCATCCTGCGGGTGGCAATATAGTGGCGTTTTGACTAGATGCGAACAATTCCCTACCTTACCTTTTCCATGTGTTTGTGCGTCAAGGCCATCATATGAAATAGGAATATTTGGGGCAGATTGCCAGGTCACCACCTAAAATTGGTCTGGTGGTAGGTTTACTGCAATTCATTGATTTAACCACGCAGTAGAGTCTGAAAGGCTAAGTAACAACAACACAAGACTACTGTTTCAAAATCAAATAATACATTTATTTCACAGCAGTGGTGAAGCCAGTATTAAAAGAGAGGCCAAAAAACGAATAAGCGCACACAGGACCAGTGTGTCTGCACCCGGCACCACAAGGGGGCAAGAGGGGGTTTAAGTTTAAGTTAGTTTAAGTTTTATGTACCCTATAGAAAAGTAGTACAAACAACAAAAATATTAGAAACGTTGGAATACTCGTTGGAAACGACACAACTCGGTCAACGAGAGAGAGGGAGAGAGAGACAGCGAGAGAGCTGCATGGCATGAGCAGAAAGACAGACAAAACGATCTGATTATCTTTGTTTTTTTAACTTAATGACCCAGACACTGTTGGCTATTATTTTGTTGATTTTAGCAGTCATTTCTCAGTGGTTAGAATTGTTCATAAATTCTATTATTTTGCATCTTGTAGACCTACGTTCTGAGTGCTCCGATTCCCTAAATGGTGCAAGGACAGTCAGGTTTAAAATCCAACCACTTCTTTTTCTTCTCCTCCACCTGCATTCATAGCAGTCACCACTTTGAGCCACTCCGCATTTTTCTGTCGATTTAAAATGCCACTACTCTGGCCTCCAAAAAGGACATTTTTTTCTCCTCTCAACCTCATAAACCATCACCTCTCTCTCCGTGTCCGAATAATTTCTTTTCTTACATTCTGCCATTGATCCTCAACATCAATCTCTGCATTTCACTCAGATTTACCCGGGATCTTTAATATGCTAGTTCGACGAATTAAAGGCGTGTCTCGGTCCATATAAGAACAATTCTGGGAGTGGACGTTAAGCGCGTTTATGTGCACATAATCTCACGCTGATTTGATTTACGCTCAGATTTATGAAGACAATCAGGCATACGTGGTGTTTGATAACTCTGACAGAAAACCTCCGTACACAAATCGTGAGATTGTGCGTACGCATGGTTTTATGGCAAGTTGTACACAAAGATTGATACATGTGCCCCCAGCTGTTAGTCCTTGTGAATCCTGAGAATAAGAGAAATTGTGAGTTGTGAACTAAATGGGCTCGACCATAAACAAAAAAGGGGAAAATAGGTTTGAGTCTAGAACATAGTAGAATGATTAAACAGCTTGGGTCATATGTATCAATCTTTGCCCCCTCAGTCACTTCATCCTGGTGCCGGGAGCTGGCGCAATAACACTTATCAATGATTGACACAAGACCGGTTTACTTGCATCACCATTAGTTCCTCTTGGTGTCACCAATCTGCAAATTACAAATTTTATGCGTACGCCACCTCGAGACCATGCGTAGAGGTACACGTTTTCCCGGTAAGTATCTTTTCATAAATACCGTTTTATGTGTAGAAAAGTGCTCAGCACGATTTTAGTGCGTACGCACCGTTGATACATGTGGCCCCTTGTGCTGATAAACCCAAGACAAACAACACTACACTTTGTATGTGGAAGGTTTTTACATTGTCTTACCAAGGTTTTGTATGAACATACAGTATCCATGCTCAAAATGGAAATGATTATAAATCACCAAACATTCAATAGAAATTACTCAAATATTTTAATATTATTGAATTAATTTGTTTTAAGCACACAGTATATATCTCATATGAAAAAATGTATACACACCATGTTTTAAAAGCTGAACAAAAACATAATGGCTGTGTGTATATATTGGTTTATAATCCCCCTTGATTTCATACTTTTAGCTGTATGAAACAGTGGAAATGTGAATTACAAGACTAAGAACACCAGTCACTATCCTGCATCCTGCTGCTTTAGAGCTAAGGCCTGCTTAAGGGCAGAGCACCAAGAGTTGATCATCGAGATTATGGAACAGTATGGTGCATACAGACTGAAGCACAGAGAAGCCAGCAGCAATTTATAAGAATGACAGAACAGCTATGGCTCAGCAATATGGGGTATGCATGTAAATGTTAGCTCAGCTATAGAAGATTAGCTCAGTTATACAGGGCTATGGTAAACACAATACACTATACAAAATTACTGGGAAATATTGAGGTAAATGAACACACAGAGACTGTATATACATACATAAATGAATTACACACGTACAGTGCCGTGAAAAAGTATTTGCCCCCTTCCTGATTTCTCCTATTTTTGACACTTGTGTTAGATCTTCAAACAAAATCTAACGTAAGAAAAAGACAACCAGAGTAAACACAAAATACAGTTTTTAAATGATCATTTTTTTTATTGAAGGAAAAAAGTTATCCAACACCAACTGGCCCTGTGTGAAAAAGTAAGTGCCCCCTAGTTACTCAATTAACCAAGTCCAATAAATAATTGGATTTAATTAGACTAGACACACCCAGGCTTGATTACTACAAGCCCTGTTGAAGCTACACATCACATAAGTAGAACCTTTCCAGCAATGTGAAGTAGGCTAAAAGGTCTCAACAAGCAGCACACTATGCTGCGATCAAAAGAAATTCCGGAAGTGATGGGAAAGAAAGTTTTTAAAATATATCTGTCTGGAAAGGATTACAAAGCCATTTCTAATGCTCTGGGACTCCAGCGAACCACAGTGAGAGCCATTATCTTCAAATGGAGAAAACTTGGAACAGTGGTGGCAGTGGCCGGCCAACCAAAATTCCTCTAAGATCACATCAAAAACTCATCCGGGAAGTCACAAAAGAACCCAGACGAACATCTGAGGAACTGCAGGCCTCACTCACTTCAGATAAGGTCAGTGTTCATGATTCCACCATTAGAAAAAGACTGGGGAAAAAATGGTATCCATGGAAGAGCTGCAAGGCGAAAACCACCACTAACCAAGAGGAACATCGTCTCACATTTGCCAAAAAACACCTTGATGACCCCAAAGCCTTTTTGGATAATGTTCTGTGGACTGATGAGTCGAAAGTGGAACTTTCTGGAAGACATGGATCCCGTTACATCTGGCGTAAAGCTAACACAGCATTCCACAATAAGAACATCATACCAAGTCAAACATGGTGGTGGTAGTGTGATGGAGTGGGGATGCTTTGCTGCCTCAGGGCCTGGGCGACTTGCCATAATTGACAGAAACATAAACTCTGGTCTCTACCAGAAAATCCTGAAGGAAAATGTCCGGTCATCATTCCGTGATCTGAAGCTGAAGCGCAATTGGGTTATGCAGCAAGGAGGGGGGGCAATTACTTTTTCACATGGGTGATAGAGTGTTTTAACCTTTTTCCTTCAATAAATAAAATGATCATTTAAAAAACTGTATTTTGTGTTTACTCTGGTTGTCTTTGTCTTACATTAAATTTTGTTTGAAGCTCTGACACAATTAAGTGTGACAAATATGCAAAAATAAAAGAAATCAGGAAGGGGGCAAATACTTTTTCACAGCACTGTACTTACATATGAAATTACACAGGTTTAATTCCATTCCAGATTTGTTACAGGTTCATCCAGTTAAACTTTGACGGGCATATCTTACTTTGAGTAGTAGAAATCAAAGGTCCATTTGGTGACCATGTTGAGTATCTCTGTCCTACCATGTGCATTTACTCAGAGGTACCATGACTTGTAGGGCCTGGTTCCATAAAGATTACTTTATACAGTGACACATTAAAATGTCACTGTGCTCCAGAAGATGATATTGAATAACTGTTATGTTATACATAAGCAGCATTCCACCCCTGCTGTTCAAGTGGTCTGCATTTAAGGCCAAAAAAAGGAATTTAACTGGAACTAATTTAAAAAATGAATTACAAGTTTGTACATGTATATATTTATATATAGACACATCCATCCCTTTACTGCGTATATGCTGCATGTATATACTTATACATTCCACAATCTTACAATGTCCAATAAATGGACATATATTGTTTTTTTAAACATTTCTAAATATAGTCAAAGTATTTTCCCAAAAGTTAATTTATGCAATTGATAGCTCAGCATTGCTACTCTCAACAGCTGAAAATGAACAGTTACAAAATAACAGGTATGCTTTATATAACAAACAGAATTCAATCCTGGCAAAAACATGCTCATAATTCACCTTTGACTCAATCAAGAGAAAACAGTTTGGAGTAGTATAGAACCTTTTTTTTGCAAAAATAACCAGTCCCAGGAATCCTTTCAATATGTGTAACTACTTTAATTTTTGTGTGTTTTAAACTGTGACATCTATAGTGTTTAGTTTGCTAATTGGTGAAATACCTCAAGGGTACAAAGCTCTTGTGATTAAAAGTGTGGCTAAATGCTTCTAGACAACCAACTTAATGTGTCCTGATATAACGGTATGCATGGTGTCACAATGGCACCTGAGTTCATATTAAAATTAAGCTCACAGTCTGAAATATGGCATAGGATTCTCTTACTGAGGGAAGGGTTTGTCAGCATCTGCCTCACATTTGGGGAATAAAACGTTAGCTTCAGTTTTATAATTGTTGTATTTTTACACGATACCTAGTAGCAATGTCAAATTGTACAGTAATCTATAAAATAATTGTGCAATAACTGATGTCTGCTTACTGCCATTATGGTAATAAGTTAATTCAAGGTCTGGTTGAATCTATCTGGATTCCTGTCTCCAGCGTTCAACTTCTGAAGTGCATTTCTATTTGGAGAATTATGAAGTCCGAAAAATTGAAGTGAATATGAAAATAACTATTGACCACAGTACTGGACTGAGGTACAGTGCCAGCTTGCACTTACCCTCTTAGCCATTACTTGGGACCTAAAGGGTGGTCAGTGGCAAACATTTTCTTCAGAAATATATATATATTTTTTTACACAATATCCTGAAGAATTCAATTAATATGACTTTTTTTCATATTTCTCTATATTTCTCCTATCTACCTTTTAAGTCCATGATACGTATATGCTCTGAATTAAACATGATCCAATATATGAGTGCAGAAATGGATAATAACAGAACAGAACAAGGACTGCTGATAGGTTTCACTGTTGGGGATAAGTGCTTATCGGCATATGTGTTTACAACAGTGTCTTTGGGTGCACAAATCATTAATAAATGATGTAAACCCTTTAAAACTCACTGAACTTGTCAAGTATGAGATGTTAGTCAAGTATTACCTTACAAAAGAAAGACACAAATGAATACTATACATTATAAGGTAAACTCAGATATATATTCTGCAACGGTCAGATATCACAATACCCACCTAGACCATGAAAGGGTTCCAAATATTTTGTGAGGCAAACATATCCTCTGCATAACAAACTGTTAAGGTTGCTTCATAGTTGATGTCATACTTTTGATATCAAAGTCCACTCATTCATAAATCCGTCTTAAACTTGAACATCAGCACCAGTAAAGAATGAAGGGGTGATAGCTCTCTGTAGGTGTGTGCGGGTTGACAGTTTGCCAGTTGAGTTGCGAAGTCAAGTGAGGCAATGTTTTTGTTCCCGCACTGAGGAGTGGACATGAGACACCTTTTACAGACTTTATGCTTTCTAAAGTGGTGTGTATGGAGGACAAAAATGACATAAGAATAAATAAATAAATGCAGAAATAAATAAATGAATGAAAAATAAATACAGTTTGGTAACGAAAAAGGCTATTTCCGCATTTCTACATTTATTTATTTATTTCTGTATTTCTACATTTATTTATTTCTGTATTTCTATGTCCGTATGTTAATTGAGTGGGTGGTACTATACCTCAGTCTGAAGCAGGATTGGTCAGATGGGTGAACCAGACAGAAGCAAACGATTCCTATCACATCTACATTACACAAGCCGGTTAGCTAACCTTGGTATTAACTCCACGCAATGGCTCATACAAAACTTTCCATCAATAACACAGGGCTACATTAAAACTGTCGACAACTCAAGTTTAGTAAGCGGCTAGTAGAGAGCTAAAGGCAAACCTCCCGTATAGAGGGTATGCACCGACGTCGCTTTCCCACCGGAATACGCTCCCTCAGTTGGACTGAGTGGCAAAACATGCTGCAACATGGCTGCCTTTAGTAGGAAAAACTGTGAAGCCGGGAGTAAAACAAACGATTATCTGCCTACATTAAAGGCAGTTGGATTCGACAGTGATTCTTGCAACTTACGAAAGAACCAGTGGTCCATGGACATTGACATTTGGCCAGGAATCGGGGTTTCCTGACATTTCTATCTAGGCTACCTGATTTCGACCCCGGGGAAATACACAAAGCAAAGCCTGAAGGCGTACAAAAGCCGGGACATGCTAAAACGCTTAACGTGGCTTAATGTTCCAAAACTGCGATCAATGATCACCAAATTTCTCTCGGACATCTCTTGTTAGAAACACTTCCTCCTGTCAGAAACACTTTCTCCTGTCAAAAAATTAAAACCGAAATCCTAGGATTATGGTCATCTCAGGTTAAGCGTTTTCCTCTCCATTGACGCCCATTATCCTCCTGACTACCCGTAGTTCAAATATGTCCTCTGTAGAGGACATTTGTAAACGCGAATATCTCCCATCCCATGCATACTACTGAACTAACTCCTTTTGTTCTGTAAAGAGGACATTTAGGACTTTTAAATGATACCAAATTTGTGGGGGTGGGGTTTTGGGAACTTCCTCTTCAAGGAAAATGGCGTCCATCACCATAAGAACATTTTATGGAAAGAAGAAAAGTAAGTGCATAATAATTTTCATTGAGCAAATTTTGTCTTGAAATGCTGTTATATTTTAGATGAATCTCTTAAGAGCATTTTAAATCATTTTCAATATTTTGCCACAATATTTAAGTGTTTAATAAATGTCCTTCCTATTGGACATTTGTAGTAATTTCCTCTATTTTGTTCTGTATTTTTTCAAATGAGAAGGAAGGGATTCACTGTCAGATGCAGAGAGAATTTTACTGCAAATTGTTGACGGAAACTCAGACATTGAGTTGTCTGATGATGAAAATCAAGATGCAGTGTTTGAGGCAGAGACACAGGGAGAGGCAGAGCTCAGAGGATGAAATTCAGACAGGGCAAGCAGAGGCAGAAGAGTCAGAGCAAGTAGAACCGTCCACGTCCAGTCGCCGTCTACTCTGGAGCAAGACTACAATGTACACCTTGACTTTGTATTCTCAAGAAAATACATTACTATTAACATTTACACATATAGGTTATTACTTAAATTATTTATGTCACAAAAAAGATTATTACTTTCATTATTTATGTCACAAAAATAATTGATTCTGGTAATTTATTGTAAAGACAAAAACTGTTTTCTCAAATGACAATGAGAGAGACTATTTTTCTTTTTTTCTTCCTTTATTGCTTAAGATTCAACCCCCAACTGGGTGATCCTCTCATTATTCAGAGCAATGATGGCATAGCACGCCAAAACTGGACCCCGATGAATTATTTTGAACAGTACATTGATGACTCCGTGTTCGAAGAAATGGCTATGTGCACAAATCAACGTGAAGTCCTTGTGTCTGGAGCAACACTAAACACCACTCCTGAAGAGTTGAAGACTTTCTTTGGGAATTCTATCTACATGGCCTGTCTAGGTTATCCAAACATTCAGATGTACAAAGTTCAAATAGTGGCAGAATCCATGACCAGAAATCAGTTCTACAAACTAAGAAATTCCATTAAGATTGTCTATGACCTTGATGTTTCAGATGAGGACAAAAGAAGTGATCTCTTGTGGAAAGTTAGGCCCCTCCTGAACAAAGTAAGGCCTAGAGCAGGAAAATTGATGAGCAAATGATTCCATTTACTGGTCGCTGCCCAGTTTGCCAGTATGTACCAGGCAAACCACACCCGGCTGGATTGAAGGTGTTTGTCTTGGCCACACCAACTGGTATGGTCCTAGATTTTGTGGCCTACCAAGGCAAGACCACCTTCAGAGTCACAGAGGGATGGGGCATTGGAGAACAAGCTGTCCTTCATTTGGCCGAGTCCGTTCCCAGAGGTACCCACCTGTTCTTTGACAGGTTCTTTACAACTGTCAAGCTCCTGGACAACCTGATGGAGAAAGGGCTGACAGGAACTGGAACCCTCATGAAGAACAGAATTCCAAAGGAGTGCAAAATTATAGGGGATAAGCCCATCAAAAAGAAAGGAAGAGGGGCATCTGAGATGCTGGTCAGACGAAGTCCTCCTGAACTCGCTGTCATTAAGTGGTTTGACAACAAGCCAGTGGTCATGGCATCCTCTACCTATGGCATTGAGCCTCAGGACACACGCAGTAGATGGTCTCAGAAAGACAAAAGGTTTGTCCAGGTGTCAAGACCACTGGCAATTGCTGAGTACAACACCAACATGGGTGGCGTGGACATGGCTGACCGGATGCTAAGTTTCTACAGGATGGCCACTTGCACTCGGAAATAGACAGTGAGTGCAATTTTCCACTTTTTTTGATCTTGCAATCACCAATGCATGGTGTCAGTATAAGACTGACTGCCAGCTTCTGGGAAAGAAACCACTGAAGTTCCTTGAATTCAAATTGCTCCTTGGTGAGCAGTTGATTGCTCGGGCCCAAGTAGGAATTGCCAGTGAGAGTGACGATGACTACACTCCCCCTCGTCAAAAGTGGAAACCTCAGCCAAATGCAGCTCTGAGGCACTATGGGGCCATCCATCTCCCGGAGATGGTGGATGAAACACATGCATCAAGATGTCGCAGATCTGGTTGCAAGAGCAAAACATACGTGATGTGCCCAAAGTGCAAGGTGTTCCTTTGTGTTTCAAAGAAGGGGAATTGCTTTTTGAAATATCATACTCCATAAATTAGAAATACATCAAGGCTCCAACATAAATACACAACAAAACTAAAAAAAGTGTGGTAGTTTCAGTCATAGCTCTTATGTTGACTTAGGTATTTTCTTTGGGATTTACTGATTGTCATCATGGCTCAGTTTCACATGTATGGCGTTCTGATGTCCACTGTAGTTGACACATATTTTTTAAAAAAAACTTTTTTTCAACAAAAATGTTTTCAGAATTCTCATTGCTCTCCAAACAATTGAGGAAGTTGAAAAAATTAGTAATTGGGCAATATTTTTTTCCTGGTAGTCAGGAGGATATAAGGAAAAAGCTTAACGTGGCTTAATGTCCCAAAACAGCGATCAATGATCAAATTTGTCTGACGTCTCACATGTCATAAACACTATCTCCTATCAAAAAAGCAAAACTCTCCATTGACGCCCATTATAAGGAAAACGCTTTGTATCTTCATTTTCCAAACAGCGATAAACTAACAAAAAAGCAAAACAGAGGACAGCGCTGAACGAAACGTCGGCCTAACTACCATATTCCTTGGATTTTAGTTTTGCTTTTTTGATAGGAGATGGTGTTTATGACATGTGAGATGTCAGACAAATGTGGTGGTCATTGGACGCTATTTTGGAACAGTAAGCCACGTTAAGCCTTTTCCTTATAATGGGCATCAATGGAGAGGAAACGCTTAATGTAAGATAACGTCCATACTCATAGGATTTCAGTTTTTGGTTTTTTGACAGGTGTAAGTGTTTATGAAAAGAGATGTCCGAGAGAAATTTGGTGATCATTGATTGCTGTTTTGGAACATTAAGCCAAGTTAAGCCGTTTCAGTCCGCAAAAGCCTCGACACTTGGTCGTACTTCAAGGCGGGATTTGTTCGGGGGCGGCAGTGTAGCATAGTGGTTAAGGAGCAGGACTTGTAACCGAAAGGTTGCCGGTTTGATCCCCGCTGGGACGCTGCTGTACCCTAGGGAAAGGTACTTAACCCACAATTGCCTCAGTAAAAATATCCAGCTGTATAAATGGATAACTTTGTAAAAGAACTCTAACCTATGTAAGTCGCTTTGGATAAAAGCGTCTGCCAAATGAATAAATGTAAATTAAAGTGATGAGGACACCAATGGATATTCTGGTTGTATGTGGTTTGTACAAATATTTTTATTTTATTACATCTTTTATATGGAAGACTGAGCTACGTTTCGGTGCCTGGATTCCAGTTGTTTCTGCGAATTGCAGCGATCCATTTGCTTGTTTTCTTTAGCTTTCGGCACTCTGTAAAAAGATAGCTCCGATTTCTTGTTGAATCTGTTTGTACAGTCAATCGCACAACAGCTCTTTCCCATTTTAAATGAGTTTTTTGTGTTTTCGCGGCATTCAAGCTGAACGGTAACGCTTCCACTCAGTAAGTCTTTCTGCCACTCAGTGGGTGGAACCCGCAGTGACTCCGCTTACTGTGACGTCACGTGCATAACCCCATAACCCCAGTCAAGGCAGTAGCAGTAGATCCAATCGCACCGCTATAACCAATCTGGCTTTAGACTGAGGTATAGTGCCACCCACTCAATTAACATACGGACACAGAAATACAGAAAAATGTGGAAATGTAGAAATACAGAAATAAATGTAGAAATACAGAAATAAATAATTGTAGAAATAAATAAATGTAGAAATGAGGTTGGTTAGTGGAAGAATGTGGTTAAATACAGAGGAATTCCTATACGATTAGCACCTTCGAAGTTTTAAAAGTAATTTTGATATTTTTATATATTTTTTCTCTCTGATTTGGAGAAGGAGAAGACTAGGGAAAGAATAATGAAATGAGCAAACAACCAATACTTTGGGAAATCCTAGGGATCCTGTAGCATCACTGGTAATAAATGTTCAGCTGCAACTGTATGTGATTAGAGATATGCAGAGGAAGACATTTTGTAAAAAAACAATTATCCCTGTGGAGAGCCTCATTTTATGCCTTCCAAAACATCTTGCCCCTGCTGCTGTCATAAATAGTAAAGCCACTGCTGTGCAGAAGGACTACGGTAGTTCCAACAGACAGCAATTCACATAAAAATATGCATCTGCAAGGCTTGTTGCTTCAGTATCCAAAGAACCTGCAGGTATGAAGAATATAAGTGACAAGGACGAGAGACATTCTGGAAGCCCAGTGACTGAAAGAGGAAGGAAAGCTGCCTTTTTTACCCTCACAGCTTTAACATCAGCTAAAGGAGCAGTTGTGAGGTGTCTTGTGATAATCCTGCTGATGGATCAAGGACAGCTGAGGAATTTCATATACACACGCTCACCAACATCTGTTCAGTTTGTGTCATTGCACTCTCCCACTTTCATTTGCTCTTCTGCTTCACGGCTGAGCCCAGAATCATAAAGGCCTCACATGTTGTATGCCACATAAATGGGGCCCAGCTGGTCAGCCAGGAAGGAGTCTCTCAGGTGCATCCTCTGCTTCTCCCCCCGGGAGTTGATAGGGATGACCCCTGGATCCACAATCACCACCACCCCCACAATCAAGTGATGCTCCTTCAATACCACATTTGTGACAAGGGGCACCAGGTCCAGTGCATCCTGTTCAGACCCACACAGTTCTAACACCACCACTAGCAGGTTGGTCCAAGTAAATACAGCACTGGAACAAAGGCAAAGAGACACAGCCAAGCTTTAATAATAATTTGGACAGAGCACACAAAACACCTGGAGTAACTGAGGAGGCTGTTTTGGGCTGTACTCAGGCCACCAAAAATACTGAAGTGAGAGTGGGAGAGTGTGTTTGATGACATATAGATTGTAATGCTGTGCTGATATACAATCACCTCTCTGCAATGCTGTGCCGATATCCACTCACCTCTCTGCAATGCTGCGGTGTGTGCGGGACACAGAGGTCTCTATGTCAATGGGGTGATAGTGTAGGCCCCTCAGCTCCAGAGTTTCATCCAGAGAGCCCACAACAAATAGGGCATCATGGCGGTCTGGGAATGGCAAGAGATCGAGAGGACCAGAGAGAGAGGATAGAGAGAGGGGAAGGGAGAAAGAGCGAGAGAGTAAGAGCGGGTGAGGGAAGAAGGGAGAGAAAAAGAGGGAAGGGGAAAGTAAAAAAAGAAAGAATGAGAGGAGAAGACATTACCTTGATGGCTTTAATAAAGCATCTTTTCTGCCTCTGCCTCATAATGCAAATGCAACTTTTTCTCTGTTCTCTTTGCTGTAGCTTCTATCTTTATTTCAATACCATCCCTTATCCTTCTCCACTACAACCAGCACAGACCAGCTGGGTCTGCCTACCTCCACTTGCATCCAGCAACTCTGTCCTCTTGACAAAGCCCAGGTAGCCTGTTCTGGCCCGCAGGGTCTGTTGGTCACCAAAGCTTAGCCGGGTGTTGAAGTGGTCGGCCTGTAGGTTTTCCTCTCCATAGATGGTGAAGTAACCACTGGCACTGTGGGGACTGTTTACCCATATCTGAGAGCACATGGGCACAATGTTAAGGAAGTAGGTGATAATCCTCTTTTGCTTGCATCAACACTAAGAAAGATGAGGGGACAAATGAAGTGAAATATCTAGAGGAACAAAAAGAAGCTAGAGAATGAGTAAACCTGAGCTCATTTTTTTAATTTTTTACAAAATTACAAATCATTTGCAAATCTATGCTAAAGCCAGTCCCCTAGTCCACAGACTAGAGGCCTGGTTCATTGGATCAATGTTAATCTAACCTAACCACAACTCCCACTACATACCCAATCCCCTAACCTGGCTTTAATTCCCACTAAATACCAATCCCCTTTCAACTCCATCACGATCCTCCTCTTCTCACCTCCCCAAGGTGGGAGTCTCCAAGACGGCCTTGAGTCTCTGGGTTCACTATGATCACTCCTACTTCTGGAAGGATCTAAACAGAAAGAGAGAGAATCATTGATAAAACACTGAGGGGAATAATTAAGGTCATTCGCCCACTGGGGATCTGTCCTGTATGCTTAATGGACCTCCCTGTCCAACTACTCTAGGATGAACACATGAATATTCGGATTGACTAGGGAACTGCATCAAAAAACAAATCTATTCAGTTGCTGCTCTAAAATAGCTTGTATCCTTTATTCTACAACACAATACCATCAAATCAAACTATTATATTATTTTATGATGTCAGGTTTGGCTTTCTAACAATGGGGTGTGTTTTTTCTGGCTCAATAACTGTATAGTCTTTACTCAACGACCATTCTAAACGCAGACACAAAGGCACAAACAAAGAGTTGTTCCCAAACAGCCACAGCTTTCATCACAGCAGGACTAAAACATGAAAACATGATCAAAACAAAACGACTGGAGACGTACCGTCCCGGACGCCATGAGGGAAAGGCTCTGAGGGGCTCCTCGTTCCACCAGCTGTACTCTGAAAGAGACAGTGTGACACCAGTCCCGTCTACCTGGCCCAATCACATTACTCTCAAAAGGGTATGATATAATGAAAGCCATCACTCCAGTCCTGAGATGAACTCACCTATTGTGACGCAGGGACTTCCTGTCCACATAGACGGTGGAGGGGTCCGGTCCAGCAGTGCCCTGATGGACAGAAACAAAGACAGACAGCCAGCCAGGAAGGTGAGTCTGACATATATAGTTGATCAGCAGTCACTGTTACAACTCAGCTACACCCTCAGGTGAAATAAAATTATATCCACTAGTGCCCTTAACCCACATTCTAATCTACAGTCAGTGCCCTTACTGTATAACAGAGACTACAGAACAAACATTAAAATAATGTAAACATATAATAATTGTGTCATATACAATGATCAAAGTGGAACTATGTGCATCAAACACATTTTTATTTAACAGATGAGGGAAAATTACAATTTATAATTTGCATGTTCTGTAATTTCCTGGATTTTCCCTGGAACAACAGAGGCTGTCCAACAGCATCTTGAGATTTTAACCTGCTTTACATCACCTTGGATTTTAGCCTCCAGTCCTCCGAGTTTGCACACACCTATAGGCAGATGGCCAGGTTGACCCGTGAGCCAAAGGCTGTACTGACACAGCCCTGGGAGACAAGCCAATGTCTTCGAAGAGCTTAGAGAAGGACTGCGTGAGAGCCAGACGGGGGCGCTCTTCAGCAATCACCAGACAGCTGCACGCACAGGACAGATTCAGCCCTCGACAGAGAGAGAGAGACAGAGGCAGAGAATCAGGGAGCCTGTGTCACCATGTTACATCGCTCTTGCCAAACGGCATTTACCTCTGCTGTAAATACTCTTTTTTCCCTTACATTTTATCTCCCTTTCATACACAGTAAACAGCAGATGAACATCAAATGCACCTCACTGCAATGACCTCTGCACCCAAGTTGAAGCGCAGGGAAAGGCATGTGCATGCGCAAGTCAATGTGACTAACCTCAGTGAGTCTCACAGCACACCGAGAGGCAGACACTGGAGACAGAGGCACATCCCCTGGACCCTTGCAGGTGTCAGAGAGTTGCAAGGCGCTCCAGCGGTGTGAAGGGGAAACCCCTACTTACCTACCCATCCCTATCCCCAACAGATAGAGGCCTCATGCACACCTCACACACACATGCTTTTTGTTTCAGGTTTTCATTTGGCATGCACTGCTGATGTCACCACACAGCTTGAAGCAGCCTCCCTTCCAGGTATGGCCAAAAATGTGAACTTACTGGAACTGGTGGAAGAGAAAAGCTGTAGCAGCTATTTCCACCACAGCAGAGATGTTGGCGTTTAATTTTCACACAGTCTGGATGTGGAGAGCAGTTAGCAGCATGTTGTTAGAGGGCTTATAGGACTGAATTCATTTGCAAACACTGTTCCTTTCAGCCAGGACACCAGTATACAGGATTTGCTGGGCCTACCATGACCAGAGCACTGTATCAGCTCCTCATGTTACTGTGACTTGCAAGACAGCATTTTGGAGACACCCATTTGTCATCAGCTCCTGGAAGCTGGGGGTTTGGACTATTGCTGCTGTGCCATCATTTTTTAAATAGAAATAAACTAAACCGAACAAATAACTGCTATGGCTCTGATGGCTCTGGAGCCCAGAGGAAATAAGGAGTAATACAGCTCACAGAGCTGGACCATGAAGAGATCACCAGTGTCATTACCTGTGCTGCCCTGGATTGGGAGGTCTGCCTTGTGCCACTTCTCGGATTGGTTTGTTTTTTTTTTTTTTTTTATTGTTTTTTTTTCTTCTTCTTCTGTACAGTGGTGTTCAAAAAATAGCAGTACAACATTACAACTTCATAAATCACTGTTATTAGTAACAGTGATATTCGTGCATTGCAAATAATTTACTTGTAGATGTAATAGTGTAGTAGGAAAACAACAAACCCAACTGTCATGACATGCACGCTGCTTGTTCTAAGTAATTGACTCATTCATTGAAGGGGGCATGTTCAAAATAATAGCAGTGTGGAGTTTAATTAGAGAATTCATTGGTCCTGGGAAAAACAGGTGTCATTAATTGTCCTTTCTTAAAGGAAAAGGGGAGCAAAGGTTTCCCACATTGTTACGAAATATTTTCTTCTGAATTGCTGAGTACAATGGGCCACTCGAGACATTGTTTGGAGGAACAACTCAAGCTGATTAAGAAGTTGATTGTAGAGAGGAAAACTTATAAAGAAGTGCAGCAAATTATAGGATGCTCAGCTAAAAAGATCTCAAATGCTTTAAAATGGCAACAAAAACCTGAAAACCGTGGAAGAAAACGAGCAACTACTGTTCAAACAGATTGAAGAATAGTCAGAATGGCAAAGATTCAACCAACCATCACCTCCAGACAGCTCAAAGATGATCTAAAATTACCTGTAAGTACTGTTACGGTAAGAAGACATTTGATTGAAGCTAAGCTGTCAGCAAGAAGCCCCCGTAAAGCACCATTGTTGAAAAAACCATGTACAGAATCGATTAAAATTTGCCAAGGAACACACTGATTGGCCCAAAGAGAAATGGCGCAACATTCTGTGGACTGGTGAGAGTAAAATTGTTCTTTTTGGGTCTAGTGGTCAGCGACAGTATGTCAGACAGCCCCCGGGTACTGAATACAAGCCACAGTACACATTGAAGACAGTGAAGCATGGTGGTGCAAAAATCATGGTGTGGGGATGTTTTTCCTACTATGGTGTTGGGCCTATTTATCGTATACCAGGGATCATGGATCAGTTTGAATACATCAAAATACTTGAAGAGATTATGTTGCCATATGCCGAAGAGGAAATGCCCCTGAAATGGGTGTTTCAACAAGACAATGACGCCAAACACGCAAGCAAGCGAGCAACATCTTGGTTCCACACAAAAAAGATTGAGGTAATGGAGTGGCCAGCTCAATCATCTGACCTTAAACCCCATTGAAAACTTGTGGGGTGACATTAAAAATGCAGTTTTTGAAGCAAAGCCCAAAAATTCACAGGAGCTGTGGGATGTAGTTTGTTCATCCTGGGCTAAAATACCCGTTCATAAGTGCCAGAGGTTGGTTGACTCAATGCCATGCAGATGCTCAGCAGTTATCAAAAACAAAGGTTATGCTACTAAATATTAGTTCAGTAATTTAAAGTGAAGTGAAATCTTTTTTTTTTCCAGTTTATACTGTAAGTTTTTGAGATTGAAGGAATATATGTCAACACTGCTATTTTTTGGAACAGATTAATATTCCTTTTCTTTGCTTCCTGTAAAAGAATAATGCAGACTTTATAAAATTATTAATGCTTTGATTTGGAATTGGATGTGTGATGTTTCTACTACATTTGAAATATGGAAATAAAAGCAATTTAAAAAAATATTTGCACTCTTCACTTTTTTTTTAAGCACACTGCTATTTTTTGGAACACCACTGTACACTTACATAACACACATCAGGTTACGTCAGCTTTGCACTTAACAGCCATGATTATCATCTGTTTTTGAGCCATAGAGAAGCTGGTTGCAGCAGTTGGCAGATGACATGCCTGGTACTGAATCCCGCTTGTGGGGTTCAGCCTGGACTAACAAGTGCTTTTATTGGCTGAGCCCCTAAGGAGCCCCCCCTAATCGCTGGGTAATATGCCATTTAGAGCTGGCCACAATCAGCAATGGTGGTTTGTGTCTATTCCAGGTTAACATATATTACCATTCTCAAAGATACAACAGCTGTACCCTACCTGTGATTTGAACACATGACCTTCAGTTCCAGATTGCGTTAACCACTACAGACTTCACCTGCTCAACCAGGGTGTATAGATGAATTGGAGTGCTGGCAGGGGAGGAGGGAGGGGGGACAGAAAAAGGGGAAAGGAGTGTGAGCCTGAAGAGCATTTTACCTTCAGGGCCTCAGTATCATTGCCCAGGCCTTTGGTGCACAGCTCCATCACAGAGTAGGAGCAGAAAGTATCTCTGATCCTGTACTGAGTAAGCGTGCTCAGCCATAGAGACAGACAGCTCTCCAGCTCCAGTGGGGTAATCAGGATGGACTGGTGTCCACAGTACACACTGCAAAAACACACAAACATCTAAGCATTCAGCGTCTCTCTCTCAGCCACATACTGTCACACATTCAAATTCACACTCACAAACCATCAGTGTGTACATATGCTAGCGTGTGTGTGTATGTATGTGTGTGTATTCGATTGTGAGATACCTGCACAGGCACCACAGTACGAATCCAAGGCCACAGTAGGGGTCCAGGCAGATGGCAATTTGGCGTGAGGAATACAGCTCACACTGCAGCTTAATGGAGCGACACAGAGCACTGACTGTGGCATGGGAGATCTGAGACACACAGCTCTGACAGAATTACACTCTCTTCTCTGAAATATTACTCAGTTATTAGAAACAAAATCAAACATATGCCATTCCATCCCACAAGTTAGTAGAAACACCTGCAAAAAAGGTCTGTCATTACAATTACAGACCACTCAGCTCCACAACCTCTGATCACCTTGTTGTCATTCTCTTAAAGGGTCCATCATCTCAGTCATGTCTATTCTCTACTGTGGCCCCCCCAGTGCTGCAGTGAGCTCCCCACAACAGTCACAGCCGCTGAATCACTGACCATTTTCCACCAGAGTGAAAACTCATCTGTTCAAACTGCATTTTGGTTCAATTAACACTGAATTCTAAACATTTGTGCTATATCCTCAAACACAAGCACTATATCCTCAGATTTCCTCTGGCACCTACACTTTACCTAACGCAATATGCCTTGTTATGAATGATGCCTACCATTGGCTTGACACTTTTGATTTTGTATTGTCTCTGCTCTCTCTCTGTGCATTTTGTGAAAATTTCACCAGCACATCCCACAGGTTTATCTGAACGTATGAGGTCAGAGGGAATCCAGGCACTCTGCCTTGACCCCCGTCAACATTCCTGTGGTGGACACACTGAAATCCAAGTAGGCCAACATTTCAGCTGTGGGGGGCTTGTAAATATGGGGAGGGCGTCTCTGAGGGAGGTCATCTAGAGGGAGAGGGATAAAGTGGCCAAGGTGAACTTCACTGTGAAATACGTAAATACATGCATGCCTATGACTGTGGAGATCAGACACCTGTGTCTATGATAGCTGGCCAGGTTTTGATGTTCACAGTGGCAGCAGCTTCCTTTGACCTCAGCATCTTCATAAGCACCTGAGTGGTGAGGATGCAGGCCGCTTTACTCACCTGACAGGGAGGGGCAGGAGAGCCTTGAGTAAAAAACATAAAGCATAAGACACACACATTACAGATTGAATACGCACCACCATACAGCGACAGCCCCTCAGGTGTTGAGAGGTGCTGTCTCCGAACACAGCCAGCAGACTGGTCTGAAAACTGTGGTTCGAGGTACAGCTGCATCTGGCAAGACGAGGCAGAGAGGGCAATCGAGACTTAAGAGACTCTTTTACTTTGAAACAGGATGAGAATGGCAATGAGTACATTTCCCTCATCCACAACACTGAGACCAAGAACTACAAAGATGCCAAAGATCCATGTAAAGAAAATTACAGGGGGTGCATCTTCGCTGAGCCTGACAATCCAAACTGCCCCGTTGCCAGTTTTAAAAAGCATTTATCCCTTTGCCCTCCTGACACTAAAGCTTTCTACCTTCACCCACTAAAAAAAGACCAACAGCTACCAAACAGACAAGCAGTGTGGTACTCCCGTGAGCCCATGGGGCACAATTTCCTCGGGCAAATGTTACCCCAAATCAGCCAGGCAGCCGGGCTTTCAAGGAGGTACACCAATCACAGCTTGAAGAGCACAGCTGTCCAACTCCTCTCTCAGGCTGGCTTGAGAGTAGGGAAGTAATGTCTGTGACTGGGCACAGATGTGAGGGCAGCCTGAGGAGCTACTGGGCTCCAACCATTACAGATAGGGAAAAGTGGAGCAAGATCCTGTCCTCCAATCTGGTGAACGCCTCTCCTAGTTGCCTATAGCTACATACTAACACACGCGATAAGCGGTAGTGATATTTGTAATATTGTTACCAGTTGTAACATTAGTAACAATTGTGTTTCCAGGTGTGTCAACTGCAAAGCCCCGGCAAGAAGGAAACGTAAAGAGGAATGAGGACAGAAACGTCAACATCAATATTTCCAAAGAAGTCCCATTCACCTTGTCTCACTTCACCATCAATGGAAGTGTTCAGTTTAACATGAATTATAACGCTAAGTAGGCTAATCTTAGAGTTTACGTTGCTATGGACGCAGTTCCAACTGTAGAATCTAACGGACTTTTTTTTTTTTTTAGCTGAAGCAATAAACTCATTTTAAAATCAATATTTTGTGTCACATTATTTGTTTCTTTAGTAAGTAGCCATGTGTCCTAATAAAGGGGATAATGTACAGCGAGCCGGTCATTATTGCTAAATAAACCCCTTCAGGGTGATTCAAGAATGAGAATCGAGTATTCAACAAAGCCGTGTAATAAATAAGGGATAATGTACTGCGTGATTCTGGTTTTTCAGGCTCTCTTTCACATTGAACTGCTGCAAGCTTATCAAGTACAACACATGAAGAAGTCAATAGCCTAACTTCCGGGTCACATGAATCGGACAAATTAAATATCAAAATCAAGCTCGGCCCGTGGTCCATTTTTTCATGTCCTATTTTTGATCTGAGCATAAAATCGAAAGTACGAAAAACAAACAGTTAGCCTATTTGGTTTTTGGTATCTGTTGCGGGCACAATTGTCTAGGGGTATGGCTTTCGCTTACAAGGGAAGGCAGCTGGCCTGGAATGGCGAAAACTGGAAGGAAAACCGGAACTTACCTGCACCAGGTCGCTTCGTAAGTTCTCCGGGCCAGCTCAAGCCGCCGCTCCGCCGGCGAAGAGCTCCGCGTCTTTGGCGTTCACGCATAGTTTAGTTTGTATGATAGGTTTTCTAAAAGCACAGCAGTCGCAAACGAAAAAAAAAAACAGCCTGGACGAAGAAAAGGGGGATAGGTGAGCTTCTCTGACGGACAGGTAGGTCCCAGGTACATCCCAATCCAGGTTTCCCTCCTTTCTGGCTTTTTAAAAAGAAAAGCCCTCCCCCACAACTGACCAGCGCCCAATCAGGAGACAAGGTGTCGTCCCAATTTCCCGTACCAGCCACCATTCCGAGAGCACAGCTGCCATACCACTAAATTTAAATATTTCATTAATAAGAGGCCCTAGGAGTTCTTATGCCCCGCTCACTAATGCGTGGGCATAACAGTATCAGATTCATAAACGAATAATGAAATAACAAATCGTTTTTTCATTTTCTGATTTTGGATTCTCAATTGAATATGAAAAGAATGAATGATACACAGATTTTTTTTTTTTAATTTACATCAATTATTTTGTTTTTTAATGACTTATACGCTTCCATATAAGAAATGGCAAGAAATTTAATTTTGAACCAGAGCAGGCACTTCTTCCAGAGGTAGGAGTTAAATACTCAATTCTGCTGAAGCTGAAAATGACATAATAACCCTACATTATTACATTACACCATTCCCCAACCTTCAATCTTATGTAAGGCCAAACAAAATCCATTTTGATTTTATCACTTTTCTGGTTTTATTGTAAAAATGTCATCTTTTTCACAAATAATACAAGGAGCACAAGGCATTTTCACTTTGACATCATAGTTCTTAAATTGAGAACAATTTTATACTAACAATGGAATCAAAATTTGAATGACAATGCACTACAACAATAAACCCCCTAAATTCCTTAAAATAACTGGGATTCTGAAGGAGAACCTTCACCGGTTTCCCAAAACTGTTTGCTTGATAACTGGTTAATTGTTTAAATGTGTGTAAAGGCACTTATCTTCCAATTTGCAACTTTTCCAATAACTCAGCTTGTGTCACCCAATTGCATCTAAACCGGTTAATTGTAATCATTTCATTATCTGTGTTTATGCCAAGCCAGCCATTGTTTAATGTGCCACACCTGACTAACTGAAGGCATATTAAATACAAGTGTGTGGCTGAAGAGCAGGGAATACAACTTGCTGCAGATTATGTGTGCTCAGGGCTGGTGGTTTCTGTGGTGTTGCAAAATATAGATTTTTTTTTTTCAGTTATTTATTTATTCATTTTCATGTTTTAACAATCATAGTTACAGAACAGAGAACACAGAACTGAGGGGAGGGGAAAAAATTACTACTAATAAAGATATAAAATACATAAATAATTGAAAAGAAATAATTAAAAACAATTTTAAAAGAAAAAAAAAAGGAAAAGTAAAATAAAATTTTACGGTCACAGTACGTATGACTCTTTTCTACATTTCTACAGTCAAGACACACAGTCCGGGGCGGGGCGGATGGTCAGAGGTCCATAAAGGGTTCCCATGTTCTCAGGAAGATATCCCCCTTACGTTTTAAAGAATAAGTGCACTGTTCCAATCGCAGTGTTTCATTCAGAATTTTTTTTTAACATATTAAATGTTGGATGTCTTTGTTGGTTCCAGTTGAGCAAGATGCATTTCTTTGCTATATACGATATTATGCCAATCCTCTTATATGGCCTCTTATAGGGTCCAGCAGTGGCGATTCTAGACTTTTTTGACTGGGGTGGCCCAAGTGGAGCACTGATTCATTCAAGGGTGGCGTGAGGATAACGCAACATCCACAATACCAGAAATAGGCGCATAACGAATATTTATAATTCCCCTATACACTAAAAGCACTCCAAGATGTGAGATTAGCACAAATACAATACAGGAGTTAAACCATAAACTAACCATATGAGCACCATAATCAGAGGATGAAACTGCAAAGGACAAACACCATATTCTCACGTCATCTTTTTGTATTTGAAGAAATTCAAATACAAATCAACAAACACATGCCAACTAATGCCGGCCTTACACCTAATGACTTTCAAGCGATTTCACTGTCGCAGACAAATTTCTAAAGTCGGAATAAAATTGTGAGAGTTTTGCTAGAGTTGCGGCGCGCTCCCGTGATCTCAATCGTTTGGTGTAAGGTGGTAATCGGAGCTGTTTTAAGTCAGTCTTTTTCTAGTTTTGCCGTTACGATAAAATCAACCATGTTAAATATTATCGTGAGTTTTTAGTCTTGGCTGACGCAAATAGTGACGTGGACATAATCTCAAACGGAATCTAGTTGCAGTCTTCCAAATACAGTTGACCCTCCCACATCGCGGCTTCGATTTTTCGGGTCGGCGACAAACAATTAAAAATGTGATTTTTTTGGGAGCTTTGATGCCTTGTGCAGGAAATTGCGTAGCACTGCAGGCGAGTAAAGAAAAAAGTAAAGAAAATGTAAAAAAGTTTAGTAAGTCATAAATGCATAAAATATGTCTATAATATTAATGTATTTTATCGTTTACTACCATAAATGTACACAAAAGTGAATATAGTGGGCAAACAGACACAAGGACAAGATGTGTACAGGTCATACAAAGTAGATAGTGCTGAGGCTGAGCACAAGGTCAGTGTAGCGAGACAGAACTAATCTACTCTGAGGTTACATATATCAAACATATCAAATACAGTGACTTGGACAATAAAGTGCTGCTATACTACCTAACTGTAGTGACCTTGCAAGACCCCCAGTCTTTGTAAAATCATAGTCTGTGACTATGTTGTCTTTAGATGTGAGATGGTGTCAGACTTTCAGTCAAGTCTTTTCAGAGTCTTGTCAAAGTCCTCTAGTGTATGGGAGGCTTAAATAATGAAGAGATCCTACTCCTACAATGCTTTTATTATTATTTTTTTCAATAATGATTTACATTTAACAAGCTAGCTGCCTGGTGAACTTTGTAGTTCATTATGAAGCTAGCTGACCTTAGCTAGCTAGATAGATTAGCTAGCTACCTACCTACCTTGCTAGATGGGCAGATAGCTAGATAGCTAGCTAGCTAACTAGATAACTGCTTGCTAGCAAGAGCAATAGTGTTGTAAACTAACTCACATGCTAACAACCAATTACACATATAGAACGGCTGTTTCTTGGCCATATCAAAATGTGTACATTTTTTACAATAATGATTTACATTTAACTAGCTAGCTGCCTGGTGAGCTTTGTAGTTCATTATCAAGCTAGCTGACGTTAGCTAGCTAGCTACCTTGCTAGATGGGCAGATAGCTAGATGGCTAGCTAGCTACCGAGATAACTTTGCTTGTTAGCAAGAGCAAAAGTGTTGTAAACTGACTCGCGAGCTAACAACCAATTACACATATAGAACGGCTGTTTCTTGGCTATATCAAAACGTGTACTTAAATTTTTGAAGTTAGTCACTCCCGACTCCTGCGCTGACTTGAACCACCGAGTACATCAAGAAAAGTCCCGCCTTAAACCTGGTTGATGGCCAATCATACACTAGGATTTTTTGGGTGACACCTGGGGTGGCCAATCAAATCTCAAGGGTGGCCCGTGCCCCCCGAAGCCCCCTCTGGCCCCGCCACTGGAGTCCAGTGTCCTGCCCAAATCTGTACCAAAGAGGTACCGTATGGGTGTAATGTCCAACGGAATTTCCAAAACCTTGGCAGGCAGGTCGTGTACCGCTTTCCAAAAGTGTTTTAATTTTCTACGTTTCCAAAAAACATGGATAATTGACCCTGTAAATATTTTACAATTATGACATATAGAAGATAAGTTAGGATACATCTTACTTAAATAGACCGGGGTGAGGTACATCCTGTGCATAAATTTGTAATTCTGTTTAATTATTTTATTACAAAACAATTAAGTAAAGACATTCTGGCACATAATGTCCCACTGGTCATCACTAAGATCACATCCTAGATCTTTTTGCCACACATTCTTAAGTGGGGTTAAGGAAGAACTATGATGGTCTAAGAGAGCACTATAAATTAAAGATTTTCCCTTTCAACGACGTGGAGCTTTCCAGAATCTCCTCTATACTTGACAACCCCAGAGATAGCCGTCCTGTCCTTTCCAGAATGGTAATTAGATGACGAATTTGTAGGTATATATAAAAATCCTGTTTTGGAATTTCAAACTCTGATCTTAAATCCGAAAAAGATTACAGAGAACCTTAATTAAACAGGTTCTGAAACTTGTGTATACCACATTCTTTCCACATTGTGAACAGAGACTTTCCAATTGAGGGTGGCAAGTCTGGATTAGAGGATAGAGGAGCTAGCATAGAGATTTTGACAGAGGACCCACAAAACTTCACATCTTGCCAAGCCTGAAGAGTATTGTGAACTACATAAGTTCTTGATACTTAGTGTAGTTCATTTATGTTGTTGATAAATGGTAGAGAGGTCAGAGAAGTAGGAAGTTCTTCTTCAATGTCTATCCAGTGAGCAGTTCTGCGATTTCATACCCAACTAATCAGACCCTTTGTCTGGGCGGCCCAGTAGTACAACTGAAAGTCTGGGAGTCCCAGTCCACCTTTCTGTTTAGATTTAGTTAAAGTTGTAAGAGCTATTCTGGGTGAGGAGTTCTTTCAAGTAAAGGACCTTATCAGTTTGTTTATGGATTTAAAGAATGCTTTATCCAAATAACAGGGCAGTGACTAAAATAGCTAGCTAAATCATGGCAATACATTAATTTTAATTACATTAATGCGTCCTAAACATAAAAAGGGAAGCAGATTCCAATGTTCCAATTCTTCCTTGATCTTCTTAAGTAGCCGGGCATAGTTTATATGAAGCAAATCTTTAAGTTTAGGAGACACATTCACCCCCAGATACTTAAATCTGCTCTGTGCCCAGGTAAAGGGAGAAATGCTCTTGAGTTTACTAGAAATCGACGAGCTCAACAAGCAGGCATTGGATTTTGCTAAGTTAACTTTGTAGCCTGATATCCTTCTAAATTTGTTGATAAGATCTAGCACTGCTGGGATTGATCTCTCTGGGTTAGTTAGGTACAAAATAATATCATCGGCATACAAATAAATTCTATTCTGTTTTCCCAATGTCAATTCCGGAAATTTCTCTATTGACCCGTATGGCCTCTGCAAGGGGTTCAATCGCCAAATTAAATAAGAATAGGGATAATGGGCACCCTTGCCGGCAGCCTCTATGTATGCAAAACTTTTCAGAGAGAGTACCGTTTACACATATTTGAGCTTGTGGATTGCTATACATAGACTTGATCCACCCGATACATCTATCACCAAAATTTAACTTCTCCAAGACAGAAAATAAATATGACCACCTATCAAATGCTTTTTCTGCATCAAGTGATATTACTAACGCTGGTCGTTTGTATAGAGTCAAGTGGTCAATTACATTTAATAGCCTCCGAATATTATCTGAAGCGTATTGTGCCTTTACAAAGCCAGACTGATCAGGATTAATAAGCTGGGGTAATAGATCTTCTAATCTATGAGCAATTAATTTTGATATTATCTTGAAGTCGACTGGGAGTAATGAAATTGGATGCAGTACACTCTGCGACATCTTTGTCCTTCTTACGTAACAATGATATTACAGCTGTCTTCATTGATTCAGGAAGGATTCCATTCTTGAAGAAATCTGTAAGCATGGGCATAAACAGGCTCAATTTGAGGCCAAAAGACCTTATAAAATTCTACAGAATATCCGTCAAAACCTGGAGTTTTTCCGGAAGGCAGTGACATAATTGCTTGCAACACCTCCTCCAAAGTGAATGGAGAGTTCAGCTGTTCCTTATCATCTTCAGAAATTGAAGGCAGAGATACCTTCTCTAAGAACATGCAGATATCTAATTCGGAAGGGTTTTCTGATGTATACAGCTGTGTATAAAAGTCAAGAAATGACAGATGTGTATGAGATCAACTGTCCTCTAATCACAGCTTTAGCTGCATATCATATCACTGCAGGAGTAACAGGGGAGGCTGCATTGTCCTGTCTATATTGTTCCAGCCACTGTCTGATGTTGTTACAGGCTTCAGTGTTTGTAAGAAGCAAAGAGTTAAATCTCCAGTACTTGGTTTGGTGTGTCTGTTGAGGAAGGGAGAGTTGAAGGTAAACTGGTGAATGGTCTGATATAAAAATAGGTCCTATACTACAAGAGACTACAGAGGAGAGATGGTCCTGGGGTAAAAGGGAAAAAGTCCAACCAGGAGTATGATTTGTGTCTGGCTGAATAAAAAGTATAATCTTTCACTGTAGGGTTAAATCCTCTCCAGACATCAACAAGACCTGCATCATTAGAGGCCATATTTAAATGCATTAGGACTGGATACTAAAAGTGAAGATTTATCCAAATTACTGTCCATACAGCAATTAAAGTCCCCAGCAACTATTCCAAAATCTGTATTATATTGATTAAATAAGGTGACCACATCTGTCATAAATTTAGGGCAGTCCTCATTTGGTGCATAGATGTTAAACTATGTGAGTTCTTGGCCATAAAGCGTTCCACGAATCAGTGCATATCTACCCTCGCAGTCATTGTGTTGTTCTTTAAATATGACGAAGATTTTTATGAATGAGCATTGCCGTTCCCCTGTCATTGCTTGCAAAACTTGAAAAATAAGCCTGTCCTACCCAATCTCTCGAGTTTTATGTGTTCTTCACTAGACAGATGAGTTTCCTGTAGGAAGGCAATAGCAGCCTTTTCCTTTTTCAAAAATGTAAGAACTCTTTTACGTTTAATTGGGTTACATAGGCCTCTGACGTTAAATGTCATCACATTAAATGTGTTCGCCATACTGAGATTTGTGTATTATAATGGTATTGATTGACCGTAGAGGAAGAAAAACAAAAGAAAAAAACCAAAAAAAAAAAAAAAAGGGGTAAGATATGAGGAACCCCCCTCAACCCCCCACCTCCCCTCCCAAAAACCAACAGCCTAGTCGCAAAATGACAAGGCAACCCCACATTAACAGGTAAAACCCTCGACTTGTCTGGCGGATGGTAAATGCCCATCAACAACGCACAGTACATTTGAAAAAATATATCTGACTATATTAAAGAAAAAAGGATTGCTTGTCTCCCTGAGGTAACATTTGGCTCTACAGAACAGCAGGCCACGTGCAGGTGAAGGAAAGTGTTAGGAAGAAGAAGAAAACAATACTGATCTGAACACGGTTTAAACCAACCAAAGTGACAGTCAAATACAAAACATCCCTCCACATACATAAAAACAAATTATTACATTGTCAGCCTGATAACATCCATTTATACCCTTAACTTGCAATGTGTTATCCTTATTGTTCGCTGTTGCAGAGTTAGGTGGTAATTCTCATATAAAGCAGACAGTTCAAACCTGACAGCGTATAATTTATTTAGCACTGAGATTACGGTGAAATTACTCGGCCTCTTGCGGTGAAGAAAACAGCTGAATCTTCCCGTTATGTAGCACCCTAAGTTTGCACCGATGGTAATGAAACCCACGGAAAGTCCCCATGTCGATAAACAGCTTTTTGGCAATGTCAAACTCACGTCTCTGTCGGATAGTTTCTGGTGAGAGATCCTGGGTGAATGAAAGTTTGGATCCGTCATGTGTAATGTCCCGATGTCTCGTGGAACATAAAACAAACTCTCTATCTTGGAATTTAAGAAAACAGATGAGGACAGCTCTGTTGTGATTAGGCTTTACTGGTGCCAATGTACAATGGACTCTTCAATGCGAAGGATTTATTGGATCCTAGGTCCAGCCATTTGGGTAGCATGTCATGAAGTCATGAAGCAAGTCCAGAAGGGGACGACTGCCTTCAGCGCCCTCTTTGAGACCAAACACCCAAATATTCTTCCTCCTCCCACAGTTCTCCAAATCATCCGTCTTCGCTTCTATGTACGCAATCTGCTTTGTAGCTGAGGCTAATGCTGACTCGGTTCTGTCTAGCTTTTCTTCTATTGCAGCTATACAGGCCTCAGCTTCCTCGCTGCGTTTTTCGCTGGCTATTACATCTTGTTTGATATCGGCCAGATTGTTCTCTAGTGCTGTGATAGAGTTCGCCATTTCACCCAGACGATTATCTATTCCAGAGGTGTCAAAATCAATTGCACAGGGGGCCAAAACTCAAAGCACACTTTAGGTCGCGGGCCGAACAGGATAAACATTCATTGAACACGCCAAAACTAAATGTTTTTTGAACATAAATATGTATAAAAACAGACGAATATTATTCCAGAATAAATTAACTTATGTCAGTACTTTCATCCACAGCAAGAGAGTATGCAATAAAGTCTTTGCTTCTTTCAATCAACTGTGTTCTTAAATCAGTGGCCATCTCACAAACCCGATCAGCAACCGTATTTCTACTCAGGCTTACATTTGCCAACATCTGCTTTTTGTCTGGACACAAGACGTCGCACACCTTCATCATGCAGCTCTTCAGAAACTCTCCCTCGGTAAATGGCCGGGCTGATTTGGCTATCTCTTCTGCCACAATAAAGCTTGCTTTCACAGCAGCTTCACTTTGTGATTTTGCTCTGGTGAAAAACGTCTGCTGAGATGTCAGATTCTTCTTTAGCTCTTCTACTTTCTGTAGCTTCTGCTCTGCATTCAGGTTTTTCAGCTTATCCTGATGTTTTGTCTCGAAATGCCGTCTTAGATTAAATTCCTTAATTACAGCCACATTAGCTCCACAAATAAGACACACGGGTTTACCGGCAATGTCAATAAACATATACTCAGCCTCCCATCGGTTTTGAAAGGCTCTGTTTTCAGAATCAACTTTTCTTTTCGCCATTGTTAGGCGATTCTTTGACTTTACAATAGGGTTGTATACAGCAACAGAGGCTTGACTTGATTGACGCGGGAATGTTCCCGGGTAACCTATCGTTCGGCAAGGCAGCTGTTGCGCTGCATTATGGGATCTGTAGTTTGTGTGTTATCAGCGCTTCATATCGTCGGGCCATTAATAACAATAATAATAGATCTATATAAAATGATCTCGCGGGCCGGATATAATTGTATGCCGGGCCGGATGTGGCCCGCGGGCCTTGAGTTTGACACCTATGATCTATTCCATCCAGCCTCGATCTGAACTCAGAGTGGAGACCTTTCAGCTCAGTTAGCACCTCAGCTATAATTGCCATGTTGTTTGCATCGGTGTGGCTTCGCAATCCGTGAGCTTGTTTTGCGTGCTTTAGTAAAAATGTCACACTCTTTAACAGACAAAGGTTTTGGCATAATCAGATCCGAGTTATGGGTCAGGTTTGTAGAAGTTTGGGGTAATTTTTAGGGATGGAACGATCGATCAGCTGTAGATCGGAATCGGCCGATTTCCGTTCTAAATATGTGATTGGCGATCGGCCGATCTTCCGTTCATTTGGCCGATACTGAGACCCAATCTATGACGCAAAATATGTGAGCCAAATTTCGCCACGAGGGTTGGAATGGAAAAAAAAATGTCGTCCATCTGGCAGTTTTTTAATATCTTCAACAGATCAAAGTAATGCCATTTGTAAAACTAACGTATCTTGTGGGGGAAGCAAGACAAAAAATTTCAATACAACTAACTTGATACGACACTTAAGAGTACATCACCCGACCGAGTACAGGGATTATCAGAAGGTAGAGGAGCTAGTGAAGAGTGATAAAGCTACACCGACATTAAGCCAACCACCAGCGCAGGAGACATTGGAGAAATACCAAAAGTACAGCAGCAATAGCCTGAAAGCAAAAGGTATCACAACCAAAATAATGGAATTTATTGCGCTAGGTAACCAGCCATTTTCGGTTGTTGAGGATGCAGGATTCAGTCGCTTGATATCTCATCTAGAGCCGCGCTATGCCATTCCCGGTAGGAAATTCTTTTCAGATGCTGCCCTTCCCGATCTCTATCAAACAGTTTACTCTCACGTAGACCACCTCCTAAAAAACAATGTTACCTCAATTAGCTTTACAAGCGATATCTGGAGTTCCGGAGTCAGTCCCATGTCCATTTTAAGCTTGGCAGCTCAGTGGATTGATCCCAACTTTCAGCCACACAGCGCAGTTCTACATGCACGAGAATTCACCGGCACTCACACAGCTGCCACTCTGGCTGCGGAGTTCGACAACATGCTTCAGACTTGAATATACCGCCTTTTGGTTCTTTTCACAACCCCCCCCCGGGGGATCGGGATCGGGATCGGCCGATTCTGCTCACAGAAAATCGGCAATCGGGATCGGCCTCACAAAACACAGATCGGTCCATTACTAGTAATTTTATGTGCGAAGCTGTAAGGAGCCTTCACACTAGGCAGTCATCCTCATTAGGGCCACGTGAGCCCCCCCAAAATATTGATTTTAAAATGCTATCGTTTTTGATATCTTTTTCTCCCACTGTTCATTTTTTATGAGGTTTTGGCCAGCTTCTTTACAGGGACACTCATCTGCCAAGGACTACCTAGGATGCATTTCAGAGTTTCTTTGGACCGTCTTTTAGGCATGATTGAAGTTACAAGCTGCACACATGCTAATGTCTCTGCACCATGACATTATGCAACACTGTTGCAGTTCACTTCTCTAATCGGGGGCCGAGGTGGATTATAGGGATTTAAACATACAGCATCTCCAAAGTGGAATTAGCGGTGATTCCTTCCTTTACCAAATACTGTAATAGAATTCATTTGGCCCTACTCATGACACATATTAGTGACAAGGCAGCAGTAGGTTACAGGGTCCTGACTTGGTCAGCTCAGATCACCTGTATCTCACAAAGTAACTATGTAACTTTGTAACAAAGTAACTAATACAATTGAAATATTTCTTAATATCAAAATGCATGATTATCACCTTTCAAATAATTTAATGAAGGGGACAATTGAGGGAAAAGAACAGGAATAGCTGCACACTTAATACTGGGATGGGACACCTTGATGTGGGAGAAGTTAGGGTTTTGGCGAATAGGTTCACATTAAAATAAAAGCCACAGAAACACAGGCAGATCTTAGCGATCAGAGTGTATTCTTTGCTGGCTGACACAACTCTCCATTCACCCCAACATTTCCAGCCATCATGATTGACATCATGTTTGATCCATGTTCAGTGATGCACCAAAGCAAAATTAAAGTGCTCCGGCTGAGAATGGATCTATGGCAGAACAGAAACCTTTAAAAAGACACATGCAGGCTGCTTCTCTTATGAAGCCATGCAGAGCCTTCAGGTGGTCACGTTTTGCCAGAAAATCTCATACATAACAGGGGTGCACATAATATTGACCTGTAGTCTCTAAATCTCTAAGTCTCTAAGTCTCTGCGCCTCTAAATATCTGTTGTACCAATTTGTTGCACAACCCATGTGGAGCACTGTTTATAATGAGAGAACTACATGTACACTTATTCATTTGGAATATTCTATTCTTTATTCTTTCAATGTAAATGTCCAGGTAGCTCAACGAATGCCTCTGTCATCATACCCCTAACATTGCTGCTTCTCTTGTCTCCCTTTTCCAGTGACAAGGCATGTGTTCTTTAGTTAATTCAGGAGCACATTGTGTTTTTCCAAAGTGTTATGTGAACCCCTGATAACTTAAAGCACAGGTGGTAACAATTATGGCTCTCAAAGCATAGGCTGTATGATGATGAACGAGTCCTGCGGCACATCTAACAGAGACAGCAGACCAGACCTGCGGGCGTGTTTTCTTACCATCTTGGGCCACAAACAGAGCTACATCCCAGGGAATAAAGACAGAACAAACAAGCCTTTAGTAAAACATGCTGGCCTCTGCTCCCCCCATAGCCTTCACAGACAGAATACTTCACTGGCATCTGCTTCCATCAGATGTAGCAATGACGACTAATAGAGTGTCTGCACATACTAGTCATTAGGCAAACTGTCCTCATATTGACTATTACACCAAGGGTCTTCGAGACAATAAGAGGCACAAGCATTTTGGGTGCATGCAGGTTACACTTCCTGCATTATCAGTACTCAGCCATACAGATGCAATCTAGCTGCAGAAATCTGGGAAAGAGTTTATGCAAATGAAACCAATTTATCAATCCAGGCAAAAACTGTGGGAAATTATTTTAAGTTATCTGAAAAGCAGGTGTTAACTTTGCACTGAAGCACAGGATTTCCCATGGTCAGCTGCTCCTGTTACTGTGGCATAATGGCAAATGTGCTGAACATTTAAAAAACATTCCTTGTGTTATAGAGGCAGTCTTGTAGTAATACTTACTATGAATTGGATGTAAGCAACATATTAATAAAGTCAGTGCTAAAATGGGTGGAAGAGTAAAATGGAGATTCATATTACCCACAACCTCCACTGTCCACTGGTTGGTTTAAGGTGAAGATTCTTCAAATTGTTCAGATGCTATACCCTTCAGATGTCAGTGTGTTTTAATTACTAAAAACGCTGGCTGAAGATGATTTTGTAAAACACAACACATAGTTACATCGTCACATTTACTCATAAGCTGTCTGATTTTCTGTTATTAACTGAGGTATGTACGCAGCACATACTGTATATTTTTCTATTACTTGGACAAGATAAAATTTTGCAACTGCAGTGAGAGGTTCTCCTGTCTCCTGATAGGTGTGTCACTGCCCTGCAGCCCCATCACCTGCCTTTTGTACAGGGATTGCTGGATAAGGCCTTCCAAACCTTTCAAATGCTTTATGAACAACACTTCTCTCTGTTGGAATCCTGTCTCTCAATGTCTTTCTCAACTATATCATTGGCTCTTTTTGCCCTGGCAATTCCATTAGCTGTCCGCTACCCATATTTTATTTCTGCGTTATAATGACAGATTTGATTACTGTAAATTAGACAAATTGTTGTCTCTTACGTTTAAAACCGCCTGTTTCAACGAGGCTCCTTCCTTTGTATGGCCTTTTCTTAACTGGCCATTTTCATCCACCTTGTTGAAACATATGCAATTCATTCCTGTTACTAAGTGACCTTGCACGCATATTGCAAGCTGCTAAAAGGTGCCAAAACCATGGGAGGAGGGGACCCCTGGGCCATCTATACCCCCTTCCCCCCATCAGAACAAAGCCAATTGTGACCCTGGGCCTTGGCTGTACTCTGCTCTGAGAACAAGCACCTTTACTGACTGAGCAAATTTGAAGCCCCTACAAATGTTACATTTTACTCCTAATTATTCACATGCTTTAAATTATTTAATTGCTTCGCATTGCAAGCAGACTATTGTTATTCTTTAGTTTTATTCTTTTTCTTCTTCTTCTTATTATTCCACCAAATTTGGGGACGCTTCTCCTCCCACAGTTTTCGAGATATCCACCCCAAACCAACTGTAACCCGTCCGGTCTGACCCGATCGGGTTGCTTGTATACAGCTAAGCCGTACCACACTCGTTCTCTGGTTTTTGTCGTTTTTTCATCCCTTTTTTCCCATAGACTCCCATTCATTTTCAAAATCACCCCCCTCACCCTTCATGGCCTTCCCACTCGCTCACTTTTCACCCCAGAGCCACCATACTCCACACGTTGCCTCGGGACAAATCACCCAACACTCATCCAAGACCGTTTTGACCCGCACTCGTCTTTTTGTCATTTTTTTAATCAGTTTTTTTACTCATTTATTCATCCCTCCATCCTCCCATTGACTTCAATTCATTTTTCAAAGTCTTACCACTCAGTCACCTTTGGCCCGACAACCACCGTACCACAGATGCTGCTTCAGGTCAAATCACCCAACACTCATTGAATCGATAATCGATAGATTATTCGACCATGAAAATAGTCGTTAGTTGCAGCCCTACAATGAGTGTTGGGTGGCATGACCCAATCAGCTTTTAAATTTAGCTTGAAGGGAGCCAGATCCTACAGCTTTGTGTTTTTGTGCTTTGAAAGGTAGAGAGCTGGAGGGAAAAAAAATATATTCTCTCTCTCTGGATCGAACCAGTAACCTCCTGGTTACGACTCCTGCACCTTATCCACTATGCTACACTAAATGGAGTTATGGAGTTAGAGCAGGCAGTGAAATTTGGGCGCAACGATAAAAAGAACGGCTCGATAAAAAGAACGGAAATATTTCGCGATTTAGAAAGTATCACATTCTCCGGTGTTCTCTAAACTTGTGTACTCGGCAGCAACACTATCTCCAGCTATAAACATCGCCATGACAACGATGCAGTGTTTAAGCAGAGAATTTCTAAATAGCAGACGGGCTCTCATTTAACATTGTAAAGTTAGGGCACATTTGGAATGTGAACATTATCGTTGTGAAAAATAGGTTATTATTTGAACCCTTTCGCGCGTCCGGTCACACCGGTATGATTAGCTGTTTAGCGGGTATGCTAAAACCTGTGCGATTATAAAACTAGATTGGAAAAATTCTAGCTAATTTTAGCTTTGAGAAAACAGTGATTTAACATTAAAAAGTATAGGAAATGCTAACTGAAAACTATGAGAAGCTTAATAACGCTAATGAAAATATAACAACTATGTAACATAACAGGCGTGCTACAAAAAATAAGCTACGTGCGAAAGGGTTAAAAGTGAAATGCTGCCACACTTTTGAGGTCTTTGGTTGTGAAGGTGTTGCCATCTGTATTGTTCACTCCAGTAAAGCAACGTAGCTTAGGCTATATGTCTGAGCATTCCGAGTCAGCACGAAAAACACACGCGATGACGTCACCAACTAATCGACAATTCAATTCGTTGGCAACTAATTTGATCATCGATTTTAGTCGACAATGTCGATTATTCGTTGCACCCCTAACTCATTGAAAGCCATACTGACCCGCATTCGTCTTTTACTCATTTATTCATCCCTCCATCCTCCCATTGACTTCAATTCATTTTTCAAAGTGTTACCACTTGGCATCGTAGCAACCACCTAGTAATGCCCTGGCAACCACCTAGCAACAGCCTAACAACCACTTAGCCACATCCTGGCAATCGTCTCATATACGTTACCATGTTTTCGCTGCCGGGTTGCAAGCACACTCTGCATTTTCTTCAGGAAATGCACTTTTCTAGTTCTTTAGTTTTATTCTTCTTCTTCTTATTCCACCAAATTTGGGGACGCTTCTCCTCCCACAGTTTTCGACATATCCACCCCAAACCAACTGTAACCCGTCCGGTCTGACCCCGATTGGGTTGCTTGTATACAGCTAAGCCGTACCCGCACTCGTTCTCTGGTTTTTGTCGTTTTTTCATCCCTTTTTTCCCATAGACTCCCATTCATTTTCAAAATCACCCCCCTCACCCTTCATGGCCTTCCCGCTTGCTCACTTTTCACCCCACAGCCACCATACCTCAAATGTTGCCTCAGGACAAATCACCCAACACTCATCCAACACCGTTTTGACCCGCTTTCTCTTTATTCATCCCTCCATCCTCCCATTGACTTCAATTCATTTTTCAAAGTCTTACCGCTCGGTCACCTTTCGGCCTATGGTCATAGTACCTCACATGCTGCCTCAGGTCATGCCACCTATCACTCATTGAAAGCCATACTGACCCGCACTCGTCTTTTACTCGTTTATTCATCCCTCCATCCTATCATTGACTTCAAGTCGTTTTGCAAAGTGTCACCACCTGGCCACCATTTGACCAATAGCCACGGGACCTGATATGCTGCTTTGGGTCATGTGACCCAACACTCAAAGTGGGTGTGTCCCTAGCAACCATATTGTTTACCCTAGCAACCGCCTAGCAACCACTTAGAAACACCCTAGCAACCACCCAGCAACGCCCTAGCAATGTCCAGAGACGATATTGTTTACCCTAGCAACCACTTAGCAACACCCTGGCAACCACCCAGCAACACCCTAGCCACGCCCAGCGACCATTTTGTTTACCCTAGGAATCCCCTAGTAACCACCTAGCAACACCCTAGCAACCACCTTATATACCTTAGCAACCAGATAGCAACAGTCTGGTAAACACTTAGCCACATCCTAGCGATCGTCTCATACATGTTACCATGTTTTCGCTATCGGGTTGCAAGCACACTCTGCATTTTCTTCAGGAAATGCACTTTTCTAGTTGTTATTAACATTGCTATTAATATTTGTATCAACAGATGAAGTTAAACTTTTTCCCCATTTCCTCAGCTTTCACATATGAACACAGGTGCAATGTTATTTCAGCAGTTCTGACATTAGCTTTAATGAACACTAAACACATTTGTGCAAAAATCACCTTTTGTAAACACTTATACATATTATACTTAGTCATAGTGTATGTTACGTCTCCATCCATGTCATAAGCGACATCACCCTAACATTGAGATTTTTCAAATTCCATGGTGATGTCAATGAAATGTTTATGGGAGCTAATGCTGTTTTTTGTGCAGAGGCTTATGCTTGCGTAGTCCTTTTGTTGGACTCTTCACACAAATTGTTACCACAAATTTCTTCTCATTACCCACTTTTTGGAACCTTGACCACTTGAATTCTGAGAAACTTAAGCTAACACACATTAACGTTATAATGATTAAAGTGCCTAGCAAGCAATGATATGGTATCTGCAATTCATCAAGCCAAAACCATCTCACTTCTACACTGTACATAAACACAGGTGATTGAAACAACACTTTGGTCTGGTCACTGTTGAAGTTAATGTACAAGCATGAAAATCCAATGACTCAAACCAAGAAGGAAAACACGGCCTGTTCTGCTCTTCAAAAGGCCACCAGCAGGCCTCCAGAGGCCACCTGTTCCAGCCACCATGAAACAACCTGCAACAGATGCAGATGAGCCATCTGCTGCTTAGTTTTGCCATCACACCTATATCTGTCCTCTGTGTTATAACAGACCAATCACAACAGAATCCTTAACTGACAGATAACTTAAGCATTGCTGTTGAACAGTGGGAGAGCTACATCAGAGGGCAATCTGCACAGGAACCAGCTATGCTGAATGACTGGTCCTAAGCCTTTCCTTTCTGACCAGGTCCTGGTCTTCAATCAGCCCCAGCTCTCTTCCAGCAGCCTGCGCTATTCTTTTTCCTGCTACCAGGTTACCAACCATGATGGAGGCTGGCCCCACACCCACTGATGGAGCAAGAGAAAGCAGCTGATACGCACACACAAGTGTACAAATACAGACAGACATACAGACACGGACTCACACACACACACACACACACACACACACACGTAAACTAATTTCCTGTTGTTCATAGCAAGGATGTGGCTCAATGATTGATTGGTCTAGTAAAGCTGAGCATAGGATATTATACATTGTTACAGTGGAAGCATGTGGAACACGGTGTGAGAGACATTTTATTCAACGAAAAGACCCAAAAAAAACCAAAAAAAACAAAACAAACAAGGTGTCTGGGTATAGCTGAAACCACTGTTCTGTGGATGGCACACCTTTGCATACCTGGATGTTTCTGCCGTGGTTTTGGTAGGTTTGTGACACAGGTGTGAGGGCACATTAGGATGTTGCATGGGTGCAGGTTGCCCTCCAGGAAGGACTGCTTAGTTTCGGAGATGTGGATTCCCCTCCAGCGGTGTTTTGGGAAGGGTGTTTGCAGGAACTAGTGCCAGACAGTACACTCCCACCTGGTGAATGCTGTCTATGGCCTACAGGATAAAAGGAGCACAAAAATAACTCCACTCGTATCTTGGACAAACACCTGGTAAATATTCTGGACAGACCAATAATGATCAGAACTAGGTTACAGTATAGGAGAATATGCAGCATACACCTGAAACTTGTAACCTGAAACTTCAGCTTGTAACCCGAAACTTACAGCTGCGCTTAACCTTTTCCCCCACGATCACATTTTAACAGAAAGCATTCCATGACCCCGAATAAGAGTCTCAAGAAAAATCTCATGGCTAATATCCATGATCCCCCACTCAACACCTCAAGACTGCTGATTAAGGGATTTTAACATCTAGTCCTATCTGCTTGACTGATCTCCTGGAAGAATTCAGTGATGGCTGTCAAAGAGCAGCTGACAACAAGGGAAAGGTGACAGGAGGGACCAGACCCCAACGGGGCTGTCTTGGGGTAGCTACCCATGATAGCAGGCTCCGGGAACAGGGAACAGGAATCACCCCTTCTGGCTACGAAAAGTTCAAAAAGAAGAATACCCCAGAGCCAAGCGGGGGGGCGGCGCAAGATGACTCATTGGCTTACATCCCGGTAAATGACCCAGGCATGGATACGATGACGAAGACGAAGATAATCGGCATGGCTTCTGAGAATACATCTGCTGGACATCAACTCCAGGTGTGGCTGGTCCAAGATTAAAGTCAAGTCAAGTCACTTTTACTTATATAGCACATTTAAAAACAACAGGAGTTGACCCAAAGTGCTTTCCAGTCAAGACAGATAAAAACCGATACAAGTATAAACAGATAAAAGGAATAAAGAGTACAAGTAAAAGCAGGATTAAGAGAAACACATAAGTAAATAAATAAGTAGATGACGATAATAATAATAAGACACAAGAACAGAGGGAAAAAAAAACAGAAAACAAAAACTTGATAAAAAATAAAAACTTGGACATGACAAAAACCATGGGGCAACCTCAGACTGAACTAAAAGCAAGAGAAAAAAGGTGGGTCTTTAAATTTGATTTAAAACTGTCAATGGTGGGACAGGACTTAATATGGGATGGGAGACTATTCCAAAGCCTAGGGTCAGCAACCGAAAAGGCCCGGTCACCATTGGTTTCGAGGCATGAGTGGGGGACTGAGAGAAGTTGTTGTGAGGATGACCTAAGTGACCTGGGGGCAGAATATGGAATCAGCAGATCAGTGATGTATTGTGGAGCTAATCCATTGAGGGCTTTAAAAACAAATAGTAAAATTTTAAAATCAATTCTGTATTTCACTGGTAACCAATGCCAGTGAGCCAGAACAGGAGTGATGTGTTGTCTTTTCTTTGTTCCAGTTAAAAGTCTAGCAGCTTCATTTTGAACCAACTGTAGTTGAGAAAGGGTGGAATGGGTCAACCCCATATACAGGGAATTACAGTAATCCAGCCTAGAGGTGATAAAAGCATGGATAACTGTTTCCAGGTCCTTATGAGATAATAACGGCTTTAATTTGGCTATGGCTCTAAACTGAAAAAAGCTGCCCTTCACAACACTACTGACTTGTTTGTTAAAGTTCAAAGACGTGTCCAAGAAGACACCAAGATTTGTAACTCCATTGTGCAAATTTGCAGACCGGGGACCAAGCGCATTGCTTAGGCTAGTGACAGGGCTAGGAGGGCCAAATATAATTACTTCAGTTTTGTTTTCATTTAGTTGCAGGAAGTTTCTTGCCATCCAGGAACTTCCTTGATGTCTTCATGACAGTTAAAGACATTCTTCAGTGAGCAAGTGCTATCAGGTGTAACTGGTAGGTAAAACTGTATCATCTGCTTAACAGTGATACAGAATATTGTATTTTTCAAAGATAGAGCCAAGGGGAAGCATGTATAGTGAGAATAAGAGAGGCCCTAAAATTGAACCTTGGGGGATACCACATTTAATAGGAGCAGGGGATGAAGAACAGTTTCCTATTCTGACTGAAAAGCTTCTTTCTCTCAGGTAGGAGGTAAACCATTTTAACACTGGGCCCTGCAGACCAACTTCGCCCCCAAGGCGTTTTAAAAGAATGTCATGGTCGATTGTATCAAATGCTGCACTAAGATCGAGCAAGACTAAAAAGGCACTTGAACCAGAATCGCCAGAGAGAAAGATGTCGTTATATACCTTCAGCAGAGCGGACTCTGTATTATGCAGAGCTCTAAAACCAGATTGGAATTCGTCAAAGATATTGAATGTGTTCAAGTAGGAGGAGACCTGGAAGAAGACAACTTTTTCCAAAATCTTAGAAATAAATGGTAATTTGGAGATGGGCCTGTAGTTTTTATGGTCACTGGGGTCTACGCTAGGTTTCTTTAGTAGGGGTTGCACGATTGCATGTTTAAAACCAGAAGGGACTCCATTTGTTAAACAGCTATTATAGCCAAAATATGGGGGCAGATTGTGGCTAAAACTTCCTTGAAGAGGCGTAAAGGTATAATGTGTAAGGGACAGTAGGTAGGATTCATGTGAGAGACCACCTCAGACAGCTGGGAGGACGACACAGCTTGAAACTGCTGGAGGCGGCTGACTGGATGATGTGTCTCTGTGGATTAGCCACCTCCACGACCAGTAGACCTCGGGGAATTTAAGAAACTGCAATAGGGAGGACATCACCAAGTGAGGTGAGATCACCAACGTTAAGCCAGGTCTTAGTTACAAATAAAAAGTCCAACTGACGAGACGTAAAGTTATCATTAAAAATGAAGGTTTTGTTTGATAGGGACTGAGCATTTATTAGAGCAAATTTGACTGGTGGGGAATCCGGTATTTGCTGTGCAGCCCGCTCCGACGATGTATTTCCACAAAATTTTAACGAGCGGGGATTTGCAGCATTTACTCCGCAGCTCAAAACATTTGCTTTAGCGGGGAGAGAGCAAGGTGTCCAGTGTATTGGAATTTGGTATCTGACAGAGTTGACTGCAGGTATTGTAGGAGGAGAGTCTGTAGTCAGAGATAGGAGGTTGCCAAAGTCAACACCATCACCTCTACATTGCCTGGCCAGGGGACGAGTGGGGAGTACTAAAGTCTGACACCATCTCACATCTAAAGACAATGTAGTCACAGACTATGATTTTGCAAAGACTGGGGGTCTTGCAGGGTCACTACAGTTAGGTAGTATAGCAGCACTTTATTGCCCCAGTGACTGTATTTGATATGTTTGATATATGTAATGATATACGTAACTTCAGATCAGATTAGTTCTGTCTCGCTACACTGACCTTGTGCTCAACTTCAGCACTACCTACTTTGTGTGACCTGTACACATCTTGTCCTTGTGTCTGTTTGCCCACTATATGCTCTTTTGTATGTCGCTTTGGATAAAAGCGTCTGCTAAATGAATAAATGTAAATGTAAATGTACAGTTGACCCTCCCACATCGCAGGGGTTAGGGGCTCAGCCCCCCTGCGATGTGGAAAAACCATGTAAAATTACAATATAAAATAATTACCACCTTACACCAAACGATTGAGATCACAGGAGCGTGCCGCGACTCTAGCAAAACTCTCACGATTTTATTCCGACTTTGGAAATTTGTCTGCAACAGTGAAATCGCTTGAAAGTCATTAGGTGTAAGGCTGGCATAAGTTAACACAATGCTTGTAGACTCCAGGAGGTATACGGAAAGACGACAAGTTTATTTTTAGAAGGTCCGCTGAGGAGTACGAGTAACCCATAGTCAAATGTGGTGCTATGGAGAAGCCGCAAAAGTGGATAATCCACAGTATCCAAAGAACGATGCAAGGTGTGAAGCTATACAAGACTAAGCAACCAGGATGCATTATGAACTCGCCACAGATTGCCAGGCTAGCTAGCTAATTTACACACAGCCAAGTTAAGTTTATCCTCGATGGGCCAGCTACCGACAGACACACAGAGACCAGCAATTAGCCAGAAAGGGCAGGAGAGACTACCCTCCCAAGTTAAAATGCTACACCTAACATACAGACGTGAGAAAAGAGAGACTTACTCACGCGTACACCGGGCAGTCAGTGATGTCAGCGACAGACTCGAGTTAGGCCAGTGAAACGCTAGCGTCACCCGCAGGAGAGAAGACAACTCCAAACGGACCAGGTAGGCTAATCTGATATTTTAATGAAGATAAACAAACCAGTGGTTGCAGTCCTTGGCTTTTGATATAGTCCACGAAAAAAAAAAATCCAATAGTCCAAAAACAGAAAGGATCGCTAGGAAAAATGGCATTAACAGTTCCAGTGAGCAGCGGCAGACAAACACGCCAGCATACACTCCAGGAGGCGGAAGTGAGGTGGGGTCGGCATAAGGGTCGTGTGCTTGGTGAGAGCATTGGCTCAGATTACATCTGTTCGGGGCCTAAGGATACATCAAGGGCGAAAGAAATGCTTGTGGGATGGTAGGATGGGGCCTCACATTGACCACTCTCTTCAGAGGGAAGGGCAGTCAGTCAGTATGTGAAGAAATGGCTTGGACTCCTACACTGCATCAGTAGTATTGGCTTGTATGGGAACACCACTCTGGCACTGCCTATTTCAAGCCTAGTGGAGGAATTCAAATGCACCACGGGAAGGTTAGTAATGACACTGAACTGAATCCACTGATGCAGCATCAAGAGCAGTGGCACCCTGTTTGTCATCAGGAAGACAGGACTCCATCTGAGGCTGTAGTGAGTGCAAAATCTACTCTCAGACAGAGACATCATAAGGCACGTGCAGTATGGAACAGCTGGCTTTGGACTTGGCACAACAACACCCTCATGGCATAAAGCAACACCTGAAGTGAGAAGAAAGCTGGTGGTGGAAGAGGTGAGGCAGTCAAGGCAGTCAGCTCTGTAATACACAGCTCCACAGTGCCAGGGCTGTAACATATCATGGTCGATCTGTAATGAGCCCAGTCATGGTGCCTGCACTTGCAGTATCCAATCTGTGATACACAGCTTAATATAATGTCCCCACCTCCAGGCATAATGTGCCCAACATCTTGCACGGTGAGCGCAGAGTTTTTGTCCTCTGTGTTGACACGAATCACACCAAGGCTCAGCCCTCTCAAGGACAAGATGGCCTGGACAGGGAGGGGCGCCCCTGGGAGCCCTGGCCTGCAGTCACAGAGGAAAAAGTTCTGCATGTTTCACTTAAATATGCTGCACTGAGAGGGAGAACAAATAGACAGGGAACATGTTTTTTAATTCAAAGAGACAGAGGGTGAGTTGTACACAATAATAATGTTTGCATTTATATAATGCTTTTCAAGGATCTCAAAACACTTCAAATGGAAGGGGATGTGTGATGCACAGCATCCATCTGGCTCCTGGTCATCCAACACAATCCACTGAGGTAGAGAGGAAGGGAATTATTTATCCAACATAAACTAGGGCAATCACTAGTTGGCCAGGCTGAAAGAGTAATTGGAAGTTCAAGCAGGATACCAGGGAACTCTTTGTGATAAGTGCCATAGGGCTCCTGAAGGCCACAGTGAGCAGGGTCTTGGCTTGGCATCTCATCCGAAAGACAGCACCTGTCATAATGCAGTGTCTCCATCACTGCACTGGGGCACTGGCCTACTTTCTGGTCCATAATGAAGACTGTATCCTCCAAGGTTACCAACACTACTTTCAGCAACAACCTGGTTTCCAGAGGTCGTCACCAATATAAGTCTAGCTTTGCTTATCTTCAACCAATAGATGGGAGAAAACTGCAAAGTAGCACACCTTAAATAGGGCAACAGGTTTGACAGTAGGGCCTAGAGAGTGATTATGTTGGAAACAGAGGTCTCTTCCTTTACCTTTCTTAACATCTCAACCTCTGGTTGCATTATCCATGCCATTGTCCCCCATGTCACCACAAAGACTGAATGGTGACAGGGACAGACAGCATTACCTGCAGATGGCTACTGTCATTGCCTCGGGGGAAGCAGCACAGGGACAGATGACCTCCGGCTTCAGGCCATGGATTTGAAAGGTGCTCAGGAAGGCATCACAAGAGGACACCGACCCTGTGAAACAGACACAGGGAGAGTGCATTACACTTACTGGACCTTTCTGTGTTGTTTCTCAAAGAGCTGAATCCCATTACCGTAGGCCTAGAATTGACAGATCTATAAAATAACTAATAACTGAAACACAGGAGGAAGGGACTGAAATACAGCCTCAGCTGCAAAGGAATTTCAGGCACTCTAGATTGCCCTATAGTGCCTTAATGCCAGTGAGGATGTGAGCAGAGCTGATCACAGACACCTGCCTTTAAGATGCAACTGCTGTCTAATCACAGTACCGAGTTGCCCGAAGTGCTCTGAGCTGCCACAATTTGCAACTTTTTCAGAAGAAACATTTTCAGAAGTGCACAGCTGACGACTCCCTTAGATTACATTCACTTAGGTTTATGAAGGTAATAAAATGTAACAATGTGAAAGGAACCTGCATGCATGAATTTTAAATATTCTTGACAGTTAATATGATTTAAAGGGATCCAGTTCAATTCATATTCATAATTTAAATAAACCTACCCTGGCAAGAAAAACACTTAGAACTTCAACACTTTTCAAGTAAACTAGTGAGTGGACTAAATTTTGAATGAATTACTCAGCCCAACTTTAATTTACGATAACTTCAAATGATTAAATTTGGGCCTTAGGCCACTGTATCTGAAAAGTATAATTATCAGGGATACTGTGGGGAGTTCATGCAAAAAGAACATTAGATGCATCAATTATCAGTGATCCTGTATTTGAATGGGCTACAATACATAAATGTCAAATTTATCAGAAGCAATCTCATGATAGTAGCAGCGTCATCCACACAACCACTTTGTCCTCCCTTTTCACCCCATCTTTGGAATCACCACCTGAGTTGGCCGGTACAGTTGCAGCACGCATGCAGAAGAACTAAAACAAGACCATGCAGTACTCAGATACAGTCGCCTGCAGCCAGTGGCTACTTAACATAGTCCAAGTCTCATATTGCACTACAGGAGAGAACATGCCTAATGGAGACTACTGCATCTGTCAGTTATGGCGACTTACCTATTCATAGGCATGTGACAAGTCACCAGGAAACACTGATGTGTGTGTGACACCATTGTCTCCATTGTAAAAATGCACTGTAGCAAGTAAAACTTGACTGAATGAAAAAGATGTGACTGTGAGTCCCAGTTGTAGTTTGCCAGTGTCACAGCCCAGTCTTGAATATGCTATGTGGTTAAGCACCTTTAACAATTAAGCAACCTGGGAGCACATGAATCCTATTGTGGAGAAGCTGGCCAGCACTTCTCGCATAAAACCAGCTGAAAAGAGCAAAGGTAAAAAAAAAAAAAAAAAAAAACAATAATTTATTTTAAAACCCAGCAAAGACAAGGAAACCGGCCTACACAAACCAACAACAGGAACAAAATGAGCCTCTCCCCTGCTCTCCAGCCACACCTGTATTTAATAAGCCTTCAATTAGGCAGGTGTGGCTTGTTAGCCAATAGGCTGGTTCCCAGACAAATTACACATATGAACAATTACAGATTTGAAGTTAACGATTAACACAATTAACATTTAGCTTCTAGGGGGAGGTGAATGCTCTCCTTCACACCTATTCAACATCCATGTTGACATAAATGGCTCACAAGGGTTGGCGCCATCAGCCACGATAAGCATGCGAAGGGAGGCCAGGTTGGTGTCCTGCTGGTCCCAATGAGCCAACATGGCCCAGTGGAGGTCACGGCACTTGACGGCAACCCGAGCTGGAGCGGAATGAAAGACAGCTTTAATACATCCGTCCACAGCCATCATTTAGCTTGCTGATAACCTACAGCAGCCTCTTGTCAGGGATGCGGGGTGAGGACTCACACGCAGACCCGGAGGTGAATGGCAGAGTGACTTTAATAAAGCCCCAAAACAGGAGCAAACGAAGACAGGGTCAGAGACAGGCAGGGTCAAAACCAGGGAAGTCAGTCCAAAAACAAACAGAGAGCAAGCACGTGGTCTGGACAGGCGAGGGTCGGCAACGGGCAGGCAGGCAGCGGGGCAACCAGAACAGAGCGGCAGGCAGAGACGAGATCCGAAGGCCAGGCAGGGGTCACAAACTGGGCAGGCAGGTCCGGGCAGGGCAGACGAGAAGCGGGAGTGAAGTCTGGGAAGGGGCAGAACCAGGGAGACCGGCAACAGGGAGCTGGGGCAGAACCACGGGCAACCCAGGCAGCCGAAGCAGAACGGCCCCGGCTGGACCGGGGCTGAGCAGGCGGGAAACAGGGTCTGGACAGGGGCAGAACCGGGCAGGCCGGCAACAGGGAGCGGAGGCAGAACAGCAGGCGGGAGCAGACTCGCACAAACAGGGATACACAAAGACAGGACGAAACAGAAAACAGACTAACAGAACTCACGTGACAGAACAGCAGGCAAACACAGAGACCCAGGGCGGGAGACAGAAGACCGTGGAAAAACCGAGAAACAGAAGGCAAGGACGAAACAGGATACTGCGGCAGACTGGCAACAAGACAGAGAAAAAGCAGGGTAAATATAGGGTAGGGCTGATGAGGTGATGGGAAGCAGGTGTGCAGGCAGGCGGGCGAAGATGATCAGGTGGGCGGAGACAGGGCGGAGAGCGGGGCAGGGCCGGAACACAAGGAAAAACAAAAGCACATGGACAGGGGAAGAACACAAACACACAGCCAGGGGCGCGGAGCACTGACACCTCTACATCAGTGGTTCTCAAAGTGTGGTCCTCAGACCACTGTTGGTAACAAAAGGTCTTTCCAAATGGTCCCACAGCAAGTATGGCTTTAAAAAAGCTAAAAAAAAAAAAACAACAATCAGATATAAATGAATAAATTATATACACACTCTGAAAACAAAAAACAGAAGCTACGTTATAGGCTGATCTTTCCCGATTTTCTAAATTAGTAGCTTCAGTTCTGCAACTCTATAGGTTATATTAATAGGATATGCTCTGCCAGCACTCCTTAACACAACTGGGAATGGATGGGGTGAATGCAGTGACAATTGTAATTTTTAAAATAAAATAATTCTACCACATTAATCATTTTGAGTGGAATTTGTGAGTTTTCTTATTAAGCTATTTATTTCCCTGCCAGAATTAAACAGGATCAAAAATAGTAAATAACTGATGAAACTGAATGCTGAAAAAATATTGCTTGTCTGATTTTATTCTTTTATTACAGCACATCAAAGAGCCAAGTCATATTCTTCATTTATAATGAATTTCACTCCAGAAAATAATGCAGCCTGGAGACTGAGATGGCCTGCTGAGATTTTTCCCCCTTTATGTAACCCTGTTTTAGAATCACCAATTGTACATTAGGCTTGTGCAGGAGTGTTAATACCAGACAAATGCAATCCTCTAATACACTCACACACAGGGTTGGGAGGGTTACTTTTAATATGTATTCCACTACAGGGCTCCAGACTAACTTTTTTTTACCAGGAGCACTGTAGCCCCTAACTGAAATTTTTAGGAGCGCAAGCAGAAAATTTAGGGGCGCACATCATAAATCGATTTGCAACACAATTATTCACATTTCCCCCCATTTTAACTGTAATAAATACAGAAACTACAATGTGCTGTTACCAGTGTCACATTTTAACTGAAATGGTACTTTTTCAATCATGTTTGCAGAATGTAGTCAGAATGAGGTATGTGGTCAGAGAAGAACCTCAACTTAACAAATGTACACAAAGAAATATCTGTTCAGTGACCTTCCTGTCATTACAGTACAAAAAACAACTAAACAAATACATTAAATGCAACCATGAGGTAAGTGATCACTGTTCATTAACTTTACTGCAGGGATGCAAACAGGTAAGGGGTAAAAAAGGTGAGAACATTGCCAATATTGGATAGAGAAAACCTGCCACAACTAGGGGGGTCCAGGGACATGCTCCCCTGGGAGAAAATTTTGAAAGATATTCGCTTTACATCCTCATTTCTAGTTATTACAAGTATTTTGCAGCTGCCTGAAAACTAATTCTAACAGCCATTATGGGGTAAAACAACTCTACATAAAACATATAAAAGGAATCAATAGATGTGGGAGCTGAATACATCAACATGACACAAACAAGAAGACAACAAGAAAAAAAGTATGTTGGAAATCAGCTTCTTTATTCACTCTATTCACTCTTCCACAGGCATGTAATTGGTAAAATTCATAAAAAGAATAAAAATAAAATAAAAATAATAGGCCTAGCAGCCGAAGTGGAGAGCAAGAAGAGTTAGTTTATAAGTGTTCAGACAGGTCTTAACCATCTGTTGATTGGCAATATTTTTATGACTTGAGCTATATTTTTCCTCAAATTAGCCATAAAAATAGCTAGGTTGTCAATTTCAACCCAGTCATAAAAGCGAACTGGCTAGCTAACTCATAGGTGTCAATCTATACAGTTTGTCCGTATAAAATACCGGTTTTGCACATAGGCACTGCGAGATATGGGAAATGTAGTGTAATACGGATTTTCCCCAAATAGAAAAAAACAATAATAATAGAAATGACGACCTGTAAATAGTAAATTAAGCTGTAATACAAATTAACAGGCTGTAAATCATCTGAAAACGGTGACCGGATGATGCAAATAGCAAGATAGCTCACATGCACAGTGGTTCTGCGGCATGTCTGATTTGTTTATTGCGTAGATAGCTAGCTAAGTAGTAATCCTGCTGAATTTTATTAAACATTGTAGGGCAAAACGTTTCGTGTTTAAACTGCGATGTGCCGTTTGTCTCGGCGAATTCTGTTTTCCCCGCGAATTTTAGGCCATATCTACAGCAGTAAATGCAGTTCATTGTGTCGGTGTCTTTGGAGTATCTCAGCCAGGTGAACTCCCTAAGCCATTCATCTCTGAAACAATATGTTCTTGCCTTTTTTGATACAACCACTCGTTCTGAATCTGATTGTTCCTCCCCGACCTCGTCCTGCTGCTGTAGAGGGCCTGGCTGTGGTTCTGCAGCTGGGGGAACCGTGTGAAAAACTCGTCAAGGGTTCGTTTCGCCATTGTGTGTGGGGCTCTATATCTGTGAGAGACGCGTGTAGGTGACGTCATTCCCACACTGTCTCATACACACACATAGACACACCGGTCTACTCAGGCAGATTCCCATTCTCCTCGGTTAAAAAAAAAAAAAAAAGTTCGGCAATTTTCAGGTCGCACATGGGCGAGTAGTTGAAAAAAATACTCGCACTGTCACCAAAAATGGTCGCAAAATGCAAGCATTTGGTCGCAGTCTGGAGCCCTGCACTACAGATTACAGAATACTTGCCCTAAAATGTAATTTGTAACGTATTCCGTTAGATTACTCAAGGTAAGTAAAGTAATCTAAAGACTTTGGATTACTTTTTTGTTCATCCGACTAAGGTTCTGAACTGTTATTTTTAGAATGTTCAGGCTGTGTTCACACATAGCGTCATTTTTGATGAAAAACGCTGGCCAAAGCATTTTTTGGTAAAAAAAAACGCTGACAGCGTTTGTTCCAAAAAGCAGTTTTGTTGCCATAACAACAGTACCATGTACATTGTTAGCGATCTAGCTGGCTATACATTGTTTCAGAACTAACGTTAGCTAACAGGCTAGTTTTGCTAACGACAAGCAGTAAACACAAACACTTTCTAGAAACTCCTAGGATCCGTCCAATTTGACTCCAAACGGCATCTTTATGATGAATGTTATGATACAGTTTAACTGTCATGTTGTACAGTTCACTGTGCTCAGAAACTAACACAATTAACTTCCCCACCGCTACCTTCTCCATTTTTGGTGGTTGTTATGGGAAACGACAGGTGTCACTACTCCGCTTGACGTAGGGTTTTTTTCTGAGAAGTTGAACTTTTTTCAACTGAAAAAAAACGCCCTGAGCTGCAGAAAAAAAAACGTTCAGGACGTTTTTGAAAACACGGTCTACTTCATAGGATTATTATATAAAACAGACGCTGATAGCTTCAAAAAACACGCTACGTGTGAACACAGCCTCACTTAGCATTGTTGTGGCTAACATTTTGGCACCCCTGTGTTAAATCTATGGGCATTCATCGCAGGTTCTTCAGAATTGTAAATGTTAATTCAGAAACTGTACATTACACAAAAACATGAGTTAGAAAAGGCACGAGCCACCCTAAATACATTGTGAGTGAGAAAGGAGTAGCTTAACAATTTAATGTATAATATGCGTAGTGTAAAATTGTTGGAGTAATCGCACTTTTGAACATGTGACATTTCACTTGTTTTGTCACTGTATCTACTCGTTAGCTAGTTAGCTTTAATACTATACCTACTAACCTACTAACTAGCTGAATAGCTAATCCAGTGCAGCCAAACTATGCAAGATAGCTACCCAGCGATCAATATTAGCTTAAATAATGAAAAAGAGAACTTACTTCAAGATGCTTCTTCAGGTTAGAGGTCGACTCTTTTGATAGCAGTTTGGTTGCAGGCAAACACAGCTTGCATTGTACTGTTATGTTGTGACCTTTGCCAAATTTGAAAGTAAAATGGTCTGGGTATTTCCATGACATTAACGGTTGCGCTGTTTGCTTTCCGTCTCACTCTCCATTCTACTGTCTTGTGAGTCAGGCAGGCTGCGCGCTTTTTTTTTTTTTTCGTGAGGGGCATATGGGAGATGCACCCCGGAGTTGCCTATCATTGGATAGATTTTCCAACTGAATAAACATTAAATGAAAAAAAAAATCCAGTGTAATCCCTTCAGTAATCTAAATATTTTTAAAATGTAACTGTAACTTGATTACCATGAATTTAAATGTTAACTGTAAAGGAATACAGTTACTCATATTTTGTATTTTAAATACGTAACGCCATTACATGTATTCTGTTACTCCCCAACCCTGCTCACACAACCATTTTTCACACAACAGCCACACAGTAGAGAGGACCATGCAGTTGGTAAGTGCTGCACAAGTCAAAGGGTGTCTGACAGTGGTGAGATGAGGAAACCCTGGCTGACCACCCACCCCTATCCCTGGTTGAATGAAACCAATTTGTTGGTCACTGTCAGATGAAAAGGCCAGTTTTGAACCTGGGCTATAGGGCTCAGTCTGCACTCATGATGAGCATCTTGCCAACTGAGCCACTCAGGAGCTCATTTGTGTGGTAATGTGATCCAAAAATTTGGTCACATACATGGGGGTTAAAAATTTGATTTCATTTTTGCATAATCTTCAGTTATTAAGGTTGTTTTTTATGAATGCTGATAAATCTGAAATTGTCCCCTTTTGTTCATACATGAATAGATGTGCATCCAGGCTTCTGAGTAGCTCAGTGTTGAGGTCACTTTGAATGCAAGCTGAGCTTTATGGCTTGGGTTTGATCCCAGCCACATCAATGGTGACTGAGAGCCCACAGCAGTGGAACAAATTGGCTTTGCTCTTTTGTGGATAGGAGTGGACAGATTGGCCAGGGTTTGACTATATACAGCACTTGGTGACAATTGTTACTGTCAAATCAATGTTACTGTCATTTCAGGGGAGATGCCCAGCGTCAGACTTTGAAAACACCTGGTCTAAGTACCCAGCTGCAACTTGCTGGTGTGTGCTGGTTCAGCCATACAGGAAGAGACCACAATCCTCTAGGTGGATTCTTTGGCACATAATGTGAGTACATCAAGTTTAAAATACTAACAAAAATATTTACACACAAACACAGTTATCAGGAAAAAAAACTGCACTTGCATCATTTCTGCTGATTGTGCTAAGTTCATGCTAGAAAAAGTGAACTGCTACTCACTGTGTTACGGCATTATCAAATGAACAATGGTAACACACAGCGATGTACACAGAGTGCAACACATGCAACAAATTGCCTCACCTGACATTTTATTTAAAGGTAACTGTCAAGTCATCCTGTGGTTACACAAATCCAAGCACAGGATGTTATGCACTGCTTTCAGGTCTGCTGTATCATATTGAATTTAATTCTGAACTTCACCCCTGCATAGGCACCCCTTCTGGTTTGGGCCATTGAATGGAAACCTAATTTAATGTCTCTGCACCAAGAACTTACCTCCACTGTAGCTGCACGCCTGTGTGAGGGCCTGGCAGTGAGTCAACATGGCAACCTTGGACACAGCTACACCCATCACTGTACCCTCCTTACAGGCTTTGTACTAACAGCAAGACAAAAAGGGTAGTCTATGAGTGGGACCAGCATGGGGGATGACACTGTTACATTCATAGAGACACACAGAGCACTTCACATATTTAGCCAGCCAAAGACATGACTCTGTCTCACCTCAATGTTGGCAGGGTCTGTGTTGGCAGTGGGGATGTGGGGCTGCGAGTCCCTGGAGGGCTTTGCCAGGTATTTGGTGTCAGTCACCACCCACTTCAGCTGAGGCCAGCCTTTAAGAATAGAATAGAATAGAATAGAATAGAATAGAATAGAATAGAATAGAATTGATTGTCATTGCACGGTGGGATACAATGAAATTGCGGATGGTCTGCAACAACAGTGGACTGTAGGACATTTATATTAACACAATACAAATAAAGCACACGACATTAAGTATAAAATACAATAAAATACAATAAAATACAATTTTAAAAAGAAAACACACATTTGTAAATATAAAGAAAAACAATAAATATCGCCTTTAAAAAAAAAAACTACATAAAGTGCACAGTGGAATTGCACAGTTGTATTGAGGTAGATGGTGGGAGGGGGGGTGTCAGTGTTAGCAGTCCGGAAGAAACTGTTGGTTAGTCTGGTGGTGTGAGACTTGATTGACCTGAAACGCCATCCAAGGGGCAACAGGTCAAACAGGTGATAGGCGGGATGTGAGGGGTCTCCTGTGATGGCCTTAATTTTATTGAGGCAACGGGATCTGGATATGTCGTCCAGGGAGGGAAGAGGGCAGCCGATAATTTTTTGGGCGGTGTTAATAACCCTCTGCACAGTCTTCCTGTCCTCAGCTGTGGAACCTGCGTACCACACCCCCAGAGAGTATGTTAATATGCTCTCCACAGAGGAGTGGTAGAAGGCCAGCAGCAGCTTCTTGTCCAGGTTGTTCTTCCTGAGGACACGCAGGAAGTGCAGCCGCTGCTGAGCCTTCTTTACTAAGGCTTTGGTGTTGGATGTCCAGGAGAGGTCTGCAGAGATGTGGATGCCCAGAAACCTGAAGGTGGTGACAGTTTCCACACGTTCTCCGTTGATGCGGAGAGGGGTGTGGTCTTGTCTGTGTTTCCTGAAATCCATGATAAGAGGCAACACGTGACAAAAAAACACCGAAATCAATGTCCATCACCACTGTGATCATGCAATATGAAGCAGAGGCTATTTTGGAAGCCACAACTCACTAATTCTATTCAGCACTACTGACAGACAAAAGGAGATTAAATAGTGGGCCAGCAGGGGCAGATCACCCTCTGGACCAGACAGGAAACCAATGCACAAGTACAGAAAGGGGGCACTGTCCTGTGGGAGACTGCATCTTTCAGATGGAATGTTAAACCTAGGTCGTGACTCTCTGTGGTCATTTATGATCCCATGGCACTTACTGCAGATAGTAAAGAGCTTACCAGTGCCTGGTTGAATTTCTAATAAAACTCTTTCAATATAGGCATCCAATAATCTCTTTAATTGGCTAAATAATTTCCTTCCAAAATAATCCCCTCCCTCTGGTTCTCGTTGAAAAAGAGACCCAAATAAACAAAGATACATAAGAACAAACAGCAAGAGCAGGCACAGCAGAAGAAACCACAGAACAAAACAGAGCAGTAATGTCAGCTGGTGACCTTTGAACTGCAGTATTTCTCCATTGTGGGTCTTGGGCAGTCCCTTCAGACACACTTCACTGGTCAGGGCCAAACTCACCCCACAGCTGCCAAGCAGGAAACCAATCTGCTGACTTCCTGAATCGTTGAACACACACATACAGCTAATGGCAGCAAAGCATGGACACTCAATAGACATTGCTGCAGCAATCCTGCATGCATATCGACTATTAAAAATGGAATCTTAAACAATACAAATCCATGGACATTCCTTAATGAGCAAACATTCAGTTGCTAAACTGCTTCAGTCCTCCATCTAAGATGTTCTGCTTGGTAAGAGGAGGTTCTGATGCTGTCTGCATTCCAGATGTTCACATCCCTTCAAGAAAGGACATACAGTTCCAGCCAAAGTCTAGACACACTTTTCTTTATTTTTTACTATTTTCCACATTTTATAATAATAGTAAAGACATCATAGTAAAGACAAATGGAATTATGCAGTGACAAAAAAAGTTCTATAAAAATCAAAATTATCTTATATTTTACATTCTTCAAAATAGCCAAAAATATTTTGTAAATTTTTTTGGAAAGAAATTCATACACAGGCAACAACTTCACAATTTATATTTGTCTAAGAAACAAATGTCATGAATTTAAGCATAAGTATGTCTCTGGGGGGAAATGGGAAATGCATGTTTCCCATTATCTTAATCGGGGCTGTCCAAACTTTTGACTGGTACTGTATATAAAAATGACGTTCTATTAGTTCAGACATACACCTTCTGATGCTACTTGGACACGTCTTCAGTGATGAACCTGGGGTCATAGGGTGTTTCGGGTCTTTAATCATCATACACCCTCGCCCGGGCGACCCAGCCAGGGCTGATCAGCCCCCGACTTGTGTCCAAGTGGCGCACTACGCCACGGATCCCCCCTCCGGATCCACAGCCACCGTGAGGCCTTTTCAGCAGCCTCCAGGATGTTCTTGATGGCTCTTCTGTGCTGCTGTCCTTTAACTCCAAGGAGTCTGAGAGTTCGCTGTAGTGATTTGCCAGCGAAGCCCCGACGCCCAACTGCGACTGGCTCAAAGCGTGCTCTCCAGCCATTGCTCCAGCACTCTGTGACGAGGTCTGCATATTTAGCCTTCTTCCGCTCATTGGCTTCCTCTATCCGGCCTTCCCAGGGGACAGTAAGTTCCAGCAGGACCACTTGCTTTGTTGACTCTGATGTTAACACCATGTCTGGGCGGAGCAAAGTGGTTGCGATGTTTCCTGGGAACTTGAGCTGCCTTCCTAAGTCGACCTGGAGATGCCAGTCCCGTGCAATGGCGAGAAGCCCTCACATGGAGTTAGGCCGATGATGTGCCTTCTCCCCAGCTCTGATGAAGGTGATGTACTGTTTGGGGGCGTGCTGATTCTTGCTGTCTTGAATCACTGTACTGATTATGTCAGCCAGAGACCTAAGGACTTGGTTGTGGCGCCAGCGGTATCACCCTTCCCACAATGCCTTTGGACAGCAACTGAGGATGTGCTCCAAGGTGCCCCTTTTCTGGCACAGTTGGCATGCTGGAGTGTCCACCATTCCCCAGCTATGCAGGTTGGCTGGGCTGGGGAGAACGTCGTAAACTGATTGGATGAGAAACTTAATGCGCAATGGTTCAGCTCTCCAGAGCTCTGTCCAGGTGATCTTGCGAGACTCCGCATGCTCCCATCTGGTCCAGGCTCCTTGTCTGTATATGCCAACCATCTTGCTGCATCGTTCTTCCTCCACCTCTGCTCGTATCTCATCCTGTACCCGTTGACGCTTCTCCTTTCCATGGGTTTTGTCATAACGTGGTTTGGGAAAACTGCCCATTCCTGCCTGCCCCACCTCCACAGTGCCCACCAAGATGTTGTGCCGCAGCCGTGCCTCCGCTCTGTTGACAACTTCCTGAGCTTGCCACTTCATTCCGGTCTTTACGAGGATTCCTGCAGTTGCGACTTTAACGTCGGAGGAGTCTCGGTACATCATAACCTCCCTGGCTCGAGTGACTTTGAACTCCTCCACTAGGCCGCTGATGGGGAGCTTCAGCTTGGTGGAATGCCCATACAGGGCAATGCTGCTTAGGGACCAAGGAAGCCCCAACCACCTCCGGAGGAACTGGCTGATGGTTTTCTCTAGAGCCTCCACTGTTGTCATTGGCACCTCGTACACTAGAAGGGGCCAGAGTAGCTTTGGCAGGACTGCGTGTTGATATATCCAGGCTTTGAACTTTCCTGGAAGCCCCGATTTGTCAATCGCGGTGAGCCACGCTGTCAAATCGCTCCTGGTTTGTTGCAGTGCGGCTGTGTCCTTCAGGGAACTGTCAAAGATCTTGCCCAGGCTCTTGACCGGTATTTCTGTCACCGTTGGAATCTGGGTCCCTCCCAGGGTAAAGCGGAACTGATCAGCCACTCTTCCCTTCTTCAGGACCAGAGACCTGGATTTGGCTGGTTTAAAACTCATCCTAGCCCATGAGATGAGCTGTTCCAGCCCTCGAAGTAGCCATCTGCACCCAGGAACGGATGTTGCCGTCACCGTTAGGTCATCCATGAATGCTCTTATGGGGGGCAGCCGAGTACCAGATCTAGACTTGGGGCCTCTACATTCCACCTCCGCTGACTTAACGATCATGTTCATGGCCAATGAGAAGAGTTACACCGAGATTGTGCAGCCAGGGATTATACCCTTCTCTAGCCGATGCCAGGCAGATGTTAGCGCCCCTGAGGAGACTCTCAACCTGAAATCGCTATAGTAGTCCAGAATGATGTCTCTGATCCTCTCTGGAACATGGTGTCTTACCAGTGCTGTTTCGACGAGCTTGTGTGGGATGGAACCATAGGCGTTTGTTAGGTCTTACCAGATTGCTGCAAGGTCTCCTCTGCTCTCCCTTGCCTCCCGGATCAACTGGGTCACTACTCCTGTGTGCTCCAGGCATCCGGGCACTCCTGGGACTCCCCCCTTCTGTACTGAGGTGTCTATGTATGCATTCTTCAAGAGGAACTCAGACGTTGGGCCACAATCTTGAAGAAGATCTTCCCTTCGACACTGAGCAGCGAGATGATGCGAAACTGTTCGATGTTGCTTGAATCCTCTTCTTTCGGTATCCATACACCCTCCGCATGCCTCCACTGGGCAGCAACCTTTCCTCTTCGCCAGATCACCTTCAAGATCTTCCAGAGTCACTCTAGGAGCCTTGGGCACTGCTTGTAGTCCTTGTAGGGTACTCCGCTGGGGCCAGGGACCGAACTTGCTCTTGCAGCTTTGACTGCTTCTTTGACCTCCTTAAGGGTGGGCTCAGAGATGTTAAATTGGGTCACCGGTTCTGGAGGTGTCACCAGTGCCTCACATGGGCCGAGGTCTTGCTCTCTCAAGGTGTCACTGAAGCTGAGACTGAGATGATGATTGACTTCCTCTACAGAGCAAGTGAGGTGGCCGCTTCGCTTCTGTCCCAGTAGTCTCTTGGCGTAGCCAAAGGGATTGGCAATGAAAGCACTGCGCTTTCGGGCCCTCTCTTTGCCCTTCCTTCGATGCCACTCAGCTCGCCTGAGTGTGATGAGCCTCCTCCTTATGGTGTCCGTGAGTTCTGACAGGGGCAGTTTTCTCCTCCTCCTTAGCCAACTTGTATTGGCACTTCAGGGATTTGAGTTCTTGTCTCAGCTGGCTGATCCTGTGCTCCCGCCGGTTTGGTCTTGCTGGATTGCTTGTTCCATGCTTTTCCATGATGCCAAACCGTTCTGAGCCTATGCTCATTATGAGGGTGCACATAGTCTGGAGTTTCTGGTCAGCATTGCCCTTCGATGTCGCCTCCAGGATCTTGTCTTCATCCTCGTCCAACTGGAGCCACTCCTTCTTATTATCGGCAGGCCACTTCACCCGACGCTGTTCCGACTTCCTGCTTTGCGGGGGGACCTGTGTTGCTTGGAGGTTCCGGGCACTGTGGGGTGACTCCGGGCCTGGCTCCTCCTCCGTCTGACCAGGTTCTGTAGTCAGCACCACAGAACTTGTAGTGCTGGCAACTAAACCTGTGCGTTGCTTCACTTGTTCCCTCCTCAAGCAGGCCATCTTTGTCTGGTGGATCTTCAGACCTCTGGGGTTTTTGCACACCTTGCCGCAGATACAGACTGCGCTTGTGGTCGATTTTCCATCTGCTTGGGTCATTGCCAATGGTTCCGTCCGATTGGGATGCTCATCCTCCCCCCCTCTCGGGCATCCCTGGGGGTGTGCTTCTGAAGGGTTCTTCGTAGCTTGTATTAGGGTCATTTAAGATAAAGTTTATTTAGCAGTTGACCAGAGCGACTTACAAGTTTTAATCCATTTATATAGCTGGATATTTACTGAGGTAATTGTGGGTTAATTACCTTGCCCAAGGGTACAACAGCAGTGCCCCAGCAGAGAATCGAACCAGCAACCTTTTGGTTACGAGCCCTGGTATTTGCACATTGGTCTGATAAATAGCTGTCTGATACTCTAGAATTAGAGAACTTTCTATTGCCATTATATCTTTTCATTTGAATAAAAATTCTTAGATTGGAACCTCATAAATATGTGGTACCCACCAAGATACTACATGATAACATGGTAACATAGTACCATTGTGGCCTTCCAAGGCTTGCACCTATTCAGGTGTTGCCATTAAAGCAAATAACCCAGTTTAGTATTCCTCTAAGGATACATGGTAACAAAGATCCTAGGATACATCTCTGCCAGTATGGCACCATAACAGCAGTAGCATCTACCCTCTGTATTTGAATGTGTTTTTGGTCTTGATATCATTCGTACTGTCTTACTATATATCAACATGTCCACTAGGTATAAAGATGTCCTGGCCCCTGGCTCAACGTAGAAGAGTTCCAAACAGCCTCACCTACATACTCGCCCTATTTGGCCCTTGGCATGTCACAAAAAGGAGACCCATACCTTTCCAGAAAATGGCACCTCTATTGCTACTGGTATGACCTCAGCTAACAGACAGCCATAAAAGGCCACCCAGAACATCCTGGGATCACTGTTGGGATAGACTAGCACTACCTGCAAACTAGAGGAAGACACATAGTGGAGTACAACAGTCAGTCATCAGCACCTTCCTAGGTTGGCCACAGTTCTGAAAGAATAACTTCTAAAGATCCCAACAGTGGTTTTGTATTTAATGATTCTTTTGAAAGATTTAATGTCAGGTGATTATGTTTGGACACAGACTTGAATACAACAAGCCTCAGCAAGGACTAAATGGTAGAAGAGTGCTGGTCAGACTACCGTCAGAGGCAACTAGTCTACAAAGCAAATCAGGTCATTCTGGGACCAGAAGACCACCAAAAAAATCATGAACATCCTGGACATGGTAACTGTATATTGAGGGCTGTGCATTTTTTCAGATGTTGCCAGCTGTAAGAAATATGTGGCTCTGCTTCTCTTGGGCCAGGGCCAGCCCCACCTTCACCTTAGTTCCCACAATATTAGGAAGTAGGTTGACAGGTGGACAGATGAATCATGGTGTATTTGTAATCATGTCAGGACGTTTAACGTCATTACTTATGTGTAATGGTGACACAACAAATGAGGCTTTTTACAACTAAACAGGGGTCCCTTTCATGTGATATGGTGCTGGCCCAATGAGTCTCTGCATGCCTTGGTTCTTAGACCAAGATGAATCACTTTTTGTTCAGGGTTGCCTTGGGTCTACACACTACAGAAAGGCATGCTATATTTGCTCTTAAAAGTTTTTCAGCATTTAAGGAACAGAGAGGAAATTCAGTGGACATAGCTGAGCTTCTGTAGAAAATAGTTGTTTAATTATTGTACTAGGGGTCTTCACTAAGACATATAGGCCACAGGGACCTAATCGGAACTGTAATGCTGTGGACTGTGACAACAAAATCAAAGTTTGATAGGAAAGAGAATCATTGAGTAGGGTGACTCCTATTACCCTTACCTTACTATTATTATTATTTGACAAACAAATGAGTGAAGGCATGGACAATTTGACATAAATAAACCCTCAGGGGAGATATGGTGCCAAAAGACAAGACTTAGTAAACTGAAATCAGCAGGAGTGGAATTATCTCCAAGTTATCTAATATTATCTAATTATCTAAATAATTAGATATTTTAGAATTGTATTAGAAATGTTTTAGAATTATCTAAAACAAAAATGATCTTCAGTGTCACAGAGAGTAATAATAAAATTGATTCATACCTATTCACATAAATGGCCTGGGTAAGGACATTAGTGGCAAATTAGTTAAATTCTCAGATGACACAAATCTCAGGAGTGAAGAGAACAGTTTGGAAATGACAGATGTTCAAGAAATTTGCCAGACAGCTGTCAGGTGGATTTAACATTGCCAAATATAAAGTTCTAACTGTGGGCATCAGTGCCTAACTGGATAAGAGGATTTTTGCCAATGGACTCTGCCCACTGACAATGGTCCATGTGGCAAGGTTGGGTTTATCATCATAGATGTGCATGGGATTTACAGAGGCAGATGTGAGCAGGACTTTCAGATGCAGAAAGGAAGGCGGGATATGCAGATGCACATGTAGTCAAGTCAAGTCAAGTTTATTTATAAAACACATTTAAAAACAACAGCAGTTGACCAAAGTGCTGTACACAAAACAATAAATAAATAAATAGACAAAAGACAATAAATAAAAGCAATGAGACCATAGCAATAAAACAAAAGAAAAAGCAGAAGCAACTCTCATACTGGGTTAAAAGCTGAGGAATAAAAATATGTTTTAAGACGGGATTTAAAAACAGGCAGTGTAGGGGCCAGCCTTACATGCAGATTACAAGCCCATTTAACGATTTATAGACAAACAATAAAATCTTAAAATTAATCCTAAAACGTACAGGAAGCCAATGAAGGGCGGCGAGTACAGGGGTGATGTGCTCTTGCTTGCGTGTTCCTGTTAGAAGACAAGCTGCAGCATTTTGGACCAACTGTAAGCGCGAGAGGGAGGCCTGGCTAACACCAACATACAAAGCATTACAGTAGTCAAGCCGGGATGAGATAAAAGCATGTATAACCCTTTTGAAATCATTAAATGATAAAAAGGGCTTGACCTCAGATAAGAGCCTCAGTTGGAAAAAGCTAGATTTAATCACTGAGTTTATCTGTTTGTCCAATTTAAAATCACTGTCCATTATCACACCCAGATTTTTAACAGTGGGTTTTACATATGGTTCCAAGGAGCATAGGTCCATATGAGGGGCATCACAGGCACCACTGGGTCCAAATATCAGGACTTCAGTTTTATTCTCATTAAAATTCAAAAAATTTAGGGCCATTTAAACTTTGACGTCCTCAAGACAGTCCAACAGTGGTTTTAACGAGTAGGTGTCTTTCTGTTTCAAAGGGAGGTAAACTTGGGTGTCATCTGCATAACAGTAGAAAGAGATCCCATATTTTCTTAGAATTGACCCTAAGCGGAGCATATAAAGGGAAAAAAGGACTGGCCCGAGAATAAAATCCTGGGGGACTCCACAAGGGAGAGACGCTGAGGAGGATACAAGGTCACCAAGGCAGACAGAAAAACTTCTGTCAGACAGGCAAGATCTAAACCACTCCAGGGCAGTACCTTTAATGCCGACACAATGCTCAAGGCGAGAGATAAGGATGCTATGGTCTACTGTGTCGAATACAGCTGTGAGATCTAAAAGAATAAGAATGGCAGAATCCCCAGAGTCAGTAGCTAATAACAGATCATTAAAAACTTTTAACAGTGCTGTGAAGGGCTTTAAAACCAGACTGCAGTGACTCAAAAATGCCACGCGTATCTAAAAAAGACTGCAATTGTATAAGTACAACCTTCTCCAAAATTTTTGAAAGAAACGGGAGTTTGGAAATTGGTCTAAAATTTGAGAGGACTGAGGTGTCCAGATTAGGTTTTTTAATCAGTGGTTGCACTACTGCATGCTTAAAGTTAGCTGGTACAATATCTGAGGTGAGACTACTGTTTATAATTGCTTGGATGTTTGGTCCAATAGTCTCAAAAATCTCTTTAAAAAGGCAAGGGGGAACAACATCTGTGGGACCAGCTGATAATTTTATATGACCAATAGCTTCCTTTAGGAGAGAAAGAGACACGGGCTCAAACTGATTAAAAACGGTAGGGCAAGTGACAGTCATGGATGGGTCATAAGAAGGGGGCGGAATGAGAGCTCTAATGCTCGTAATCTTGTCAACAAAAAAGTGGAGGAATTTTTCACAGGTATCTGAGGAAACATCAAGACAAGCAGATTGGGGGGTATTAAGAACAGCGTTAATGGTACTGAAGATAAAACAAGGTTTATGACGGTTTTTTAAAACAATATCAGAAAAATATTTTGTTTTTTCAGCTTTAACAATTTTTTGATATCTGCACCATTTGTCCTTTAACATGTCAAAAGACACCTGCAACTGAGTTAGTTGATTGAACAAATTATAAGTTCAGCAGACAGTTTTCCTTACCTTACCTTGGTGTGCTTGTTTGTTTGGGGAGTTTAACCTACAGTTCATGTGCCTACCACGTGAAGGTGCATGCTCAATGGACAGCAGCACCAAACAATTTTAACTTACTGTAGGTGGAGAGCTACCCCACAGATAGTAATAACAGTAATCCATACCATATATATCCTAATAGTTACCACCATACCTCACTGAAAATAAACATAGGACAACTTTTTTGCCTGTTGTTGGAAATGACACACGGCCCTCTCACATGCCTTTTTGATTTGTTGATTTGTTGATGATGCAACGCAGCGATTTTCAGTTAATCGTGCTGCACGTATAAGAAGATTTTTACGGAGGCAGCTGATGTTTCAGTCATTATGCTAAGGGACAGACCAATATTTTGTGTCAGATTTGTGTCAGGTTAGAGTAGCCTAATCACAATAATGTTAGCTAATGTTAACCAGTTAGGGATAATACTTGTGTGTGTGCTACTGTCATCATTACAACAACAAACATCCTACATTACTACTTGGATAGTACACTTTTCAATTCATTTGAGAATATTTGGGTTAATAATGGGCCTGGTTCTCACCTTTGATGAACGTGAATTGTAGTCGGCGAGTAAAGCTCCAAATTCCTCCCTCAACATCAGCTGCCTCCGTAAAAATCTTCTTATACGTGCAGCACGATTAACTGAAAATTGCTGCGTTGCATAATCTGTCAGTACTCCAGCCCTCTAGCTGTTGTGTTTTTGTTCTCCCCATCTTTCATTGTGTCCATGTGCTTTTGTTTTTCCTTGTGTTCCAGCCCTGCCCCACTCTCCGCCCTGTCTCCGCCCACCTGATCATCTCCACCTGCCTGCCTGCACACCTGCTTCCCATCACCTCATCAGCCCAACCCTATATTTACCCTGCTTGTCTCTGTCTTGTTTGCCAGTTCGTCACAGTGTTTCTGTCTGTTTCGTTCCCGCCTGTTTGTTGTTTGCTTGCTCTGGTTTTTGACTTTCTGCCTGTTTCTTTGGATTTTGTACTTGCCTTGTGATTTTTGGATTTTTTGCCTGTGGATTTTCTGGTTTCGACTTGGACTGTTTTTACTACGATTTTGGATATCCCTCATTAAACACTGGCTGGGGAGCTAATGTTAGCTATCTAGTGATAGAATTGACAAATAGATAGACTTGACTCTGTGGATCCACAGAGTTATTTTTAGGTATAGATCTACAGAACTAACCAATCAAAGATCATTTTGGAGGTAGCCAGCTTGTTGTATTCTACTATTCTATTCATATTCTAGTCAACTAGCTAATCAAATGATGGTTTAAAGGATTTATTATGACTGGGTGTGTAACTAACAGATATCCAGCTAACTGTTGCTATAACAGATATATCTGTTAAATGGGACAGTCGCATCATTGATGTCATGTCTGAGTTCCGTGCTCGGGCACGGTTAGTGATCACACTGATGTGTACCGTGCCCGAGTCCAACTGAACCGTACCCGAACCCACCTCTTCAAGTGGGCCCGGGCAAGGTTCAGTGCACCATGCCCGGGCACGGTACGGAGCAATCACACTAGTCAAATGAACTGGACTTTGGGGGTCAAACGTGCTCGGGCATGGTAGGGATCGCCTAGTGTGAGTACACCCTGAGTGACCACCAGCAATAGGTGACAGTCTAACTTTATGATAGCATTACGATTGTATTATTTTATCTTATTATTGACATTAATTGAATTAATCATCATCGTCATCATGCCTTGGCACACATACTACCTCCCTGCTCCCTCCTTGTGAGTCCCTCTTAATCATGAAGCTACTCCATGCTTACCGCTTCAACTACACTCTCCTCCTGCTCCTGCTCACCCTGTCCCTCGGCCCTGTCATGCTCACTCTGTCCCTCCTCGGCTTCCCTGTCATATGCCTGCTCCTCTGCCTGGCAGTGGCCATGGCCAGCCACTTCTCCTCCTTCAAGTTCCACCTGTTGCTGCACAATGTCGGGTACTGTAGATGTTGAAGCTACTGCAGCCCCTGCAGCAAACATGTCTGTTATTTTTGCACATTTGGTGGCATCCACCTCTAGATTTTTTTGGCCCGCAACTTCTCCGCACCCCCCTTGCTTTGTGTTTATCCATTTTGACACCCTCATCCATCCACAGATTTTTGGCTCTGAGCCACGGCATCTGACACAAGAAACAGAGAGGACAGAGGGGGAGGGGTAGGGCCTAGTAAGAGATGTGATTGGGCCAGCCCAGTGTCAGTATAGAAAATGAACCAATGGGCTGCTGCCCCTGCTTTATGGGCTGGTTGTTGGCCAAAAAAAAATTTAAGTTATAAATTAAATTATATCGGCCCCAAAGTACGTCCAAGGTGCATCAGCCCACCGGGAAAGTGCCCGGTATGCCAGATTACCAGCCCACCTCTGCAACACTCACAGTACAGGACATCTCACTTGGCTCCCTCCAAGGAATTAAATCCACTGATGCCCCTTTTCCACCAACGCAAACTAGGTGCTAGTTCTGGGCTGATGCTAGTGCCAGAGAACCACCATAGAGCCACGTCATTACGTCACTGTAAACGTCTGTATATGTCTCCGCTTTCCTGCTAGCACCAAGCTAGCAGTGGCGGCTGGTGAGCCGGAAACAGGGGAAGCCCAAACACAAATCTATCATTACTTTCAACCTGTTCCCCTTTATTCTCCTTGATTAACAATAAAACAAATAATTCACAGAATAATCGACACCAATCGCGTAAATGATTAGCTCCCGAAACAGCGCAGATTGTCTGTAGTTTGTGTGCTTGCGAAAGCTACAACATGGGATTGTTTAACAAGGATGGCATTTATGGCGATTTAAATTACGTTAAATACTCATGACACATCACAGCTTTTGTGAGGTCTGTGTTCTAAACGTTATTGTTCATTGCACTCAACCTAACCTAAAAGTTTATTCTCAGTAATTTAAATCGATTTAACTAAATTTAGTTCCGTTTTGTAATTTGAATTTTGTAACACAAGAAAGCTATAATGTGAAACATTTAAGAGAAAGCTTTGGGATTACTTGCCACTTAACTATTCAAATTGCCATCTTTGTTAATTAAACTCTCATGCTGTAGCTTTCGCAGCAGCACACAAATTTCAGACAATCTGCGGTGTTTCACGAGCTTCCCCTGTTTCCAGCTCACCAGCTGCCACTGCTAGCTAGCCAGAGAAATTAGTAGCTTGCTAAACAGCTAAGAAATACATACCTGGCTGGCAACAAGGCGAAACATTTGAAAAATAAAACTGGTTTTTCTTCTTCTTCTTTTTTTAGGCAGACTAGACGCTACACTAGCTCTGTTTTTTTTTTTTTTCAAAAATGGCGATCACAAAGTTTTAGTTGGTCTTGTTGGTCACGATAATCCCGCCGCCAGCCCCTGACGTAACAGTTCTTGGTTCTAGACCAGCAAAGTGTTGGTGCCACTCTCGAACCAATTTTCCTGGCCGAGAGCCGGTTCTTTGGCTGTCGAAATGCAAAGAGTTGGTTTGAGATTAGGCACCGGCTCAGAACTGGCCCTCAAACTGCCTTGGTGGAAAAGGGGCATGAGTAAGGCTGGGTTGACAGCCAATTAAATTAGGATAGAGTGACATTTTAAGATATTAACACATGTACTTGAGGAAGTGAGCAAAATACTGTATGCAGAATTTCCACAGTTCCTTGTCATATGTATCCAACAATGGGGTGGTCAAAAATACACCATAATTGCTTGTTGTCATAACAGGGAGGGAGTGTGTAAAGTAACTGATTGGGTACTGTGCATGATTCCAATTACATAAAACTGCATACAGACAGGGGACGGAACAACAATCTTGTATGGAGATAAATTTCTTCCAAAACCACTCATAAGCACTTAAAGCTATTCATACATATACTTTGTGAATCTTACTCATAAATAGTGACTCATGTCCACAAAATCAAAGTTCCTTCAATATGTATTGATCACCATACTAAATCTCTCTTACCTGCAAAATACACTTCAGCAACTGAACATGAACACTGTCCCACACTTTCAGTGTTCACACTCCACAAAATTTCAATTATGATTTCCAAATGTTTTTTGACACCAAGGACAACTAAATCTTAGAGAAAGCCAATGAGCAAGTTGATGAAGTTTTATGAGGGGGGGAAGTAAGAATTTATTAAACTGTTTGCATTAAACTAAATTGAATGGAACTGAAATAAATAATTGATTCACCAATTTATCATTTGTTTGGTTATTTTAAAACTAAATTGTTTAGAACCGTGTTGATGAAACAGAAACAAATAATGAATAGCAACACAAGTACTACAAAAATGCCTTTGTATTTTGTTCACTCTACACATTAAGGTGCATTTTAACCGAAGGCGACGTGAAATTTTCGCGCGTCGTGAATGCATGAAAAGCCAACTGTAGGAGGTGAATGGGCGGAGTTAATGCATGAAAAGCCAACTGTAGGAAGCGAATGGGCGGAGTTAATCGCGGCGAAACTGCGAGCGACGCGAAATGGGGGAAATGAGCGTTCGCTTGAGTTAAAAAATGTTCAACTCGAGTGAAAATTTCGCCTGGCGAAAGCCAGTCACCTTCAAGTGGGGCTAGAGGCCTCGCCCCCTTTCCAGAACTCTCAGGCTGATTGGTGTTGTCCGTAGCTGACGTTTCAAAACGTGGACCCATCGTTGTGTTGACCGTTAGCTTTGAAACTTTAGAGGAACATTACTTCTTAAACAAGAGAGTTCACAAGAAATGACAAACTGCTTGTGTGCCGTATTTATATAAGCTAATTAACTAGCTTGCTAGCAACGCAAGATAACTTAGCTGTCTTCTATTGTGTCTAGCAAACTTGCTAGCAGCGTTGGTGTAATGAAAAATGCTTGCTGTGACGTGATGTGACGCGAAATTTGCGTGTTCATTTTTCAGGCAAGCGATCAAACCCGTGCGAGGAAAGCAAAGCGAAATTTCGCGTCATGTTCGGTTAAAACGCAGCTTCAGACTACATTTAAAAAGAACAGACATATGACAGCATTAGCCAGCAAACAAAACGCCAACATTAATGAGCCAGTTAGTGACCCAATAAAGGCATGCATATAATCACAACCAAAACATTGCTGCAAGGTTCTCCAGTCTACCTTAATTATTAATAACTGAATTACACTGCAAAGTATGGTGATTTATTCACTCACACTAAGGAGATTGATTAAAAGCATATGAGTTATTTTCCAATTTTTATTAACAGTATTATTAATAGGCTGATATTTATACCAAAATAGGCTATATATCATGATTTATTGGGAGAAACCAAGCAATTCTTTGTAAAATCAGACATTCAGCACCCCCATGTAGCCGGAATCCCTGTGTCATAACCACATTTTGCGACGATTCGACTGTGAGATTGGCAGTCGAATCAGGCTCCTTAGATTGAATCGTCAAATAGTCGACTATTCGGGGTCACCCCTACTAATTATAGTACCACCTATTGGATCTTCTCCGAATCTGCAGCTGGGTAGGCTACTGTTGTCTGAGTCAGACCGCAAATAACCAACGCTACATTTAGCAAGGGCAAAACTGATGCGACACAACAGATAAACATCGGCCACTGCCATTGGCCTATTGGCACTGTCATCTTATTTGCCGATAGGCCCATGGCAGTCAACAAGGTGAATATCGGCCAATACCAATGTATGGCCGAAAAATCGGCACATCCCTAATAATAAAAATAATAATAATAAACATAACCGCATGTGGCGATTACGGGGTCCAAGCACATCAGCCGAATATTGAATGGGTGATGGCTGGCATTGTTTCTGAGTCATCAACTTGTCCTTGAAGACTTTATCAGGACCTTTGACCATGATGCAGTATACAAAATTCTAACTTTATTGAGAATTGGTTTAGGAGATATGGCTATTTCTTTGCTATAGTGCCACCCATTCATGGATTTACACCAAACTTGATCACTTTCAGCCTATTGTCCTATAGCTATGAGCTCTCATGTAACTGTGACAGGTAATGTAAATGTTAAATAGGTCCATTTTTTTACTATTGTGAAATACCTGTATTATATTCAAGAATGTGCCATTGGAAGAACCAAAATGGTTTTTGCCATCTCAGGTCAGTGAGAGTTGACCTGACTCTAGGTGTCAGGGTCGATGAATGTTGATCTGGGTGTAGCCGTCGGGAATGTAGCACCACCATTGGGACAGTTCGAGAATTTTCCATTCAGATTGCTATTTGACACATCCAAAACAATCCTGCAAAGTTTCATGATGATAGGTCATAGTTAAGTCAGTTTAAGGGCTACTGAAATTTTATTGGCTGATGGCGGTCATCTTGTTTGAGCTATCAACTTGTCCTTGTAGGCTTTATTAGAATCTTTGACCAAGACACAGCATGCAAAATTTGAACTTGATCGGGCAAGTGCTTTAGAAGTTATGACCATTTGTTTGCTATAGCGCCACCTATGGACAGATTTACACTAAATTTGGTAGGCTTGACTCTAATGGCCTGCTGATGAGGACCCTCAGGTTTGGTGATGATTGGACATTGCATTCAGGAGTTATAGCTCATTATATCAACAGAGGCCACACCCACCAACTTCATTGGCTTACTGCGACCACATCTTTTAACGTAGCAACTTTCTTTAAACATTATTTAAAGATCTTGGTCTGAAGATGCTGTGTACCACATTTTGTGCAAATTGGACAAACCGTCTAGGAGGAGATAGATTTTAAAGGTTTTACAAAAAGTTCAAAATGGCGGAAAATCCAATATGGCGCATCACTTTGGTCCCTGAGGCTTTTTTGTTCATCTGGAGCCAGGGAATCAGGGGAAGAAAGAATTTTGATTCTACCCCAAATGGTTCAAGAGTTATAGCCTAAAACGCGTTGTGTCTCGCTATAGCGCCATCATCTGGCCAATCGGGGTAATTTCTTTTACCTGAGTAGACGGTGACCATAGGAACCTACGTGCCCAGTTTCATGATGATAGTTCATAGTTGAGTCAGTTTAAGGGCTGCTGAAATTTGATTGGGTGATGGCGGCCATCTTGTTTGAGCTACCAACTTGTCCTTATAGACTTTATTAGAACCTTTGACCAAGACACAGCATGCAAAATTTGAACTTGATCGGGCAAGTGCTATAGGAGTTATGACCATTTGTTTGCTATAGTGCCACCTATGGATGGATTTACACCAAATTACATGCTTGGACCCCTAATAAAAATAATAAAAATCAGAACAAACATAATAGGGTTCCAGCACTACGTGCTTTGACCCCTAATAATAAAAATCAGAACAAACACAATAGGGTTCCAGCACTATGTGAAGAAACCTTGAGCAGAACCCGGCTCAGAGGGGGAGCCCATCTGCTTCTGGCCGGCGCTGGGCAGACAGAGTTAAAAGGTAAAACAAAGTTGAACAATGTACTTTAAGATATTTGAGATTAGAAGATAGTAATTAATAAGAGCAGAGTGATTATAAAAATTTCTTCTAAGTTGTCCGGTTCTTGGAATGCAGCTTGCTTGATGGGCAGGGCAGCGAAGTAGCAGGACTCGACGTTGGGATGAGACGCTTGGACTACAGCTCCAGGCAGGAGCCTGGAGCAGGGATAGGAAGCAAACAGAAAACAGTGATTAGTGGGCGATAAGAATGGCAGGGATGTAGAACAGGGAGGCAGGAGACATGGGTGATTTTAGACTCTTTTCAGGGGTGCTCAAGCACACCTAAATTTCATCTCAGCACCCCTAAATTTTGTGGTGTAAAACTCATGTTACTTACTAGTAATTCATTAAAAGTAGTATTGTTGTAAATTAAAATATCATATATAGAAAAATATTAATGTATTAATTGTTATCCAATGAAATGAATGATTTAGCAGGGGGGTTGAACACTTTTGCAAGGCACTGTATGCATGTCACATTCTCATTAGGGGCTGAGCCCCCCTAAAGGTCTGATCCTAGAATCGCCCCTGGCAGGAGAGGAGGGGCTTGAAAGGTGCCAGTGTGCAACAAGGAAAAACCCCGGCAGGCTAACATTATGGCAGCATACCTAGGGGACGGGAGTCAAGGGGCCGGCATAGTCATGAGAGCGACCCTAGGCAGTCAACACCAGATCACGGCACAGAGTCCATGATAAAGTGACAGCAATGACCACTTAGTCCACCAGAGACTCTATGAACCACGCCAGCATCAGGCCATGTCCCTCAGCTGAAGGATTTACTGTATAGATATGTTTTGAGCCTAGACTTAAAGTTGGAGAGAGAGTCTGCTCCCCGAACCTCGGAGGGTAAGCTGTTCCACAGGAGAGGGGCTTGATAGGAAAAGGCTCTACCGCCTATAGTAGTTTTGCCCACTCTTGGAACTCTTGAGAACAAAGGGCTCTCTGTGGAAGATATGGGTGAAGAAGTTCCTTAAGATAGGGAGGGGCAAGCCCATTTAAAGCCTTAAATGTGAGTAAGAGTATTTTAAAAATGATCCGGTATTTAATAGGTAGCCAATGGAGAGAAGCTAGAACTGGGGTAATGTGTTCAAAGCATTTAGTTTTAGTTAAGGTTCGAGCAGCTGCATTTTGTACCAGCTGAAGGGGTTTTAATGAGACATTAGCACATCCTGACAAGAGGGCATTACAGTAGTCTAATCTGGATGTTACAAAGGCATGGAGTCATTTTTCAGCGTCCTTAATTGATACAATTTTCCTGATTTTGGCTATATTTCTCAAATGGAAGAAGGCTGTCCTAGAGATGTTAGTTATGTGAGTTTCAAAAGACAGCTCAGGATCAATGACAACACCAAGGTCTTTGATGGCTGCACTCAGGGCAAGGGAGACACCATCAAGGTCCAGTGTAAAATGAGTGAAATTGCTCCTGATTGAGTTTTGGCCAATGACCAATATTTCGGTTTTGTCTGGGTTCAGGAGGAGAAAATTTCGGGCTATCCAATTCTTTACATCTGTTAGGCAGGCTTCCATGTTTGATATATTCAGAGGGACATCAGGTTTGACCATCGAGTATCATCCGCGTAACAGTGGAAACTAATGTCATGTTTACGGATGATATCGCCAAGGGGCAACATGTATAACGAGAAGAGCAGAGGCCCAAGCACAGATCCTTGTGGTATACCATATCTTACTCTGGAACGAGCAGAAGATTCGTTGTTAATGGAGACAAACTGATATCATTCTGATAGATAAGACCTAAACCAAGATAGAGCCTGTCCGCTTATGCCAACCAAGTTTTCGAGGCGGTCGAGGAGGATACGATGATCGATGGTATCGAAGGCTGCACTTAGGTCTAGTAGCAAGAGAAGGGAGATACAGCCATCTTTACAGGAGAGTAGAAGGTCGTTGAGCACTTTCAGGAGAGCGGTTTCCGTACTATGATGAGGTCTAAACCCGGACTGAAAGACTTCCAAGATATTGTTAGAGTGTAGAAATGCACAGAGTTGCTTTGATACTGCTTTTTCCAGAATTTTTGAGAGGAATGGAAGGTTCGAGATGGGCCTATAGTTTGACAGGTCATTGGGATCTAGATTGGGCTTTTTCAGAGTAGGCTTGATAACTGCTACTTTGAAGGACTGAGGTACGTGTCCAGACATTAGAGAGGCATTGATAAGATTTAATAGCGGTGTGCCAATTGCAGGCAGTAGCTGTTTTAGGAAGCCGGTTGGTATGGGGTCTAGTTGGCTGGTAGAGTTATTAGATGAATTGAAGAGAGAAGAAAAGTCGCTAAATTCAATGGGTATAAAAGAGTCAAAGTGAGAGGCGGGCCTAATGGACATACCTACATAATCTGGGATGGGACTGGCCAGGCAGGAAGCAGAAGTCGATGAAAATTTTGGTATATTGTCTCTTATATCTTTATAATCTTGCTATCAAAGAAGTTCATGAAGTCACTGCTACTATAAATTGCTGGTATGTTAGGGTTAACTGATGCGGGACTCTTAGTTAATCTGGCGATAGTGCTAAACAGATACCTAGGATTGTCCTTATTTCTCTCAATAAGGGTAGAAAAATATTTGGATCTATTAGCTGTGAGGGCATGCTTGTAGGTTAGGAGACTTTCCTTCCATGCCAGGAGAAAAACCTGTAATTTGGTGGAGCGCCATTTTCTTTCGAGTTTTCGCGTGGCTTGTTTGAGAGCACGAGTATGGTCATTATACCAAGGTGCAAGCTTTTTGTCTGTAATTTTCTTCCTTTTGAGGGGAGCAATGGCATCCAGAGTTTTACGCAAAGTGGAGTCAATACTGTCTGCGAGTAGATTAATTTCAGTTAAGCTAAGGTTTGAACATAAACTAGAGGAGATTTCATTGTGCAGGTTGTACGATGTAGGGAGCTCGTTGATAAAGGCATTGGCTGTAAGGGAACAGAACGTGCGCCTAGAAGAAGATCTGGGCTCCGAGTATGTGAAGCACGTTAGCGGTAAATTGAAAGACATGAAATAGTGGTCTGATAACACAGGGTTGTGTGGCATAATTTCTACCTGGCTGATATCTGCTCCATATGTGAGGACCAAATCTAGAGTATGGTTACGGTAATGTGTGGGTTTATCCACAGCTTGATAGAGTCCAATGGGTTTGATGATGGACAAGAATCCTGTTCTGAACAGGTCATGTTCATTATCCATATGCACATTAAAGTCACCTACTATCACTACTAGGGATGCACGATAACTGTTTTTTACAACCGATATCGATAACAGATAAATTCCTGCTTCTCATAACCAATACCGATACCGATAACATTTTTTATAGTTTATATACACACCTCAGTGTAGGGATGCACGATATAGCCATTGCGATGTACGCACAGCTATTTTTAGCGCAATAACAGCTATCCCTGGTATGTGGCGTTAGGTTTTTTCCCCGTATGTTTTTCAGTGGCTGCGGGTGAACTGGAAACAGGGGAAGCAGAAACACTACCTTCTATCTATCATTACTTTCAGCCTGTTCCCCTTTATCCTCCTTGATTAACAATAAAACAAATAATTCACAGAATAATTGACACTAATCGTAAATAAATGATTATGCTCGCGAAACAGTGCAGATTGTCTGTAGTTTGTGTGCTTGCGAAAGCGACAACTTGAGATTGTATAATTAACACTCATTAGCACTCAACCTAACCTGAAAGTTTATTCTCAGTAATTTAAATCGATTTAACTAAATTTAGCTCCGTTTTGTAATTTGAATTGTTTAACACAAGAAAGCTATAATTTGAAACATTTAAGAGAAAGCTTTGGGATTACTTGCCACTTAATTGTTGAAATTGCCATCCTTGTTATTTTGAGCATTTAAAGTAATTTAACCCACTTGTGCTCACGGTGGAAGTTTTGAAATTCTTTTGCTACAGTTGTTCCCGCAACACACCGAAGCACAAATCTGAAGAAAAAAATCAAATCAACCAAAGTGTTTGCCTGCAATATTCAGTTTTCTTATTGTACTTTTTTTAGTCTCTGAGCACAGGGGGTTAGTTTTTTCCCATAAATTTTACACGTTTTATTTCATAACCAATGTTTGACTGATCAGATTTTTAATTGTTTCTGCTGATAGGTTTGAATCGGTTATATTCTATTTAAATTGCTTTTTGTTTGAACTACATTTTCTATTTACGTTCCCACACACACACTCTGCAATAGCCTTTTGTCTGTTAGACATAACAGAATAGAGGAATTCAATGTATTTCAATGCATTTCAATGTAACATACTATTTCATGAGAACAGTTGGACAATTCAGTTAAAACTTATATTGAAGCAAGTAACACACACACACACACACACACACACACACACACACAAGGAAACAGCCTCCTTGCAATTTATCAAACTACCATAAACAGTTAAGTGTATCAACTAAAGTGCACACACAAACATGCACACACAAACACTCAAAGAGTATTGAACAGTCCAGTCAAAACTTAACTAATTGAAACTCAACACTTACAACTAACACCGCACCCAGGCCATTGCTCACATCTCATGATATCTTTCAAAGCAATCAATGTGCAAAGGGATCTGGCATTTACAACAGATCACCTTCGCTCTCCTGCGGCAGGAAGCACATCGCAGCTGGTGTGAAATTCTCTGAGGGTAGTGGCCTCCTTGGTCATACCGCACAGTTGCAGGGACGCACCGGCTTCTTCGGTGATACCGTGCCACTGTTTGTTGAAGCATGGCAATGGCTTGTCGTGTGGAATACATGAGATGGTATGCTCTCACAACTTCCCTTCTGAATGCCAGCTAACGTCAAGCATGAACATGAAGAATGGGGTCCACCACTTTTTTGAATGGATGTTGATCCTGTAGTACCCGATGTTCTGATCCATTCTGTCAACACCGCCCATGTTCTTGTTATAGTAATTGACAATGTGCGGCTGGTCAATTGCCACTTTCTTGCCTTCAGCTCGGGAGTATCTCATGGCTTTCCCAATGGGGTTGTTAGGCTGACAATTGGAAGCCAATATGACAACACTGTTGTCATGCCATTGTGTCACTACTACCTTGCTGGTAGGGGAGTAATAGTGGTTATATGTACCCCTTGGTGTCTTACTCATATCTTTGAGTGGTTGTAGAGGGCAGTTTTGGACCCTGTTGGCTCTCAGAGTCCCAGTGGCACCTATTCTCTGTTCACCAAGCGCCTGCAGGAGTGGAATTGAGGTGAAAAGTTGTCAAATGTCAGCTGGTATGGCTCATTTGTTTGTAGTGAGCAAACTAGGTCCATAACCACTGCACCCCCAAGACCAAGCCCAGGCTTCTTGTCAGCCATTCCTGCATATGGCTGACACTGCACCAGATAGCTATGTGGTGTGTTGAGGCACCACATTTTGTATCCAAATCAGATGGGCTTGCCCTTCATGAATTGCTTGGAAGAGTGTCTCTCATAGTATGGTATCATAGCCTCATCTACACAGAGGTGTTGCTGCCTTGGGAAAGCTTTGATGAACTTCTTGTTCATTAATTCAACCAGGGGCCTAACTTTTCCAAGTTTATCTCCTAGGGGGAGCTTAGTGTTGTTGGCGAGATGGAGATATCGTAGAATCTCTTCAAAGCGTCTCCTTGTCAACAACCGACAGACCAAGGGGTTGTTAACATCCTCACTCTCCTCCCACATCATCCGTCTTCGTGGTACTGTACTGTAGCCACTGATAAGGAGCACGGTGATAAATGCTCGCATTTCTAAAGGGGGCACACGGTGGTCATGTTTGCCTTTGAATGAGGCATACAATTGGCTTTGATCACAAAGGAATTGTATAACCTCATCGTCAAAAAAAAGTTCAAACCACAAATGTGGCTCCCAGTCATTGTCAGTATGCTCCTCTGTAGCTGTCCACTGAAACTGGCTTTGCCGGTACCTGGGAATATCTTTCCCCCTTATCCACTGTCTTTCAGTTTTGCTGTCATGTGAGGTGGTGGGCAAGTCTTCATTCTCCTCATCTTCCTCAGACTCAGAGAAGAGTCTCTCCTCTTCACCATTTCTGTAGACAGTGGCATCTGCTATGTGGTCCAACTGACGAGCTGACAAATTGTCTATGGTTCCACCCATTTCATCATCCCCACTGTCCTCAACACTGTCTTCACTTTCATCTGGTGGCATAATAAAAATATCTACCCTGTCAATGTCTTCAGATTGAACTATGTCAATCACTTCTTGAACAGCGAATCTTTTCTTGCACTGTGCCATTTTGCAGTTTCTCTGCCCTTTGCCTGTATATTAGATGCATCCAAATGCTGCAGTGGCATTTAGTACTATGTGAGGTCACTTCTCCCTCAAATTAAACAAAGCATGAAGTTCAAGAGTACACTACTTGTAAGTACAATTTATTGAGAAGTGTAAGAGGGGTGTGTTAGAGCCCGTGTCCCTGCAGACAAAACAAGACACCTCAAAGCTAACTATTTGTATATACTGCAAGTTCAATTGGAGGTCATTTGATGTGGAAGTTGTGAAAGGGGTATCAAGAATGAATGAGGTTTTAATTGTGTGGGGAAGAAACAGAATAATCTGTGTGTGTGTGTGTGTTCATGCACAGGCAGGTGTGTAGATCTGTGTATGCACACGTGCACTATATGTAGGAATTGGATTTGGTTGCTATTCTAGGTGTCTCCATTGAAATACATTGAAATCTCACATGTTCAATAAGTTGTGTGTGTGTGTGTGTGTGTGTGTGTGTGTATGAGACAAGTGAACATTTATCATGATTTCCTCATGATATTAGTCTATTATATTAGGAAAGAAAAGATCATCCAAATCAATTAAGTATAATGGATTTATTTAGAAAAATATAATAAATTTACAAAAAAGTAACCCCTTGTGACCAGAGACTTAAAAAAGTACAAAAAGAAAACAGCTCTAGCATAAAACCTAGAATGAGCTAAATGAAATAAATGGCACATTTCCACTCAGAACAAGTCAAATAACAAAAATATGTGGTATATGTGTGCCTACTTCTGGTATTTTTGGTTGAAAATATACTGTAAAGTCAATTTTGTCATTTTTTGGCAATTTTAAAAAATTTGAACTTTGAATAACAAAAAAGGTATGAAAGATGAGAGTTATCACAATTTTCAAATTTTGGATGCATAGCAATCTGGACAGACTACATGGACACCAAATTTCATCAAATTTGAATGAATTGAAAAAAATCTGTATTCATTTTTCTTATTGTACTTTTTATAGTCTCTGAGCTTAAATGGGTTAAATTGATAAATGCCATCCTTGTTAATTATACAATCTCACGTTGTCGCTTTCGCAAGCACACAAACTACAGACAATCTGCGCTGTTTCGCGAGCATAATCATTTATTAACGATTGGTGTCAATTATTCTGTGAATTATTTGTTTTATTGTTAATCAAGGAGGATAAAGGGGAACAGGCTGAAGGTAATGATAGATTTAAAGGTAGTGTTTCCACTTCCCCTGTTTCCAGCTCACCCGCAGCCACTGAAAAACATACGGGAAAAAACCTAACGCCACATACCAGGGATAGCTGTTATTGCGCAAAAAATAGCTGTGCATACATCGCGATGGCTATATCCTGCATCCCTACTTGAGTGTAAGAAAGGCTAAGATGTAGTGAGCAAAGATGAATTTAACATTATAGCTCTGCCTCTGTCCTAACCGAATATAAATGATATCACTACTGTTGTAATCACAATAAAAACAAGAACAGTTCCAATTTTTCAAATGAACATTTATTATTATTATTATCATCATCATCATCCAAGGAATTTAGGTTTCTTATATCGGTTCTATTTATCGGCGAAAATTTTATTATCGGAGTTATCTGAATGACGTAATTTTTTGCAATATCGGGCCGATAATTATCGGTGCCGATAGTTATCGTGCATCTCTAATCACTACTATTTTTGATATTTTTTACTCATTGTCACAGCAAGCTACATTTGAAAACAAAATGCATTTTCCTTATTTAATGTTTTGTTAATAAAAACATGCTAAAAATTTGCTTTGACATTAGAACTAGGCTGAATGTAATGTGAATCTGAATCACATATAAAGATACACAAATTATGCATTTTTCTCTATGTAAACTCACTATGTTGTAGATTCCCATCCTAAGATATATGGGAAATTCAATTGTGCTACATAAGGCCACATCATGGGAGAGGTATTGCAGCAGTCACAGTGGAATACGCTGAACTCAGAAATAAGGAGTCACGCCAGATGAATTTGTCTATTAAAAAAGCCAAGACTGTGTCATCTTTCTTTAGTAGCAACCAACTACTCAGGGTTTACTACCAGCTAGTAAGTGGCAATTCCTCACACACTGTCTGTCTTAAGCAGAGACACCATATATAAGAATTGTTAGGCCATAAACAATTAATAATTAATCATGATCAGCAACACATTCACCATGCAGAATATACATATTTTTGCTTCATGATGCACCAAAACTCTGAAAGGTCACATTTCCTTAAAATAATAAAGCACAGTTACCTGAAAGAATACAGAAAACACTGGGCAGCATTCATTTGGAAAAGTACGTCTTTTCTGAGCGATAGAATTTTGGCAATTATTTTGAGTTAGCTGCTTGACATTAACACTTAGTAGAGTATGATTTGTAAATTTAAATATCTGTGAATAAATCTGTTTGTTTGATATACCATAATTGACAGACAGACCTATTTCTGCAAACATTAGATACAGTAGTAATAGGCTATATAAACAGATTTTATTCCAATTACATAATCATAACTAATTTGTTATTTCATTACACCCTTTGGACTGCAACATTTGAAATGTTGGAATTTGACTTTATTATATTTACCAATTATAGACAATAATTATTATGTATTATAACAGATTTGACATCTCATTTATTGCATCAGTCAATCCTAGCTTGGAAAAAGGATCAAATCACCAGACCAAGGGCACACTATTTTATATATCATCCATTTATATGGTCCCCTTCACTTCAACATCCACCAACACAGTTATGGACAGCACACCTAGAGTTCTTATTATTCAAGTAACACTGGCCAAGGTCATTCCCAAAGGGTTTTGTTCAAGATACTGTTGGAAGAATGAGCTTCCAAGCTCAATGCGTTAACTGGTACATTTGAAAGCAGATCGGTGTAAGGCAAAAGGCTTTTAAAAACAGTAAGTTTTGTATGTGAAAGGTCCTCCTGTGCTCCCTTCCCTTGTTTTCTCACCCATTTGCGTTTGATTTATGTACAGAAGTTGTCAGTAATATGATGGTGAGCACTACAGTGGCTCTGCTGCCCCCACACTGTGTCCAACAAGCTTTGCTGCCCTTCTTTTCTGCACCCCTGAAATACTCGGAGTGGGAAGCGACTGAGGTAGTGTCTGAGCAATTGAGGGCAGCTCAGTGACTCAGATTGCAAATGAACCCTGCCATGCTGCTTCCTGATGTTCCCTGACTTAGAAATGAACATGCGAGCAGTAATCTCTACTCCAGCACTGGCTGTCATGCGGAAATCTACCTCGTCTCCCACAGTTAAAAGGCACCCACTGAGCCAACACAAGTGCCCATGTGTGCTCAAGAGGGCTCTCCACTGTGCTTATGTCCTTCTTTCTCTGCTTCCTATTTTCACTGAGCAAACATTACAAATGTTTTTACAAAAGGAACAAAACTGACCTTGCTGTGAATAAAAACTTTCATAAGAGGTGAATGGAAAACTCCATCCAAACATAAAAAGAATTTTAGTTATAGGCTCTAATTAGTCTTGCATCTCGAAAATCAACACAGGAAAAGGACATGAAGGCCCAATGGCAACAGAACTGTTTCCTAAATAGAAAGGTTTAAGTTGGAGGCTGAGAGGTCCAGCAGTGCCTCTGGCCACAGTGGTCTCAGCTGAATGACGTGCACTGTCTCCCCAGGGTCACTGGGGTTACTCTTTCAGAGACAACTTGGTCTGTGCCCCCATTTTGCACAAACCATTCAAAGCGTGCTCACAGAAATCTCCTGTGCAGGACTAGATGACAAAAACAGATTTGTCACAATAAGACAGATAGGAATATGACTCCCATTGCCTTGTATACAAAATCAGCCCATGCTGCCTGATTGAGATATTAGGCCATCTTAAAATAAATGACATTGATGACACACTGCACATCATATTGGACTAATTACTTAACCGAAGCTCTTCAAAATCATTTCAGTATAGTCACTGTGTGGGGAGGAGCACCACTGTCAGAAGTTTATTAGGGTACGGATCATTTTCCACAAGCCATGGAGCAAGGCTCGACAATGAACATTGCAGTGTTTCGTAGCCCCAATGGACAACATGGTTGCCATGTTTTAACACTATATGTTGAATGTAACTATGTATGATTGTAAGGTAGCTAGCTAGCCCACAAACAAGAAATAAAACCAGGTTTGCGAGCCATATAAAATAAGTGCGTTTCATCACAGTGCAGACAAATAAACTAAATAATTACCCTGGCACTTCTCTCGGAGAGACGGCAATCTATAGACAATCTGGTTAACTATGTTGGTTGATTTTGATAAGCTACAATTAAACCTCAAGGCTACCTGCAAGTTGGTCTCCCGTACAGAAGCTGAGAATGGCCGTGCTTGCAATTATTTTTTTTAACGCCGTTATCTCAAGAAGTTAATTATTCCGTTATCTTGAGAAAACAAGAGGCCGATTTCTCAAGATAATGAGATAATTTATCATGAGAAAACAAGTTTTGTTTTCTTGAGATCACGGGATAATTATGGAGAACTCGAAAATGAGTGTCTGGTTCATTTGATCACACCTGATTTCTGCCTTCAAGATCGCTGTCATGACTGTCGGGGAGGATCCAAAACTGAACAGTAAGTCAAGGCATAAATGTGTAGTTTTGTTTGCTGCAGTTATGTCATTAGAGCAGACGATATTGTTTTATAGTAGCCAAAGATGACAGGTTGACCAACTCCCATCTCTCTGCTTCAGCCAGCAGCTGCTCAAATAAAGCCTATTATAATGGCAGAGGTAACTGTTAAAGACAGCATCTCCACATAGCCTATAGACACCTGTTGACTGTGACCCCGGTCTTTTATCAACAAATTTATAGCGTAGCTAATTTAGCAGGATGTCATAGCTTTGTTATCTTGAGATAATGAGATAAATTAACCCGTTATCTCGAGAAAACGAGCTTTGTTATCTCGAGATACCGGCATTAAAAAATAATTGCAAGCACGGCTGTTCTCGGCTTCCGTACTCCAGAGCAGCCTCTCATTGAAATGTACACAAATTCAAGAATGATTCACAGCACAGAGGCAGGCAGACCAGAGATATGATGGCTACTCCAAGCACAATGATCAGGTATTGATTAGCAGCAGTAGAGTACTGTCAATTACAAATGCACTAGATTATGCGTGTACAACAGCATGGGATTCATAGGGTCCTATGAATGACTGAGTTTTTTGTATGAAAATGGCCTACAGATTGTTGGATGTGAAGGAGAACAGGAGGAAATAATGTCATATTTTCTCCAACAGTGAAGGATAATAGTAAAGGCAGGGCGCTATTGTAAGGCAACGAGAAAAAATAGTTTACAGCTCGTGTTTTTTTAGGCTACATATTAATGGTTGCCAAGGTGGGAAACAGCAAATCGGTGCCAAAACCTCTTGATTAGTGAAATTTGGTTTTCCGGGGGAACTGGGCATCTGTTACATGGAGCATAATAGAGTATGATATTTCATGCAATTAAGCTTTTGTAACAATTCAGAAGCTTGTAGTTACTGGGGCTGCAAATTTCCAGGAATTTTCAAAATGGGAAATTTTCCATGGATATTAACAGGAATTTTATGGGAATTAACAAGAATTAATGGGAATTTTCAAGACATAAACATAAGTCGCTTTGGATAAAAGCATCTGCCAAATGAATAAATGTAAATGTAAATGTAATGCACCTAGTTGCTAAGAAAGTACTATAACATGACTATTATATATCAAAATTTAAGAGATCTGATGTGGTTCAGTGTGAAGATATAGTGCTTCAAAGCACAAAAGAATTTTTTTTTTAATACAACTTTCAGCAAGCCATAACTTGGCAAATACGCAACTGTGGGCCAACTATTTTACAAGTTAAAGACATCTAATAGTGTACAATGTATGGTTCACATTTATACAGTTTTCAGGAGGTACATTTACATGTGATGGCCAAGAAACCCCCTGGAAGGGAAGTCCATATATGGTCATGGGGAACCTGTCAGTCAGATGCAGCGACATCCCTTTGTGTTCTAATACACAATGATCAAATACTGTGCCGCTCGACAGAACTGTCTCCTAACAGAATCTCGAGCCAAATGTCACACTGATGTCATAGTTTTAGCATTTTGGAAGATATCATACCCAGGGTTCTTTGAAGACATTGTAAATCCTGATGTAAACATCCTACAGCCATTATCATGGGGTTATTTTAAAACTGTATGCCCCACTTTATTACGTTTTTGAGGTTTGCTAGAAAGGTATTCATATTGAAATGCCATAATTTGAACATAATACTAATACTCCACAAATACTATCCAGTTTTGTGTGTATATGATGTTCTATAAAATAATGTAAGAGTACATAAAATTACAGAGTGGGACCTCTGGTAGCTAAAGAGCAATGACAAATCATCTGATTGAGGGGGGTCATCATACTGAAATGGAATTCTGAAGACAAATGCTCAAAAACATCTCTAGCCATCACCCAAAACCACACTTTGCCTTAACAGCAGGGTGTTACTCAGCAGACGCCGTTCCCCTCGGTTGGTGAGACTTTACCTATGCCATCTTTTTGGTAAACCTTCAGCACACAACCAAGCCTCCAGTTCCCAAAATGCTCTACTGTACCAAAGCCCTTACCATCAACATAGGCATTGTTATAGCCTCATGGAATTTATCCTTCAGTTTATCACATTCATTTGGACACTTACTGACCATGGATTACATAAACGTTTTGTAAAGTTTTCTAAAAGTAAAGACTAATCTGCATGTCATGATCTTATTATTGTAGGATCCTGAATTCTTGCTTTTGCTACTGATTTTTCTTTACAGTTACCCCAACAATATTCAGAATCACATTTCTATTGATGGGATTTGCTTAATTGATGACACACTATCCTACAGCTCCTAAACTTTACATATGGAGGGAGAAACCTGTCAAAATTAATCAAATAAATAAAATGCTAAAAAATGCTGAAATATACTGAAATAAATTCAATTACATTGCATCCTGAGGGTCATTTCCAAATTGTATCATTGTCTAGAAAACTATTTGTAATTGTTCACAACCCTAAATATTTGACAAACTGCTAAACTGTATCAGCAGGCAGCAATATACGACAGTTACATACGACAGTTTTGAAAAACACAACCATTTTTTCTCTTCTTCCAGGACTTCCCCAATAGTTGTACCAGCCAGAGGTAGTTACCAAATGAATTACTTTCAGTGCTGACAACTCTTAGAATAACCTTGAATGAAGTCCACCTTTGATCCACCACCTTAGATGTAAATACCACAGAACAGTAAATTGTTTGACTTATTTTTCAGTTGACTATTTTTTGCTTAGCGGCACCACATAAATCCATGGCAATTTGTCTCTTACAAGCAGATGATCCATAAAAGAAGGATTCCAAATGGAAGGGTGAAATCAAACATTCAACATTCAAACATTTCTCTGTTAATCATGTGAGAACTGTTCTAAGAAAAATTCCTCAATCAAGTAAAAAATATGAAGTGTTCAACATTTTTACACAATGCTGCATAAGATAAAATAAGTCCAGCAAATTATCTTCATATCACATTGCCAATTGCTGAATCTGTGTGAACATGAAAACAGTGTTTCACATTAATTAATTTTGAGTGTCTCTGTAATAATTGTTGCTGTGATGCTTTGCTGTTTTCATTATTTTCTAATTTGATGCAATTTCTTGATAACAGCTTAGTGTCAGAGGATGCCCAATTTCTCTTCTGTATTTCTTTCATTCATCTTAAGACCATTCTAAGAAGCATCTTTCTTTCTTATTCCTGACATGAGACTAAAATGGAAAAATATTTCCTTATATCATCGCTGTTCTAGATGCTCCAGTAATTAAGGAGAGATAGGAAAAAATATTTTCAAATTCAAATGGCTTCTTCCATCAATTATGTACCTTTCTACTCCACAGACTACTGTATAGCATTTTGTAAGTGAGCTCAAATTGATTCTTAAAAGCTGAATTTTACACATCTTAAATATTGGAATGATTCTGTCCCTGCGTTTTGATAACTATACCTGGTTAAGCAGTCCACTGTCTTGACTGTTACTATAAAACTCCCATGACTGGACTGTTATTCTGCCAACTGACTTGACTGAGTCAACGCAATGAAAAACCTCAGTTGCTGTCAACCTGTTTGGACCATCTGGCTTAATGTGAAGACTTCCACACCCACTATTCCAATGGCTGGGACAAAGCGCTGTGTATTTACCAAGAGCACTGTTAGTCGTAATCGTCCAAGTTACAGAAACCCACAGAAACGATACTGCACCCAGAGTGACCTACCAATAATTGTTCAATAACAACACGTTAATCTTGTTTGTTGGGAAAATATCAAATATGTCATAAGTCATAACATTCCCCATATTCCCCATAAATGAGTTTATTTCCAGATTAAGGGACATTACAACATTCCACCTAGTGACAACTGGATACGGCAGATTCCCACTGGTAGAAGAATTCAAGCGATTTAGTTACCGCCATAGGATAAATCGCCAGTCTGTATAAAAGTTTTTTCACCTAAAGCACACTACAACACCTGGCCATCGTCTCCAGTTCTAGACAGACCGCAATGGTTCTTTTCTAGCGAGCAACTTTGATTCCTCCGACGAGATTGCTGAATAGACTGAATAAATGATTTCCTGAGATGTTTTAAAAATACAGTCTACCCTGATTCCCCGGCTGTTTTATTCACAGATTAAATACAATCTACAATAGCCGCCTTTAAATGAAACACCCAACACGCGTCCCTGCAGGGATATGAAGTCCCCTATAATGTCGTAGGACACATGATTCCAGGAGCCGAGTGTCATACTCTTGAATACGTCGTCGAGAAAACTAGCCATTTAGAATCCGCTGGTTGCACAATCACTTCCGCGTTCTACTTATTACTGCTCGGTTGTTTTCGGTTCAACTCGGCGACGTTCTACACCCGCTGTCTACAAAGGGCTACCAAAGTTGAACATCACCGATGTTCATCGGATTTGCAGGACGACTAACTGTACGTTCACAGCGGGAGCGGCGAGAGCGTCAATATTCGCTCTGGCTGCCCTGCCAGCAACGCTGTCGAAGAAGTGGACGCTCCTACGTAGATGAAATGGGCGGCTACAAGTTCGTTCGAAATGCTTGGTCTTGCAAACGTTATTTAAAGGGGCCGCAAAGCAAACAAACGTGTCGTTTGTGCCAACTGACCACAAGTAGGGTAGGCTATAAGTTAACTTCGTGAAACCTTTTAAATGTGAAGGTAAGACATTGATCGATGAAGGAAAGAAATGAACAATTATAATCACATGTTTGGTCATAAAAAAAACTAACGAAATAAACTGATTAAAAGCCGTTTGTGTGGTGTGACTTTTGTGTTGTTGCTAAGTGCTAAGTCAAATTTAAACATGCAGTTTATAGGACACGTTTACTAGCCTTGGTCTTTAATTAACATTAACGTTAATTTGTGTGTAGCCCACATTAATTATCAACCTCTCCTCCATTGTGCTTAGGAACTAATGTTTGGTGGGAACAAAAGTTTACACGGTTGTGTTCTCTAGAATTCTCTAGAGCGGAGCACTTCAAATTCTGATTGGTTGCCGTCGAACCGCGTCATAGCTTATTACCATATAGCTCCAGACTTCAACTTTATTCTGACGCTCTCGCCGCCCAAGACGCGCCGCCAACGGTCATGCCGCTGCTCGCCACTGAGAGACGCTGGCTCGTATAGAAAATGAATGACTTCCGGTCGCTTTGACGCTTTCGCCGCTCCCGGTGTGAACGTACGGTTAAGCCCCAACCAGCAAATTAGACAAAGGATTTAAATTATATGCTGCGTCATATATACACAGCTAGGAAGATAAGAAAACAACTATTAACTAACTAATGCTAGCTAACGTCAAATGCTACCTTTCGTTGTACAAGTTCGCTAACATTAACTATGTTAGCAGTGTACCTGTTAAAGCAGAAAGACATAGGGACTGTATAGCTAATGTGCACACTTAAGTATTTATTTATCGCAAGTCATATCGTCATCGCAATAGATTTTCCTCGTATCGTGCAGGCCTATTTCTAAAGGCCCACCAACTTGGATGTTTTCCGTGTCTCCCTGCTTTATCACACCTAATTTGATTGGTCACATAATTTGATCAAGTTAATAAAGATAAGATGTAAACGTGTGTGTTTGGGTGATCAGAAACAAATTTACATTAAGGTAACACTGCTAATATACACCATCTAAGGCATTATACTTATCAAGGAAGGTTAATCAAGTTTGTTTTGGTAGGGAGAGAAGGTAACGCTAAGCATTCAGGAGGGTAGGCTTCTTCTCGGAGCATGGTTCAATAATAATGCACTGTTCTTATAATAACCTACCAGCTCTTTTCCATGAAGCAGAGGTTATATTTCTAATTTCGACCATCAAGGGTTGTTGGCTCTATGAGCTGATCAAGTGTCTGCTGCAGACCTTAGTGTGAGAGGAGATGGTGAAATTATCCCTGCGTATGTTTACCAGCCATTGTCTTCTCAGGTCGGGATGGGTCGGAGAGCCATGGAAACTTAGTATGCCGTTAAATTTGGATGATGCCGAACAAAGCGGGACACAGCTAGGGGTTCAACGGATCACAAAACTCACGGATCATTTTTCGTATCAGCAAAAAGGGGAGACAAATATAACTTTGCTTTCCATTTATTACTTAAAGAACTTAATATCTACATTTTACACTTGATCATTGGACTTAACTGCCAGCTAGCTAGCTAACTTTAGTTTCAACTAATTTGAACAGATGAATCGGGGTGCTAGTTCTTTCATTAAATTAGCTAGTGATAGCTAGATTGGTAGCGGTATTATCTAGCTACCAGGTTAATGTCAGTTGCAACTAGCTAGTCACTTAGCTAGCTAGCTGGCACGGTTAGACACAAAGATGTTCATACAAATGTTCGAATAAACTGGCAAACATAAAACTATATCCAGGAAATTATTAACTTATTGTATGACTGAATAGTGAGTGAGTGAACGAGAGAGCGATTTCGGACGCAGTCTTCGTCTTCGCAACGCTTCTGCTAATTAAGGTTGCTGGTTTTTAAAATGGCGCTTGTATCTTTTCACTGCAACTCTGCATCGAGATTCAGAAAATTATTACTTTAAAAAGTAACAGCGGCAGTAAAATATGATACATGGTTGTGGGTTTTAGGATTGTAGTGGGTTTTAGGATAGTCAACCTCAAAAAGAAATGTGAATTGAACTTTCCATGTTGTAAATACATTTAAGGAAATAAGTTCAGTTGTCAAATGTTTCGACATTCTCAATAAATGCAAGGGAACACTGTACACTTCTTGTAATGCAAGGTTTTTTTTATGGCTAAGCACATCACTGTATAACAAAAATAAGTACTACTAAAAGTCGCCAATGCTCTGCTGATGCCATAGTTGAAGAGTTCCGAGCTTCCACTGGCAATGTAAGCACCAAAACTGTGCGACGGGAGCTTCATGGAATGGGTTTCCATGGCCGAGCAGCTGCATGCAAGCCTCACATCACCAAGTCCAATGCCAAACGTCGGATGGAGCGGTGTAAAGCACACCGACACTGGACTGTGGAGCAGTGGAAACGTGTTCTGTGGAGTGACAAATCACGCTTCTCTGTTTGGCAGTCAGATGGGTTTGGCTGATGCCGGGAGAACATTACCTGCCTGACTGCATTGTGCCAACTGTGAAGTTTGGTGGAGGAGGGATAATGGTATGGGGCTGTTTTTCAGGGTTTGGGTTAGGCCCCTTATCTCCAGTGAAGGGCAATCTTAATGCTTCAGCATACCAAGACATTTTGGACAATGCTATGCTTCCAACTTTGTGGCAACAGTTTGGGGAAGGCCCTTTTCTATTCCAACATGACTGTACCCCAGTGCACAAAGCAAGGACTATGAAGACATGGTTTGATGAGTTCGGTGTGGAAGAACTTGACTGGCCCGCACAGAGCCCTGACCTCAACCCCATCGAGCACATTTGGGATGAACTGGAACGGAGATTGCGAGCCAGGCTTTCTCGTCCAACATCAGTGCCTGACCTCATAAATGCTCTACAGAATGAATGGGCACAAATTCCCACAGAAACACTCCAAAATCTTGTGGAAAGCCTTTCAAGAAGAGTGGAAGCTGTTATAGCTGCAAAAGGGGGACCAACTCCATATTGAAGTATATGTATTTGAATACAATGTCATTACACTCCCTGTTGGTGTAATGGTCAGGCGTCCGAATACTTTTGTCCATATCGTGTAGATCCATGCTTTGGTCTGCCATCACATAAGGTACATAGCTAACAGTATTTGCAGTGCAATAAATTAGATCTGACAATTCTGAAATCGTTCGTCAAAATGCAAAACACGAAGTGAACAGCGGGTTATTGGTCATCCTTGTGTTTCTATGGCACCGCCATGCTGCAAAATCTCATTCATATGATATCGTTTTCCAGTCGTCAATGTTCTACATCTTTAGCTAATTGTTCAGTTGCATCAAAGCGGCTATTCAGGAAACTGCCGGGCAACTGCAAGCTGACGGCGTGAACATCAACATGGTTTTTCCGCCATCTGGCGTTGCTTTTGAGTTGCTACTAAGGTTCAAAACCGGCAGTTTCATCTGCTTACTCTGACCAGGACCATGTGACTCAGGCCTGGGTACTTCCATTACACAGACCAATGACATCTTGGGTCCAAGATGCCATGACGGCAGTCCGAAAATTGGGCTGATTGCCAGTCCAGACCAAATTTAACATAGTTTTACATTTTCAAATTCGTTTTTATTTTGATAATATGTTTGTATTCAGTCTGAATTTCCATTTAGTTTTAGTTAGTTTCACCAGTGGTTTCATTAGTTTCAGTTTAATTTTTATTTCATGGACTCATTTCTATTTCGTTTTAGTTTATTATAGTTTCAGTTTTAGTTTTAGTAATTTTAGTTAAGGACAAAAGATTGTCTAGGATTAGTGCATCATGAAAAATAATCTTCTTATCATTGAAGATATCAACATTTCAAGACTAAACCTAACTATATGCGACACATTTGTTTCAGACTACACAGAATTGTGGGATTGTGACCAGTGGCGGCTCCTTCCAAATCTCTCAGGGGGGGCAAATGTTGCGATGATGGCTAAGGTGACCCGTTCAATGGGTAATTTAACAGCTAACTAACTCGACACTGTCACATTGTATTGTGCAAATTATCAGCTAGCTAACTTGACATTGCCACATTGCATTGAGCAGGGGTAGCAGAACAAAGCGTTAGCTACTTCTCAGCCTGCTAGTCACGTTTTCCACTCATACCAGCTCCGCGAAAATCCCCGGTTGTACAATCCCCTCCCCCGCTTTGTAGATACTTGCTTGATGTTTAAATTTGGTCTGGGTCGTCCTAATTCTTTAGTTGCCAATTTATCCTGATTACCGTGACAACTGAACGGTATTTCTCTTAATGACACGATCAAGTTGCTTTGAGTTGAGGTAACATTAGCCATGTTGCCCTTGAATGTGACACGATCACTGGCTGCCCCGGCGATCTCTACACCAGGTTACGTACGACGAAAGCACGTTAGTGCAAGACCACCGGGAACCCATACAGATTGCATTACAGCGCCTGCAGGTCGAAAAAAATTGCTGTAACATGACAGTCTATCAGAGCGATCTGGGCGATTTTCAACCAGACTGAAATCGCCCGAAAGGGGCGGTACTCCACGGAACACGACTTGACGCTGATTGGACTGATATTCAGAGGCAGAACAAACTGTTTAGAACAGTCACAGCTAGCGTAGCACTGTGGTAGAATATGATCTAAAATGTTCAAAAATGTATAGAAAACTTATTTATTATCCAAGAGACTTATATCTGTCCCTCGACTGTCATGGCCTGTTAGTTTCAAGACAATCCCATTGATGTAGGCACTCACTGACAAAATTTGCACCGGAAAAGAATTATTAGACCTTCAATATTTGCTCTGTTTTATTTAGAACTATATCTTTATGACCATTTTTCAGAGCAGTTTATCTCAACTACTTACTTAAGCCACACGTTTCCATTGTCACACATTGCGGATTTGCACTCACTATATTACAGACACTGTACACTGCCCTGTGATTTATTTGATTTATTTATTTTTATGCCAATGGCAGTTTTCTTCACAATTTTGGCTATGCAGAACACATCGAAAAAGCCATGATACACAGAGCCATTAGCCTGTGTGTCTTGCATTAAAATGCTTTTTGCTCATTTTTGTTGCCTTTCTAGACCATAATTCCATGGATACCATTAAGGAAGAGCTCTGCAGAATTGCTGGTAACTTACTGTATCCTATAATCCATGTGTATACCATGGTCAATTTTGTTAGTCTGAATTTGCCTGTATCATGCCGATGTGAGATATATCCTAGTAACAGGTCAATATTTTTCTTTTCGGAGCCCTGAACACTCACTCTTTGTTTATCCACATTTGAAACAAACTAGCTGAAGAGTTTGTTCAAAACCAGCCACTCCACTGAAACGGCCCTCCTGTCTGTTGTCGACACCCTGCGGGCGGCAAGAGCTGCCCCGCTGGCCCTCATTCTCCTAGACCTGTCTGCCGTATTTGACACCGTGAACCACCAGATCCTCCTGTCCACCCTTGCTGAACTGGGCATCACCTGCACTGCTCTGCTGGCTGAACTGCTGGTTCGAGTGCTACCTCACAGACAGATCATTTCAGGTATCTTGGAGGGGAGGAGAGTCCAAGCCCCACCGGCTAACTACTGGGGTAGCCCAAGGATCGGTGATTGGCCCCCTTCTCCTCTCTCTATATACAACTGCTCTGGGTCCGATCATCCAGGCGCATGGCTTCTCCTACCACTGCTATGCTGATAACACCCAGCTCTACCTCTCGTTCCAACCTGATGACCTCATTGTCTCAGTGTGGATCTCTGCCTGTCTTTCAGATATCTCAGCCTGGATGAAGGAGCACCACCTTCAACTCAACTTATCCAAGAGTGAGCTCCTAGTGATCCCAGCCAGCCCGACGATCCAACACGACATCACCGTTCAGCTCGGCCCAACAACACTGACTGCGCCCAGGACTGCAAGGAACCCGGGGGTAGTGATTGATGACCAGCTGAAATTTACTGACCACATCGCTACAACTACCACATCATGCAGATTAGCGCTGTACAATATCAGGAAAATCAGGCCCTACCTATCCGAGCATGCTGCGCAGCTCCTTGTCCAGGCACTGGTCACCCCTCTTAGTCTCACTCCACTGGCTCCCTGTAGCTGCCCGCATCATGCTCAAGGCCTTAATGCTTGCGTACAGGGTGACCAACAAAACTGCACCTAAGTACCTGAACTTACTGCTGCAACCCTATGTTCCCCCGACTGCTACGCTCTGCCACCAAACGGTGCCTGGTGGTCCCGTTGCATTGTGGCGTTAAATCACTATCCAGGACTTTCTCCGCCGTTGTCCTGTTGGATAAAAGTGTCTGCCAAATGAATAAATGTAAATGTTGATTTATACATTAATTACTACTGTAACACATTTTTTTCTATGTGAGATAAGGTTAAGTAAGCATATATTGTGATTCTTTGTATGTATGTTTCATGAGGAAACTTATTGTTCCACCAAAGTAATAAGACCACAGCTTTTCCTACACAATACCAGAGCTGCACTGCCATCTGCTGGCAACAATACAAAACTGCTAACAAAATTGTTTTTGGATCAGGGTAGTCTCAACACGTACTCTCTGTTACTTAACAAATCAGAAGATAAGATACATAAACACTGTTGGTGACAACAAAGACATAAAGTGACATTCAAAACTAGATGTTTTAAGTAAGTTTTAGGTGGCAAGATTAACATTACTCCAGGTTTTTTGTATCTATCCCTTTGTAGACATCTGTCCAAAAAGTGATGCTACGCAGCAAACAAATCTCAGGGGCCCAACAAATAGTGGTTGAAGTCCAAATGAATAGATTAGTGTATCAACACAAAGAGAAATCATCTACTGACAATTTAGCCCAAGTAAATGAAACCAAGCAGGCTCTTAACCATCTGCTATTGGAAAAGGTGGCAAGGAGTTTATGATTCATAAAACAAAGATATAATGTGCATGGGAGGAAGACCAGTTGATTATTGGCATTAAAACCTAGAAATCAAAATAATGATCACCATTTTGTGCAAAAAATTAAAAGTATTGATTTAGATCAGTGTTTCTCAATCCTGCTCCTGGAGGCCCACTGTCCTGCATATCTTCTATCTATCTTTGCTCCAAACACACCTGATTAGTGTGATTAACATGCTCTTGATTAAATCAGGTGTGCTTAGCTAATCAAAAGTGCCACTGACGAGTTCACTCAGGTTGGTAGAGCAGGGAAAGATGGAAAACGTGCAGGACAGTGGGCCTCCAGGAGCAGGATTAAGAAACACTGATTTAGATAAATACTTTATGCACAAAGCACAGGAAATATCAGAAGCCTTTGCATTTGCTAAATGGGTTCCTATCAGGAAAATATTTGACTGCCATCGAAGTATAATGGTGATTATTTAGTGATCATTTATCCTAGTTAGTAAGCAGTATAGTGATTAGTATACACATTCCAATGTGATGCTGCTATTGAACTAATCATGCACATGTGCACACTGTGACTGTGTGTCTGTGGTGCAGGCCTACTGAGAGACCCATGATTTCATACACTTACGTAGTTGTTCTTAGGTTAAGCACTCTATGTCTAACCATTCAAGGTTGCTGGAATAGTTATATGACATGCACAACTGTGATCTATGATATATTGGTTCTGTACCTTGTACTTCAGACTGAGGCCCACTCTCTGTGTGAGACCTTTAGTCCCCTACCTCACGTTCCCATGTTCTCATACATTTCTACCCCATATTCCTATGCATTCTAGGCTTTTAGCCCCCTCTTTGCATATGACCTATGGCCTGCTTTGGGTGATATGGGTGTATACCATTTGGTGGTACCAGGAGCGGGGTACCCTATAACCTACTCTTCTGCCTCCCCTGTCAAGGTCTGTGGCAGACAGGAGTCAGGTCAGCATGTTCCCACTATCAATCTAATGATACTGTTCAGGGGATGTTTCTCCAATTAGGCGCCGGAGTGTCCAGGCTGCACCAAGGCCGAGTAAGCCCAATCACCCTGTTAGTCTTGGGTAAACACTTCTAACTATTTAGGTAGCTGCAGAGTTGCCCCCGGCAGCAGAGCAGAGGGAGACAGGACCATGACAGGTTGAGGAGTGTATAAGGTGTGAGACTGTAAGCACAAGACTTTGTGAGTGTAACATCTGAAACTCTGCTGAGCCGACCATCGCCTGTGAAGCCTTGCTGTATTGAAGATCATCAATAAACAGTCTTTCCTCTCTCCTTCAACTGGGGTCCAGACTGAAGTTTTTTGTGTGACAATTTTATTAGTTAGCTTGCAAGTATATGAATTTGAAGCCATTTCACCAAATTCCAACACCATAAAGTCCATGAAGTTGGACATAACCTCATCAAAACCTCTAGACAACAAAAGAAGACATTGAGAGCACACACAAAACATAACAAAGATCCTGGATCAGATGAATATGGCAATAGATGATACATATTTTTATTGACTTTATAAGCCTATTTGTATGGAAAACCTAAAAACCTGTTCCCATGTATTCCAAATAGTGAAATATTCAGAAAGAGGTCATTATTTTAGCAGCTAGCGTTGCTCCACCAGGGTAAGCGTGGGTATGTTGCAAGGGTCTGCTCATCTCACCACTCTCAGGTACCCTGTGAGTCATCAGGTTGCTGTTAGTTTGTCAGGAATGTAGGTGGTGCTTCCTAGGTTGGCCACCAACTGGCCACATAACTCCCTGTGCTCTCTTTGTCTCATTTAGTTAATGTCTTTCACCTGTGTTGATTGGTTATTGTTTACACCTGTGCTCTCCTTTATTTACATTTACATTTATTCATTTAGCAGACGCTTTTATTCAAAGTGACGTACAAAAGTGCATATATTGGGCAAACAGGCACAAGAGCAAGATGTGTACAGGTCATGCAATGCAGATAGTGCTGAAGCTGAACGCAAGGTCGGTGTTGCGAGCCAACTAATCTGATCTAGGATTACATATATCGAATATAATCACAGGGACAATAAAGTACCGCTATACTACCTAGGCAAAAACGTGCACGATACAAGGTAAGAGAGCTGCAAGTACAAGCCAGGAGTCTAAGATTTACAAGGTCAAATTTACAAGGTCAAAATGGCAAAGGTGTCAGTCCAGGTAGAGTCTGAAGAGGTGTGTCTTCAGCCCACATCTGAAGGGTTGGAGTGAAGAAGTTGTTCTCAGGGGGGTGGGGAGTTCATTCCACCACTGGGGGGCGATGATGGAAAAACGACATTGTGAGGAGCATGGGCCTTTCGTTCTGTTGGTGGGAGGAGCGAGGCGTCCGGATGTAGGAGAGTGAAGTTGTCGAGCAGGTGCATAGGGTAGGATGAGGTCTTGGAGGTAGGTCGGGGCAGTCTTTCTTGCAGCAGAAGAGGTGAGAGTCAAGGTTTTGAAGCGGAAGCTGTGATTGGGAGCCAGTGGAGGGATTTCAGTAAGAGGGTGAACTTAGGGAGATTGTAGATCAGCCTAGCAGCTGCTGAATGGTGGTCCAAGCGGGAGAGCGCGGTGCCCTGCACAAGCAGCTGGGTGGAGTAGGTGGTCAAAAAAGGGGCGAATCATCCTGATGTTGAAGAGGAGGAATCGACAGGAGTGTGTTGTCTGGGAGATGTAATCGGTGCAGTCCAGCCTGTTGTCGAGGGTGACGCCCAGGCCCTTCACAGAAGTGGAGGAAGTTACTGTGGTGCCGTCGACAGTAACCGAGAGCTCTTGAAGAGAAAAGGACTTGGCCGAGATGATCAGTCTTGTCCAGGTTAAGCTTGAGGTGGTTGGAGGCCATCCATCTGGAGATGTCAGCCAGGCATGCAGAGATCTTTTTGTTGACCTGGGGGGTGGAGGGAGGAAAAGAAAAAATTAGTTGAGTGTCATCAGCATAGCAGTGGTAGGAGAAACCATGTGAGTCAATGACTGAACCAAGTGAGTTGGTGTAGATGGAGAAGAGGAGGGGTCCCAATACAGAGCCCTGGGGGACACCTGTAGTAAGGGGAGTGGGTGTGGAGGTGGAGCCTTTCCAATAGACCTGGGAAGATCTACCGGTCAGGTAGGACCTGAACCAAGAAAAGGCAGTCTCAGAGATGCCAATCTCCGAGAGCTTGGCGATGAGCAGCTGGTGATTGACGGTATCAAACGCAGTGGAGAGGTCGAGGAGGATGAGGACCGAAGACAGGTCGGAGGCTCTGGGTGTGGAGGGCCTGTGTCACTGCCAGGAGTGCCATTTCGGTTGAGTGCCCAGGTCTGAACCCGGACTGGTGGGGATCCAGGAGGTTGTGCTTGTGGAGAAAGGGAGACAGTTAGTTAAGCACAGCACATTCAAGGGAATTGGATACAAATGGCAGGAGGGATACTGGACGGTAATTGTTCATGTTGGATGGCTGTTAGCTGCATCCAAATGTATTGGGGGATTGCATGCATCTTGTTTCAGCGCTCATGTATGACTGCAGATGTTATGTTGAGACTAGCCTGATCTGTAATTTTCAACCTTCTTTTGGAATTGCATAAAGGGGGGAAAAAGCATAAAAATTAGAACCTAAATGAAACCCCCCCCGCCGACTCTGTCAAGGCAAAAAATTTAACCATCTTGAGTCTTAATGTAAATATCACCTGGAACCAGACTTATTGCCCTTGTATGCTTTTCCAGAGCTTCTATGGCCTTATAGTGTGGGGCCTCGAACTCCACTCTAAACAGTCTGACAAAGGCATTGTATAACATTAATGTAATCAAGCCTGTTTCTAGCCCACTTTGGTAGAGGGGGAAATGACCCTTCAGGGAAGGAGGGGGAGATTTTCTGAGGGCCTTTAGTTTGTATTGCTTAACCTGTTCTTGTCAACATACTTGACAAGAAAATATTAAGTGTGGCATACATTTGCTCCCCTGCTTCAGGTGATCAAAAGATTTCTGTCTAGCTGCCTGAACACAGTGATCAATGATGTTGCCACAGAGGCACCATAAACAATCCACAGAAGGGTGTTGCTGTGCAGCATACTGGCACATAAACATATCACACCAGACTAGGGGCAACACTAGAGGTTGCAAGCACCTTCTTGGGCTTCCATGCCCAAATACTCACACTACAAAATATTAAGTTTTATCAATTAACTATATCATTAATTATCAAGTATTTCATGAGGGGGATGATTATTTTAAGACATGTTTTTGTAAATATAAACATCACTTACCAACATAAAGGAATCATGAAAGGCAGTGATTGGGGGGAACTTCTTTTACACACCTGTGTACATTCACATACACAATATGCCAACAAAGTTATGATAGGGATGTCTCAATATAGATTACATGTAAGGCTGTGGGTTGATAAGGTTAGGAAAAACAGTATTTAGTATATATTTCCTGTATGAAATATGGCTGCCAATTGTTACTATCAGTGATTGGTTCTGGGACATCCTCTCTTCCTCACTTATATTAAGTATCTTGAATTCTAAAGGATTTCTCTGTTACAGGTCTTGGAATATTCAGTATTTCCAACTTGAAATGGGGTTGATAAAATATTTTAAGTCACTAAAGGGCATTTATAGTGACATTCGAAGAGTGATATATGGGCATTACAGTGGTCTAGTCTAGGTATAATCAAAGTATAGCCTTTTTTCTTGTATATTTTACACAGGACAAGAAGATTCTGGTAACATTATCTGGTAAAAATGCCACTGGAAATAGTTTTGGTTTGCACTTTCAACTCCAAAACCACTTTTGGAGTCACTAAGTGTCTGCCTAAGCTTGATATTTTCAAGATAAGCTTCTTGTCTATAGATGTGTAATTCTTCACCCAGGTTTGTAGTCACATAGAGTTGTATATCACCAGCATATTTGATACTTTAGGTTGTGGTTCAACAGATCTGTGACATGCTAGGTAGATGCTCTACATGGCACTATATTATAAAGAGAGCAGTAATTATTCAGCACCTGTGTGGCTAATTGCCTAACTCCATTGAATAAACTTCCTTGAAGTCACTCTGGATAAGAGTATCTGCCAGTCAAATAACTGTAAATGTCTTTTTTATTGTCAGTCATGAAAGATGGGACATTGTTTAGCAGAGGGATGGGAAAACCGAAAAAAATGATGACCTATTCATATCTGAAATAGGGCAGTATGTGGACAACCCATCTGTGATAGCAATGGTTTGGAGTTCAGCTTCCTAAATCATAAAATACATTTAATTAGTGGCAAGTGTGTGCTGTGGTTATACCATTTCTGATTGTGTATTAAGTTTTGATTTGATGTAATTATGTTAATTAGAATGCGCTAATGTTGTCTATCGTTTTTAGACTGTTTTAAGAACAAGTCAACATTCCCTTGCTCTTTTTAAAGCTGCATTTGCCGACACTCCCTAACATTTTGCTGAGTGTCATCAATTATGCAGGGTAGTGGCACGCACTGGGAAGGAAGGTAGCAGCAGCAATATGGCGACAACCGCAGTTTCTCCTGTATCTCTTCTACATCTGCAGTTCAGCTACGTCTTTCTGGATTTCTGTTAACCCTGAAAAAAGTAAGTGTTTTTTCTATGCTTTCCGGCGGGTGGTTTTTAACGAATAGATCCCTTTTCTCATTTGTCTGAAACACATACACCAATGCCGCAGAGCAGTTTTCTCTCCAGCATCCTTTTCTGCCTGCGACTGATCAGGCTTGCCAGAACTGAAGCAGATATGCGTTTGAAATGATAAATATGAAAAACACAACTGGCGGTTTTATCATGACAATACGATTTGATGTACAGTTTATATGGGTGGTTGGCGAAAATACACAAATGACTAAGGCTTGGGTGTTGGCCTTACTTCGGGCAGTATGACATTTCGGTGTCTTTAAACGAGCAAAAAAAAAAAAAAGTAGGCTACGAATACCTTAGGATGACAAGGTATGGTCATGTCAGACTTTTGTCTAAAATGAAATAATAGCTCGTCACTTGAAATGACAAACTTGTGTGATGCTGTGTGATAATACAATGCAATGTAGCATCACAAAACCAATAATGTGATAATTCTGTTTCCCTTTGCCCCCTTAAACTCAACTCTAGTCACCCCTCCCCTTTCAGTCACCTCCTTGTCATACTTTAAGATTTTATTACTTGAAATCCGTGCATTTTGGTTTTGGCATCATGACATGGGACCGCCATCCTCTCACCTGCCTCCCCCCAGATTTATTTTTTAATCGTCATAGTTAATACTAGACATACAAGCAGGTGTTGTGAGCGATGTTGGAATAGGCCTACTTCACGGGTGTGGTATATATCTCCTTCGAAGGTATTTGGACAGAGAAAAACACCTGGAATTTTGTTAGTACACAAACATAAACGGACAAAACGTTTGTGCGCAGAGGTTATACACAATAGTAACAGACTGTGTCTTGGACATGGAGCCTTAAACATACAGGGCCCTCACTGCAGTATTTCTTAAAGGCTGTGACGGACGCCGGCGCAGACGTATGTATGACATCGACGAAAATGTCCATGAACAGCATAAAAAATGACTGTCTACGGTACAATATAGATACTTTGGATAGATTTAATAACATCAGTAAATTGTAAATATATATAAATTGTTTTTCCCTCTTATCGATTTCTACAATGTATTTACTCATACTGAAACTGGGTACTAGGATAGGTGGAAGGGGCATGGATCGCATCGGGGGCGTTGGTGCAAATTAACTTAATCAGCAGCACTCACCGCTTCAGAAGTAAAATGTAATGCGATGTAATGGGTTTCACAATTTCCTCTCTATTTGGTTTTGGCCACAGGCCAAGAAATTACTGAAACTGTGTGTGTGTGTGTATATATATATATATATATATATATATATATATATATATATATATATATATATATATATATATAACAGCTGTTCCTTTATATTTTAAACCCGAATTAATAAACACACAGAAGGTTGTCGTTCCATGGAAAATATACTCTGGGGTTATCAACTTTGATGGCTTGCGTACTGGTGAACGGGGACGCTCTGCATCTTCCTCTCGGTGATTATTATGGAGGCCTAAGTTTTGTACGGTGTGTTGGGAAGAGATGAAAACACAGTTAAATATATACGTATCCTACGTTTAGACTGTATATAGCAGAGTGTCTTTTAGATTGTTACAGTTCTGTTTCTTGGCATTGAACTAACTTGTCGGGCCGCAGCCTCCGCTTGCATTTGTGGTTCTCCCGAGTCGGCGAAAAGTGTTCCAGAATCCTAACGGTTTTTGGGCTTTGGGGGTTTAATTTTTCTAGACCGGGCTTTATGTGTCAAAGACTCGATCTAAAAATAGCAATACCTTTGGATTCATCATTGTCTAAAGTTAAGGCGTTATGCCCGCGGCCTGTACGTTTACCCAATCCAGCCGCATTGCTTTACCCCCTTACATATCAGATGCTTCTGTGGTCCATACTCCGCTCCCTCTCTCTAGGTGAAGTCTCCATAGTGACCGTAACGCTTTCTGCTACGACTCCGTTTTCGTGCAGGAAGAGACAGTAGAAGATATAATACTTGGTATGTGCACTAGTTTTCCTAGAGCACATCGCGCGTGTTCTCATTTTTCTGTCTACAGCTCCGCAGTCTGTGGTTCTCAAATGGGCTGATTCAAGGATTTCATCACTCTGTGAAGTTGAGGTTTTCCGTCTTATTTTAGAAGTTGTATGTAAATTCACAATCCTGCCAGTTCTGCAATTAGGCTATTAATGTACTTCCGGGAATCTACAGTTTTCTCTACGAAAATGTATATTTTTTCTTTTGTTAGAGAAATTCTTGAGAAGGAAAAGAAATTACGATTGACAGTGAGGACTTAAATTCGTTTTAATCAGGTATCTCTCCTTGAAAACTTGCTTGTGGTTTAGAGATTCTGTAAAATGGATTTGTTTTAAATGCTTTCAGTGTTTCTATATTTCATATTTTAGTGTATGCTAATCTATGTGTATTTATATAAAGCCTATAATTGTATTTATCATAAAAAGTTTTTGTAATCGGTTACCTGAAAAATACTGAGTCACCATCTTTTATATGATGGAGTTAGTGCTGTCTCCTCAGATATGACCGTTGCTATGGCTAATGTGATTAATTCTTTGCACTTACAATAGCTTTTCACATTCATGCGAGCCACTTGTTCTGTGTTTTATGATATATCCGGATTCCGGATTCCAGAAAATACGCTACATCTTTGGATTTAGACTTTTATTTTGCGCGTTTGCTTTGATGAAAGTGTGCTCGATCATGGGAGATTTTTAGAGATTACTCATATACGGCGATTTATTTTAGTATCTTGTTGGCCATCGTTAATCTGCTGCAAAAACCGCGTGATCGCCAGCTATTCACTATTGATTGTGTTCTTGCTGACTTGATGAATTAATGGTTGGAATAAGGGAAATACAACTTGAATCAATAGTTTATGGATCGACATGGAGATTTAAACAATGAAGGGGAAGGGAAAAGTAGACTTCCGATTTAAATAGCTTTCATTAACGAGGAGTAAAATGTAATAGCTTAATGTGGATTTGTGTAATGAAACCATTATGTATTGTTTAGACTCGTAGTTTTGGAAATCAAATGTAGCCTATACCTCGTGTAGACTAGTTGGTAAACTTCTTGGGAGAGCTGGAGGGACATGCTGAATTATACTTGGGTCCTTACATGCCTTTTATTTACAGTGGATCCTTAAAGTAATTGTGGCTCGTCGGTCAGACCAAGTACATATTGGTTAACATGGGGCATCTTGATATATATTGCGGCCAATGTGAAAAGTAACTACGTCTTAAAATTTATGACGAATCCATAAATGTAGGACTGAGGGACTGGTAAAACATAATATTATGCGCTTTCCTCGTTTTTCTGGTTAGATATTATTTTCTCAATCATTATTTTATTTTAAGGAAAACATGTACATAGCTGCACAAAAATGAGGGAACAGTTGGCCCACACATTTTGCTGTTGATACGGATTTTGAAGACAAACACAATGGTATTTTATATATGTTATTAAATCCGCAATTCTGAATGAATAACATATTGACAATGCAGAATACTGTATCGCATTCTGCGATAATTTTGTCATGTAGGATTTAATTGATGGTAAACTGCATCAGGAAAAACTGCATCAGGAAAGAGGGAAAGTCGATGCTCAGCGACAGGGATAGACGGATAATTTACCGGATAGCTGCTAAAAACGCAAAACAACGGCCTCAAAAATAACTACAGAACTGAATGTGACCCAGTCTCAACAAAAACTGTACGTCGTACTAAGCTGGCATAGTAGGGCTAAATTTTCTAAACCACTTGTAACCAAGGCCAGTGTGAAAGGACGCATAACCTGATGTAATGAGCGCAAATCGTTTACTTCCAAACAGTGGGATAAAGTAATATGTGTTTTACTTTCCCCCCTATATCTCGTCAGGTATATATTTGGAGAGAGAAAAAAGAAAGCCTTCTACCATAACTGTCCTTTCTTTAACAAAGTGCATGTGCTTTGGTATGGACAGCCCTCTCGTGGAAGTCATTGGGTCCGATTATTGTTATGCACGGTAGAATTACGGCCAAGCCATTTTAGGGGACCAGGTGGACCTTATGATGCAAACATTGTTTTTTAAAATGTTCTCATATTCCAAGACGGTATCGTCGCCATACACACTGTTAAACTGACTCGCATCCGTGATTTGTTTCTAAAAACGATTCATTCTTGCGAATCAAAAAGTAGGTCACTTGATACAACTGACGTTTATGTTTTTGTATGTTTTAACTGTGTTGGTAAATGTGCTTAATTAAATATTTCAAACATGCAACAAAACGTATTTGGATATGATTGTTTTCTGCTGTTTTCTTAGGAAACAAAACAATAAAAGATATGCCCATGTGCAAATTGCTGGTCCGGTGTGTTCTACGGTGCCCTTAATTATATTAAAAGGAAAACAAAATAATTTGACTTAGGCGACGTGAATTTTTGAGTGTGTCCATGACGATTGGCGATATGTAGGCTACAAAGGCGTCTTTCTGGTTCGTAAACATTTCCTTCGTTCTTCAAGATGCTCATGGTGGCCCTTTGGAATCGGTGTATACAATGATATCGTAAGACTAATCAAGTTGTAAAACTAATGCAAGCATTGTTTATTTGTAGACATTATCTTTGTTTACTTTGGTTTGTCGACTGGAATCTCTGCACTCGCTAAATACATCGGTGCACTTAGCACTTTTTATTTATTTTACGTGTTGGGTGCTACATACGGATTCAGACTGGGAATGTTACGAAACTTTTTACTTTTTACACCTGTATGAGCGCAAAAACGATTCATATAGCTGGATGTCTTGGTTTTTGTAAGCGAAGAATTTAAACAATGTATAGGACTGATTCAGTCCCAGAACTTGTAACCAAACAGTGGGTCTAATTTTTAATGAGGAATCTGTTGTGTTAATGTATAGCGTGGTAACTAATTTAATTATTGGCTTTAATAATGTATAGGCTCACAGTTGTATAACCGGACATTTTATTAAGGAAGTAAACAAGAAATTAGAAAAAGTAATCTATTGCATTTACATCTAACATGCAATCACATAAATACTGTCTTTTAGTGTTTGTTTTTTTTGTGTCAATTAACGGACGCGACCCTGCCATTACTGCGTTGTCTGGTTTCACAAATAACTTTTTCTAAGTAATCAAAAATAAAAGCATTAGGTCAAAGGTAATGTGGTGTTGCGGTCGTAGAGGGCAGTAAACCAGCCACAAAAGATATTTCACAAGAAAGTGCTGAAATTTTTTAGCACACGTGATATAAAAAAAAAAAAAAAACTAAGGCAAACTCAAGCCTATGGCCCTACTGGCCCAAGTACTGGCATCGAAAGATGACCAGACCAAAACTTTTATTTTTCTCACAGTCACCCGCCCCTGTGAGAGACCCCCCTGAAATGAAATTACCCTCCCTTTGTACACAGGTAGGGGCTACCTCCTCCCCATAGCCTAAACCAAAGGGCACAGAAAAAAGGGAACAAAACAATAATCAATTATTCAAATAATCAAATAAACAAACTGATACAGTACATGTTATGACGTACAGTTATGACGAAAATTTAACCAAAGTAAGTAACAACAGAATTCAAAGTATAAGCAAACCAGTCCGTCAGAATAAAGCCATACACAAAACTGTATTAACTCTGCATCTCCCCTTTACCATGAATACCGGTTCTCCGGTGCGATTTATGAAGCCCTAAGCAGCAGCCGCGCGCCCTTTGCGCGTGCCATTCCCCAGGAGATCAGAGATGCGGACTGACGGTAAAATTTAAATTAACAATTACACGGCACACATACTTAACGTATTTTAAGTTGTATCTGCACACAAACACTCACATACGCACAACCATAATACATTTTCGAATACAATACGCACAACTAAATAAACAAATTTCACATTTACATGCCACCATCACATTTGCATACAATTGTTTGGACGTAGGCCTACATCAAAACTCCGCTCCGCTTTTTACCGCAAGCCATTTTCCTCGCAAATTAATTAGCAACGCGGTAAATAGGATTAACGGTAAAACAGATGATGATGAATGGACAAATGCGCATGATATTATTGCAGACTGTATGGAATTATTGAAGTAGAAAATAAGCTTGCGTGAGCGAGTTTACTTCTCCTTAAAATGTCCGACATCCGGAGAGGCAGACAAAATGGGGTGAGGAGGTGATGGAGGGCCCAACTAACTTCATCACACTTTAGGGTACCGAGTTCTTAATACTTTGGTTTTAGAAGTTGAATACCAAGTGGGCACAAAAAGAATATTTCATTAAGAAGTGTTGTTATACTTCGAACTGTACTGATACTGGGTCTTAAAAAGAAAAGTTGAGAGTCTTCTAAGGATGGAATATTAGTCAGATTATCCACCTCAGAGTCTGGGCTCCTGTACTGCAGCATGGCATTCGTGACCCCCTGCTCTAATTTCTCTGTCTCAGCATTTGAAACAGATGAGATTCTTACTTCTCTGCTCAGAGAACTGGAGAAGGGTGTAGGGGAGTGCTGAGTGTGTATTACTGTTATCATTGTTCAGGTCTGAATTCACCATGTGCAAAACAGTCATTATTTCTCTTTCCTGTTATTCTTTCCCTGAGGTGTTATTGTGGCACTTTCATTCCATTGCATGTGCATTTCATGTCTAACTTGCTCAGGATTTTCCAAAAAGGCAGGTTTACAATGCAGTTTGGTTTTAATAGCTCAGTAGGCTAAGGCTTAGTTTTAGACCCTTTACAAAAATGACTAGTTTTTTTAAGTGCCCTGGGAAGTTCACTTTGTGTCTTGGCCCTGAGAACCTTGGACACCTGAATTGACTTGTTTTCCTTTGTAAGCCCTGACATTAGCTGATAGCGGTTCCTCATAAATGTTCCTCTTCACAGAAATCTTTCTTTAAAAGCTGAAGACTGCATGATCTGGGGAAAACCAGAGTGTACTCTGGATTCAGTTTTTATTCATGGGCATTCTTTTGGTTTTAGGATTTGTGGAATGGGAAATGATGTTTCTCCATGTCGTCATGTGACAGATGAGTGACGATTAGCTGCAATTCACTGTTTACAGTTTAATTTAGTATGTTTGGCATGACCTTACTGTATAATCTGGAGGATTTTGGCTATGCTGTTGGAGGATTGCATTCATCTCACCCCAGCGCCCCTGTGTAAGGGCATAGATTGTTGCAGTGAGATGAGCCTATACTATTGGTGATTTCAAAATTGACTTGCATAACAGCAGTGTTAGGTAACTGCTCATCTTTCATTGCGTTGAGTAAACAGGCTGAACCAAAGTGTTAGTCAAACAGTTTATTTACACAGGATGATATGTTCATAGACTGGGGCTATTCTACTGTGAAATATAAAATGTGAAATATTTAAATAAATCAACATATAAAGAGTAAATACATGCATTTGATGACTACAATATGTCAGCATTCACTCATGCACAAGCAGCCAGAAATTTCATGCAACAGCAACAGCAGGGCGAGGTAGCTACCTGGGCGTAGTTACAAGCTCGGTGAAAAATAACAGCTGCAGCAATATTAAAAATACAGCACTTTATAGATATATTGCATAAATAAATACTACCATATTTACACGGATTGCACATTCCGATCGGCACTTAGTAGTTAACATATTGAACAATATGTTCCATTCTGCAAGCACTTTGAAAGCAGACAAAAGTGCAAGCACAAGTGAAACACACTGTTGGTGCACTGTTAGGAAAGGACATATTTACTCAGTTAATCCACCCTGAAAATACATTTCAGTTTCTTTCTGCTAAGAATGTCGTGCTTAGTTTGATTTTTTTGTCTAAGGTAATAGTTAGTCAATACCCCTGGATTTTAGGAAAGCTTGAGCGTTGTGTGAACCTGTGGGAATGTGACTTAAGTTGAAACTGTTGGGACTCATTGAACTGTAACATGTAATATCCTGGTCTGTCCCAGGGGCTTTTTAGAGTCTTCACAAAGAACTTTTATTTAAAGAAGAAGAAACACCAAACATCTTGTAGAAGCAGGCTTGGTGGGGAGATACACTCCCTGTGTTGTCAAGGCTTTTTGGTTGTTTCAGCTGTGGGTTAACTGGACCACTTCAGAACATAACGCAGTTTCAGTTTAAAGCCATGCAGCAAGCGTCTGATATGTAGTACCATATAAACACAATTATTTTACAAAACTAAAAATCTTATAATTTTGTAAAGTGCAATAAGGTTGAAAGTAGGTACATTGTCCATTCATTTTGAACTTACTGCATCTGAATAATATTAATTTGGTTTTTTATGTTAATCTGAATTCTGTGAGGAACCCGTTAAAAAATGAGTCAATTTTTTGTTAACTGAATCATATGGGTTGCCAACCCCATTTGATTATGTAGTCTATAAGTGCAAGAAATAAGTTTAATATCTGCAGAACATAGAGTATGTAAAATCCCTTGCATTATATGTAGACCTAGTCATTTAGGAGACTCTTGCAGAGACTGACTTACAAAAAAGGAACACAAAGTCACAAAGTGCGTCGAGTAAATACGTTAAATCATACAAGATCCTGACCACGCAGAATGAAAGGCTAACATGGTGCATGGTATGAGCATTTTGGCATTTGATGAAATTGCCAGCAAGTTGAAAATCCAACAGTGATTTTAGCAATAATAATGTATCACTGCTGTTTCTGGTGCTGAGTAATACCCTGCTTGTCTAAATAAAGTTTTTTAATGTTTGCTAGCTCAACAGTTGATAGTATGGTCACTGCACAGTGAGCCTTCAGCTATTTAACATGACAAAAAGAGAGCTAAAGGAGCATAAGCTACTGTTCGCCTTGCGTCAGAGATGATGAGCAAGCAGAAAGAAAAGGGGTCCAGGCAGCAGTGGTTTAGCAGCATCAGAGCCAGGCAGCTTTCAATAGCATCTGCTGAAGTGTGTGGTTTTGCAAATTTATCTGACTGCCACTTACTGAGAGTAACATTCAAAATGAGCCACTCTTCCAGCTCATTTTGAATGTTGTGTAAAGATATTCGTTCCACTAAAAAGGAAGTCTGGTGATGCTTTAGAATAAGGTGTAGTTATAAAGGTGTAAGAAAACATTGCCACGTGTCTTATACATCATTTAAAATACATTGATGAAGTTAACTGTTACATGTGTTGAGGAGGCCAGATTTAACTGAGAAAATTCCACCCGACACACACACACAAGATAATGATCAAACGTACAATGATCCAGAGAAACATATTGTAAATATGATAAAGTATTTGGATTTGTAGTTGTACCTTGTCTTTTGTCTAATACAATCCCCTTCCATCTTCTTTTCCCATAAAGCTGGCTATCCTGGATGGCACTTAACTGAAGGCAGAATTGCTGCAGGATGAAAACATGGCTGCACCTTTTCTTGCACCACCAGGACCTGACAGCTTCAAGAAGTTTACTCCAGAATCTTTGGCTAACATTGAGAAACGCATCGCTGAGGAGAAGGCTAAGAAGCGCAAGAAGCCCGACAGCAGTCATCGAGATGATGATGAGGACAACAAGCCGAGGCCCAACACTGACCTGGAGGCGGGCCGCAGCCTACCGTTTATCTACGGGGACATTCCTGAGGGCCTGGTGGCAGAACCACTGGAGGATATGGACCCTTACTATATGAATCAGAAAGTAAGTAGCCCTTGTCCTCTCCCAACACCCCATCGTAACCATTCTTAGCTCCTTCCAACCCAGCACAGCTCACACTCTAGTGGTTCCTACATACTGCAATAAAGCAGCAACACCATTGCCCTATATGGTGATGAACATGGGGGATGCTCTTAGGAAGAAAGCACTACTTTGAATGCTTGAATGTACCTCTAGATATTTTGGTGTAAACCAGATTTAATTACATCTGTGGTTATTGTATTAGAGAAGCATCTCCTGTTCTTTAACAGCCACCATAGACTTTCAATGGCCCAATGGTGGAGCAGTGGCATGTTTGTGGAGAGAGATGGCAATTGCAGTCGATCAGTGAGGGAAACGTGCAGCTGGTGAGGGCTTTATCAGATACTTGGATGACAGAGGTCATGAGCTGTACTGTGGAGTCAAGTGACGCCTTATCATGGTGCTGTTTGCCATTTATTCACTGTTCTGGACACTGGCCAGTAGGATGTGTTCTGTTCAGGAGTGGGGTAGGCAAAAGAGAGAAGAACTTCACTTGGTGTCTCTGTATTTAATGTCACATTTCATTATCTGGCTGTTCACTTCTTTTGCAGGTAAACATTTATTGCAGTCTATCTGAATTTGTAACACAGCCCGTGAAAGATGTAATATAAAAAAAAACTTTCAAAGCCTGTTTTTATTTGTCCTGGCGATTATATGTGAATTGATGAGAATAAAGATAATAAAAGAGGTCAGATCGGAAATTGCAGTAAGTGTGCAAAATGCCTATTAACTTCCATTAATGCCCATTAATCTCCATGGAAAACTTTGCATTTTGAAATTTCCCAAAATTTTGCAACTCCAACCACTTGCAATATTTCGCTACATCAAGTGATTGACAGGGTACATATTGAGTTTCAAACTTGCAATTTCCAAAATCTGAGAGGATTGAGTGAAAGAAATGCATTTGGGTGTGGGGATGAATGTATTATTATGCATAATCATAATACATTTATTCCCACAGACAATTGTGACAATGAATCCATAATAATACATATTATGAAAGTATTATTATTAACTTTGTAGGCCATGTAATAGTGTACTTGATTTTTACAGAACAACATATTTTGCAGATTAATTTAGAAATGTAAAAGTGCAGTGTAAGGTATATTTTTCCCATGGTATTCAAAGGAATTCCTCAAACTCGGAATATTTAGGTAGGTTTTAGATAATTTCTTTTAGGATTTCGAAAGACAAGGTCTGTATTTACTCAAAAGAAGGCATTCATAAAAAAAGTTGATCTACACATCTCTGTGAGACTCCATTTTTTTCTTTATACATATAGCATCCCAGCAGACTGGCTTTCATTTTGCAATTACACAGCAAACAGCATGCTGGGCTGTGCTGTCTCAGAAGAAGAAAAATGGTAACTGTAATATGAAAGGCAGCTATAAAGTGCCATAAAGCAATGCAAACATTAAAATATAAGTTACAACTTAAATTAAAGATGAAGTAGAATCATCTTGTTCATTTTGGTTTGATTATGATTTGCTATAATATAATATCTAGGTGGGTATAATTCAGATTCAATTTACTTCTCAAACCTTTTGCTGAGGAGCTACAAAATGTATATTTCTGTGCTTCGACTGACTCACATTGCTGCTAACTGCTACCTTGCTAGATTTATATTCACTTAGCTTTTACATGTACCCCTATTTTACTTAGCTATCTATTCCTGTGTTTCATAAGAGCATCCATACTGCTACTCCTTTCATGCAGATGGCTAGCTGTCAACACCTGTAATTCTGTAGCCACAGTCAAAATAGTATTAGGGTTGAATTTAATGTTCAGTGTTATTGACTTCATGATGGTTTGCATACCTTTTACATCGTGGAAATGTTTTGCAGTGAGACTTGTGAGAAATGTGAGAGTGTTTGGTAGTTCTCATTCTTTTTAGGTGATAAGATGCAAATGTTAATGTGAAGTAATGTGGACAAATTAAGTAATGTAACTTGAATTCATTTTTGTTCATTAAGGCAGCCATTTTTAACTGACACAAAGAGAACTGTTGTCAAGAGTAACTTTCTGTTTTTGTATGCAGAAAGTTTTTTTTTTTTTTTTGTGGAGGACACATTATTTGACAGGGATTCCTTAACTGCTGCATTGACTATGGAGTGAGTGAACATGGTTGTTTTTTGCTTACTTGGCTGTCAGTGCACATTCTAGGAGCTGCCCTAGGTAAAAGGCAAATTAAATAACCTATGTCTCTAAGTCTAATCTAAGTTGCACTGGTTAAGAGGGTCTGCTAAAAGCCTCTAATGTAATGTAGGCAGCAGCGTAGCTTAGTAGTTAAGGAGCAGGACTTGTAACTGTAAGGTTGATGGTTCGATTCCCTCCGAAACACTGCTGCTGTACCGTTGGGCAAGGTACTTAACCCACAATTGCCTCAGTAAATATCCAGCTGTATAAATGGATAACACCGTAAAGAACTAACCCATTTAAGTTGCTCTGCGTAAGAGTGTCTGCTAAATAATGCTAAATAATGTAAATAGTACATCCATTACATTAGTTGAGTCAACCAAAAAATGCCACTAGAACATGCCAAGCTTGATTAGTCTCCCCCAAATTTAAACTGACAAAGTCACAGGGTGTCCTGAACAGGCAGCCTACAGTCTTGCCTGTCCTTTGCTTCAGCCACAGGGCATAAGGTCTGATCCTGTCCTGGCCATCTGCATGTGCAGCTGGTGACCACTGCATCCATGGCCAGGCTGTCAACACAATGCCTAGACTTATCAGACTATGAACATTGTTATGTTCAAATAAAAGACACAGAAATGTTAAGTCTGCTTTTTCAAAACATTTTGCCTCAGTGGTTTGCCTCAAATAATGAATATTCAATCCTGTTCCTGCTTTTTTGTCTCAATCAGTTGGAAAAGCATCAAAGGTAAATTGCCCCAGCTGATCCCATATTTACAATAATTCACCGGGAGGGTGACTTCTAAAACTAAAGAGTCATGGACACTGAAGGGGACAAAATGCTGCCATATACCCATTCAGGTGAATTTTGATTTATTATGACAAATTTAAGTAATTTTAATTTGGTATTCAAGTGCATTTAGCTCATTCTGCAATGTATCACACAGACACTTCTTGTATCTATGCGCTACACTGTTTATTAATGGCAAACATGTGCCAACAAAAACATGCTCATTCAATGGCTCATTCCACACAAAAAAAACAAAGAACAAAGAAGCGGACCATGTCAGATATATAAGAAAGTGAACCAGCAATTCTGAATCCTGGCATACACACACACACACACACACACACACACACACACACACACACACACACACACACACACACACACACACAGATATAATATTCTTCCTTCTTAGTTTTGGTTGAGTTTTAGCTGATGAAAACCCCAGCCATTTTAATCTAGGTTTATTCACATCTTTTTAAGTCACATTTAAGTCTTATTAGTGTGATTGGTTTGCAAACAAATTATTGCGAAGCAGTCACACTATTGTTATCCGATAGTTTTATTAGTGTGATTGGTTTGCAAACACACTATTGCGAAGCAAATTTTGTCCCGCTTCTCCTCCCACAGTTTTTGAGATATCGACTCCAAACCAAGTGTAACCCGTCCGGTCTGACCCCAATCGGTGTGCCTGTATACAGCTAAGCCGTACCTGCACTTGTTCTCTGGTTTTTCTCATTTTTCATCCTTTTTTTCCTATAGACCCCCATTCATTTTTAAAATCACCCCCCTCACACTTCATGGCCTTCCCCCTCGGTCACTTTTCACTTCATAGCCACCATACCTCACAGTTAAAATAACTCGGGACAAATCACCCAACACTCATCCAAGACCATCTTGACCTGCTGTAGCAAAGGGAGAGAGCAGTCACCCCACCTGGGCTTGAACCCGGGTCTACAGGGTCCGTTGCGGCCAAGCTGCAGGTTTGGGGCCCCGTAGCCCCGGGTTCGAGGCCGGGTGGGGTAACTGCTCTCTCCCTTCGCTACACCCGCACTCGTCTTCCGTACTGACCTGCACTCATCTTTTACTCATTCACTCATCCCTCCATCCTCCCACTGACTTCAATTCATTTTTCAAAGTCTTACCACTCGGTCACCGTTTGACCAATAGCCACGGGACCTGATATACTGCTTTGGGTCATGTGACCCAACACTCAGCAAAGGTGGGTGTGTCCCTAGCAACCATATTGTTTACCCTAGCAACCACCTAGCCCATCTAGCAAAGTCCTAGAAACCACCTAGCAAACCGCAACATGGACAGAATTCTCAATGTCTTGGTCCGATTCTATGATGATAACTTGTACACAGCATCTTGCTACTTGACCAACTTTCATTTTTCAGTTTTCATTTTTAATAGCATTTAAGAAAAAGGGAAGCACTTTTAATTTGAGCACTGAAATACAAAATTGTATTAATAATTGATTTTTTTGTTTTACAATTTTGAATTAAAGCTGTTGTGGTAATGGTAAATTTACGTGAGTCCTATTTCAGGCTCAGAAAATTTTGTTGCTTTAAGCCCTGTAATTGTTCTGTGTTCGATTGTTCTATGTTCTATGCCAATTAAAAAAATGTAATAAATACATGTTGGAAGCAATTCATATCTTTAAGTTCTCATCCTTGCATTAGAATATAGAGCAGTTAATATTTTGATGGTATCTCATGTGGTAATGCTCCATCACGTTATAAATACATTACACAGTGAATATTGAACTGAAGCTTGACTTTAAAAAATTGTATCGCAAATCAAATCACAATCGCAATTTCTGTCCGCAATTAGATATTTTTCCCAAATCGTTCAGCCCTAACCTGCACTGTCCCTGATATGCATAAAAGAAGCACAAACCAAAATGGGAAACAATAAAAAAAATAAAACACAAACCCAGTAGGAAAAATGCAGAAAGAAACTGAGAACATAAAGCTAGTGATGATTTGCATTCAAAAATGTGAAACATTAAGAATGAATAGTACATTTACAAAACTTGTTCTTACAAAGTGAAATTACAGAACTGTGTACACTTTTAATGAAGTGGCAGATGTTCAAAAACGTTGTTTTAACTGCTGGGAAAAAGTTACTCGGTAAGCATGTTAGCTGGGTGTTATCCTCCTAGCTAACCACCGTCAGTCAGCTGTCTTCAACTTAATGACCTTGAAGGACATTTTTTGGACCTTGTGTGCCACTAAGTATTGGAGGGTTAATGCATACTGCAATGTCCCTACAGTAACCCACAGAGTAAATGTTTGGAGCATATGAGGGTTTGTGTGTATACACTAATGCATCTGTATTTTACTTTGGCATAAACTGCAGCCTCCCTCACAAAACATTGCTGTTAATTATTTAATATACTGGTTAGTTTAGTGCATGAGTAGAATGTAGGTACTGTGCTGTAGATCTTATCTCTCAATGTGGCATAGAGAGTTGGCGATAGTAGATGTATTCACATATTTGGTTGTTTATACAATTGCTCTCCTCTTAAGGGAAGGTCTTAAGGGAGCATTTTCACATTTAGCTTCAACCTCCCCTTCACCCCCCCCATTTTGCATGACCTTGCAGTTGCAGTGAAACTTGATGAGGGTAGGTGAGGGAGGGACAGAATGCGGCATGCAGTTCTGGCATCCCCCACGGGGGGGTGACACTGCCTGAGTATTTTAACTGTCAGAAACAAGTAGCCTTGAAACTGCAAGGAGATGCGGGCTGTTCAGTGAGAGTGTGTGAGGGCATTGGTATGTTTGCTACATGGGATGACCTGGGTTACTCAGATATGTTCACTGGCACGTCAGACAGTCAGCTTTGACTGTCCATTCGGCTGGACTAAAAATTCCAGTACAAAATTATATTAATTCTATGATTAGTTGATTCAGTGATTCAGATTATATTTTGGTGTCTGCTTCACTGTCTATGTGTTTAGCAGCTAGCTATATATTTTTAATTTGTATTCAACTTTGGCAGGTTAGCATATGGTTTGCATATGGTTTGCTTCAGATGCTCCTCTGGGAGGGTAGGTGGACAGATGGAAAGACAAGCTGCTGTATAAAGGTGACAGTGTGGCAACCCAGTTGGCTGTGAGCTGTTTTTACCAGGTCTGAGGCTTTGAGTTTAGGAGTGTCTCCCCTGCGTTGCAATTTCATTTTGAGGTCTCTGCAGTGACGTCAGTATATCCAAACCCAGGGCCTAAAAGTGTCCCCAGCAGGAAAAAGCCCAGTTAATTAATACCACTGGGCAGCCTCATTGGCTGATCCCAATCCACATGGTACATAACAACCACCAGAGGAGTGATTTCAGTTTAATTTGAGAATTAGATGAATTTGAGTGACTTAGCTTTGGTCAGTTTGTTGTCAGGATTTTTATGGAGGTTGATATTATATTTTATATGATCAATTTTCCTTTTCATTTTACAGTTATTAATAAAAGTGATGAATAAGTGTGGTATTTGTACATATATAAAACAGTTCTTCCCTGTTTTCCCTCTTCTGGCTATGCGGTATAATGAATTGGATTGAAGCCATGGTTTAATGTGCTGTCTGAAGCCAGCTCTCTGATGACACAGCATCCACCAGTGCAGGGCAGAGGGGTGGGGCGTGGCTGTCCAGGACATTTTTGCAACTAAAGGAAAATGGATTGCTCTATGGGCTGGACATGGGGGAGGAGAGACAGAGAGAGTGAGAGGGAGAATGGAGAATTGATGTGTCTGTCTGTCGTGCTCTGAAGTCATCCTACAGATGTGTGTGGAGCATCAGAAATGGTACTGTTTCGCCATCCACACTATGTGCCTTACACATTAATACAACTAGTTTGTACAATATTGTGCTTATGTTGATAGCCCTTGAACTCTTGTCGTCTTTCAGTGTGAAGTGGTCCATTGATTTCAGTTGTGGATTGCTGGAACTGTGTGCACATGCATACTTAATACTCTGTTCAACACAATTCCAGGCTGGCAGGAACTTGAAAACTTGATCAGGGCTCAGGCACAGACTCAGACGCGGACCACAAGTGCTCAGATTCCAGGCGTTTATTAACAGAGTCGTCGGACAAGAGGGCAATCGAAAAACAGGCAGGATGAAAATCGGGCGGGCAGTCCAAGGGCAAAACAGAATCAAAACAGGAACAGGTGGGGTCAAAACGGGAAGTCAGGCAGATCGGGCGATCAGGGCAGAACGGCAGGCAGAGACGAAGTCGGAGAACAGGCGAGGCAAAAACCAGACAAACCAAACTGAAAATCACAGGCGGGACCGAGACAGGCAGAAACGCTGTATCGAACTGGCAAACAAGACAGGGACAAGCAGGGTAAATATAGGGCTGGGCTGATGAGGTGATGGGAGCAGGTGTGCAGGCAGGCAGGTGGAGATGATCACGGTAACCAGGTGGGCGGAGAGCGGGGCAGAGCTGGAACACAAGGGAAAACAAACAAAAGCACATGGACCAAAATGACAGAAGGGGAGGAAGCAAAAAAAAAACAGCTAGGGGGCCAGAGTACTGACACGAGGGGTCTTTTCAACTGTTGTGCATCAACATCCAGCTAAATGGGCATGCCGGCAAATGAAGTTGTCATAATAGTGCCACATTGCTTGCTCAATTTAAGCAGAGATTTTCAGTTGTTAACTGGATAGCCAGTTGGATACAGTTGCAGGGAACATGCCTATAGTAAGAGAGGGAACCATTTATGTAGAAAATATTGCTGTCCCATGAGAGGCAGTGGTCATTTATTGTTTGTCAACATAATACAGGTGTGATGTTGGTGTAATTAAAAAAAACAATTGTATATACTACCACTAATACAGACATTGAGTGGTCAACAAAAAGAAATGAAACTACAAAATGGATTAGTAATTGGATGAAGAATAAGGATAAAATGGAAACAAAACAATAACAAGTGAAAGGGAATGTGGAGGGAAGGCAGACAGAGATGAGTGCGAGTTCAGAGAGGGAATTTAACATCTGCATATCAAATTACAGGAGATCATGAAATGATAACTGTAGTGTTGTTAGATGACAAAGCATTCATTGGCCATGGGTTCATCCATACAATTCATGGAATACAAGCAAACGTAATTTAACTATCTGATATTTATTATATCCTATAAAAAAATGTAACAGACCTCAAATAAATTATCCATGTACTTTAACTGACATTTTTAACACATCTTGTACACAATCACATTATTAACTCAGTTGCAGGAGAAAAGATCCCTAACAAAGTGCCCAACAAAGGGTAAAGGGTGATGGAGTCTTTACAGGGCTTTCACATTGCTACCATAAACAAACAAAAATCCCAAAGAAATATTTATGAAAGATACTATGGTATAGTCATACCAATCTGACACTGTACCAATCAGCTTAGCAGTGAACAAGCCCCCTCCTTCCCACCCAGAAAAAACCCAGAGAAACAACTCTGAAGCAGAGTATCCTCCTCCTTCCTCTCCAAAGGCCTGGGGACAGCTGACTTACATACCCTACAGTCAGAGTCTAGAGGTAGAAGGAAGGTACCACTGATAGAGCACAGTGTAAAATATTTCATGCCTGAATTAAAAAAGAAAAAAAAATGTATTACACCATGAGTGGTGCACCTATCCACGCATATACCCACCCATATACACAGTGTCTGTGAATAAGGGGAATATGCGAAATGGACCAGACAAAACAGCAAAACGGTTTGAAAAATGTTCTTGTAAGTTAAATTAAATGAGGAGAAATTAGCAAGCTCCTTTTATAATGTGTGCATGATAATGCCAGTGCAGCAACTCATTATCACAGTTAGTGTATCCCCCTGTTCTCACACAGATGTATCCTACTCACAATCAAAACCCTGTTCTTCTGCTCAGATTGCCTCAGCTCATGCTCAAAAATCTGCTGCTCTCTCTTGAAACTGTCTCTGCTCTCACGGGAAATCTCTCTGCTTGCTCTCATTTTGCATTCTGCACGCATCCAATTCATTCTCTGCTCTTGCTCAGGACATTACCTGCTGTAGCTCAGATTTTCTCTGCACATTTGGATATTTTCAGCTGAAAATTACTGCCACAACTCTAGCCAATAAGAATTTGTCAGAATACATTTGTTCATTGAGTATTGATTGGGTGACCGGAGTGTTGGGTCTTTAGTCGACAATAGCTATGGAGGTAGATCCAGCTGTTTTTCAATTTTGTATGGATTATCCTTGTATAAGTTGTTTTTTCATTCTTTCTAAAATATGTCTTTTCAGTGTGTGGTTGATATGATTATGATGTCTTTATAAGAATTGTGTGTGCTATATATATTACTCTCAACATGTTCTGGTAAGGATATGGCTATCTATAAATAGCACAACCATCTTTATTATAAAGGAAAAAATAACCTGATCTTAATGTTATCACAGAGATTTGAACTAAATAATAGGTGAAGATTTGTTAACTCTATTGCTAGACAGCAAGCTGTGGGGATGGATGATACCAATGAATGAAAGTAAAAAAGGAGAAAGAAGGAGAAATAACTGACGGCAGAACCAAAGTTAAAATAGCTTGCAACCAGTGTTGCAGAAGCAGTTTGGGTAGCAAGCAAGCCATCCATAAATCTGTCTAGCCAGCTAACTGTCTAGTTTATTGATTCTACCATACCTGTGTCTAGCTATTCAGCTCACATTACATTAGTAATTAGTTTAGCAATCATAATGAGGCTCTCTGTTGTTATTGCAGCACTTTCAACATTTGTCTCGTTAAAGCTTTGATCCATGCCAAATACACCCAAATCCAAATACCATTAGTGTAAATAAGATTAACAATGTGTGATAACAATCAATTTGCCAGCTTTTATGCAAACTAGTCATTATGGCTGGATAGCTAGCTAGTTGCTAGATTATGGGTTTTGGCATTAATATTGCAGCTAAAAATATTGCTGACTGCACAGAGAAAATGTCACAAGCAAGAGCAGAGAATGATTTGAGTGTGACCTGAAAGCTTACTGAGAGTGACCAGAGACAGTTTTGCATGAGAGCATTAGACTTTTTGAGTGTGAACTGAGGCAATCTGAACTGGAGGACAGAGTTTTTAGCGTGAACAGGATAAATTTTTGCGAGAGCATGGGGATATATGTGACCAAGCTAATTTACTGCTCGCTTGGCTTTTGACATTGATTTCAATCCGTAGGTTGATTTCTATCCATAGATAGACCATTGGAGGCTGCTTTGTTGGTTGCAGAGGTGCATGAAGGAGGTCAGCTCCTAGGTTTAGGTGACAATGAGAAACACTTGGACTTTCTTGCAGCACAAGAAGTGAAGCAGATGTGGCAGGGAAAATATAAGAGAAATTCATCAGGAGGCAGCCTGAGGTCGGGCAACAACAAGGCGTGTCAGGACACTCTCAGAACATGTGAGAGCTGCTGCACCTACATAGCGCAATATCAAAGGATAGGTACTCCCTGTGGGCTCATGGTTTGGTCACTGGTCGAAAACTATTGCCTATATGATGAAAGATATGAAACCTCTCCAGTGACCTCTGGGTGACCTCTGCTGGAGCTCTCCTTCGAAGTAGCAGGTGCAACAGAGGTGTGGATGGCTGAGCACTAGGATGACTGTGCTTTTTTAAATAAAGTGTGATGCAGATAAAGTTCCTTTTCAGATGGTGCTGTCTTGATTTATGGCCTGATAAGGGTAGGGGGCCGTGCAGAGCACAGCTGACCCCCTACCAGATGGCCTGGCTCCATATACCCTACATAGTAATACTTCAGATTATATGTGTGTATGTGTGCTTTTTCCATGTATTCCCCAGTCTTATAAGGATAATGTTGTAGGTTCCTTTTCTTTAACCTAATCACTGTGCAAATAAATCTTTGAAACATACATGGAATATGGCAGAAAACACTTGTTAGCTGGTGTGTTGAAACAGAGGTCTGTTATGTTATTTTGTAAAACTGTGCAAAGGTGTAATTCTGGATAATGGTCCAAACTAAATATCACTAGAGCTCTAGTTACAATTTAAGTTGGTTAAAGTACAACATTCTGTTTTTGGTATGGCTTCATTTTTTATTTAAATGTCCCCGTTTTATTTTTCAAGTCATTTATCCCAGCCTTTGTGCAGTGACACATCTGAAGCATCTTGCGCAAGAACTCAAACTACAGCACAAAACAAGCATCAATAAAAGCATCAATACACATACAAATATGCACATAGGATAAGGTGGAAAAACATGGAACATGACTTTTTTGTGTACAACATTCACAGGGCTTGCCTTTTTCATTGCTACCTCATAGGTTCATGGTTGTGTGACTGTCTGTGCAAGATGATTTTCCTCATACCCTGTTTTTATTGTACACATAACTGTGATCCTGTTTGTACTTACATGTTCAACATTGTGGGGCAATTGCTCTGTCAGCTAGCTTAGCTGCGGTTTAGAACTGTACTTAAAACGGAAGTATCACAAGTTTAATGCGCAGCTGAGTGTTAAGATGAACGTGATTGCTGTGTAACAACACGCACCGTTTCAGCTGATTCGCAGTTAAACTGTCTGGAAACCGGAAGTTGGCGATCTACCCAGAACCAGAGCCTGTCTATACAGATTAGTGGTGTTCAAAACGATTCTTTTTAGTGATTCGGTTCCTTTCGTTCAGTTCAATAAAATGATTTGAATCTTTGACTCACTGATTCGTTCATTTCCATATCCGGTCGGGTGGCATACATGAATCTGTAAATAGTTTTATTGCATTTTAAAAGTTACTCTACATTGTTCCAAACATCATGTCCATTATTAGCCTGCTCTGTGGCAAAACAACACGAGTGAAACCAAATGTCAATGAAATTAATAATAATTAAATCGTAATATTCATTACGTGAAACTGCACCATACTATTCAAACAATCATGGTAATAGAACCCCACATTTTAATGTGTATAATAGCCTAAGTACATGTCATTTGCTAAAACTAAAAAAAGCACTGAGGAAAAAAGAGCCACGCTTATATCCGAAGCCAATAACTTCGTTTTACAAGTTTTGAACCCAGCCCAAACATTTTAATACACTTGTAGGCCTAGTCAGTGATGTCGTATTTTTATTTGTTGTAAATGTAGACATAGTATGCTGCAAATGTGATGCAAAGGCTTATGCATCACATTTCTGTTTTGATATGGAGCCTCCTATGTTGATTTGTAAGTATTTATTAATAAGGACTTCATTCACGTTAAAAGGAAATGTGATGTCAACATTAAATACATCGTAGTCTACGTAAAATTGCAGTTAAACACCTAAAATATACTACTGCTAAAAATATAAATATAAAATAAAATTCCAGGTAAATGAGCAAAATAATATTTAATAATATTTTTAATTCCTATAATAATGTCACGGAAGCGCTCTGATTCCTTTTGCATCGTCACAGTCAATGGTGGATGTAGCCCAAGCCTGTTATACTGGGAACTAGCGATTCTGGCAACACGTAGTCACCAAGTCTTCATAGTCAGTGAATCTTTGGAGTCCGAACGAACTGGTGAGGTGAGGAACTTGTCAACAGGTCATCAGGTCAGTAGGTGGAGTTTAGAATCTTCGTAGTCACCGGATCTTTTGCATTGTCCCACATCGTCAGTTGTGCCGAGATGGCCAGTGGGAGGTGCTTCGAGAGTTTTAGCATTTCAGCCATTGGCTAGTTGTCGTCATGAATGTACTGCTGATACAGTTTTGTGATAGGCTGCTTCGTGGACAGACTGCATATCTAATATCCACTGGAGGGAGAGTTACAGCTGCTATGCCAGCTAATCAGCGCGCATGTTTGCAAAGAGGAAGGAACGAATCTTTTAGACTAAGGATTCAGTACACTCAGTTCACCTCAAAGATTCATTCAAAAGGATTCATTCGTTCACGAACTGCACATCACTAATACAGATATTCTCTGCCAGAACGAAGAGTTAACAAGAATGCCACTTAATGACATAATTTAGGATTCTTTGCGAGTTGGATCCTCAATGTAATATAAATATTATAGGCTATTGTAATTGTTATTAAGATGCGTTTTAACCGAACGCGAAGCGAAATTTTGTTTCTCTTTCCTGGCGCGGGTTTGATCGCTTGCCTGAAAAATGAACAAGCGAATTTCGCTCATTTCGCATCGCTCGCAGTTTCACCGCGATTACCTACGCCCATTCACCTCCTGCCATTTACTTTTCATGCATTCGCGTCGCTCGTAAATTTCGCTTCACATTTGATTTAAACGCAGCTTCAGGCTTATATATTTCTTATACAATTGACTTCACATCCGCCAAAAAGTTTATTTCCCTGCAATAAATAAGACCCTTCCTGGATCCTGTCTTCATTGAAGTGTCTGAAACTAAAGTTACGACTTTATTGTAACCCTCTATTTATAAGCATTTTGGTCTGGATCGTGTTTGAATGATTATCATTACTCAGGGACGTGCACAGACATTAGTTTTGGATAAGAGTGGCTGTGAAATAAAGCTGAGATCAAGCTAAACCTCAGCAGTAGGTTAAAACACAGGTACCGATGACACAGCAATGCGGTTTAAGAAGCCACGTGACTTTTTCCGCAACATGCGCGTTTAAAACCGTGTTAAACTCTGAACCGCAGCTAAGCTAACAACAGAGCAATTGCCCCTACAGTTCTCTATGGTGTAAATTATTTGTTTATCATTGAGTTGAGCCAGTTGAGCTAAAGGCAAATTGCCATTAGCCTGTTGGCAACGACGCTACTTAACCAGGTCTCGGGGAGTGACATAACCGCTGAAACCGCTCGGCTACCTGCTACCCGCTACCTAAGGTTCAGGACTCACACGAGCTAATCACTTCAGCTCTGCTACACATGCAATTCAAAAGATGTGTTAAAAAATAGGTATGTTATATGTAATATGTGTTATAGCGCCACCTAGTGGTCAAATGACACTAAAACTCTTGGGCACCCTTAGGGCACAGTCGCAAACACAGGCACCAAATTTGGTGTCAGTACACCAAAGGCATTGCCGAGATATGGCCTCACTACCTGTTTGGCATCTTTGCTGTTGACTTTGTTAGCGCATTACTAGCGAATGCTGTCTATAAACAAGAAATCATGGATAACTTTTGTGTGGCATGCGCTCAATATGCTCTCACTGAATTTTTGTGAATATTGGAGAAAATTTGTGGGGGGAGTAGTGAAAAGACTGTTTTCAATAAAATTCAAAACGGCGGACAACAAAATATGGTGGAAATGAAAATTTTACATCTGTTCACCTTGCCATGACCCAAGGAATCAAAAGAAAAAAGAATCATATTAGATTAGATTAGATTCAACTTTATTGTCATTGTGCAGAGTACAGGTACAAAGCCAATGAAATGCAGTTAGCATCTAACCAGAAGTGCAAAAACTAGTATTATTTACAGAAAGTGCAGTTAAGAGTAATTACTCCAGTATAGAAAATGTTATATTTTACAGTATGTACAGTGGGGGTGTGTGCGTGGCTCCTAGCTCGCCTGAAGTCCACAATGATCTCCTTGGTCTTCTGGGTGTTAAGGGCCAGGTTGTTGTCGGCACACCATGCGGCCAGGTGTTGGACCTCGTCCCTGTAGGCCGTCTCGTCGTCCCCTCTGATCAGGCCTACCACCGTGGTGTCGTCTGCAAACTTGATTATGGTGTTAGAACCATGTACAGGAGTGCAGTCGTAGGTGAAGAGGGAGTACAGAAGAGGGCTCAGCACACAGCCTTGTGGCACGCCGGTGCTCAGGATGAGAGTGGAGGAGGAGAGGTTGTCTAACCTAACAGACTGGAGTCTGTTAGTCAGAAAGTCCAGAGTCCAGTTGCAGAGGGAGGTGCTAATACAAGCTGGCTAAGCTTGGAGATCAGCTTGGAGGGGAACACAGTGTTGAATGCTGAGCTGAAGTCAATGAACAGCATTCTGATGTAGGAGTTGGGACTGTCCAGGTGGGTCAGGGCAGAGTGGAGTGCTGTGGAGATGGTGTCCTCTGTCGACCTGTTAGTGCGGTAGGCAAACTGATGGGGGTCCAGGGTAGTGGGCAGACAGGATATCAGTTGTGTTAAGACCAGTCTTTCAAAGCACTTTGCAATGATGGGGGTGAGTGCAACCGGGCGGAAGTCATTCAGAGCCGTAGCAGTGGAGTGCTTTGGCACTGGCACAATGGTGGCGGTCTTGAAGCTTGTGGGGACAACTGCCTGGGCCAGAGACAGATTAAAAATGTCTGTGAAGACCCCAGCCAGCTGCCCTGCACAGACTCTGAGCACCCGGCCAGGTATTCCATCCAGGCCAGCTGCCTTCCTTGCATTCACCCTGCTCAGGGTGGCGCACACATCAGAGATGGAGAGTGAGGGAGGCAGTTCACCAGGTGGGAGATCCGCTTTGTGGGTGATTTCCTTGTTTCCCCGGTCAAAGCGGGCGTAGAAGTGGTTGAGCTCGTCAGGGAGGGAGGCAGAGCTGGATGGGGGCACAGTATTGGGTGGTTTGAAGTCCGTGATGGTCTGTATGCCACGCCACATGTGCCAGGGGTCTGAGGAGTTGAAGTGCTCTTCGATCCTCAGTTTGTATGTGTGTTTAGCCTGAGAGATTCCCCTCTTCAGGTTGACCCTGGCTGAGATGTAAGCCTCCCGGTCTCCAGACCTGAAGGCTGCATCCCTGGCTTTGAGCAGGAGGTGAACCTCTCTGTTCATCCAGGGTTTCTGATTGGGGAAAGCTTTTATTTGTTTTTGTGTTGTCACTCTGTCCACACACCTGTTGATGTGATCCAGGACAGAGTTGGTGTAAGAGTCAATGTTGACCCGAGAGTCTGTGGTAGCATGGGCAGCAAACACACTCCAGTCTGTGTGCTGGAATTGGTGCTGAAGAGCAGAGTCAGCACCCTCCTGCCAGATCTTGATAGTCCTCATTGTGGGTTTCACACGTTTAATGACCGGGCTGTACTTGGGAAACAGGAACAATGAAAGATGATCAGACTGTCCCAGGTGGGGGAGGGGAGTGGCTTTGTAGGCGTCAGCCACATTTGTATAGACGTGATCCAAGATTTTATGTCCCCTTGTGGTGCATGAGACATTTTGGTGAAATCTTGGAAGCATGGTACGTAGATTGCAGTGATTGAAGTCCCCAGCAACAATAAAGGCCCCGTCTGGATACAGTGTCTGCAGTTTGCTAATAGCGGCACTGAGGTCTTTCATGGCAACTTTAGCAATTGCATCCGGTGGTACATAAACTGCGGCAGCGATGATGCATGTAAACTCTCGCGGTAGATAAAAGGGTCTGCACTTAATAATCAGGTATTCCAGATCAGCAGAGCAATAAGTTTCAGCAATGGTAGAGTTGGTGCACCATGATTTATTCACATAGATGCATAAACCACCGCCCCTGCTTTTACCTGTCGCTGCTGCAGCTCTGTCAGCCCTGAAGACCATGTGCCCCTCCAGTTCCACCACGTTGTTCGGGACATCGTTGTTAAGCCATGTTTCCATGAAAAACATGAAGCTGCAATCCATAAGCCTTCTCTGTGTGAGGGTCCAAGTCCTGAGTTCGTCCAGCTTGTTCGCCAGAGACCGTACATTGGCGAGGAAGATGCTGGGTAACGCTGGCCGGTGTGGATTTAGCCTTAGTTTAGCCCACACACCTCCGCGCTTCCCCCGTCTTTTTTTACGGTCTCAACGCCGACGCCGGATACTTCCGTACGGTATGAGTTGTCCGCAGGTCCGTGGCGTCCTCTCTACCTCCGGTGGTAGTTCATCGAAGTTGAATGGATGGTCCAAAACTGTGCTGCTGCACCGATAATAAATGTCCAAAAGTATCTGTTTGCTACATGTGAAGTTCGCATAGCTGAATCGGGCGAACACGCAGGAAATAACCAGATAAATTAACACTATTTTGCGAAATCTGGTGAGACACTGAGCCTCGCGATGTGCACGTGCCGCCATCTTGGTCGTGGATGTGGATATTTCTAAGCTACAGACATCAAAAGTTATGAGCAGAAATTCAATTGTTTTTGTTATAGCGCCACCTAGGGGTGAAATGACACAAAACTTCTTGGACACTCTCAGGACTGTGTAGGAAGTCCATATACCAAGTTTGGTGTCAGTACACAAAAGCATTGCTGAGATATGGCCTCACTTCCTGTTTGGTGTCTCCGCTGCCAAACTCATTTGCATGTTACGGGCGAACGCTTTGGAATATCTAAAATATTTGGATAACTTTTGTGAGGCATGCTCTGAAGATAATATGTACCAAATTTGGTAAAGATTGGACAGAATTTGTCGGAGGAGTAGCGAAAAAAGTTTTCGTAAAAATTCAAAATGGTGGAAAATCCAATATGGCGGACTTTGACGACAATGGGTGTGTTGGACTCACCTTGACCTTTTGAAAAAAGAATTTGAAATGGAATTTTTTTTTTTAATTCCAACAGGGTGAGTAGTTATGGATAAAAATGTTGGCTGAGCTTTGACCTGATGGTGGCGCTAGAGGGCTTGATTTACTGACCCCAAAATTGGTGACTGGACAGCTGGGACTGTCCTCTATGAGTGTGTGAAATTTCATAAAAAGCGTACGAGCGGATCTATGGGCTGCCATAGACTCCCATGGCAGATGTATAATAAAAATAATAATAATAAGAAGAAGAAAACTAATGAAAACAATAGGGTTCCAGCACCTTCGGTGCTTGGCCCCGAATAAGAAAACTAAAAATTACAATAGGGTTCCAGCACCTTTGGTGCTTGGCCCCTAATAATAATAATAATAATAATAGTAAATCAATAAAAAATGATCTGTTCACTTAGTTGGACCCCCTTCGGTCACAGTGGGGTTGTCCTCTTAAAGTATGCACTGAATAAAAACTGTCAATAAGAGAAAAAAAATATAACCAAGGAAAGGCAAGCCCAAGGCATTCATATAACAAAATGAGTCCCTGGAAGACATCACAGTACAGCATGTTTGGGGGGAAAAAAGTGATATTATGTCCTATGAAGACAGTACTGTCACTGAGTAAATGGGAATTAAGTACTGCCACTGAGTAAGTAGGATTCACCACTACATGAGGGAATGCCTGTAATTACTTGAGTCAGCAGCAGGCTAGTAAAGGCTCCCAGACTCATTAAAGTATGCACAGGCTGAGGGTGTAAAGGAGATTATGACATCTATAATAAGTAGAGAGCCACCATGCGGTTTCCCAGTACTCCTTTGTGCCATTAACTGTCTAATTTTTGGAATTTTAAAGACATTATGTTTTTGTCAGTTTTGATGGCAGAATTGAGACATAAAGAAAGAGGGGTTTTGTCCTCCTCACGTAGGAGTTCTATTTTGAACATAATTTCAAGAAATTTTACGAGTGTTGCAGTTGGTTCCCTTCTTTTGAGAGTAGGACATAAGGTAATGGCCAAATAATCAATGGAGCAAGTGATTGTGAACTAATATTTTAAGATTAATATTGAGTTTGGTGCAGAATCTGTTTCCTCTCGCGGGCTTTCTCTAGGGATATGGCCATCCTTCATCCTCAGATTTCAATTTTTACACTTTTGCTGTTTCATCTCCCCCAACACCCAAAACTGTGCAGTACAAGAAGGCATCCAGGTGCCCTTTGTCTGCTGGCTGTAAGAATGTGGCGATGATACATTCCTGAAGTAATGGCCTCATTCACTATAAATGCGCTCAGAGTTGGCCATGGGGATTCAGAATCGTGCCCCCATGTACTCCCAGCCCTCAGATCAAGAGGGCTCTGAAACACTCTAGGCTTTTTCATTGCTCAGAAGTGTACAGTCAGCAGATCCTTCGATCAGTGGGCAAGATTTTAGTCTTTTTCCAGGAAGAGAGTCAAGCTGGGAGGAGTGAGAGGGACCAGCCAAGGGAACCTATACATCCTCCCCTCATGGAAGAGGTGATAGAAGTTTTTGATACTTCCAGACATCTCTGCCCTTTGTCTTTCCTTTCTGTTGGTAATGACATTGATTTCCCATTATTGTGATTAAATTGAAGGTTTTTGTCACATTAAGGATTTCCACACTAAACAAACTGAAATGAATGGCCACATTGGTCAGCCTTTATATCTATTTAAAACAGTATGACTAATGAGGTCTGCCTCAAGTTTATCCTTGGTAGAAGTCTGTGCAGTGTCCACCCAGGTTTCATCTTGGTGTGGAAAATGAAATGTGGAATTTATAGCCTCATAATACATCATTTTAAATGCTTTAATATCTCACACAAAGACTGTTTTTAGGTATTTTACACATTGCCATAATATACAGACATTTTTCCTCAGTGTAATCTTTGTAAGATAACATTGCATAATCGTTCACTTAGTGGCCACTTCATTAGGTACACTTACCTAATAGTGAGCTGGTCCCCCCTTTTTCCCTCAGACCAGCCTGAATTTCACAGGACATATACTCAACAAGGTGTTGAAAGGGCGGCATAGGGATGTTGGCCCATGTCTGCTCCAGTGATTCCTATAGCTGTTGCAAATTGGCTGATGGTGGATCTGTACTCAGAATAGCTTGCTCAGTTGCATACCTAGCCTTGTGGCATGGAGCATTATCCTGCTGAAAAAAGCCCATTCGCAGATGGATACACTACTGCCATGAAGGTATGCACCCAATTGGCAATGGTGTTGAGGTATCTTGTGGATGCAAGCATTCCTGTAGTCGTGTCAATGGACCCAATTTGTGTCATGAAAACACACCCCGCTCCATTAAGCTGCTGCCACCAGCTGATGTCGTTAACACCTGGCAGGATGGATCCATTGACTCGTAGTTTTCGCCACATCCTGGTCCTCCTTATCAGTGTGAAACAGCATTCCTTAGCCCACAGCAACTGTAGCTTCTTGCTTTTTGCTGACAGTTGGCTGCTATACCCCATCTGTCACAAGGTATGACGGGTTGTATGACAGGTAGAGGCTCTGTTGGCCTCTTTCATCAAAGGTCTGTTTCTGACCACAGGACTGCCATTGGCTGAATGTTTTTTTTGGGTGGTGGACCATTTTCAATAAACCCAATACATGAAAACCCCAGCGGGGTTGCTGTTTCTATAGCGTACTCATACCGGCATGTCTGGTGCCCACTACCATGCAGCATTCAGAGATACTTCAATCATTTGTCTTTCCCATTCTATTTCTGAAATGCACACAATCCATAGGTACCTGCCTACCTATTTTAAATAGCAGAGTCTGAACATGTAATGCTTTCACTGACTGAGCAGGCTATTTGATAGAAAGGACGGGTGTACCTAATGAAGTGGCATTCAGTGCATTGATTGATTAGTTGATGAAATAGTTACATATGAGTACATAGTAAGTACGGTTACAATGTTGGTGATGTGATACAGTGTGTAGTAAAGTCATTCTTTCTAAATTGCAATTTCTGGAAATAATGTAATGGCTCTTGTTATCTACTCCGTGATAACGGATACCTCCAAAAATCATGGCTGATTAATGCATTCCTTCTTTCAGGAGCACAGCTCAAGTACAACAGCTGGCTACACATCAAACATGTTGGTTGAATTACAGTATTTACAGCAATATATTGTGCATGCAACCCATAAATGACTTTAACTAAATTTAACATATCCATTATGTATGATTCAGAAGATCATGTGTGGTGTAGTGGAGACAGGAAGTGGGCAGTGAGGAAGAACAATTTGGGCAATTCTGCACAATGTCTGCAAGCTGCAGAATGACCTTGACATATGTGAGATTTCCCACGTTTCCTTGGGGGAATTAGGAATTAAGGCATTATTATCCATAATAAAGAAACAAAATGATATAGCCAATACATTTTATTATTATCATTATTAACAAAAGCAATTTCAAATATTGTTTTTTTTGCTTTCAGATTGCTACAGAATGGAAACCATCTTTGCTAATTAGCTGCCATTTATTCACATTTATGAAATGAAATGTTTCTTCACAAATTGCAGTGCTATGCTATGACAATGCTATGACAATGCATTTATTGGGCATTTTTTCAACATGGGATGAACTTTGACAAATGTCATCACTACCGCTATGGCACCTCACGTCATAAAAATGAATGGAGATCTATTTATAGGAAATGGTTTTACTCCTAAAAATACTTTGAAGAGGACTCTTAGGAGTAACTCTCAGATGCTCAGAGAATACGGGCCCTGGAAGACTTAAAAGACGCAAGCCAGAAACACTTAGGACACTAGTTTGCATAAATGTAAAATGAGCTGTTGTCTTTTCTGTCACTGTTAAACATTAAATGTATTATATATACTGATTTGTCAGCCAAGCATAATGTGTGGCCTAATGATGTGTTCTTACGGAAAGAAATAACACGACTGGATAATAGCTGACTACAGAGAAGGAGACAGTGAAATATAGTGGATTACAACTGGCCCTGATTCCCTCCAAATTTTGGACTACCTGTCCCATACTACATCCAGCTAGATTCCAGTCAAAGTGAGAGGTGCTGCAGAGGTGAGGTGAAAGCAGACAAGTCACTGAACAGCCCTGAAGGTTAACCCCCATTTGAGTTGTGATCAAGGTGAAGTTGTGGAGAAGGGTTTTCGTATTCATTGGAGGCTATGTCAATCTATCCCATATGTTTGTGCGCATGCGCATAGTAAGTAAACAAGATGCCGTCAGATAAAATAGAGATTAAAATTCAGAGTGCGTGGTGCTCTAATTTGGTGGTTTATCAGATTTAAAAAAGTCTAATCTGATTGTTTAAATAAAGCCCTGGGCCTGTGTTTTTCAAGCATCTTAGAATGGGAAGTAGGCCCTAGGTGCTCGAAAATTTATGTGTAATGTAAATTAGGTCCTACTCTTACTCCTAAGACTAAAAGCGATTCATCAAAATTCTCTAGCCTTAAATGTACTCCTTTCTCAGTAGCAATTTAGGAGTCCTCATGAAATGGCTACATGTATGTTGCATTTGTGTTTAAGTGTTTCTAACAATATACGGCAGTGTAAGAAACCCATGAGTGACTAAAACAATGTTTCACATATCAATTATTTGAGTTATAGGGTTCATAAATTCACATGTAGTGTTGTGGAGACAGGAACTGGGCAGTTGCAAGAGGAGGTTTCAGGTTCATACTCCATGAACAAACCTTGCCAAAGAAGTCAGGTGCATAATAGCTTGCACAGTTCTGCACAAAATCTGCAAGCTGTGGACTTGCGCTGGCATATTTGGGTTTCTATCCCATTATATTGGGGGGAATAAACAAAAACTATTTCAAAGTTCAAATTGACTAAGAATGGAAACCATCTGTTCTAATTTGCAGCCATTTATTCTCAAGCAAGTACATTTTTTGTTTTTCTTCTGTGTACTGTAGCGTGGGAAAGTTGAAAAGAGGTGATGCAGGCACATAATGCAACCATTGAATATGTTCAAGAAATTTTTATTTCCAGAGGCCAGTGTGTAATATGGACATTGATGCTCTGAATGAATTGACGTATGGAATAGATCGTGGGATAGATCTGTAAGACACAGCAGTTAAATGCAGTTTCAGTGTCATCCATATATATTTAAATGGTGATCTTATCTCTGCTAGACAGTTTTGTTTGTATTCATATTCGTGTCTTATAAAAGCAAGGTTAGTTTCATTTCCATTTCATCTTGTATAAGGTATTTTATGACAGGGCTTTTTAGTCTTTTAAACACCTTGTCTATAAGTTTGTAAGATATTGCAATCTCTGCATTACTGTCCTGAACTTTATGGGAGAGTTGTGTTTTGGATCCAGCTGCTGTGAGATCTGTGGAATGGAGAGCTTAATAAACTAAAGAAATACAGTAGTCCAGGAGAAACTGCCACAAAGAGAGTCCAGCTTCTCTTGTTAATAGACCTCACAGACCTGTAGTGACACATGACAGGAAAATAATAACAAAGACTCTGTGCCTATCCTAAACCTCATGTGAGTTCAACCCATTGCTACCTCAGCAGGTTTTAAACCATTCTGAATTTTGAATTCTATTCTGAATTGAGCCATAGGGGAAACACAATAGAGACAGGAAATAGGCAAATTCTATTCTAAATTCCCAGGGGTGACCCCATCAAAAACAATGAGGAGCTACTGGCTACTGACACAATGAACATGCTTCATATTGGTGCTAAAATACAGTTCTCTGGACATACCTCTTTACAATTTAAAACAATTTAATAAACAATTTATTTTGGGAGAATACTACTCCAGACTGCAAATGAAAATGCATTTCACTTCCTGTATCTTGCTGTTTCTATGTATTATTGCTGTACTGTGTAATACTCATGTTTAACATTTCTCTTTGTCTCTCTCTGTTTCTCTTTCTCTTTCTCTCTCCACAGACATTTATAGTGCTAAACAAAGGGAAAACAATCTTCCGGTTTAGTGCCACGCCTTCCTTGTACATCATAAGTCCTTTTAGTATACTTAGGCGAATAGCTATTAAAATTTTGATACATTCATATCCTTTCAAATGGAACTTGCATAAACTTGAGGCAGAACTTCTTTTTTACTTAATTTCATTGAATGACTGAAATTTGAAGATTTTTTTATTTTTAGGATTGATAATAGGTTTGTCAAATAAATTAACTACTTTGATGTGAAAAAAGTATGTCTCTACCAGTGCATGTGATGGTAGATGTAGTAGATATGACCCCCTGTATAAGTTGAGTATAATCAACCTAAAGTGCACCTGTGCTAGTTCTATGGGAAAATGAAACCCAGTGAAAGTGTTTTGTGGCTGTACCAAGCACTTCCTCATCAGCCACATAAGGTCTGTTTACTAGGTGTTTGCTTATTACTAGGCTTGGGATCAATGCCTTTTTCATGCATCGATAATCAGAAAATTTTCCTGATGAATATCGATATATATCGGCATTTTTCAGGTAGAAATACATAGGTGAAATAAATAAGCGACAGGGTACCTTAAACTCCGGTTTTATTTCCCTCAGCAGGTTTTGGAAAAAGGGACTCTACCACGTTAAGCAGCTGCATGTCTCTGACTATAAATTTCGCTACACAATTTGTTAGCTTTTTGCCTGTGGCAAATCAATTGGTAACTTCTTCTTGGTGATCAAATTTTCCGCAATTGTAGTTTGTACTAGTGTACTGCCTTTCGCTGTACATCTCTGCCATTTGCTATGATATTTGTTCATATGTGATTGGTTGTGTTCCTGGAGAATGGCAATTCTGCCTTGCACCTTTTGCACACAGTTTTTGTTTTATCCAGGTATTGGCCAACTCCATCAACCCAGAATCCGAAATGAGCCTAAACGTTGCTTCGTTTGCCCTTTCCCCAAAACTCTCCAATATTTTTGTTTGCCATAACATTAGCCTAGCCTAGTTTACATACACCAAAACATACACCAGCAGCATAAAAGTAAGGGTGAGAGAGGTGAGCAAGGTAATTAGTAATAACTACAAGGCCTATAGATTTTATCGCCCCCTTGTGGTCTCTGAAAGCTATTATTCTAGACTACATTAAATGGAAGGCCAACTGAATGAACTGGAAAACACACATATTAGGCGTCTTATTTAAATGTCAGCTAATTTTAATACATTGATGCCTCAAAAACATATTGATAAAATAACGTGCTGATCAATAATTGATATTTTATGACATCCCTACTTATTACGTCCAGCTGAAATGTTTCCTGGGTTTCACTTTCCTGGGGTCCCCTTTTTAGGTAAGATTTGAATTTTTAGTGTAAACTACGAAGAAATTTTCAAAACAGCAAAACTGAAGTTTTTTTTTAAGTTTAAGTCTAAGTTCTGCTTCATTAAGGGCAAGGGATGTTTTGGTGTCCTCAGCAACATGTACCACAGCTTCACCTTAAATTAGGTGGGAGGCCTAATTCTGTACATTTACCATCTGGTTTGTGGTGCTGCCTGGTGTTGAACTGCAAAAACAGTTGTTTTGTGTCATATATTATAGCTGGTAGGTTGTGTACTTGGATGCTAATGAAATGCCTTATACAGTGCTTACTTTAAATATGGCAAAGCCCTGAATAACATGAAGAAAAAGTATCACTGCAATGGCCATTAGTGTGTATTCATACATTTTGAAATGATGTATCAAGTTAAATGAAACATTTCAGACTTTCATGGGATGAGAGGGTCATAGTTTGTGTCTCTTGAATGGGGAGCAGATAACTGTAGGAAATAGCTGAGTTTCCACAGAATGTGCCAAAGAATGGCTTGACATGAATGTACAGTTATGTAACCTTGAATATTATCATTGAATGAAAGTGTGTTCGATATGATCTCAGATTGCCTTCCTGCAATGAGTCAGTTCTCCATTTCAGAGGGAAAAGATGGTGCCCATTGATCTAGTGTTATTGTTTGCTAGGAATAAACTTGTTTTGTTGAGGCCTTGCTGCATTGTAGTATTGCAGTACTGTCTTCTCTCTGGAGCACATCTGAGAATGTCAGTTATCTGCTGCTGATTGAATGCATGTCTGCATGTCCTACTCATTTCTGCATGTCCTGGTTATTTCTGGCCATGTCCTTTAACTTGGGTTCATAATAGTTCTTTGATTTAAAGAGTTTCCTATACATTTAACATACCTGATTATATCTCCTGTATGTTAAGTCATATAGAAATAGTGAACAACAAAATGTTAATTATGTTAATTATTTAAGGACTTATTTTGTTGGTTTAACAAAGCACATTTTGGTATCTTAACTGTTGTACATTTACATTTACATTTTCCTCAAAGAATGCTCAATGTACAAGATTAAAAGGCCCTGTACCCAGGTCAACTTTCAGATTATACAGTATGCATTTTCCATGTGTTCAGCTGTATCAGGCATTTCGATTTAATAGAAAGTTCACTTTATTTTTGGAAAAGGGCCTCAGATTTACATGTTGTTCCACAGTTGATGTCTGTAACTTTCCTTAACTGACTTTTTCTCACAGTATTCAGCATGATCATAATGTGTACTATTTTGACCAACTGTGTATTCATGACTTTTAGCAATCCTCCAGAATGGTCGAAACAAGTAGAGTAAGTACATATATCACAGCATGCTTCTCTTTGTTTTAACTCAGAGGAAATTAAGTGGATTGGGTTATGTGATGTATATTTCAATAGAATCAATGGTAAATGTTATTCCAATTCTGCTTTTATGGAATTACAACACAATTGTCACAACTGGAAATTATACTCCTATTCAGTGGCAGTTTCCATAAGAGATACTTGTTCAACTCTTGATATCTGGATGGATGAAGACTACTTTGCATCAAAAGCCAAATCTTGGCACTTTTTTCAATTAAGTGTAAGTGGCCAGTGTTGAGGTCTGAAGATGAATCATGATGATGATGCACTTTGAACCATTCCATAGGGTCTTGACAATGGATTTCAATTAGCTTTTGTGTGGTTATTTGAACTACCAGTCTGTGTATTTGAAGGTTATTGTAAGGGAGGGACAGTTAAACCAAAGCCTAACCAGGCTATATGACACCCTAACCAAGTATCATATAGCCTGATAACTATGTAATGGTATGGAATGGTAAAGAAACTTTATACTGTAGGATCATGTGTACTTTTAGAGTGGACATTATTTTAATCAAACATACAATTACTGTGTGCTGTTAAAATTAATGTAAGTAATCTGTAGAAGCCTGTAGAATTATAATTTGCATTCTTATTAGAGCTCAGCCTGATTTTCATTGTATTAACACAATCCACATGCAATTATACAGTGCTAAAATGCCATGTTCAGGGCATAAACATTTTAAAGTAGTGGGCAAGCCAGTGTTCAGAAGGTTAGCTTGCCCACAGCTTTAAAATGTTTTGATGGTTTGATATGACTTTGGACTAGTTTGATCAGGCTGGGCAGCAACATTGCCTGAGCATAAAAAAGGAGTTAAATGCTTGCCAGGGCTCAGAAGGAATCTCTCTAGTGGTAGCATTATTCATTTACTCTGCAGACAATGCACATTCTGCCTCTGTTGATCTAGATTCTCCATTTGACACCATTGCTGATCACAGAGAAGTGTGCGTTGTGGAAAGACAGCAACCACATGCACCTGTCAGAACCTTCATTGTACTGTGATCTGCTTCCACCTACCAGTAACCATTCAGTGTTACTGGGTAGTAGTGGCAAGGAGGCTCATAACTGGAAGGTTGCTGGCTCAATTCCCTGCTTGGGACACTGCTATAGTACCTTTGGGCAAGGTACTTAAACTACAATTGCCTTAAAAATACACCTGTATAAATGGATAAAACTGGAACCAATGCAAGTCAGTTAAATGGCTAAATGACAATAAAGTACCAGTAACCCAGTGATTTTATTATTTTATAACACTTTCTGTTTTGGGAAAGCAATGCCAGTTATATTAGCAGAAGCTGTTATGTTGTAATCACAAGTAAAAAGGATTAAGTGGTACAGTGGTACAGAATTATAATGATTATCATTAACATACCATTTTTCTTTTTTAAAATTATTATTAGTAATAATAATAATATTAATATTAATACATTCATTAACAATATATTAATACTATTTATAAATAATATCTATGTTATTAATAATAAATAAATATTCATTTTAAGATTTTTTAAATTCAATATTTTCTTATTATGGTTTAAAAATATATATTTGTAGATTTGCTATATTTCACATTTGCTTCCCTTTACTACATTCCAGAAGTACTTTACCTGACAGTAGTCTTTGCTTCTCAAAGATTGTTCAGGATAAGTGTTTGCAACTGTTTTTTTTTCTCCCCATGGAGTTCTCCTACAATCTTACAGAAACACTTATTAGTTGTTTTCTTTGTTGATGGTTTAAAATTTTCCCAAGTTCTCCCAAGTGGTTCTGTCAGCAATTCACTCACCTCGACAGCAGACGGGGCCCTATGGCCCAGGTTTCATCCCAGCTATGTTATCAGCCAACAGTGACTACAAGCCTACTGTGGCGGAAGAAAATTGGCTTTGTTCTGCTGTGGATAGGGATGGGTCAGTCAGCCAGGGATTCCTCGTCTCACAGCTCTGAGGCATTCTGCAACTCCTCAGGCCCCTGCCAGTGGCTTTGAGGATGTTGGTGGAGTGACACATGTCCTCCAGCTGGCCTGCTTCATTGTGGACTACTGTGTGATTATTAGGGCCTAAAAATAGCCATTGGCTGCATGAAAATGTAACAGAGCATTGCAGGCATCTTGCTTCAGTGCTCCTGCACAACTGCAGCGGTTGCCAATGTGCCTTATGTGCAATTACAGATTTAAAAAACTGGGTTGCAGAAAAGGTCACCCAGTGCTTTTAGAGCCTGTTTACTGTTGTCTTAAGTTAGGCATAGTGTGGGTCTACGGGCTCGCCGAGAGGTAAGGGACAACAGCGCAGGTATAACATCACTCATGGGGCTACGAATAAAAAATAACTTGGATTTAAAAAGACGACAAACCAAAAACTGTCACTTTTCAGGGTCCTGCTGGTTTTCACCTCTCGTCTCTCTCTTTCTCACTCTCATCCTCTCGCTGCTTCCCCCTGTCCCTCACTGCAGACACAAAATGTCTTTTATAGCCAATGCCCCTGACTGAGGGCATTATGTCCATGTTGCCCAGGTGTGCTGGCTCCTTCTGTGTCAGAGGGGGCCTGGCTGTTTTCCCTGCTCTTCCCCACAGACAGACATGTACCATATCCAGTACTTCAGCATCCAATCTTCCATTAATCTATTAATACTCCCTGAATATCAGATGTAACTGTAGGCATAGTGTTAAATATCTTACTATTTTCCTTTTTTGAGAAAGTAGCATTGGAAGAAATGTCTCTAGGATCTTGTTTTTGATTAGTGTGCTACTTGAATACATATATATTATGTGACATTTCTTGTGTCTTGTACACCTCCATATGGATTTATTTACCATTGGCTATTTACCTTTAAAATTAATTTGCATTGTATGCCCAGAATAATTACATTATGTTTGTACTGGTCGCATTCCTCTCTTTCTTTGTTACTTAAATTCCCCCATCTTTCAAAAATTAGCTCATCTAAAATTAAAAACCTCAGAATTTGCTTTGGTTTGCCAATATATTACAGTTGTGACTGTTTGATGACCCCGGTGGTTTAACCACACCACTACTGTAATATTTGTATTATTACAAAGCAGTTCTATGCTTGAACGTTCTCTGCAAAGGGATGTAACAAACTTCGTAAAAAGTCATTTACAACATCCAAGAGCTCCTCTTTCAAATTTTTATTTTCGGTGTTACTAGAAAGTGTTAACCTGATCCTGGCAGCCTGTATCTAGGATTATGAGTTTCTCTTATATGGTTTTCTTACCTCTGTTTTTATTCCCCATTCACATGTTCAATTTTAAAGTCTTAAAGAGTTAGTGTTACAATGTTGACTGAAAGCAACCCATCACTATTAATTTAATGGTGCATTCAAGAGAATGTCCCTCTTCTGTTTTCAGCCACACAGTGGAAAAATAATAACAGATGGCTACTCATATTGCTTTCAAAATCTACTGTGATGCCAGGGTACTTTCTAGAAAGTACTATAATGGCTTGTGCTACTATCTGTGAGTTGAAGTGGTCATTGTAACCGTGCACACTTTCATAACTGTCCATAACCATTACAGAGAGAGATATTTCTGTTCAAACAATGAGGACAAAACCAGGTTCTTCTGTGCATGAATGCAATTACTTGGTGGAAATGCAGGGCTGGTTTTGCCTTTATCCACTCTACAAGATAGAAGTTATGGCACTAGCTGTAGCATTTCTCATTTCTCATTAATTCAGTCATCTACACTGTCGTTTCCTGCTGTCTGCAAGTGTTGTGTCCATTCCCCTTTCTCCATTTTGTGACGCATAAGGGTGGGTGTGTTGGCCAGGGTTTGTCCATTAGGGATGCAACGGTACACGGTATGTTATCGAACCGTTCGGTACGCCCCCTACGGTTCAATACGCACACGTGAACCGCGGGAATACTGTATGCCTGCCATTTTTATATAATTTCCAAAACTTGCTTATTGCTCAGGCTACACGCACGTTCTACATTCAGATCCACAGAACATCTCTGGAGCCAGTCAGAATTTCCCTCGAGAATATTAGCGCTCTATATGCAAATACGAGCTGGAGGAGAGAGGGGAAACTAAAAACAAACATTCTCGCGTACGGTCACACCAGTGTGATGTGCCGTTTAGCGCGTATGCTACAACCGGTGCGATTTAGGGTTGAAACTAGTGCTGGGCGGTATGACAAAAAATTTGTATCACGGTATTTTTTAAGATTCTGGCGGTTTCACGGTATATCAAGTTTTTTTTTTTTTGCATGACTGGGCCTTTACATAGGTTTGTGGCTTATTCTACTGTCAGGTGTGCATAGAATATAAAAACATTTTAATTTCATGTATATAATGAAGGCTTACTATAGGGTTTGCTTGGCTCCACAAAATGACACAATATATGAAGGAATCGGTATGCATGAAACAGTTGCAGAATGTGAACATTTTTATTGTGCAAACTGCAACGTAGTAAAAACAGAATAAAAACAAAAACCGATACGCCAACAACTTTAACATTGCTTCCTTTTCAAAACAAAATATTTTAAGATAGTTCTATAAACTATAACTGCAGATACAGCTCCTCTCTTGGGCACAAGTTCTTGTGGTGCATCTCCGGTCTCACTTTCTTCATCCTCCATCTCTGTTTTCTGTTTTGTTTAATCTACCGTAGCGACGGAGCCTCTGCCAGCTCTTAACAGACTGTTATGCTACCAGGCTAGCTAGCGAGCTGTACCCAGTATGCTGTTCGGCGGTGTAATTTTGTAAACGTAAAATTATTAGTGTTACGCAGTGGCGTCTGGTGAGCTGGAAACAGGGGAAGCGGAAACACTACCTTTAAATCTATCATTACTTTCAACCTGTTTCAACCTTTATCCTCCTTGATTAACAATAAAACAAATAATTCACAGAATAATCTACACCAATAGCGTAAGTAGAATAAATGATTATGCTCACGAAACACCGCACATTGTTTGAAATTTGTGTGGTATTGCGAAAGCTACAACATGAGATTGAATAATTAAGTGGCAAGTAATCCCCAAGCTTTCTCTTAAATGTTTCACATTATAGCTTTCTTGTCTTACAAAATTCAAATTACAAAACAAAGCTAAATTTAGTTAAATCGATTTAAATTACTGAGAATAAACTTTCAGGTTAGGTTGAGTGCAATGAACTATAATGTTTAGAACACAGACCTCACAAAAGCTGTGATGTATCATGAGCATTTAACGTAATTTAAATCCCAATAAATGCCACCCTTGTTAAGCCTTCTAAGAGAACTAATTTGCTATTAAGAATGAATTCCGTGTACGTTTGTATTTACATATTCTTGAACCAGAACACGGTTTAGATCAGTTTATTTCCTTCTTCTGTATGGATTTTCCAGCGTAACTACGATGTGACGGCATTATTTGTATTTGTCTGAAGTTCAGTAAATAGTTGAACTCTCATGAAGTCTTGAGTCAATTAGCCTACTTTGCTGTCAGGGGAAACTGAACATTGGAAAACACTATTTAATTTGCCCTCTTCAGCATTATCATAATATTCTGAAATGACCTACAAATTAGCCTATATTATACCAAGACTTTTAGAAAATAACATGCACAAGCAGACTCAACTCTTCCCTCTACGCTTGATACGCGATGAATACCTAATATCGTGATATTAAATTTTCATACCGTTTCATGTCTAGTGCGATTAGAACACTAGATTGGAAAAATTCTAGCTAATTTTAGCTTTGAGGAACCATCGATTTAACGTTAAAAAATATAGCAAATGCTAACTGAAAACTATGAGAAGCTTAATAACGCCAATGAAAACATAACAAACCATGTAACGTAACACGGGTGCTACACAGCATAAAAATAAGTTACTATGCGAAAGGGTTCAATAAATGCATGATGTTTCCAAAGTCAATGAGTAATCGTGTTAAATAATCGTGATCTCAGTATTGACCAAAATAATTGTGATTGATTTTTGCCATAATGGAGCAGCCCTACTAGTCAGTCATGCTGCCATTTTTCTGAATGACGCTAAATAAAGAGTTCATCATTTAAAGGGTGACGTGTTTTTATTTTTTCCTTAAATATAAAGATACCGAAACCGTACCGCTACCGTGGCCCAAAAACCGTGATACATACCGAACCGTGGGCCCAGGGTACCGTTGCATCCCTATTGTCCATGTCATCACACACTGATGCTGGTCACCCACAGTCTGCCTGTATAAAGCTGCACATGAGGTGTCTTCCTCTGACTCATGTCTGTGCAGGCTTGGCATGGTGACTTTGGTGTGTAAACAATTGTGTGTTTTGGAGAAGAGTGAATAAAAAGTGTTTTTATATAATCCAAATGTAAAATCTATTTTAAAATTCTATCATTGAAAACAATTAAACACAAAAGTTCCCATACTGCATTTTTTCTTCCCTCCCCACCCCATCCTTGGTTGCAATGAACAAAAGTATGCAAAAAAACTTTTCTTCCTTAGATGCCTTCATCTCCATCATATCCTTGATACCTGCTATCTGGGCAGTTTGTTTCCCATAAGCTCACTGTCTCCCGGGTCAAATAGTTCTAAATTAATCAAACATGAAAAATTTATGCATGATCACACTAATGATGTTGTTTGCTCAAACATTATGGGTAAATGACTTGTACTTGTATGACATGTAGGGGTAAATGACACTGTACGATAGTTAAGGAAAGCATCACATATAGTAATTTATTTTACTTCATGCCCATTAGTCTGTATCTTGTATTTTTAAGAATAAATATATCAAGGCATTAAAACATTTTAAATGAATTTTCTTTTTACAGACTGGATAGATTCATGGAATTGATTAAATGAATATAAACCTTTGGAATACTTAAATATTAGGCCATAGGCATATTCATGTTTGGGTGATAATGAATAGACACTGAGTGACCACTTTATTAGGTACACCTCTCTAATACTGGGTAGGACCCCCCCCCTTTGCCCCCAGAACGGCCTGAATTCTTCATGGCATGGATTCAACAAGGTGCTGGAAACATTCCTTAGAGATTCTGCTCCATGCTGACACGATAGCATCACGCAGTTGCTGCAGATTTGTCGGATGCACATTCATGCTGCGAATGTCCCGTTCCACCACATCCCAAAGGTGCTCTATTGGATTTAGATCTGGTGACTGTGGAGGCCATTGGAGTACACTGAACTCATTGTCATGTTCCTGGAACCAGTTTGAGATGACGTGTGCTTTGTGGCATGACATGTCAGCCTGCCTGAAGTAGCCATTAGAAGATGGGTAGACCGTGGTCATAAAGGGATGCACATGGTCAGCAACAATACTCAGGTAGGCTGTGGCATTTCAACAATGCTCAGTTGGTATTAAGGTGCCTAATGTATGCCAAGAAAATGTTCCCCACACCATTACGCTACCACCTCCAGCCTGAATCGTTCACACAAGGCAGGACGGATCCATGGATTCATGTTGTTTACGCCAAATTCTGACCCTACCATCTGCATGTCGCAGCAGAAATTGAGATTCGTCAGACCAGGCAATGTTTTTCCAATCGTCTACCATCCAGTTTTGGTGAGCCTGTGCCCACTGTAGCCTCAGTTTCCTGTTCTTAGCTGACAGGAGTGGTACCTGGAGGGGTCGTCTGTTGCTGTTGCCCATCCACCTCAATGTTTGACATGTTGTATGTTCAGAAATGCTTTTCTGCATAGCACTGTTGTAACATGTGGTTATTTGGGTTACTGTCACCTTCCTGTCATCTTGGATGAGTCTGGCCATTCTCCTCTGACCTCTGTCATTAACAAGGTGCTTTTGCCCACAGAACTGCCACTCACTGGATGTTTTTTGTTTTTCACACCCTTCTCTATACACTATAGAGACTGTTGTGTGTGAAAATCCCAGGAGATCAGCAGTTTCTGAGATACTCAAACCACCTCGTCTGGCACCAACAATCATCCCACGGTCAAAGTCACTATCAGATTTCCTACTCATTCTGATGTTAGGTCTGAACAGCAACTGAACCTCTTGACTATGTCTCTGTGATTTTATACATTGAGTTGCTGCCAGATGATTGGCTGATTAGATATTTGCATCAACAAGCAGGTGTACAGGTATATCTAATAACGTGGTCACTGAGTGTATATGTCCATAAATAGTGAGAAATGCCCTGTTTTATTCTAGTGTAAATGGCTTCATTGGATGAGGAAGCCCATGGCTTGAGCTGGTCAGGCCATTTATATTCTAATGGTTTTCAGAACCATGTCACTTTTCTTTGCATTTAACATGAAATATCAGCTGATTTGCATATATATGCAGTAGGAATGTAACGATATCAAAAACTCACGGTACGATAATACTGCGATAAAAAGTCCATGATACAATGTTTTATCGCGATATTTAAAAAATGACGATTTGAAAAAAATGTCCTTTATTTAATAATAAATCAGCATTTTTTTATTCAAATAAAATGTGTTTTTCCTTTTAACTTAAAAGGCTTCTGCTTTCCTTCTTTAATAAAATAAAATAAAAGTAGCTAGCCATGACCTAAGCATGTGCAAAAATTGGCATGAATTGTCTTTGGCAATGAGTGATTGAATTATGTATGTACAATTCAGTGGCGGCTTCTGCCAAATCTCTCAGGGGGGCAATTGTTGCGATGATGGCTAAGGTGACCCGTTCAATGGGTAAATTAACAGCTAGCTAACTAGACATTGTCACATTGCATTGTGCAAATTAGTCAGCCAGCAAACAAAGCGTTAGCTACTTCTCAGCCTGTTAGACACGTTTTCCACTCATACCAGCTCCGCGAAAATCCCTGGTTATACGATCCCCCCCCCTTTGTAGATACTTGCTTGATGTTTGAATTTGGTCTGGGTGGTCTTAATCCTTTAGTTTCCAATTTATCCTGATTACTATGACAACTGAACGGTATTTCTCTTAATGACATGATCGAGTTGCTCTGAGTTGTGGTAACAGCCATGTTGATCTTGAATGTGACAAGATCGCTGCCTCCCCAGGCAATCCCTACACCAGGTTACGTATGACGAAAGCACATTAGTGCAAGCCCACTCGGAACCCATACAGATTACATTGCAGTGCCTGCAGTTCAAAAAAAATTGCCTTAACATGAGAGTCTATCAGAGCGATCTGGGCGATATTCAAACAGACTGAAATTGCCCGAAAGGGGCGGTACTCCAGAGAACATGACTTGATGCTGGTTGGACTATGATATTCAGAGGCAGATAGAAAAATAGATAGAAAAATTCCCTCCCTTTCCCCCTTAGGTGCATCGCCCAACCGCCCTAAGGAACAAATCGCCCCTGGTACAATTGCAAAACAAAAACATTACAATTTTCGACAAGGAGAGATAGTAGAACGCAGCTATAGGCCTACTAGCGAAATAACCATGTAATAGCCTGGTAGATTTCATCACACTCCCACGATAGTATCGAGACATTTTTTTTATTGCGATATCGCGAAATTCGATATATTGTTACATCCCTAATATGCAGTGATGAGGTGTAATTCTTTCTGGAATGTGATTTGTGGAAGACTAAATGTGACCAGTTTTTTTTCTTTGGAAGGAAAGTGGCATATTGCAGTTCTGATACATAACACAATGTGCCACATTTTGCATTTACTGGCATATATTTATTCAAGCTCACATTAAAAACATGTTGTATTGCTACATGTGCATCACCATCTAATTGTCTCCAGCTGTACGTATATATGTAAGGAATAACCCATGACAAGCTGTACTGTTTCATTAAAATAAAACAGGACTGATGTTATATGATGTGGCCCCAAAGCCACTATTTCAATTCCTGAGCAATACACATTTCAAGAACAGCCATTTTCTATCTTATATTTAAGGTATTGCACTACGTAGCACTACAACTACTGAACATGTATTTCTGCTAGTTAGCTATATGTACAGTTCTCCCACATCAACCATAGCCAACCACATTTCTGAATGTAAAAAGTCAGCAATTGGCAATTAATTTAAGAAGTTGCAAATAGCTACTGACCATGTATTATCAGATCCTTTCAGTTGAAGGTGGGTGTGTGGACTGAGGACTTTCTGAACTCTAATTATGGCATTTTCTACATTATTTCAACTATGATGTCAGGAATGAATACTCACCCCCTCAACCAATCAGGATTTACTCATCCATTCCATGGTATATGTATTTAATATAATTGTAAAATATGATTTCTTGCCAAAAATGATGCCTCACAGCATTTATTACTTTGACCTGTGTTCACATTTTCCTGCTCTTTCTCAAAATGCAGTATAAATAAGAATACTATAGACATGCAAGCAAATGTAAATAAATGCAGGAATACAAGAAGACCCATACAAAGTTCACACTGGTCCCTTTATGTACAATTTAAAATGACATACACACAGAATGTTAATATTTTCTTGCGTTCTTGGTAACCTCATTTAACTGTCTCCAGTCACATTCACAAGTAGTTGAATGATTACAATTTCTAATGGCCATATAACTATTTTTACATGCATCATCTAATGGAGACAGCCACTGAAAAAGAAATGTAAACTTTTGTTCCATAGGGTCATTGTGAAGGCATGGACCTGAATCAGTGTTGCATGATAAGAACACAAACTGTGCTTTAATGTGAAATCCCAGTACTCACTCTAAGTTTGTGCTCTTTTCTTCTAGGTACACCTTCACTGGTATTTATACCTTTGAATCACTTACAAAAATAGTTGCTCGAGGGTTCTGTATAGATGGGTTTACGTTCCTAAGAGATCCTTGGAACTGGCTGGATTTCATGGTGATTTCTATGGCGTAAGTATCTCTTCTCCACCTTTAACATTTCATGCGACTGTGAACCAGTGCGTGGAGTTTTTGATGTAGGGGATTTACTGAACATTGAAAAATTTGGATCTTCCTCTTGATAAAAGTTCTGTCCATGCCTTTTCTTCCTCTAAGCTTTGTAATGGTGAGTTTGCGCAGACCTTTTCCCTTTGGTACTTTTAGTTTTTACTGATTTACTTTGCGAAATACATATCAAAGGTGCATTTTGTGCAACTCTACAGCATATTTTAATTTAAAAAATATGAACAGCATAATGGTCATTTTGTTATTATTCAGTTTAGCAGTAAGCTCTATCAAGAAGCAGGGCAGTTCATGTTCCAGGCACAACATACTGTACATCTATGCCATTAATGCTTAATTTGAAAAGATGTTTTTTTCCAGGCAGGTGATTTAAGGTGGAATGTCAACATGACATCTGAATGTCAAATGGTGTTTTATTTCTCTCCCTCAGTCCTTTTTTCTGTCATGTCAAGCTGTTTTCCATCAGCATTGTCTGAATGCCCTGGAGGGTAATGGAGGATTAAACTAGGTCCTTCACTAGTTAAACTTAAGTCAATTTATTCATACCTTACCATTGTCACACAACATGCACACAATTTGAGTTTAACTGGAGACAGAATCCATGACAGGCTGAAACAGAACATGCACATGTAGCATAACAATGAAGACAGCACCAGTACCACCTATTTCTATCCAGAATCTCCTGGACAAGAAAGTACAGAGGAAGGAAGTAATGCCGTAACCATATATAAGAAATGTGTTAATAACAATGTGTTGTTATAAGAAATGAGGTAAAAGCTTTTGAGGCTCCTGCTAAGATTCGGTTACAGAGGAACGGATAGATGGAAGTAAAGTGAGCATGTCAAGCTTCCTCGAAAAAAGATGGAAAACCTGAGCACATTGCTTTTACCGTTTTTAAATGGTAAAATTTTGAATTTTATACTATCAAATGTGAGCTTTTTCATATTTATTTACTGTATATGGTACGCTTGATGGGTCACTTTTCATGAATTAGATTTATTTTAAACGCATAAATGTAAAGTATGTGTCATAGTGAGAGAGAGTGTTAATTAGTCACGTGCTAGACTCTAAATGAAAAACTAACATGTAGTGGAATATAAGGTAGAATATGAAATCCAAAATATAATATTTTTAATTTGTTAAACTTTATGTGTTAGAAAATACATTTACTGTGTACTACATATGTTTTAAGAAGGACCCATTTGTTTGAATTTCATTTAATTCGTTTTAGTAATAAAAAAGAATTAGTTCTTACCTGTTTTATTGTTTTGTATTTTGTTGCTTGTCAATGTAAAGTGACCAGATTGACTTTTTCTTTTCTAAATGGTTTCTTTCTTGATACGCTACAAATAACTTTGATTTGATTCTGCAGGTATATAACAGAGTTTGTAAACCTAGGCAATGTGTCAGCTCTGCGCACGTTCAGGGTGTTGAGGGCTTTGAAAACAATTTCTGTAATTCCAGGTAAGACGGCAGGTGGGGTGGGGAAGCGGGGTTGGTGTTAGGTGTGTTTATTTTCGTTTTCCTTTTTGGTTCCCCCCCAATGGACAGGCTCTGTGAGTGACGTTCCCCTCTTGGTTGGTGTGGTAGTGTTTTTGCGTGTGTGTTCTTGTCATTTGTGTTTGTGTGTGATCCTCCCTTATTTCAGATATATCACAGAGTTTGTGGACCTGGGGAATGTATCTGCGCTGAGAACGTTCAGAGTTCTCCGGGCATTGAAAACTATCTCTGTTATTCCAGGTGAGGCCCAATTTAAACACAAAGGCTGATATCATGTTAGTCTTTGTTATTTTTACAATTTATTATTTGAAAAAGACATTTCGACAATAGTAATAAGTTCTTTTTTTCTCCAAATTATCAAAAATGGTACAAATACATTTTTGATAGGCTTTGCAGTCTACTTTCCACCTCAGGAGCCAAAAGGTTTCTCCTACTAATCGTATGTATAGGTTTAAATAGAATGAATAGGATATTCTTGAATAAGCAGGATGAAGTTTACCTACCTATCTCTCTGTCTGTCTATCTATATGTCTATCTATGTGTCTATCTATCTAGCTGTTTATTTATTTGTTTATTTATTTATATTTAAGATATTCCTGAATGAGTAATACCCAGTCAGGGTCTGGGTCACTCATTCCTGTAATATGAAATGTATTATTTCTAAGAGGAGGAGCATAGACAAGAGCTATTTATCGTATTTGCATTGCAATAGTGCCAGGTTCACTATTCATGAATACCACATTTTTGCGTATAGTATGTGTATGATCAAAATGATTGAAATTCAGCTATTTTTTTATTACTTGGAATTTGTTGCCCCGTACTAATCGCACCACATATGCAAGCGCACAAATTTCAGCAAGATGATATTTGGCTTTATGATCAAATTGAACAAGTATCACATTTATATGTGAATGACATGACCATTTGCTGTTGAAATACATAGAAACGAGATTCAATTTTCAACAAACAAAAACTATAAGAAGTAACTCATCTAATCAGTAGGCTTTTAACTGTCATTAATTTACTTGCTAAATTGTAATCCTGAATCTGTCTGTACTATAGGTGACTGAGGTTTTGTGATGTAAAATATTTGACCCTGCGCCCAGAAGAAAACACTGAACTCGGCTCTTACCACAGCTATGTCGGTTAGGGCAGGGGTCGGCAACCCGCGGCTCACATGCGGCTCTTTAGCCCCTCTCTAGTGGCTCCCTAGCTTTGTCAAAAAATATGGAAATGAATAACAATTTTTTTTACATTTTGCTATCATTGTTGATTGTGTGTAGGCCTAAAGTCATTCTTAAATTATCCAATGTTCAAAATTTATTGTGTGCTATTCCTTTCGAGAACAATAAAATAGCATGAACACACGAACACATACAAACAAAGAACAACAACCGTATGCTTGTTTCATGAAGTCTCGCACAATAGACTTGTCGTCACACAGGGGGCTGGTGGCAGAAAGTGGCTTTGGCTCCCATAGACTTGCATGCAAAATTCATGACTTTCTCAATGTTATTTAATAACTTTACCATGTTTCTATAATGTCGGTATAATTTTTTTGCATTGTAGCAGTCACATACTTCAAAATATATTCCCACCAACATGATCACATGAGTAATTTTAGAAATTTATTTTAACACGGGTTTTTCCCCCATAAAGAAGCTGACGGAATGCATGTGTCAGCCAGCACTTCAACAGTCACTGACCCTCTTGGCTAGTTTCGAGGTAAATTAACTTATTGGCCTTCTCTAACCTTAGATAAAACATTAAACTTCACATTGGGATTTCGTTTCTTATTAATATTACACCTGACAGCACAACTCTTCGCTATTACTATTACTGGGGATCTGTTGATATGTCTAAACTGCTACCTAGCTGCTAACGTTAGGTAACATTACTAGCCTACTGTTTCCCCATAGAATCATATGGGGACACGTTACCTTTACAATTTTTTTTTTAATTGTAGGCGCACAGAATCGTTACTGTGGACAGATATTATTTAATATACATCTGATAGATCATGTAAAAATTATAAAATGTAAGATTACTTGATAACAAAATAAAAGACACTGTCCAGAATGGTCAATTTTCTGCTGGTTACTGCCTGGTGGCTTTCTGCCATCAGCTAGTGCTCATGCGCCGCAATGTTTGTAAACATAGGAAATGCAAAGTTAAAGTACCAAATAATCATAAGTAGCCTACCGCAGCCACCTTGTGGTAAAACATATGAATGAATGCTCATTCAGACCTATTAGTAGGGCTGCTCGATTATGGCAAAAATCATAATCGCAATTATTTTGGTTAATATTGAGATCACGATTATAATCCTAATATACGTGTGTGTGTGTGTGTGTGTGTGTGTGTGTGTGTGTGTGTGTGTGTATGAAGAGTTCATTTGCAAAAACAGATATCTCCGTTTTTATTAATTTTCATAAATTATGTTTTTTTTTGTGCATTCCTGGTAATATCAATCAAACTGTAGTTGGGTTCTTTTGATTAAGTAAAAATAACTCAACAAAATACAGGTAACTTACAAAATTAAACTTAATTTTTCCTTTTTTTTAATTTAAAGTTTGTTTTTTGGCAAAAGCAGATAACTCCACATTTCATATTTCAGAGTTACACAAAGCCATGTAATGGATATAAGTTGTTTTAAGTGCAATATTTAACATTATTTAACATAAAACAAGTAGGTAAAGTGCTGAAAATTGCAACAGAAACAGCCCATTAATGGGCAATATTAAACATTTATAAGATCATACCTTGGAAAACCCCTGAGCATGAACGTGCCAATGTTTTAACCTGTAGAGTGTCATTAAAGACCACAATGGTAACCAGACAAGCTCACTGCAGAGTCTGACAAACTTATTCTGAGTTGTGTTTACAAGCAATGGAGGGAACTTTTCCCTGACCGCTATAACGCGCTTTTTTCGCTACGTTACGTGAATAAGTTTCACGTTTCCTATTCTTTTTACGCCCTGAAGGAGATAACATCACGGACTCTTCAGTTTCGTCAAAATGATCCATCTTCAAAGATGACTTTGAGCCAAAGTTACGCCGAAATCCCCTTTCAGACAGCACATCTCCAGATGAACAGAGTCGCAGCCGTGTTGCGTCACCTGACCTGAATACTGCGCGCTGATTCGCTGAACGGATTTATCAGGTTCTGTTCCAAGAACAGCACTGACGTTTGTTTCCTGCTGTAAAACGTGAACTTGCAATGGACAATAATAGCTTTTGTGACAAAACGTATTTAGGGTACAGAATGTGCTATGTGTTAAGAATAACTTAAAGTCAGTTCGGTTTTTTAGAGGAAGGCGTTTATCGGTTTTTGCAAATGAACTCTTCATATACATTTCAATAAATAATGCGGCACAGTAATCGTTTTATCTCGATTATATTGTTTTCAAAATCGTTGGAAACCAAAATCGAAATTGACAATAAAATTTGATTAATTGCCCAGCCCTACTAGTAATGTTGCAATTTAGACCAATAGGCTGTGGTACCTGCATTTAAAGGGCTCAAATATTTTTTGTGGGTCCAGACAGATATTTTTTTCTTTCTGGCCAAAAATGGCTCACTACATAGTAGAGGTTTCCGACCCCTGTTTTAGGGAAACCAACTAAGATACAAAAGTAAATCCGCACATTGTTATCATCTGGGACTACAAAAATCCCACAAAAAGAAGTAAGGTAAATTCATGTGAAGAGGATGAAGTGCAAATTTGCAAACATTTCAGTCAAGTTACCCTCCTCAGTGCTGTTCTCTTTTATGTAGAATTACATTCTCAAAACCTGGATGGTGGTAATACTGGTCAACCCGCAGGCACCATGGAAGCTTGAATGCAACCACATGCACACACTCATTAAGTAATGGAGTGTACAGTCAGTGCGCTAAAAGGATGGTGGATTTGTTTGGACACAGAAGGCAGTATGATTTTGTACACAGAAGAGAAAGTGTACAAGATGACACTGGTCTGTTGTGTACTTTGTGATATGGCCATGAAATGCCAATAATGTAATGTAATGAAATAAGGCATTCACTTGCCACTAGATGAATGGCAATGAGAGGATCCAAATTGCTCCAGAGGACACAGTTACAATTCAGACTCAAATAGTCTTTACGGTATGGTATAGGGATGGTAAGATTCACCGATTCGCATCGGTGCACCGGCATAAAAGTTCACGGTGCGATTGCCTCAATTAAAAAAGTGTGCACCAGATACAATTTGGGATGAACTCGGGATGCATTGTTTCTAACATCTTTGCATTGGTAAAAGCCTGTATTTACTGTATTTATATATAATTGTTAGTAGAGGCCCTATGCCTTTATTATTTAGAAATGTGACCAATAATTTGTGACCAATAATTTTATATTTAGATTGATTCCTCCTCTCTAAACTGTTTCTCAAGCATGCTCTCTCATCTCCACTGCTGTCAGTGGCCAATTCTTGTCAAGTCTCTTGGCTAAGTCTCGTGCGAGTTGGAGGCGTGTCCAGGCGAGTCACAGATTATCATGGAGGAGGAAGAGCTACACATTCCACCGAAGTGCTACAAATATGTGAAGTAAAAGTGGCACTTTTTTAGTTAATTTATGATTTGCTGTCAGCTTAAGAAGAACCAAAGAAATCAAATCAAACTATCTGTACCATATTGAATTGCACAGCATTATATTCTTTTGCATCGCATCGTATCGCATTGAATCACATTGTGTTGAATCACATCATGTCGAATTGGACTGCATCACAATAGGGGTGAATCGTATCGTATCGCATTGCTTCATAGGGATCTTTAATGTATCGGATCGTTGGCAATGCATCGAGATGTGTATCGCATCGGCCTCAGTGATGGAGATGCACATCCCTTGTATGGTATGAATTACATGTAGCTGTAGGCATTTTAACCCCAGCTTATGTATTCTTGCATCCACCTTGGTCAGGATTGTTTACATCTCTGAAACTGAGGAAGTTCCTTCCTGTTTCCCTTTTGGCAGCATTGGCTATGAATTGGAGGTCAGCATGCCCTCATGGGATTTCTGGGGCATTAAGTTATGCTAATTACAGATGACCATCTAATTTAACAACAGTTGGGATTTATCATCCTACACACAAGGATAAGAACAAAATTGGGTGTTTCTGCACCTTGCAGGAATCTTATGTGATTTCTTCATACACACTTTTCACAAGAACAAAATAGGCTTGCTTCTACAAACATTTTGATGAATGAGGCCCATTATTTCTAATTGTACTTACACTAGGATCTAAGAAATGGAATCATGCATCCAACTTAATTTTTAAACATACAGAATCAAATATACAGACAAATATATTTATATTTAGAAACATGGAAAACACTTGGACAATGCCAAAACAACTATGTTCTTGTAATGTGAAGTAATAGTAAAATACACCTTACAACACTACATCTGTAGCTAACACAGAGACACATGGAAGGTATGCAAAGTCAGCTAACTTACAAAATGCAAATGGTTTAATATTATCTCATTGTCTATCTAGCCAGTGAAGTCACACTTTACAAGCTGTATAACATTAAATAGCTCCATTAGCTGGCAAGACCTGCTCTTTAATTTTGATTCAAGAATGCAACGTACCCCTCCCCAGAAGAAATTCAGTGTCAAAAATATTTCATATTGTATCCTAAAATGAGAAATAATTATTTTCATGTGATTTTGGTGTGACAGAATATTAAACTCAGTATGTTGTAACAAGAAAGCTAATGTATTATTGTGTTCAGTTTTTATATACAGGAATAGAATTAGACAAGACATTTGTAGGCTTTACTTTGACTAGAACAAAATATATAAATGTGCCTTCCTCCAGATTAAAACAGTATATTTATCAGGATCCCAAGGAAGTTACCTTTATTTGCTTACTAAGACTGCCAAGCCTAGTTTGCAAACACATTTTATGCTGCATGATGCTTCTGAAGTCACTTGCTTTTTTATGCCATTGACTTACTGAGAGCGTTGCCAACCTTGTTGACTTGGATATAAGTCTACTCTGATCTATTTACTTGTAAAATAACTTGATTTGTCGTAACTCTGATATTCAGTCAGTGCTGTGGTGTTGGACAGAAGCTCTACATCCACACACTGTGTTTCTCCTCTTGAGCACTCACTCTCTGCAATGGTCTAGTGTCTTTTAGTCACATCCATTTGCAGCAGAGCCGGTCAATATAATACTATATACACCCTTCAGTACAATTCACTCACATTAAAAACATGCATTCCTGCCTAATGACTTATGCCACAAATGCAGCTGAGGAATAGTTTTAGTTAAGACTTTCCAACTTTAAGTCTTAACTGAAATGGGTTGGTCACCATTTCAAATGCGTCAAAAAGAAAGACAGCACTGACTCAAAAGACAGTGACATCTCTGAAGATCCTAGTTGTTGTACATGTATTTTGTATATATGCATCTAGATCCTAGTTGGTGTACATGTATTTTGTATATATGCATCTGGTGTGGAAGGTGTTAGTCATCTTCAGCTGCGAAAATGGTACATTGATCTGATGGCAGGTTATACTCGCAGGAGTAATTTGAAGTAGCAAGTCTTTGAAGGCCAACAATCTGATGGTGCGAAAGCCACAGACAGGACTAGGGTGAGTCAGTAGCAATAATCCAAAACTGAATTTACCTCTGGCTGTTTGCACATCTGTTGAGTGTGTTTTACCAGAAGACCTATTCTGAGGGTGTTCTGGGTTCCCCTCATCATTTTCTGCAGTCAAGGAGAATCAAGGAGTTTTCTGCAGTCCAGATGTGGTGGGGTATGAGATTGGTCACACCAAAATTAAAGTCATGAAATAACAAACTTCATAGTGATAATATCAGATCTTTTCCTTCAGCCTTGGAGTTTAAATTGCTTGCATGTTGATGCTATTTTCCTGCCTGTCCCTCTATTCCTGTAAGTCTTGTTTTGCTCCTTGTTGTGCTGCAGTGCTGATTTCTCAGTGGATGTTTGTGTCTTCTCAGTGTTTTTAGAGTCCTCACATGGCTTCCATGCTGAAAACTTGATCCTTTGTCTACTGTTTGAATCCAAAACCAGAGCCAGTTATTTGGCTTAACTTTATATGGGTAGAAATTTCACTTTCTGTATCTGTTATGATGCAGATAACACTTGCAAGGCAACAGACTCGTTTACCTTTCCTACTTTATGTAGGCTATGTGTGCAAATGATTTATCTTCATTTAGTCTGTAGTCTTAAATTTTTAGTTTCATATAGCCAGCAGATACTAGTGGTGTAATAGATCGTAGTTGATCCGTGATCCGTACGGATCACCCTCCACGGTTCGGCACGCATGTGAACCGCGGATTAATTGCAAAGTTTAACCATAATAGTGTGAAATACAGTTTTACTGACGCTGTTACTTTTTAAAGTAATAATTCCCTAAATGTTGATGCAGAGTTGCAGTGAAAAGATACAAGCACCATTTTAAAAACCAGCAACCTTACTTAGCAGAAGCGTTGCGAAGACGAAGGCTGCATCCGAAATCGCTCACTCGTTCACTCACTCACTATTCACAGTCATACAATAAAATTTTTCTGGATATAGTTTTATGTTTGCAAGTTTATTCGAACACTTGTATGAACATCTTTGTGTCTAACTGTGCCAGCTAGCTAGCTAAATGACTAGCTAGTTGCAACCAGTGTTGCCAACCACTTTCAATGGAAAGTAGCTAAAGCCTGCTCGAAAAGCTGCTAAATGACGCTAGATAACGTCGTGTCTAATTAGCATATCTGTGACGTCATTGCGTTGTATTTGCATTCTGCCTAGTGTCAGATGGTGTCAGCCCTTTACATCAGGTCGCTTCTCTCCTACTCTCCGTGCTCACATATACTGTATTTTAATACAGCCAAATTCCCAATAAAGCTGTTCTCATTTACATATTTTTCTGTTTCTGTTGTCAGACAACGGGACGAGTATGAAATAGCAACTCAAACGCGGCCCATTAAGGCTACATGTTAACCAGCAGTCACTTCCAAACAGTTTCCAAGCTGCTGCTCTGCACTGCTAAAATTCAGATTTTATAACCGCAAAGTCGTCTGACAAAATCACCATACACATAATTTAAAGACAACGGCTGTGCTGTGATTTCAGCTATATCTACATGTAAAATGATCACTCAGAGAGAAAGTTAGAAGCGACAGAATATCTTTATTTTTTCTCACACACAGCGCACAGCCTCCATCTGGGTAACAAACCACAAGAAGGATGTTCCTGAGTGATAAGACAGTGATAACGGTCAAAACGATCAAATTAAATTGTTTAAGTTAAAACGAAGAAGGAGAAAACAATACAGATTAGTGATTGGTCCTTGGCAATATTGTGTGCACATGCGCAGCTCATTCACGTCTATGTCAGCTGCCGTGCTGAATGTCCTGCTCCGTCTCTCTGCCACTCACTGAACAGAGTAGACGCAGAGAGAGGTGTGCCTCTCGCTCGCGGGGCAGTACTGGCCACTTTCTTCTATGGAAAGTAGCTAAGGTTTGTTCAAAAAAGTCGCTAGATTTGTCGCTAGGTGCTTTTTTGGAAAAAAGTCGCTAAAGGGGTCCGAAAAGTCCCTAAATCTAGCGACAAACTTTGCAAGAGTGGTTGCAACTGACATTAACCTGCTAGCCAGGTAATAGGCTACCGCTACCTATCTAGCTATCACTAGCTAACTTATTGAAAGAACTAGCACTCAGCTTCATCTGTTCAAATTAGTTGAAATTAACATTAGCTAGCTAGCTGGCAGTTATGTCCAGCGAACAAGTGTGAAATGTGTGTGTGTGTGTGTGTGTGTGTATATATATATATATATATATATATATATATATATATATATATATATATATATATATATATATATATATATATATATATATATATATATATATATATATATATATATGTATGTATATGCGCACTATATAGTGAATAGGGAGCGATTTCGGACACAGCTGAAGAAGAACAGCAGAACAAGCGCTTGGAATTTACGTCGCGGTCGAAGCTGTCGCAATATTACGTGACTAATATTATGCTTCCTACACCGCAGTTCTTTAAGTAATTAATGGAAAGCAATGTATTTGTCCCCCCCCCCTTTTTTTCAGCTGATCCGAAAAATGATCCGATCCGTGACTAAAAAACCGCGATACGATCCAAACCGTTAGTTTTGTGATCCATTGCACCCGTAGCAGATACCAATAGATACGTGGAGTATATTCCCTAACACTTTCCCTGTACGAAGCCAGTGTCTCAAGCTGTTGGAAGTCTATGTGGGATGACTCAATTTCTTATTTTTTGTATGTATATGTAGGCTACTGTATGTAATTACAAGGATCTACAGTTACAGCTACAAATGTGTTTAGCGCTCCCTGAATTCACTTGATAGTTGTTTAATGAAAAGTAGCCTATGTTGAGAGGTGAAGTGGAACTTTGCACTGAAACTATTTGAACACCCCCAATTTACTAAACAGTAAGTTAAACAGCTAATTTCCTAATCACTTATGGAATGATGTCTGCATTTTCTGTAGGTCTACACTATGATTATATGATTTTGAATTCCACTGCCAAAGTGCATATTGATAACTGATTCCTATTTTGGTGATGGGTATGCAAAAATTCACTGACCCCTGCCTTCTGACACAGTTAATTCTGGGCAGCCATCTTTAGTGAAATACCAATTTGCAATGCCTGCAGACCCACAAAACTACTTATTTGCCATTTGAACAAATTGGCAGTAGTGCACAATTCCTTTGTGTATGTTGCAACCCCACAGGCCTGAAGACCATTGTTGGTGCCCTCATCCAGTCAGTGAAAAAGCTGTCAGATGTGATGATCCTCACTGTCTTCTGCTTGAGCGTCTTTGCACTGATTGGCCTGCAGCTTTTCATGGGTAACCTGCGCCAGAAGTGTGTCATCTGGCCCATCAACTCCACTGAAAACTACCTGAGCAATGGCAGCAAAGGCTTCGACTGGAATGAATACATCATGAATGAAAGTGCGTTGCCCCAACAATGCTCTGTTTTCTACCTTTTGTCAATTGGTACATTGGTGCATTTCTGGCTAGAAATGATTTATCTGTATAAAACGCTGCGAAATTGGTGTTTTCTGATGTTTACGTGGAGAAAATTATCTTCATCTTTACTGTTTTTACATCCCTCAGCAAATTTCTACTTCCTCCCTGGACAACTAGATGCTCTCTTGTGTGGAAACAGCTCAGATTCTGGGTCAGTGTTCTTCTGAACCTGTGTGTACCTCACTAAGCCATGTGTTTTCTATAATTGGAACATATAAAATCTTTGAAGACATGGCTATACAGTTGATGTAACCAAAGTAAAGTGTAGGGGTTGAAAGTTCAGATCCTACAATGCAGGCTGACATAGTATGAAAATGTCATGTAAAAACTTCTTAAATGCTGTAAATAGTTGGGTCGCTAGAAAAGGATGTACTCATTTTTGTTTACATGTCCCTCTACCCCTAGTCGCTGCCCAGAAGGGTATACTTGCATGAAAGCTGGGAGAAACCCAAATTATGGTTATACCAGCTTTGACAGTTTTGGCTGGGCCTTCCTGGCACTTTTCCGTCTCATGACCCAAGACTTCTGGGAGAACTTATACCAACTTGTAAGTGCAAAGTTCACTCCATCTCTCTCATTTCTCTAAAGGCGTCTATATAACATGTCTGAAGTCCTGAAAATTAGTGGCAAAAAAATCTTGATTGTAACTTAGACTTTGCACTCATAATCTCCGAAACAGAAAACAGGGACATAAATTCATTTTCTTCATGTGAATGAAATTGAATAAAGGCTATTCAAATAATCACTGGATGTGACTCCATAAGCTTCTCAATAGCTCATGCTGAAACACACAAATATACATGCCTGGTAGCATGCACTAGCGAATTTCCCAACAACACTACTGCAGCAGTTGTGAAAAAGTAAAATGATGAGCTAAAATGGGCTGAATGACTTGTTCTTCATGTTTTCTGTTATGTTCCTATTAGTCACATAGTTTTCTGTTGGAAAGGGGGGCACTGACCTCTTGTAATGCTCAATTACACATAAAGCTGGAACACATCTGGAGTTGAATTATGAAGGGGGTCAGTTTTTTCAATGAACAAATTCAGTACTTCATGTGTCCTCCATTTGCTGGCTCATTTGGTATTGATGCAATTTACATAAATGTTTGCTTTTCCCTGAGAAAGCATAGTCCTCTCTGTTACAAGTAATCATACAACCAGAAGTGTCATTAACGTACATTCAGTACATCACTGCTTGAAAGAGGACTTCTACAGAACTAGCTGCCCTCTATTTCCAGAAAATGGTTGAGGACGGATGCAAGTTTTCTTGCTAAAATTCCTACTACATCAAGGGCTGTGGAGTCAATAAGCTCTGCACTCTCAGTTTAGATGAGCAGCTGTGCTGATTAGACTATGGATTCCTTACTGAGTTAGAAAATGGACTTTAAAATCACCAGCTTGGCTGTGTACCTCTTTCCCAAAGTGCCTACAAAGTTAAGCTTATATGTGTACACACAGTAACACAGTAACATATTTAACAGGAATTCATACAAACATATCAAATTGCCTCACATACAATTGCATAAAATTGTCTTAAAACATATGAACATATTATCCTTTGTTATCTCTCTCAGATGCCCTAAAATGACAGCTTCAAATAAGGATGCATGGTATAATCTCCCCCTTGAGTTATTGAGTATACAGAGTTGCTTCTGGTTACTGGTCAATGCTTGAAATGTTGGGAGGGAGGTTGGAATTCCAGTTTTGTTTTATCTTTACCTCTTTCCATGGCTCAGACACTGAGAGCAGCAGGGAAGACCTACATGATCTTCTTTGTGCTCGTGATCTTTGTGGGCTCCTTCTACCTGGTGAACCTGATTCTGGCTGTGGTAGCCATGGCCTATGAGGAACAAAACCAGGCCACCATAGAGGAAGCTGAACAGAAAGAGGCAGAGTTCAAAGCCATGTTGGAACAACTGAAGAAACAGCAGGAGGAGGCCCAGGTCAGTGTCCATCCTCAGCATCTCTTTGTGTGCCTGTGCTTGTCTCCTGTGTGTCTGTGCAATGGAGAGAGTCCTCCATTCCTGTGAAGACATTTTACAGACAGTTTTAAACTGTTTATTTGCACATACGTCATTTAAATAGCAGACACAATATTGTCCTGGTATTGACTGTAGGTCATCCCTGTGCAAAATAGAGAAGCTGTGGGTGCCAGCACACCGACATTCGTGTGAGTATAGTACGGACCATGTTCCTGGTCCTGGTTTCCTGGTCCAGTTTAACATGAGGACCTCTACTGATCAGCTGTATAACTCTGTTAGTGTTCATAACAACACGCACCATTATTTGTTCAACTTTGTCTTGTTAGATTAAGGATGCATGTGTGAGAGTACTGGTAGAAAATACTACTGAAGACTAGGGATGTAAATGGCACACATATTTCTGCCTGTCAATTAGTTGATGGATGAAAAGATGGATTATCTATTAATTGTTGTAAATGGGGAATGAAATATGTTAGTGGTAATGAATGTTTTTTTCTTTCAATAGGATTTCCCTGATAACAAAAGCACCAATCACTTTAATACACATAGATTGTAAGATTAAAAAAGGTCTAGGCTTTTCTGGATGAAGGTCTTCATATTTAGCTAAATTCAGTTTCATTTTAGCTCTTAACATTGTGTGTAACGGTAATCATAGCCAACTTGCTGAATGTGACTTGGATGCTCGAATATCAGATGCAAAAAGGATAATGACATTACAGAAACTACTTACCTAGCTAGTTAGAGAATGTTACATTGGTTGCATTTCAGACAACAAAGCTAGCTTCTGGTCACTGGACAACACTTCACATGTTCAGAGGGAGGTTTGAATTCCTAATGTATTCCTTATGCCTTGATAACTGATAGTAGGAAAGTAGTAATTAAAACAAAGTAGTAGTAAAGTATTTAAGCCTGCCATTTGCTGTCTGTTGGTTGTTAGCAGTAGGTGGATGTGAATACAATAGGGCATATGGAAGTAATTGTTTCTGAGTCAATTTATTATATTTATGTATCTGGTAACACTTTACTTGAAAGGTACATCATAACATCTGTATGACACTGTCATAAGAATGACATAAGACATGACATAACATGTCATTCACATTGTTGACATCCAGTAGACACCTGTGCAGAGTAACTCCAGAAGTCAAGCATAAAGCGTATTCAGCTAAAAAACACAGAACATTACACAAACAAGGAAACCATCATCCACACACGAACAAGAGCCAGTGTCAAACATGCAAGCCTGAGACCACTAATTCTCAATTGCACCTGGCCCAACATGCAGGTGCAACAAAATATACCCAACAGGAGTGTACCAATCCAATACAATACGAACACATAACCAGGGCTTCCCTTGGTAGCTTAATATTTGTGTAGTGGAACAATAATGTAACAAACGGTAAACAATGCCGTTGCCTCCCTGTGGCCTGGTGGCCTCCCTGGGTGGTCTCCTGCAGAGAGACTCCATTGTCTTCATACACCAAGGCTGTCGCTTCCACTGCCACTTCAGCGCAGACACACCCAATAAAATCCTTGCTTAGATACTGAGTGGATGAGGCAAAACTACTGACTACTTTGCAGTAAAATGCACCCTGGAAACTAACTATTGAAAAAACAAAGACCTGATTTACAGCCCAACAAATTCTAAACAATAACAAATGCACAATTTGCAGAGCAGCACACCATTAAATGTAACACAGTTTATGCAATACCAAGTTCTAAAAAAAGTGCTACTTAGCCCAGTGGAGACAACAAACTTATCTCTCCAAACTAGATGTACACTGAACTACTTCCCTTTCTCATGGTCTGTAATCAGCCAGTTGAGGGGGGGGGGATAGGAAGGGTGAGACATGGGAGAATTTGGGGACATCATGGACCAACTAATCAGAAACTGTAATCTGAATAGTGGAAGGGTTTGATCACATATTCAGGGAGGGCAGTGAGGAGAGACCCAGGGCTTGGCCCAGGATTTGGGTTGAGTTGGTGGTGAGGAAGGAGCAGATTCTTCTGATGTTGTGTCCGACTGACTACTTCTATGTTGTCCACATTTTTTCAGACCCCTGTCAAATGTCACCCTGAGGATCTTGACAGTTCACAAGGCGGACACTGTGGTGTTTTCCAGGGTGATGTCAGGTCTTTGAATGGAGCAGACTTGGCTGGAATACACAAAAGCTTGGACTAGGCCAAATGAGTCAAATTGAGTCTCAATTAATGATCACAATGAGACATCAGCTAGGCAAGCCAAGATGCATGATGAGACCTGGGTTCCAGATGGGAGAAAAGAGGAACAATTGGGTATCATAAGTGTAACAGCAATAAAAAAGCCATTGGAAGAAAAGAGAGCCAAATGAGCTTGTATACAAGGAGAACAAAAGAGGGCCAAGGACTAAAGAGGCTCTGAGAGGTTGACATGGCATCTCTCCAGGACACCTGATAGGTACACCCTAAGAGATATGATGAAATATAGTCGTGAAGGATGCCCAAGATGCCCATCGCCGCTGAGGAACACAGAATGACGTGGTGATTTACTGTGATGGAGGACGCAGGAAAATGTAGAAGTATCAGAACAGCAGGTTGTTTATTTTATATGGCAGTTGTAATATTGCAACTTATGTCAGCTTATGTCTGATGTCAGGAAACCATGAAGATATGATATATTTAAAGGAGAAGTTATGTTTGAAAACGCCAACAAAATTTTACCTGTCATCATGTCTACAAGATTTGACCATTTTACCGATTATGGGAAAAGATTGACAGTGCCACACCTCTTCATAACATACTTATTTCATCTGTCTTAACATTTCTGTGTATTTCAGCGGCAAGTCTATATTATCTGTCACATCACATCCAAGATAGTGTCATGTAGCTTTCATTATACACACATTAAGTCATGAGATTCTAACTCTGCTTGTCCTGACACTCCCTTACCTGCCCCCCTTGTGTCCTTTAGGGTCTCTTTTTCCCAGGATCAATTTTCGACACATACCACACAGTAACAGAATTAGGGAAAAAACTGAAATGCTAATTATATAATTATAACATTAAATTATAATGTAATAATAATGGATATGTTATATTGTGCATTGTAACAAATTGTCAGAAATGTCAGTTGAAAAATAATTCTGTCAGTTCTGACATATTATCTTTCTTATGACCTAAGACATACAACAATAGTGTTATGACCCATCATGATAGGTGACATAAGGAAGTCGCAATGAGGAAAGGCATGAGCTATTATGGCATGGTGACATATTTTCCAATGTCAGGTTTTATGATTTATGTCTGATACTGCAGACTTGACATTAATAATACAATGTACATAAACATTTCACTTGGGCTGCATGAATCCCATCGTTCCCTGCTTCCTGAGGAAAATTCCGACACATCAGCCATCCCCAAAAGTGTGCATGGATCCATCTGTATTTTTCTTTGCTACTTTTACCCCAGCTGAACATACACTATATAGTCAAAAGTATGTGGACACCCCTCCTAATTATTGAGTTCAGTGTTTCAGCCACAACGATTGTTAACAGGTGCCTAAAATCAAGCACATAGCCGTGCAATCTCCATAGACAAACCTTGAAAGTAGAATGGGTCATTCTGGAGAGCACAGTGACTTTAAACGTGGCACTGTCATATGATGCCGTCTTTGCCACAAGTCAGTTCGCGAAATTTCTGCCCTGCTAGATCTGCCCCGGTCAACTGTAAGCGCTATTATTGTCAAGTGGAAGCATCTAGGAGCAACAATGGCTCAGCCACGAAGAGGTAGACCACGCAAACTTACAGAGTGGTGAAGTGCGTAGCACGTGAAAACCGCCTATCCTCTGTTGAATCACTCACTGCAGAGTTCCAAACTTTTTCTGGCTGCAACATCAGCACAAGAACTGTGCGTCGGGAGCTTCATGAAATGGGTTTCCATGGCTGAGCAGCTGCACGCAAGCCCAACTATGCACACTATGCGCAATGCCAAGCGATGGCTGGAGTGGTGCAAAGCACGCCACCACTGGACTCTGGAGAAGTGGAAACGTGTTCTCTGGAGTGATGAAACACACTTCACTATCTGGGAGTCTGATGGATGAATCTGGGTTTGGCGGATACCAGGAGAGTGCTACCTACCGGAATGCACAGTGCCTACTGTAAAGTTTGGTGGAGGAGTGATAATGGTCTGGGACTGTTTTTCAGGGTTTGGGCTAGGCCCCTTAGTTCCAGTGAAGGGTAACATTAATGCTACAGCATACAAAGACATTTTAGACAATTGTATGCTTCCAACTTTGTGGCAACAGTTTGGGGAAGGCCCTTTCCTGTTCCAGCATGACTGTGCGCCTGTGCACAAAGCAACGTCCATAAAGACATGATTTGACGAGTTTGGTGTGGAGGAACTCCAGTGGCCTGCACAGAGCCCTGACCTCAACCCCATTGAACACCTTTGGGATGAATTAGAACGCTGATTGCGAGCCAGGCCTTCTCGTCCAACATCAGTACCTGATCTCACAAATGCTCTTTTGGCTGAATGGGTACAAGTTCCCACAGACACACTCCACAGACAATTCTTGTGGAAAGCCTTTCCTAGAAGAGTGGAGGCCGTTATACCTGCAAAGGGGTTTTTTTTTTTTTTTACACCTCACCAGATCATCCTTTTCTTTCTCCTCCTCTCTCTATCTCTCACATTCCCCAGGCGGCTGCCATGGCGACCTCGGCGGGCACGGTGTCAGAGGACGCGGTGGAGGATGATGGTGGGGGGCACTTGTCACGCAGCTCATCTGAGGTCTCTAAACTCAGCTCCAAAAGTGCCAAGGAGCGGCGCAACCGCAAGAAGAAGTGGCGGCAGAAGGAGCAGTTGCGGGGCGAGGAGAAGGGAGACAGTGAAAAGTATGTGAAATCAGAGTCCGATGACGGCAGCAAGAGGAGTAGATTCCGCTTTCCAGACAACCGGCTAGGCAGAAAGACATCCATCATGAACCAGGTATGAAGCACATGAATTGAATACTAACAGAAATAATATTTTATGGTGTCCAACATTTATAAAGCCAACTGAATTGAAGGCTGACTATTGCACTCTTTATACAGAAAAGAGGACAAATGTTATGTTCAACGCAAACCTGATGAAGGGCAAGATGAAATGGGTTGTTCACAAGATGTATTGATCCAGTAAGGTGTGTCCTCTTTTCTGTATAAAGAGCATGTGGTAGTCAGCTTTCAGTTCAGTTGGCTTTTTACATTCTTACTGATTACTTGTCGCTATCAGCACCTCATACATGTTTTACACAAGGTTTTTGATCTTTTTTGATATTTTTGGTGTCTTTTGTTCTTTGTAAAACAGTGGGCCTATTGTAGAATTCTCCTGGGTTTTAAGTGAATGAGAACCATAAATGTGACCGACTTCATTTTATAGTTAAACTGTTGTACTATGGTATTATCATTGAGAGGCTTTGGGTTCCCAAATCCTGTAAAAGCTGCATCACTGTATCTATAAGAACAAATCAGGTCTCAGGAACTGATCGTCTTCCATTTCTCTAGTCATATCTCTGCTTCAGTCAGAAAGCTTGAATTTCAGCAGGTCTGAGGTCAGTCTGAGTATCAGTAGTACAGCAGTCTGAGATGGTAGTTCAGATAATTATTGGAATCTTGTTTATTTATGGAGACATTGCAGTGGTAGAAACACAGTTATGTCTGACACCTTTCAGAGGCAGAGGAAATGTAACTGTCTGATCGGTAGACCTACAGGTATTGCCTGCAAAGGCAGTGAAAGTAAGGCATGATTTCAGTGCCCCTGAACTTCATATGTCCTCCAGCAGTGGCAGTCTGCAGCTGGTGCATTTTCTTCCAGTTGTCTTCATTCATTTGGCACTGCTCCCCAAAAACGTCTGGCAATATGTGTATGTCTTCACTTGTTTGTGGCGGAAGGCACCAAAAAGAACTGAGTCTCAAAAGAACCACCTTGGTCATTTTACTTCAACACTTTGCTGTTACATTGAAAATGCAGGTAAAATGATAAGGAGGTTGATTTGGCCATAGTATGGGATGCCTTAAAAGCAGTCGTGAGGGGGAGAATCATATCCTTTTGTGCCCATGAAAAGAAAGAAAACCAATTAAGACTAATAGACCTTAATAAAGAATTAAAAGATCTTGAGACACGGCATAAAAGGGAACAAAAACCAAATTTGATGACAAAAATAAAGAAAATTACAAACGAAATAAATATATTCACAGGAAATTGAAAAGAAGATGATATTTGCAAAACAGAAATACTGAGTCAGGCTCAAAATCAACAAAACTTTTGGCAAGGAAGCTACAAAAACAGCAAACGGATAACACTATATACAAAATGAGGGACCCGGATTCTAAAACTATACAATATAAACAAGATGAAATACAAAAAACTTTACTACAAGAGTTTGTATACACAACCGCTCTTAGAGGGTGAGCAACAAATTGGCAAGTTCCTTAATTGTCTCAATCTACCTGTTCTATCAGAGCAACAAAATCAAAATTAACAGCTGCGGTAACTGAGACGGAGATAAACAGCGCCATCTCCAGGCTTAAAGCGAATAAGTCACCTGGCACAGATGGCTTTCCCTCAGAGTGGTGAAAGGCTTTTCGATTTGAGTTAATGCCAAGCCTTCTTCAGGCTTGCAATACAATCTTAATGGATGCTAAAATGCCACCATCATGGAGCGAGGCAGTGATCTCAGTTATCCCCAAGGAGAGAAAAGACAAATTAGAATGTGGATCATATAGTCCAATTTCGGTGCTGAATGTTGATTACAAATTATACACAGCCATCCTTTCCAGAAGACTGGAAAAGATCCTTCCTCAGCTTATACATAACGACCAGACTAGGTTTATCTCACAAAGACAAACTCATGATAACATCAGGTGATCATTGCACATATTAAACCATATTCAACAAAACAAACTTGAAGCCTTCTTAGTTAGTTTGGATGCTGAGAAGGCTTTTGATTCAGTGAGTTGGCCTTTCTTGAAAGATTTGGCATGCACAAAAACTTTAAGGGCACACCCTCAAAACGCCTAAAAGTGAAATTCCACCTTAATTGGGATCAGAATTCGTTGAAATATTTAGGAATATATTTACTGAAAAAATCTCAACACTGAGTTAAATTATGGCCCCCTCTTAACAAAAATTAAAGACGACATACGCAGATGGAATTCCATTTCTTTTCTTGGTCTCAGTCATAGAATTGACTCTGTACACATGAACATTCTTCTACGATATCTCTTCTTATTTCAAGCACTCCCTGTAGAAATTTCCTCAAAACAATTTTCCAAATTGAATAAGACCATTTCTAGATTTATTTGGCAGGGGAAAAACCCAGGGTTAAACTCAAAACTCTACAACTCCCAAGGGAGGAAGGAGGAATGGCACTACCCCATTTTAAGGATTATTTTTATGCAGCCCAGATTAAACCCTTAATTAACATGTGTAACCCAACATTTCATGCCAGGTGGAAAGACATTGAACTTTCCATTATGAATGATCACAAAATTTGGGAAGATCTCCAGGTACGCAATCATTTCGAACATAACAGAAATAAAGCAGACTTTAATGATTCACTGAGAATATTTATTGGTGCCTACCAAAATGATTCAAATAAGGGTGTTATCTCTAGATTTAATAAAGGCCTTATGGCAAAAAAGTCCCACACTACAGAATACATTAAAGAAAAATGGGGAAAAAGAGGGTAATTTTTCAATATCAAATGAGGGTTGGCTTCATGTATGTAAATTCCAGTGCAAATGCACCAACTCTTGCAAATGGCGGGATTTTGGGTCAAAGTGTTTTATTCGTTTTTTTATTAGACCAAAACAGAAATCACATTTTGATATGAGGGGATGCCAAATGTTGGAGACAGTGTGAATTTCGGGAGGCCAATCACAGGCATATATTTTGGTGCAGTGATAAGACCTTTCTGGGCAGAGTTTCACAAAGCACTGAAAAGCATACTTAATACTGATCTACCCTTGCAATTTTCCACATTATTCTTAGGAGTTGTTGATTTTCAGGCAAGGCGGCCGGATGAATATTTACTTATTTTGATATCCGCTTGTAAAAAAGCGCTCACAAGGCGTTGGTTACTTCCTGAACCCCCTACGATACAGGATTGGATAGATATAGTAAATGACATTTATGTTAAGATTACTTTTTCTCTTCGTCTTCAGAAAAATGTGTTCTGTTAAATTCTGGACCAAATGGGTTAAATATGTATGTCCCTTATGGTCAGATTTTGTGGAGGTACTGAATGAATGACCCTGTAATGTTGTTTTATTCTAGCAAGCCTCATTGATTTTTATTTTATTTTCTCTCAAGACTGCCCCTGATATACTTTTCATCCCTCTTATGTACGCACTTTTCCTCTCCCAAATTGTACAGTTCTTAAATTTTGCTTATTTTTATATTTCTTATTACTTGTTTTATTTTAATTTTCTTTGTAATTGTTAAAAAAAAAAACATCTGGACGGCAGAAAAATGAAACTGCTTTTGTCTTGATGTAAGTATTGTAATATATACTGCTGTCCCAAAATAGAGAATTTAAAATAAGAAAATGCAGGTAAAGCTTTGTCTGTACGGCTGATTTTTTCTGTTGACTCATCTAGCAGCTCCTGTTATACAGTGCTCCATGTTTATCTGTTGCTTTTATTTTGCTACTGACATGTGCCCCTCCCCATCTTTTCTCCTCACTCCTCCTTTGCCCAACCACCTCCTCTTCCCACTCTTCCACAAACTTTGGCCTTTGACCCCCATTTATGGCTGCTCCTCCCTCCTCTTTCCCTGGGGCTTTATGTGCTCCAGTCTCTCCTCAGCATTCCGGGCTCGCCCTTCTTATCCAGGCACAACAGCAAGAGCAGCATCTTCAGCTTCAAGGGCCGCTCCAAGGATGTGGGCTCGGAGAACGAGTTTGCTGATGATGAGCACAGCACAGTGGAGGAGAGTGAGGAGCGGCGCGGCTCCCTCTTCATCCCCTACCGCCGCAGCAGCTACAGTGGCTACAGCCAGGGTTCCTCCAAGATCAATCCCCTGTTTCCGCATGGCAAGAGAAACAGCACGGTGGACTGCAACGGCGTGGTGTCCCTCATCGGCCCGGGTCCTGGTGGACGCCTTCTCCCTGAGGTGATAATAGATGAGTCAGCTACTAACAACACCACAAGGAGGTCAATAAGCAGATCAGTCTAGGCATGGCAGTCTATTTTTTTCCTTTTTGTACCTTCATTCTGGTCTCTGGTGTATTTCTTTTTTTTACCTTGTTCCCAAGTACTGATCAACTCTCCCCACACCCGTTTTGGATGTGGAAGATTCTCCACTGATCCCATTAAAACTGACTAAAAAAGTGCTACAGCCTGAATTATCTCTGGCTCTGCACACAGTTTCAAGTTGAGTAACCTCAACCTCACTTGCCACAGCTCTGTATTTATGCAAACACTGTCCAGTGTTACTTGTCTTAATGTATTCACCCCAGAAAGTGGGACTCGTGAGTTGTGTGATCATAAGACATGAGACAAGATGAGACATACAACCTCACCATGAAATGTCTTCAGCTCATAGATGACTAAAGATAGATCTACAGTTGGCAGTGGGACTCGCTCCAAGCATTGTTGGAGCAAGTTGAGCTGTACAGCCCAAGACACTGCATTTGCCCACAGTCTGCAGTGGAGGGACATAACTGAATGCATTCTGCGAGGGAAGGGTGTGTTCACATTAGCCAGGGTCTCTTCTCATCAGTGAGAAATGCACCTGTTGTCTGCTTTCAAAGCTTTTCAATCAGTGTTTGCACTCTTACATTACATTACATGCAGACACTCTTATCCAGAGTAACCTCCAGCACAACAGAATATAAGTGTATCCATTCAAATAAAATGAGCAACAGCAACAACACTCTCAGACCAGTGAGTGTGACCACACCACTATTTGAGCCATGCACGCTTAATCACCCTTGCATGTCTTATAGAGGTGATGTATTCAATCATTACATTGTACCTTTTAGTCACAGTTATTTCTTTTCTCCAGTTTTTTTTCAGTTGTTTTTCTTGGTGTATGTAAGTAAATGGACTGTCTGGATGAGAGACTAAAAGTATCAGTAGTGAAGGCAGGTCATGTGGACTTGGTGATGCTGAGGGCCAAGATCAGAGAAGGAATGGTAGTTGGATATATTTTTTTCATAATCACTCCCTTACTATTGACTTTTAGTACCATAATCATATATGATGAGGGCTTCTTTTGCAGTTTAGATAAGCTTTGTCTGTCTCACTATCTATAATATAGGATAACTATGAACTTTTTCACTGCTTATATTTCGCAGTCCAAGTAACAATAGAAGTAACTTTTAACAAAGTGTCAGTAAGTGTACATTTTTGTGTGTGCCATTTCATCTAGCGATTGCATTACTCGTGAGCTAGAAATGAAGAGTTTTTAGTATAGTTTTTTAGTATACAGTAGTAGCTGTTATGCTCAGAAAAGATATTGAATTTGCAAAAAATATTTCTCTTATGCAGTTGAAGAGTTTAGAAAGAAATGTCCTGGATGCATCACCAGGTACAATAGACAGTGATTTATAGCTTTGAATGAAGCACTTTTAGAATATAATTTAATTAATTGACTAAAAGCAGTTGAAGTATTAGCCAGTTTCTGTATTGAAAAGTTGTCTTGATTTGTACTGTGTGGATAAAGGATGAAAATACAGATGATATTGTTCCTTTTGTCAGTGGTTTTTTAATGTTGTCCCCCTGCAAGGACTTGCAAGTTCAGGACCAGATTTTTTGGCCCCTCTATCATTTCAAGCCATTGAGCCTCATTCATCAAAATGCTTCCTGAAAGCATAACCCTAGCCCTAACCCAAACCCTATCCCTAACCTAAGTCACTTTGAGCTCATGAAATATGCGGAAACACCCAGTTTCATTCTTAGCCTCATTCATACAATGATGAATGAAAGACTCAAATTTCGAAATCATTTTTGAAACTTTGTACTTATGTTGTCATATCCTTATAACCTCTTATCATGTCTAACAATGAACACAGACAGTATGCAGGAGTAAGCTGGGATAAAAACATGCATGGCAACATGTAGGCTAATTCATGTAATTCAGTTCATTCTATGAGAGTCTGAATCTTAGCCCTGTTCTCTGGAGCAACTTGGGCATATTAATCTCTCGTTGCCATTCAGTTGGTGATGAATGAAAGTCATGTTTCATTACAGTAATATGGATGACACAGCAGGCTAATATCATCTTGCACATCTTCTCTGCTGTGTACAAAATTCGTTCACAAGGTGCTGGGTATATTATTCTAAGAGTATCAAATGTACTGCACGTGGTCAACTCCTCCTGTCAAGCTCCTCTTTTATGCAGCAGTCTACCTGCTTATATTGTGGATACAGACATGCTATCAGTCTTCAAGTCTAGACATGAGACTTACCTTATCAGTAAATCCTTTAGTTGGGAGATGGGGGTTGGAAGTCCTATAGAGTCTCTGGTGGACTGAGCTGTCAGTGCTGTCCTAAGGCTGCAGCATGGTAACTCTGTATTCAGCAATTCAAGCTAGGCTCTGGTGGTGACAGCCTCAGGTCTGCCCTCATGAGTGCGTGGGCCCTCTGCCTCCCTGCTGCAATAGCCTTATTCTGGCAGTTTTGCGTATTGCACACACGCTACTCCTCCTCCTTCTCACCCTTCCAGTCAATCTTCTCTCCATCCAAGTACATCACCGACCCCCCCTTGCTGGTTAGGCTCATATTGGTTTTTGCTTCGAATTTTCAGAATACATATATATGTATATACAATTGTATACACATGTAGTTATGAATGTATATATGTATATATAGTTAGCTCTTGGAAACAGTCATTAGCATATAAGAAAAAACACCTTTTTTGGGATGATTGACATGACATTTTCACGAATCTGTTCATTGACTTCAAATGTATCCAGATTGTGCAGGAATAGTCGGTATTTTAAAAGTACAGCTGGTATTTGCACCACATTTGCAATATGCACTTTATATATACATAAGTGCCATAAAGAGCACTATGTATCCCAACTAGAAGGTTTTGACTGTACAAGCATGTACACATGACTTGGGAGCCATTTGCCAGACAATTTGCAATTGTTGCAAAATTTGCTATTTATTCCTACTTTTGAACAGACATGCTTTTTAAATGACTAGACAGCTGTGCAAAAACTCACAGAACTGTGCATTAACATGTACAATGTCCTTACAGATGTCTTTAGTATGAAAATTGCCCACACTGGTCACATGATTTGGCCACCATGTTGGATTTTATGTAACCTTTTCAATATGCCCTTGCTACAAAACAAAAAAAATGGAAAACAAAAATGCAACCCCTGTCATTTTTGGGCCATACATGACAGGTGTTGCAAGGATGAACATAATCCAATAAAAATATGGTCAGTAGGAGACACTCAATTTTCCAAATTTTAAATAATTATTCTAGATTAGAGAAGTTGTGCACGAAGGGGGGGAATATTTAATTGAACAGTTTAGGCACATCATCTAGCCAAACTACGCTTTTGCCTGTTTCTAGTCGTAAGGCTGGTGAAAATGATGTCATAAGCCATATGTTCATGTCATTAGTTGAAGGGAAGTATTATAAAGATAGATAAAGTGCTGTAAATTGATTGCTGTTCCACATAAATACATCACATCTTTATCTTACAGTGGTTGCAGCAATTATTTACAACATATCAGCTCAGTGTAACATTTATGACTGTGGGGATATGAAATGATGGCAATATATTATGTGATGACATGGCTTATGGAGGAATGAGCTGTATATTGTATTTTCAGGACCTTATTTTCAGGATATTGTAATATTTTGTGCGTGTGTCAGCATTGCTGATGTTGAGGGGCGTTCTGTTCACTGTAACAACCCCTGTCCAGGCAGAACAGAGTACATATGGATACATTAACGCTGGACAGGGCTATGAACTGGTACTTGCAGTATTCCTAAATGTGTCTGACTCTTTGTACCAGATTTAGAAACTCTAGGTACAGCATGTTTTAGATGAGATTGCATATGGGCATGGTTACTATGGAAGGATAGTAAACACACATGGCACATCTGTTTATGTTCAGCCAATAGCAGCATATGTTTTGGTTATTTTAAAAAGAAATGAAATGGTCAGGTTTAGTCAAGGTGTATTTAGAGGCTAACTTTGAATGCTGAAATATAAATTACTGAAACCTCTTTGAAACATGATTTGTTTGAACAGTAGTATTGTTTAGAAACATTTTGGCCAAGGGTAGTCTCTTCCAGCAGTATTGTAATCCAGAATGAGTGTGAAATATTTCATTTTCCTGACTCTTGACAATTTCTGCTTGATAACTAGATAAATATCATGGTGATTCCAATTAGAGCCTTGAAATCCACCTGCAAATTGTTTATCCCAGTTTCTGCTCACTTAAAGTGCACTTGAATCATCTGGCCTGGTGCTACCTCTATTTTATGAATGAGTGTTAGAGATCTTCATTTATACAGTAAAATTCAATACCATCTGTGATATATTTTTCTTAAAATACATAGTGTCACTGTGGTTGAATGTAACATGTACAACTAGCAAAATGAGGTCCATGCAAACACACACTATGGGGTTCCAAATGAGAGATCCTAGCATGTCATACCAAACATGAAGGGTACAAGCATGTACACTCACTCAAAAAGAGCAGCTTAAGCTAAGTGAAAGTTCTTTTGTCCAGATTGGGATTCCTATACTATGTGACTCATTGCCATTTTGAGGGGAACTGCTTAGGTCAAGCAGGCAAAAGTGGGAAATAGGATGTAGCCCTGCCTTTTTTATTTAGTGCATATTATACTAATGTATAGCTAAGTCTATTTTGTCAGTTACTTCTTCGATGTAATTATTTATGTAGTGAGTTCTCTCTCCCACCCACCTGCTCTCCCAGAAAACATGGGAGATTCCCAGTATGGGTTGCTGGGGTCACCGGTAGGCAAACGTTAGGACAGGGGTCGGCAACCCATGGCTCCCGAGCTGCATGCAGCTCTTTAGCCCCTCTCTAGTGGCTCCCTAGCTTTGTCAAATCAATATGGAAATGAATAACATTTTTTTTACATTTTGCTATCATTGTTGTAGGCCTCAAAATTTATAGGGTAGGGTTAAAAATTAGCACAATAGACCAATACTTCCATGTCGTCACACAGGGGGCTGGTGGCAGAAAGTGGCTTTGGCTCCTGTAGACTTACATGCAAAATTCACAACTTTCTCAATGTTATTAAATAACTTTACCATGTTTCTATAATGTTGGTATAATTTTTTTGCATTGTAGCAGTCACATACTACACAATATATTCCCACCAACATGATCACGAGTAATTTTAGAAATTTATTTTAACACAGGTTTTTCCCCCATAAAGATAGCTGACCGAATGCATGTGTCAGCCAGCACTTCAACAGTCACTGACCCTCTTGGCTAGTTTCGAGGTAAATGAAACATATTGACCGTCTCTAGCCTTAGATAAAACATAAAACTTCACATTGGGATTTCGTTTCTTATTAATATTACACCTGACAGCACAACTCTTCAATATTACTATTACTGGGGATCTGTTGATATATGGCTAAGCCCGAATTGGACACGATACCTTTACAATTTTTTTTAAATTGTAGGTGCACAGAATTGTTACTGTAGACAGATATTATTTAATATACATCCGATAGATCATGTAAAAATTATAAAATGTAAGATTACATGATGATAACACAATAAATGACACTGTCTAGAATGGTCAATTTTCTGCTGGTACTGGTTACTGCCTGGTGGCTTTCTGCCACCAGCTAGTGCTCACACGCCACAATGTTTATAAACATAGGAAATGCAAAGCTAAAGTACCAAATAATCATAAATATCCTACTGCAGCCACCTTGTGGTAAAACACATGAATGAATGCTCATTTAGACCTATTAGTAATGTTGATAGGCTAATTTAGACTAATAGGCTGTGGTACCTGCATTTAAAGGCTCAAATATTTTTTGCAGTTCCAGACAGATATTTTTTTTTCTTTCTGGCCAAAAATGGCTCTTTAGATAGTAAAGGTTGCCAACCCCTGCGTTAGGAAGTAGTGAGAGCGTATCTGCTGTGAGCTATTGAGATTTAGTGATTATGCAGGATTTGGGTAAAATGTAGGCCCAGTTGAGTGTCTCCAAGTGGAAATAGGACAAAAACCTCAACCAACAGCTATGACTGTCACCCTGACTGAAAGTCTTTTTCATTCGCAGAGGCACTGATTCATTGACGGTTTCCATTGATTACATTCCTTTTTCATTGTAGCATTTTGCGGATTTAAATCCAGTCATCTGTTTATGTAATACCACTGATATTAAAGATTACAAAGGCTTTATAAGTATGTACACCTGGTTTGGCTGATTCTTCCCATGTTGTCTTACCTTTTTTATTTGAAATTTGTTCCTTGTCTGCCATGCAGAGAAACACTTGCTCTCCTCCAAAAGACATGGTGCTTATCACCACTTTTTTCCATACCACAGTGCCTGTACCAGGCCTGCACAGTCATGAAGAATGCACTTTTTGGTCACGGGTCAGGCAGACCGTGGGCGCCCAATTTACCAGCAGGGGTCGCTGCTGTGCTATAAGAAACTCTGGCTGACCTATCCCCCATCTCTGGCAGAATGAATCCAGTTTGTTCCATGCTGTGGGCTCATGGTTGTTGTCAGCTGATGACAATTAATGCCTAAATTAAACCCATGCCGAAGAGCTTGGTTTGCATTCAAAGTGAACACTTTAACCATTGAGCTACTCAGGACCCCATTGTCTTTTATCTTTAGCCATATGTTTAATCCATGTCTTAATAAAACTTCTACTTCTCAATCTCATCTGCATGAAAACTATGTATTCCTGTGGCCTCACATGAGGAAAGACATTATGGACCAAAAATGATTTAGAATTCCAGCAAAGTTAAATCCTTGGGTCCTCTCTGTCACTCTGCTCCAGTTGGCTTTTTCCTCTTTGTCTGAGCGTGAAGCATTGCTCTAGTCAGAGGGAGAAAGGAGTTTTTCTAGTCCTTTTGTAGTTGGAGGCTTTAGTTTTTCAGTTTAGAGTTAGGATTATTGTTAGATGGCAGTAAAAGTAAATGTCCTGTTTCACATTCAGGTAACCTCCTTCCAACTCTCCACAGCCACCTGGTAACACACTAGTTGGGTAGTGTGGGGTCAGCATCCTTACTGTCCTGGATTTCTTCCTGACAGCAGTCCACAGACATAGATGTGAAGAAGAAGCACTCAGGCTCTCTGATGGTGTCCGTGGACCAGCTGAACACCTCCTTTGGGCGCAAGGACCGGGCCAATAGCGCTATGAGTGTTATCACAAACACTTTGGTGGAAGGTACAGTGTTTTATCTCATATTCTGGTCTTATCTCTTATCTGCCCCTGCTCTCTGATCCCGTGTGTGTGTGCACCCGTATATATATATATATATATATATATATAATATATATATATATATATATATATATATATATATATATATATATATATATTAGGGATGCACGATAATGGATTTTTGCCGATATCCGATGTGCCGTTATTTTCAAACTTATTTTGGCCGATTGCCGATTCCGATACCGATATAGTGTAGATATATATAGATGCCGTGTAATTTAAAAATGGTCTCACTCCCCTCCAGAAGCAGAGAGAAGCTTACCTGTCTTATTATGATCGTTGTCTTATTTCCCATCGCATTCGCTCCTTATGGAGCCGCGATATTTATTTTGAATGAGCAGAGACACAATAAAGTTGCAGAAAACGTTATTCACTGTCTAGTGTTGTGTAGGTGTACAAATACAAATATTATGCCCTCTGTTCGTGTCCCAAAGGCGGAACTAGGCGATCACGGGTTGTCTTATTTCCCATTACCATCTCTGCTTCCGGAGCCGCGTTATTTAAAATTTTTCTCACACCCCCTCCAGAAGCAGAGAAAAGCTTAGCAGCGCACAGCTTTTTATTGGCCGATACCGATGTCGTGCCGACATCATCGTGCATCCCTAATATACACATACACACACACACACACACACACACACACACACACACACACTGTATATAGTATATCAATAAAAAATTGAGTCTTGCCAGCAGCAGTTATAAGTGACATACACCCAACTGCCATGTAACATATTTAATCAATATTTAATCAATGTTAATAATTTAACATCAAGCTTACATGGCCAAGAGATGCTTTACTTTGTATGGGTTTTATTTTTGAACAGTTCAAAGAGAAACACCACTGACAAATCATCGTACTGTGGCATATATAACGTGAAGGTCATGTGATTAACTGGAATAAAATGAGTTAACATCTGTATATCCAAGCATTAGGCCCATGGACTAAAATAATGCAAGATCACTGTTAGAATGCACTTCTGCAGTTTTCCCATCCTGTGTTATTCAAGTGGAGACCACTGAATGTGAATATGGATGGTATGTGAAAACAGTCAGCAGAAGTACTTGTAATCATTTAGTTAGGTGCCAGTATGTGTTATATTTGGGTAATGAGACCCCCCGTGGATATAAAGAGGAGGGTGTTCGCAACTTTGTGATATGTGTACATATGTGTATAACCATATGTTGTAATGTAACACTGGACTAAAATTTTTAACAGAAAAATGAAACGGGCCATTCAAAGATGTCATGTGAGGACTAATTCTACATTATTCTGCATAATTACGTAGCTAGGTAAGATTAGCTAGATAGCTATAAAATATTAGGCCTAAGACACACACACAGGCTCCTTTTGAATTTGACTTGAGGGTTTTTCCTCTGATACAATGGAAGCTGATTTCTGCTAGTTTGATGGTGGAATTGTCATTTTTTGTGTATGTGTTCTTGGCCCTTTCAAATATCCTCAAATTCTGATGATATGATTAAGCGAAAGTGCTGGCTTCAATTGCAACAGCTGCTGCTAAATGAGAAATTGGTGAATTCTACACCTTGCATATTCATTGGTAACACTTTTCAATAAGGGCACTGTAACAGTTAAGTTATCAAACATTACCTCTTTGTTTATACCTCTCAATTCTTGCTCTACTGAATGGTTCAACATATTTCAGGAAACCATAGGTTTGTATGTTTTTGCTCATTATCATGTGCAATTCCCTATACCTTACAAAGGCTGTACATGCTAGTTAGGTTAATTGGAAATGAACTAAATGATATTTCTTTCAATACTGCCAGGTTTTATTATCTCTGCCACATCTGTACACATCTTGCTCTTGTGCCTGTTTGCCCTCTATATGCACTTTTGTATGCCGCTTTGGATAATAGCATCTGCTAAATGAATAAATGTAAATGTAAATGATACAGCAATATGTGATATTCTCACTTGGCACTTCACCTTAAGTACAGTAGCCCATTTATTAGTCGCAGCAAGATAATGTCACGAACATCATCATTCAGCTCAACACATGCTTCTATACTCATATGGAAAACCTTATGAATCACTAATGTTAACTTTAACTAACATTAGCTAACTATGGGTGAGATTGTTGACACAAACAAATATCTGACTCAAAGCAATACATACTGGTAATACAATGCACTGACATTTGACTTTTCTACTTTAAAAAACATGACATTTACATTTACATTTTGTCAGTTAGCATGCACTCTTATAATATACAAGATTAGTACATTTAAAATTATATTTACATTTTTGACATCCAGCAGACGCTCTGCTGATCCTGAGTGACTCCCAAAGTCAAGTACAACAAAATGACAGAAAATTTTACACAGACAAGGATACTACCATTCACATATGAACAAGTGCCAGGATCAACACAATATAGGCCTACCAACAGGAGTGTACCATTCCAACACAATACCAACACATACCTTGAAATGCACATAGTTCATTAATTAACAGTTAGCAATATGTATAGTGAAGGGACATCGATGTCCTTTGGGGACTCTAGTGGATAGACTCCCTTGTTTTTATACAGCCAAGTCTTCATACAATGAGGCTGAGAAACAAGGTTGCAGCTTCAGTGCAGACGCACCCTATAAATAAAGATATATGCCGTAAATAAAATACATCTTTTATTTATTTTATCTATTTATCAGCTTGCTACATGTCTATAAACAAACAAGGTTGTCCTGATGTTGATCTTGTGTTGTTTGGTATGTTGTTTAGTCCAAGAGCTTAATGTCTGTGCATATGGACAGAGTCACTGCCTACTAAAATAGCACATCAATGCTGAAAGTGTCTACTATTCAACGAATTACACAAATTCAGAGTTAGTGGATGGATATAGCTAGTTGATAAATGCTAATAGAAGGTGATAACATCTGAAGGGACTCCTTTTTGATGTGGATTCCTCTCTTCTGCCCCCTTTTTGACTTGTTAGAACTGGAGGAGTCTCAGCGTAAGTGTCCACCATGCTGGTACAAGTTTGCCAACATGTTCCTGATCTGGGAGTGCTGCCCACTGTGGCTGAAGATCAAAGAGATAGTGAACCTAGTGGTGATGGATCCTTTCGTGGACCTGGCTATCACCATCTGCATTGTTCTCAATACAGTCTTCATGGCAATGGAGCACTACCCCATGACTCCTCACTTTGAGCATGTGCTGTCTGTGGGCAACCTGGTAAGAATACCTTATTGGAGGTTCTCAAACAACTCATAAATTTTGGATGATGATTCATAAATGATGGAACACACAATTGCTTATTATTATTAAAAACACCAAAAAAGCTTACCTTAAAACTCTCAAGCCTGCTTCATGTTAAACAACACAAATAGCACACGGTAAAATTAACACACTGTATGATAGTATTGTGTTCACATTATCATTCAATCAATCAATCAATCAGATTTTATTTGGTATAGAGCATTTTTACAATTGAGATGTTAACAAGGCACTGTACATGTGGCATAGTGTGTGTATGAATTGCAGTGGATTGGAAGCATGCGCATTGCTGTTGGTATTAGAATGAGAGTAGTTTAAAACAATAGCTTGTTTGTTGATTTCTAGGAAGAGTCTCCCAGATCCTGGAATTCAAGAACAAATCAAAGTGTCAAACACAGTCTTTAGATTATATTTTAATTTAATGCGAATCTCGTTTCCTTGAGACTGCTGCATTCACGTGTATCACTGAAAAACCTACAAATTCCCAAATAACACTGTGCAAAATGTATGCATGGTACTATACTATTGGTACTATACTAAGGTTAATATTATAACACAGGTTAATATTATACTAAGGTTAATATTATAACACAAAAGTGCCTTACAAAACAGGATAAGCACTCAGCTAAGACAACGAGCCCAGTGCTACTGTAATATCTACCGGGTAACATGCACCATTACGCTACCAGAAAACAATTAGGCGTATAGATGCTGGTATATCATTGGGGTTATCAAGTGGGCACCTTCTTTCATCAGCGTTTCATTGAGTTAGCCCTACGAAACCTCAAAGGCTCAGCAGTTGGTTCAAGTCCACCTACTTCCTTGCTCTGCAGCCTCTGCCATCTCCTTCACTGCCTGCTGTAATCTCTGCCCCCGAATTCCCAGCTCTCTAAACAGAGCTGTACTTGAGTGCACTACAAAACCTCTACAACCTACCTCTATAAGATGCACGCTTTCCCTCCATCCTCGCTGGTCTACCTCTGCTGCTAAGTCCACCTATCTGAGCTTCTTCCTCTTGTAAGCGTCATTCACTGCATCCTCTCACACCTCCGTCAGCTCTATAAAATGTATGATGCGCTGACTAACCAACCATAAAACTATATCCGGCCTCAAACTGGTGCTAACTATTTCCGGTGGAACTACACACTTTCCTCCCAAGTCTACCTGCATCTCCCACTCACTAGCTCCCCTTAGCTGGCCTAGATCATGCCTGTCTGAAATCTTTCCTCCTCTACTTTTGTCTCCCTCACAAACAAAATGAATGACTATGCTCTCAGTACTATTACATATTGAATTCACCTGTCTTCTCCTCTCAATCTCTGATGTTACACACCTCAACACCTGGTTATGCCTCCAAGTATACTGCCCCTGCGAGAGACTAATCTTAATCCTGACAAAATATGTCTCAATGTTCCTACCTCTGAACACAGGGAACATGCTGGGTCCCCGTGGCAGCACATCATACGTAGCCCCAATCAGGAGCCTTTTATCGATTTGCCTCCATAAACCACAGGTCCCTCCAACTAAGCCTCCTCTTTTCTATGCTCTCCCAGTTCATCCACTATCCTTGCTTTGCCTGAGCCACCGCCCTAGAACGCCTCACTGCTTCCTCCTGATGCAGTATCTGCTCTACAACTGATCTCCTCCTCTCTACAGGACCTGACTTATTCCACTGTGGTTTCCCTGTGCTAAGGCCTAGGCTTTCTCTCCCTTGCTGCACCCTACCCACAAATATCTAAATGCCTCAGAGCTGCATGTGCCTCTTTTACTGCCTGCTTCTAGTTCCACATCCTCCCTGTAGCTACATTTAGCACCAGATTACCATCTAAAGTATCCTTACTTCCTAACAGTTGTAACTCTAACCTTACCTAAGCGCACATAAACTCCTCCACTAGGCTAGTGTAGCAGAGCTGAAATTAGTGGCTTGTGTGAGTCCTGCGTAAAGCCAGTAGGGTAGCAGGTAGCAGAGCAGTTTCAGCGGTAACGTCACTCCCTCAGACTTGATTAGCCAGCATTCTTACTGATAAATTCGGGGGCAAGTTGCCTTTAGCTCACCTGGTAACAATGCTGGCCATAAGGGTTTAGCCGAGCAGCGAGAACATCAGTTCAAAACTTGCTTTAGGCTGACCCACTTCACACCCATTACACTAGGAACCAGTGACTGAAGAATACCTCTTCCATACAACGCCACATTACTCAAGCGCCTAGGAACACTTAACCACTTTCTAATATACGCACCATCCATTCTCTCAAGCTTCTTAGAAATTGGCACCTCATACACAGTTTATGGCCACATCACTCTAGGGAGTAGGCCAAACTGCAAACACCACAACTTCAACTTGCCTGGTAGTTCTGACTTCTCTATCCTTTCTAACCCATCAATAACACTCCTGTCATGTACAGAGGACAGGGGTAGGACTCCGTTCTGCCCTGGGGCTGAAGAAGCCTTTGTGCCGCTGTTACGTCTTGCATTGCTGCGACAATGCCGTGTTCCGATCCTGTTTTACGTTTTACATGAGTCAGGTCAGTGGACAGAGTTAGTTGAATTGTTGATTAAATGGAGTACGCTCCGACTAGAGCTTCGCCTGCCGTGTTCGTTTTTCCAACATAACATTGGTGACGAGAGATGGCTGACTTTTCTATGCCTCCACCCTTCCCTGTCCTGGCTTTACTTGGAGAACCACCCGTGCCATGGAATCGCTGGATATCCTCGTTTGAGACATATCTCCTCGCTGCTGGCTTGGACGACGTGTCAGACGGGAGAAAGCGTGCACTGTTGCTGCACTGTCTTGGAGCGAGTGTTCGGGACTTTCACAACATCCACCAAATATGAAGAGGCTGCAAAACTACTCCGAGAGCATTTTGCCGCTCCACAGAGCACTCTTCTCCGTCGGGTTATATTCAGGCGCCGACACCAACGAGCGGGTGAGTCTGTATCCTAGTATGTGGCTGATCTACAAGGCTTAGCTAGCGTATGCAAATTTGAGGCGCTACAAGATGAAATGGTACGTGACCAACTCATTTTACACACGAGCTGTGACAGAATTAGGGACCAACTGTTGCTCAAAAATGATGTCCTGACCCTAGCCCAGGCTCTTAAGATAGCACTGCAGGTCGAGTCTGCATTGGAATGCGCGGCCAGTCTGTCCTCTCCCACCTCTCTGCCCCTGAATGGTCAGCAGGTGGGTACAACCCGGCCACAGTCACCGACTCCCCTCGCCAGTGCTATTAGCAGCCCAGACAGTGTACAAGTAGCCTCACAACCCCATGATTGCTCACAGCAGCCATGTGGGAACTGTGGCTCTCCCACACTCAATTCAAGAGCACAAACCTGTCCTGCTCGTGGGAAAACCTGCTCCAACTGTGGAAAGCTCAATAACTTCCACAAAGTCTGTAGGTCTGACCCAGCCAGAGCCCACCGACAACACCCAGCTGCACCTGCTCCTGCAACAGTAATCCATAATGTTTGCTCAGGACGAGTGTCATTTAAAACATGTTCATTGATGGTTGACAACATCACTCTACCCCTCCTACTCGACACGGGGGCCACAGTATAACTGCTGAACTTGGCAACTTGGAAACGATTCTTCTCCCACAAGCCGCTGGGTCCGCCCTCCACGACCCTACATGGCTACGGTAATGCTGAAATTGACATTGTGGGCTCTCTTCAGCTGCCCGTGAGATATGGGGACAAGACTCTGCCAACGTTCACGTTCCATGTGTCCAGCCACGGGGCCAATCTCCTTAGCCTCAACCTCTTCAGTGGCCTAGGTTTCGCCCTGTTAGACACTACTGGCTCAGAGATCCATACCGTCGCCAACCCCTGGCAGCAGCAGTGGCCTGCAGTGTTCGATGAGCTGGGCTGTCTCACTGCCTTCACCCACCAGCCCCTGTTAGACCCAACAGGGGCTGCTTATCATGCAGCTGCTCTGCCGCTCTCCTCTGGCCCTATGCGATGACATCTCCTCTGAGCTACAGCGCATGCTTGATAACGGCATAATTTAGCAGGGGAATGCTTCACCTTGGATATTCAATTTGGTTGTGGCTAAGAAGAAGAACGGGGGGCTGCGCATCTGCATGGACCTGAGAGTGGTAAACAAAGCCATAATACCCGATTGATACCCCTTGCCAACGACAGATGAGCTCACTGCCCTGTCCCATGGGTCCACTGTCTTCTCAAAACTTGACCTCCGCCAGGGCTATCTCCAGGTGCCCCTACACCCTGAAAGCCGCAACCTCACCGCCTTCATTACTTCAAAGGGGTCTTCCGCTACAAGCGTATGGCTTTTGGGTTGAGTTCGGCTCCAAGTTGTTTTCAGAAAATCATGGCCTCCATCTTGGCTGGGATCCCGGGCGTCTACCTTGACGACATCATTGTCCACAGAACCACCACCGCAGTGCACAACTAACGCCTCAACAGTGTGTTCGCTGCATTGGCTGAGCACCGCCTCACACTAAATGGTGAAAAGTTTTTGGGGCCTCAGCCATTGAGTATGTGAGGTTCCGCCCCTCCGCTGAGGGAATGCGCCCGCTTCACTCGACCACGGAAGCTATCCTACATGTCCCAGAGCCCACCTCACCCGCCCAGGTTGCCTCCTTCTTGGGTATGACAGCGTATTATCTCCGATTTTTGCCGTAGTACTCCAACACCACGGCACCGCTGCACAAACTGTTGAGGACTGACGAGCCCTGGCTCTGGACACCAGCCTGCTCTGACGCAGTGTGCTGCGTGAAGTCACAGCTCACCTCACCAACAATCCTGGTGCACTTCGACCCAGCCAGCCCTACCCTCGTCACATGTGATGCCTCCGCCATCGCTATCGGTGCCATGATGTCCCAGCTGCAGGGGGGAGTGGAAAGGCCGATCGCTTTGGCCTCCTGAGCACTCAGCCCTACAGAACAGAGGTACTCAGTAGGGGAGCGAGAGGCTCTTGCGTGCCTCTGGGCCTGTGAACGCTGGCACATGTACCTTTATGGATGTGAATTTACCTTGAGGACAGACCACCAAGTGCTCACCACCCTCCTGGCCATGTCAGGCACTGGCCACAAACCACTCCGCCTTCACCATTGGCCTGACCGCTTACAGCAGTGCAATTATCGCCTGCAGTTTATGCCAGGCCGGGACAACGTGGTGGCTGACCAGCTATCACATTTGATCCCCAACCCACCCACACCCCTGGTTCCGGCATATGAGCACAACCAGGCAGAGCATGACCTTGTCCAGCTTCTCCACACACCCCTTTGGGAGACGGTGTCGCTGAGGGAGCTCCAGGATGCCTGTCCTCTCCTCAGTTTCAACATATATCAGGCAGGGCTGGCCTACGAAGGTGCTGAATGAGCTGTCTCCCTACTTCAGGATCTGAGAGGAGTTGGCATGCTGGCACGACACTTGTGTTGCCAGGGGGCTCTGCACTGTGGTCCCGAGTGCCCTGCATGCGCGTGTCCTTGCTATGGCACACGAGGGCCACTTTGGCATACTCAGGCTCAAACAACGGTGCCGGGACCTCGTATGGTGGCCAGGGATCGACAGAGACATCGAGACCCTGGTCAAGGACTGCACTGCCTGTCTCCTCAGTGGCAAGACCAGGGCTCCAGCCCCACCCCCGCCCATGCAGCCTCTGGACTGGCCGTCCCAACCCTGGGAGCATCTACAACTTGACATCTGCGGTGAGCTGCACGGGGTGCCACACCACCAGTGGTTTCTGGTTGTGACCTGTGACCTCCACTCTAAGTGTCCAGAGGTGATACCCGTGGGCTCAGTTACAGCCAAGGTGTTAACTGATATTTTAGACTAGGTTTGCCCAAGAAAATCACAACCGATAACGGGCCCCAGATGGTCTCACACGAACTGTCCTCCTAACTGGAAGAGAAGGGGATCCATCATATTTGCACAGCTTTCTACAACCCAGCTGCCAATGAGGGGGTGGAACGGCTGAATCAGGCCTTAAAGAATGGAAGCAGGGCACACCTCGCCCAAGGGTGCACGTTCAATACCAGCCTCCTCCATACACTGCTACACTATCACACCACCCCACATGCCACCATTGGAGTCTCCCCAGCCTCCCTCATGCTGGGACGGGAGCTTCAGCTACCTCTGGATAGGCTTCGCCCTGCCCTGGCCCACGCTCCAACTCACCCAGTTCAAGCCACAGTCAACACACATCAGAGCCAGATGAAGAACCGGTTCAACCAGACACAACGAGCCAGGCCTCCTGCCATTGCCGCTTATGACTGGGTCAGGACCCAATGACCTCACCGCGACAATAAGCTACAGTCATTCTGGTCAGATCCTGTCCAGGTCAGTCAACAGCTCTGCCCAGCCACATTCAGGCTCATGGATGGCACTCGCTGGCATGCTAGCAGCCTGCGCAAGGTACAGGCCCCTCTTGGGCCTGGATTGGGTGCGGCCCCTACAGTAGCCCTACCGGCCTCACAGCTCGACACCTCAGCCCCTCCTGTCCAGCTAGGAGTGGTGGAGCCACACCCTGATGCTAGTGCTGCACCTGTGCCCAGCCAGTGCACCTGCGTGACTTTGTGACCGAGTATCACACTCTTGTGGGGGGGTGTTGTTACATCTGGCATTGCTGCGACAATGCCGTGTTCCGATCCTGTTTTGCATATTACATGAGTCACGTCAGTGAACACAGTTAGTTGAGTTGTTGATTAAATGGAGTATGCTCCGACTAGAGCTTTGCCTGCTGTGTCTGTTATTCCAACATAACAGCCGCCTTATTACTGCCTCCACTTCCCTCCACTTTGGTGAACTACCAGCTATCTTGTGCTCTATCTCTCCTAGAGGTGGTATATCTGCTGGGAGGCCCATTTCCTTACTCTATTCTGTATCTGACTATGTGATCCTTAAATATTCCTCCAACTGTTCCTTTGAAACTTTAAGCTGTCCACTAGTTCCTGGCTAAACATCCCTTTAACAAATCTAAAGGGATCTCTATAAAATGCTACCCTAGCTTGCTCCTTCTTCCTTCTCTTCCTCCTCAGGTGTTCTGCCCTCCTTAATATTACTAACTGACTTTCAATCTGTAGCCTTCCTCCACTGCTTTCTCAACTGTCTTTATTTCTCTCCATAACACCAAATCTATCTGCGCCATACTGATAAATGATAAAATAAAATTGTAATTATTATTATTACACCCGTCAATAAATATTGACACCCAAATTAGAGTATGATGTGTAGGCCAAGTTAGAAAATATAAACCATTTATACCAGCAATTAATGAAGGGTACTAAGATGATTACATTATTTTCAGATGCAGATTTTCAGATGATTTCAGTTACCTCATTCAGAATCCAGCTGGATGGTTGCAATGTGGGAAGCTTAAGGGCCATTTTCATCATCTGAAGAAATTATCTTGTTTTTTCATTAATCACAACAGAAAGAATGTCAACAGTGCTTAACAATCTATTAGAAATTCCAACAATAAATGCAATCAGCCACCTTCTCACCCAACTAGGATTCCCCCTTGCATACTCCTTGTTTCTTGCTCACACACATAAGCATGTATGTACTTGCACATGCTGTCCTTAGTCTATTATGCAGTCCTGACATTAGTTGTGTCCCAAATTGCGCACTACATTACATTACATTATCGGCATTTAGCAGATGCCCTTATCCAGAACGACTTACATCGGTTACAGTTTTTTTTTTTTTTACAATGTTATCCATTTATACTGCTGGATATTTACTGAGGAAATTGGGGTTTAAGTACCTTTCCTGGGTGAGGTTGGCAGTTTAGTAGCATACAGCATACTAATAGGCTTTGTTGTACATACTCTATTCTAAATCTTTTAGTATGCATCAATAAGTATTCAAGTACACTGTATGCATCAACATACTTCTCTGCCAGAATTCTAAATGAATGAACTCTAGCTAGTTAGTGAGGTATAATGTTTTGCTTTCATAATAAATACTAGAGCAATATTCAGTTACATGGCAGTAATGTTTGCATAATACCAATAACAAATGTGATATTTGTTCATATTTTAACACCATCATAAGACCTGCCCCTTTTGTTCTGCAATGAATTCTGGGAAAGGAACTGTGAAACACTTCATGGATAGAGCACAGCTGTTGCAAGCTTCTGTTTTTGGTGATTGTAGTGTGACATCCAGGTACCAAGCATACTACACTATCCATACTATTAGATGTGAACATACTAGACGGCCAAGCATACTTGATAAACATACTATACTGTACACTAGTGTGTCATTTGTGACACAGTCATGGTACAGGTCTCACAGAGCACTACTGTACCTCAGCACTGGCTTCTCTGGCCCCAGATAGTGCAGCATTTTCTGATGGCAACCCTTTTTAAAGCTGTGCTTTCTTCAGCTTTCCCACTGACTACCACTCCTGGTCTTGCCCATGCCTAAGTACTCAGGAACAGCTGGGCCACAGTTTCATGATGGGGTGATGCCACACATGCCACAGATATTACATGTTACCTTGCTTGTTAGCATTTCTAATATGAAACACCACTCCACGTTCACATTTCCAGAAGCCTGACTTTCCTTCGCCATGTTTGCAATGCCCTAGTTATTGTTTACACTGATTTATTTAGGTAAAATCCAGTATTGTGAGCATGGGTCTTCTCAATATATCATATTATCATAAATCTCTATTTTGTACATGGCAGGTTTTCACTGGGATCTTCACTGCTGAGATGTTTGCCAAACTCATTGCTATGGACCCCTACTACTACTTTCAGGAGGGCTGGAACATCTTTGATGGCTTTATCGTGAGCCTGAGTTTGGTGGAGCTCGGCCTAGCTGATGTAGAGGGACTGTCTGTGCTAAGATCATTCCGATTGGTAAAGTACATAACCTCTTTACACTTCTTAAATGCTCAGGCTGAGTTTGAGTGTGGTTCATACGTGGTAGTAGCAATTACTGAGCTGATGTCAGTTACATGAATTTCAGGTACTGGCTGACTTATTTCTCTTTCCCCTTCTGTCTACTACCCTGGCACATCCATCCTCTGCATCTCTCCTCCCTTCCACACCTGCAGCTCAGAGTGTTCAAGCTAGCCAAGTCCTGGCCCACCCTCAATATGCTCATTAAGATTATCGGGAACTCTGTGGGTGCCTTGGGAAACCTGACCCTAGTACTGGCCATCATTGTCTTCATCTTTGCTGTAGTGGGCATGCAGCTCTTTGGCAAAAGCTACAAGGACTGTGTGTGCAAGATTGCCCAGGACTGTGAACTGCCGCGCTGGCACATGAATGACTTCTTCCACTCCTTCTTGATCGTATTCCGGGTGCTGTGTGGGGAGTGGATCGAGACCATGTGGGACTGCATGGAGGTGGCTGGCCAAACCATGTGTCTCACTGTCTTCATGATGGTCATGGTCATTGGCAACTTAGTGGTAAGGAAAGTCCTGTCTCATTCCTGTGCAATAACCATGAATTTATTTTATACAGTAGGATTACCTGTGATTGTGAAGAATGAGAGTAACTGAAATATAGTCAATTATTATTAAATAATTAAATAAGATAAATATATCTTGTCCTTATCGAGGGCAGCTTAGAATTGCATTAACATCACTAAATTCCATTAACATTACAGAACAGGTGTAACAGCAATGTTCCACCTGGTAGTCAAGCACCCAGCCTACAGGTCATCTGTAGTCCAGTGCTCTGTGTCACTTTACCTCATTCTTGCAGTAAATGATGAAAAGTTGAAATAAAATCAGGGCTCCAGACTAAGTTTTTCACAGGTAGCACTGGTGCTACCAACTTTCTCAGTTGGTCGAACCTTTTTTTTTTTTTGGTAAAGCATGGTATTAATCAATGACCTTGCATGCTGATGAATAGTTGTCTTAAAAGGTCATCTTCTATTTTATAATTTTAAAAGAAAACACAACAAAAATGTTATCAAATAAAAGCAAAGCATAACTATGTTATAGGCAGTATTGAACTTAATGACCATTTCATTCTCCTCCGTTGAGTGATTACTCTCTTCTAACCACTGAAAAGAAGTGGGGAGGGGCTCAAATTTTTGGGTAATGCATTGGTCCCTGCAGGTTTTGCGTTTCTTACTGTCATTGTGCAACTTCAAAGTTTCAAGCTTAAACTGTGTTGACCCGGTAACAAGTTTAGAGTTCCCTGCAATGGATGGGCCACATTGCCTACAATGCACACACAGCATAGCATTCCCCTTGTACTGCAACCACAGGTACTGCGTTAGCCATTGTGGATGAAAGTAGTACTTTTTCTTCTTCACTGGCTCAGTCGGTCTCTCCCTGCCTGCACCTGCACTCTCCCTGCTGCCTGCACTCTTATCATCAGTTGTGTCTGAGTCGGGACCTCTCAATGGCTCTCCCTCTCCACCAGCCTCCTCCTCTCTCTCCTCATTTTGTTTTTTAACCCTTTCACGTGTACGCTCACACCGGTGTGATTAGCACGTATGCTAAAACCGGTGTGATTAGAACATGAGAGTGGAAGAATTCTAGCTAATTCTAACTTTGAGGAAACAGGGATTTAACATTAAAAAATATAGCAAATGCTAACTGAAAACTATGAGAAGCTTAATAACGCTGATGAAAACATAAGGAACCATGTAACACGCGCGCTACATAGCATAAAATAAGTTACGTGCGAAAGGGTTAAAATAATCAGCTATAGACCACTTCATCTTTGGAACACAGTAACAGCTAAATGAATTGTTTCGCGCGTTTCATAATCAGTGCGCGTGTACACGTGCACTGATGATGAAAATGCAGGCAGGGAGAGTGCAGGTAGGGAGAGACTGACTGAGCCAGTGAAGAAGAAAAACTACTACTTTCATCCACAATGGCTAACGCAGTACCCGTGCCGGAGGGCACGAAAACAGCATAATGATCATCATGCACTCGCACAAATACGACCATGTGAAATTTTAACTCGCACACTCTCAAAAAATGGTTGTATATGCGACCATTTTGGTTGCAGTCTGGAGCCCTGATTAAAATGTAGAACCATAAATCAATATCTTTGGATACCCCCAGGTGCTGAATCTGTTCCTTGCCTTGCTGCTGAGCTCCTTCAGTGCTGACAACCTAGCTGCTACAGATGATGATGGGGAGATGAACAACCTGCAGATATCTGTCATTCGCATTAAGAAGGGCATTGCTTGGGTGAAGGCCAAGGTGCGGATGCTGGCCGCCACTCACCTGAAGAAAGTGGTGGCAGATGAAGTGAAACCTCTGGATGACATGTATGATAAGAAGCTGAACTGCATTGCTAACCACACGGGGGTGGACATCAACCGGGAGCTGGACTACCAGAAGAATGGTAATGGGACAACCAGTGGCATTGGCAGCAGCGTGGGAAAGTATATGATTGATGAGGACCGCATGTCCTTCATTCACAACCCTAACCTGACCGTGCGGGTACCCATTGCTGTGGGTGAGTCAGACTTTGAGAATCTGAACACAGAGGACTTCAGCAGCGAGTCAGACGTCGAGGGCAGCAAAGAGGTGAGTGGTGCAAGGTTGAATATTGATCTCCATAGTGGTGGACAGCTTGAAAAAAATCAAACAATATTGACATCTAGGTGGGTGCATCAAGAGCCAAAGCATGCCATTGAGGGCAGCATTTTGTTGATGGAACCTCAAAGAAAATGGTAGCATTAAAATAAAAAAATAGAAAAGGAAGGAATTAATAGGCTTCAATTAAAATAATTTTTACAGGTAATGTCTGAGCATTACCTGTAAAAATTATTTTTATATAATCGCATTTAATGCAGCTAGCTAGCTAGGTACAACTTGGACATCAGCGGTCCTGAAGTTCCCTTTAACCCGCTAGGTTGCCAGCTAGCTAGCTAGCTAGCTTGCTTGCCTTGATAACGGCACACAGCTAACATTGAAAACTTGTGTCGTTTTATTTCGTGTTAATTAAAAAAACCAGCAGTAGCAATGCAATATTTTACTTAGGTTAGATGAGCGTGTTGTTGGTAAGCTTACGCAACTAAGCTCTGTTTGAGCTAATCGTGATGTGAATTTGTCAGTAGCAAAGTAAAGGATTACATACGAACGTGTGTCATTGAAAACTGCTGTGCAATGTGCCTTAACAGTGAAGGGCCGGACAGACAGGGCTGGTAAAAACTTTATGGATTTTTTGACGGTCCACTGGCCCACCGGGATTTGTCCCAGTATGCCCGATGGCCAGTACACCACTGCCAAGAGTATGGATTCAAGCCATCAAGAGAGAGGAAGGCCTGCTGTTTAACATCTGTGATGACACAGTTGTTTTTAGCATGCACTTTCACAGCGAAGACCTGTTTACAACAACTAGTGGTCTAAACAGAATTTTAAAAGATGCAATGCCTTATATTTTTCAATCGATCTCTGACAGAACCCCAGCCAGGAAGACAAGTTTAGGACAGGTCGACTGAAAGAACGGGGTTTTGATGTTTGTCGAGTCAAACCTTGCTGTGGTCAAGAAAATGTTGATGTTGCAAGCGTTGCTAGCCGGAGCATCTCCTTCAACAGACCGATGTAAACAATAATTTATTCAGCGCTCTTGCTCCTTTTGCCCCCTAACAGATTCAATGTTATCTTCACTACACGTCCAGTTTGTGTGGCTCCTCATTCTTTTTATGTGACCTGTAGCACCGTGCTCGTATTACGACACTACCGTCTACTACGTCGGACACGATACCAAAAAGAACATGCACATAACAAACATGAATGAATATTAAACTATCATGACATATGACATGACAATGAACAATTGGATAATTTCATTACACAGCTTTACTGAAGTGCATTTACAAGCTACTCTGTGGCTTGATCTAACGTTAGCCATCTCTCCTTAGCTAGCTGACATTACCTTCATAATTAAAGAAACTGTTCATGGAACAGTTTATATCCACGATCCAGTTTGGATCGTTTTGTTTTGCAATATATATGTCCACCGTTTCAGCAACCTGTGAGAGCTGGAATTTTGGCAGATTTGCCAAAGATCTGGAGATCATCAGAGAGACGCACACATCCTTGCTGAAGGTAGCCATTGTTGACCGGAAGTAACTTCACCCCCTGTTGCTACAAGTTTCTGGTTGTTGTTTGTGTTTCAGTTGCTAGCACAACTAGCCAGTAAGGATTTCCTAATAAACTAAATCAAAGAAAAGAGCCATGTGGCTGACGCATGTTCCTATGCATGTCTGCTTGGTCCAGGCATGATTCCCTTTACTCCGTTTTGAACATTAATTTTTTTACTGTAGACATGAAATTAAATAATGAATTGCATCCAAGTAATGAACTGTATCCAAGTATCACCAAAGATATTTTCCAACGTAGATTAAGTAAAACGGTCAGAAAACCGTGAGACTCCACTCTTCCACTAAATACCAAAAAAAAACCACTCCCAAGTGCATGTTAACACAGTAAAGCTATTCTCCCGTTCTTAAAGCGACAGGCACCATTAGGCTTACACACCACCACAATACGAATATAATGAAAATATAAAGATACACAGAGTGTAACTCATAAACATCAACACTAAATATTTAAATTACTAAATAACTAAATATGAACTATTAGGAGATATTTGGCTGCTACATAGCCTGTTACCTAACATTCACTCTAGGTTAGTATAAATTATGGTAACAAAGGACGCTCTAAACTGCATTTTGGAACAGTGTTTTTTAATATGAAAAAAACGCTTTGACCAGCGGTTTTCACCAGAAGAAGACTTTACGTGTGAACACAGCCTAACTTTGTTTAGCTACCAAGCCATATTAGATACTAACATTAGTTGAGTCGAGGTATTTTTATGTAACGTCAACTAACTAGCTTCGCTGGCTAACGTAACTTAGGCTAACGTAGGCGCCTAAGCCTTTCTATGGTAGGGAAAACCCTGGTTCGTTATCGATTTTGAAGAATGTCACAAACATAATGCATTGGGTTCCTCAAAATTCCACGGCACACTTCACTTTACCTCACGGCACACCAGTGTGCTGCGGCACACCGGTTGAGAACCACTGCCCTAGACTGCACAGATAGTACTGCTTCCAACATTCCAAATGCCATATTATGTCCCTTTTTCTTCCCTGCCTTGTCCTTCCTGGATTGTTCTTGGTCTTTGGTCTTTTAGCAGCACTTTACCCTAGCAAAAATGCCCATTACCGAAAAAGCCTAGCTTATTAAAAACATGGCTATGGTGTAGATGGTGATGATGATTATTATTGTCATCGCTGTTTTTCTACTTATTGTTATTACTATACATAAAGAAATCTTACGCAGTACTATTTTAGACAAGCTTTGTGTGCTAAAGCTCAAAACATGTTGGGCACAGTTCTGGTTGGTTGTGTTGCTGTCTGTTACCTCCTAGCCTTTTTAGCCCCCACCCTCAGGGTGCTTTCTTTGCATTTGTTGACCAAGGATAGAAATACTTCCTGTAGCGAAGGGAGAGAGCAGTCACCCCACCTGGCCTCAAACCCAGGTCTACGGGGTACCAAACCTGCAGCTTGACCGCAACGCCAAAGAGCCAGGCTCGTTGGTATGGCAGTCAGAGCGCATACTCAGTACTGTAGCGACAGCACTCCATCACACTGCTCTCCCCTTCGGGAAGTGCGCCCAAGCGCTTCACGCACAGAGGGGTATCTCGCGCATTCCCCCACCATACTTCTCCCATCCCAGGGTCCCCCACTCACTAGTGCTTCACCCATCTCTGGGGTCCCTCACACCGGGGTCAACCTATCCTGGGGGTCCCTCATACGGCTCACACACTGGGCACGCCTCCAATGGCCTCACGGCAAGCCACCCCACTTCTGACACCATATGTAGCGAAGGGAGAGAGCAGTCACCCCACCCGGCCTCAAACCCGGGTCTATGGGGTACCAAACCTGCAGCTTGACCGCAACGCCAAAGAGCCTCTGCAGGTCAAGCTGCAGGTTTGGTACCCCATAGACCCGGGTTCGAGGCCGGTTGGGGTAACTGCTCTCTACCTTTGCTACACTTCCCTTACTTGGGTTCTTTTTAAGATTCCCCTAACTACTCTTTCCCTAAAGTCAGCTACCTGCATGCTGATTTTAGTGCTCCGCATCTCTGGTGAAAAACTGGTGGATTGTCAGGCTTGAGTGTGAGCTGCTGTAATTGCAGCAGCATGCCTTTACGGTGTATCCTAACTGTGCCACAAGCTCAGGTGTTCCTCTGCTGCAGGGTCTCAAAGAGGGCAGGGGAGGTGTCATAATTGTATATATAGACTTTGTATCTATTTCCCAGCAAACATGCTTCATTTAGCAACTGCATGACAGCAGTATACAGAAATCCACTGTCTCTGTTGTAACTGTATGCACCGTAGGCGTACACATCCCGCATGTACAGTATGTGTGGTTCATACAGGGGTCTGTAAGGACAATTTTTTTATTTCTTTTAACTGGGGGCGAACTTTCTAACAAACCCTCCCATGGAAAGAAATGATGGACTTGTCTATTGACAGGTTACAGTGAGATTGTACTCAGTTTGAAAGTTCCTGAGAGCTTTTTAAAAAGGGGGTCATAGCTTGGATGAGCCCTTTTCACACACTGTGCATTATTTTTGAAACGCAAGCATAAGTTCAACATTTTGTAGCGCTTTCTCAACGTTATTTTGGAGGTCGGGGTCCAGCTGAATGAGTCAGCAATTCTGCTCCAGTAATCTGGATTTTTTTTTTTGCCACCAAACCCATTGGTATCTGAAGCCCAAGAAATTTTAAAATGTTAAAAATAAAATGTGTGAAATGTGTAAAATAAAAAATGTGAACTACATAAGTTTGTCCACTGAAGTCACCCAGGAAAATCTAAAACAATTAGAATCTTGGTGACTGTAGTCATCCAAGGTAGTGAACGAGTTAAATAGGTTATTTGCAAATGTTGTGCAAATATTCCAGGAGACTGTAATTTTTATTTGGAAATGTACTTGACTACTGGTTCTTGAGCTGGGATGGAGTGCCAGCGTTACAGGGCTGAAGTAGGTAAGCAAGCATACTTGAGAGGAAAGAGACAAAATTAACAAACAAAATGTTAACCCAGTGATGTGGCTGAGTTTATGGTACAGCTAATTATCTGCTGAGACTGTTGTGACCAGGAGCCCACAGTGTCAGAATAAATTTGCTTTGCTCTGCTATGAAAATGGGTGGGTAGATCAACCAGTGTGTCCTCGTCGCCTTACCATTCAGGTATTCTGCAATTCCACAGGAGCCTGTGATTTGCTGGGATGACATCATGTATGGACATCTGTCACACACAGATCCAGACTGGGGACTGTTGTCAAAATGGAATATTTCCTATAGAGGGGTTCCAGGAGGCAGGAGCCACTTAGGTAGGGTGGAGATGTTCTAAAGACAGATGGAGGTGGTACGCAGACAGTCTTTATTCTGTTTAGAAGGTAGCTGTATGACACATCAGTGAACTCAACAGTGGTATTATATTTCCTAATACCAGTATTTCTAGCAACTCTGGCAGTCATTTGACTGGTAAGAATCTGACAGCCATTAGACAGAGCTGAATCCTTCCTAGCCAGTCATAATGCCAGGAACACAGGCTACATGAAGACATTTTAATAGTGACCAATGAGGAAGTTGTTTTTTGTCATGAAGGTTAAGTTGGTACCCACAGCTTTATAGCTAGAACCACTGTTGATAACATTTTCATGACAGATGTAGTAGCTGTCATTTTATGGATCATGGTTAATATTGCCTATAATGGTAGTAAACTTTACATTATTAATAAATTATTAATAAATTAATCTATGTAGTGACAGATCATTTCACAGTTTGGCTAGTGTCCTTTCAGGATGCTGCTCACGTACAGTGTTTTAGCTGTTGGTTCGCTAACTGATGAACTGGCATGTGTTCACTTAGCAAACTATGTGAGGCAAATGGTGCTGTTGACCAGATTTTAGTTCTCTTCTGCATCATTTGGTCTAAAATTAAATGATCTGCAAAATTCTTTCTCTATCACTTTCTGTTTTCATTCACTTCAGGCTGGTAAGCATTCAGAAAAAACCCACTGTCACTGAAATGAAAATACTGGTTGTACATTGTGATTATTCCATTAATGATGATGTTTTATACCTATTTCCAATATGGTACATGATCATTTTCATTTAATTACTACCTGATCCCTTTTTTGCATGGGACTACACATCCTGACTGAACTCCTTCAGTTAAGCAGACAACAAAATAAGCTAGGCACAGGCAGAGGCATCTTAATTTCAGTTAGTGGGTGCTTTTGTGCTCTCAAATAGCTTGCAGTTAAAAATCACTAAACCAGCCATAAAGTAAAAAAAATAGCTATGAATCAGAGGAGACCATAGTGAATTTAAACTAGTGTTTTATTGTCCTCTTTAGAAGGATAAATTCCACTCTTTTGGTGGAATTTCTGATGGAAAGCAAGGATAAGAGGTGTATGGTCTCAGTCTCACTTGTGATATTATACAGTATCATCTTCTTTTGTCATGTAGAATTTGATTGGTTGGAAAACCAGTGAATTATGAGACCTTTCTTAGCATATTCTACAATCATTAATATAAGGGTAAAGTGTCTGGTATCAGTTGAACAACATAGCTCAAAGGACTAATTCTTGCTAATTAGTGTGGTTGCCCGAAGGGTGTGCCACTTTTCTAAAGTCATAGTTTTATAGTTTTAACAATATTAAAAAAAAACTGCTCTAATTTTACCCCCATTCAAAAAGATTTTGGATTTTAGAGCATGGGCTGAAGGCCCTGTTACTAATTCTCTAAACTGCCGTATCTCCACGAATACTGGCTCTACATGCATAAAAATACATAATAATAGAGCTAGTGCAGATTCTCACAATGTCCTTGGTTCAGTGCTGAACGGTTTTTGAATTATGAGCCAAAATAGTCACCAAGTTCACTCTCCGCTCTAAGTCACATGTAGACATTCCTCGCATTCTGACATTCATATGCAGTTAGGTCCATAAGTATTTGGACATTGACACAATTTTCATGATTTTGGCTCTGTATGCCACCACAATGGATTTGAAATGAAGCAATCAAGATGTAATTGCAGTGCAGACTGCTTTAATTCAAGGGGTTTAACAAAAATATCATATAAACCGTTACAGAATTACAGCAAACTTTATACAGTCATCCTATTTTCAGGGGCTCAAAAGTAATTGGACAATTGAAAAAAACAAATAAAACCAGAAAGCCCAGACCAACTGAGAAAAAAAGTAAAACTATGCCCTGACCCTGAGAGACTCCTGGTAAAGAGTGGGATTGTTAACATGAGGAGAACACAATAAAGGCATTAATTCCATTCTAAAGTGCAGCAGTGCAGCCATGGTCCAGGCATCTTGTTCTTTGCAGTTGGTAAGTCACCATATCTCATTGTCAGCTGACTGCTTTTTATCTGGGATGTCCTATAGGTCCCACTGTGTGTGTGCACTTCATATGAGATCACAATTAAAATCGCATGAAAACAATTGCTTTTTTAGGCACTAATATCAATAATTTGACACAACACAACAACGGAAAGCAGCAATGTAGTATAGTGGTTAAGGAGCGGGACTTGTAACCGAAAGGTTGCCGGTTTGATTCCCTGCTGGGGCATTGCTGCTGTACCCTTGGGCAAGGTACTTAACCCACAATTGCCTGAGTAAGTGTCCAGCTGTATAAATGGATAACATAACAACTCTAACAGGTCTTGCAGCGATGTGCGGGAGTGCTTTGGGTTTGAACCCGAAGATAATGGTGTTATTCAAGACAATAAACATGTCCAGTGTGGCCACTGTGAGTCACTCATAGGTCACAGTGATTACACATTAAACCTCTCATCTCACATGGCGAACTCTGACAATGTGTCTGCTATTACCGGTTACTTGCAGCCAAAATCAGGTTCCCTAGCATCAACATCTGTAAGACCCAAGATCATCGCAAACACCATCACAAATGCAAAGATGGTTGCTAAGGACATGAAAAAATTAGACACTGTGGAAGATGTAGGATTTCACAACCTGATGGAAGGAGTCTGTCCTGAGTATTGAGTTCCCAGTCATAGGACAATAGTGTGGAGCGCAGAAAGAGTGGAGGCAAAGAAACAGGCTGCAAGTCTGAGTGAGTACCAACTGTAGCATAGTTTTGTATGCAGGTGTTTTGACATCAGTTGTCATGTGCAGATGCTGACTGTAGATACAAGCAGGAGTGTTTAAATCAAAGGCAGCTTCAGAATTACACACTGTTCAAAACATATTAGACCTCCTTTTAGCCATCAACACCGAGTGGGAGAGCGGAAAGGAAAAACGGCATGTTATGTGATCAATAGTAGACCTAATATTGTGAAGGAAATTCTGTGTGTAGAGCATATGAGACATGCTGAATATTCCTTTTAGCTATTTGTCATAGTAAGCGCTCAATAGGTGCCATAGCTCTTGAGCTTCCCTGATTCATATGAATATTGACACAGCTGTGTGTTTTTAAAATTCTGATATTTAGTGAAATTGTTTCAGAAAATTGCAGCTAATATTGATACTGATTTTCCGCATTGGTGCCCATCACTAAACAATGATCTACTTTGTATGTGTAAAAGTACACATATATGAATATACAAATATTTTTGGCTCTGAACTGCAAAAGTCATGCTATTCAATGGGAAAAGCAAGAAAAATAAATACATGATACATGACACTAAAACTGGTCAGCTTGTAAATAATGAAAAATGGGTTTAAGAAACCAGTTGTTTCTCTGCCTTTTCTGTTTGTAGCTGACTGGTCAGCTCTGGCTTATAGGATGACAATGGGCCCTGATGTCTGTTTAATGTTCCAGTATCAGTATAATAAAGAGGTCATCAGAGAATGGGATGGAAGGAGGGTGGGAGGTGAATTGGCCTGTCTGTCTGTCTGTCTCTGCAGCTGGATGACACTAGCTCCTCAGAGGGAAGCACCATTGACATAAAGCCAGATGTGGAGGATGTGGTGGTTGTGGAGGCTGTGGAGGAGTACCTGGACCCAGACCCTTGCTGGACAGAAGGTGTCACTGTAGTTCCCAGCAAATGCCTATCATATAATATATTAAATTTCTAAGCATTTCAACATTATTGAATGATAATGTTATTTATATAACAGTACTGAATAATGATGTTGTTTTAGTAATCTTGTTTTAGATATCGCATCAATTGGTGATGTAATATCTAAAATAAGGGTTTCGGTCATTATCAACTACAGTGTACATGTACATTAAATAAAAGTAAAATCATGAAGCAAGTCAGTCTCCGTTGCTCGGAGGCAGAAAGGTTGAACATTTTTCCAGTGATTCCACCACTTTGCTGCATGCTTTTAAGTCATACACATACACATATTAGAAACAGACACATAGAGAAGGATATTCCCATCATAACCAGCTATGCATGGAACAAAACCCAACTGCAAAGTTGTTACAGATATGTCTTTGTTGCTAGGGGCCAGGTAATTATATGCCCTTTTGGGTTAAAGTAATTTGGTGGCGGAATATCATGGAAAATGCCTTCCTGTCAATCATGATGACCAGCTAGTCATTTAATGTGATGTCACAGGAATCTATGTAAATAACATGGATCAACATGGAAAACTGCATGCCTGAAGCTCGTACTCATTGCATTGGAATTAGGGCTGCTCGATTATGGCAAAAATCATAATCACAAATATTTTGGTCAATATTAAGATCGATTATTTAACACGATTACTCATTGACTTTGGAAACATCATGCATTTATTGAACTTTTTAACCCTTTCGTGCATACGGTCACACCGGTGTGATTTGCCGTTTAGCATGTATGCTAAAAGCGGTGCGATTAGAACACTAGATTGGAAAAATACTAGCTAATTTTAGCTTTGAGGAAATGCCGATTTAACGTTAAAAGATACAGCAAATGCTAACTGAAAACTATGAGAAGCTTAATAACGCTAATGAAAACATAACAAACCATGTAATGTAACACACGCGCTACATAGCATAAAAATAAGTTATGTGCGAAAGGGTTAACAGTGGATTTTCCTGAATTTTAAATATAATTCAACTGAAAAACAAATAAAAAATGAAAAGAAGACATAAATAAATAAATGTTGTATATATGTGTGTGTGTGTGTGTGTGTGTATATATATATATATATATATATATATATATATACATTTTATCTTGATTATCTGACTTTCATAATCATTGGAAGCCAATATCGTAATTGAAAATAAAATTCGATTAATTGCCCAGCCCTAATTAGAATGCATTTAGCTGGTGAGAGCAACGATGAGCTAGGCGACTGTGTCACATACTTTGCAGAGATGGATGGTAAAACACAGCTAACATTAGATCTCTGGCTCTGAGGATAACATAAAAGGGACAACATTATCACTTTTGATATGAGTGAAAAAGGTTTTAAACCGCTTGCTATGACACTGCAGTTGGCAATGTTGGGTATTGTAGACACTAGTAATTATGAGAAGGTGATGGACAGAATTCTGACGTTTTAATGCAAATGCAGAGGCAGCCAAAAGGAAAACACAAAGGATAGGTCATGGAGGAAAAAGCTATACCCCAAATTTACATCCAAGACAAGGCTGAACATGTCATCAGCGACTCCATTTGAGAAAGATCTTGCCCTCCTCTGAAGTATGACAGTGCTTGTATAAACGAGTGAGATGACCCAGCTCTCTAGGAAAGAGGACTAGACTGAACAATAGCATCAGAGGATGCTAGATACTGGCCTGGGTGATGCATGAAGAACATTATGCACATTATGAACATTAACAACATAAGAGTGGTTTACTTTTCAATTTACTTTTCTACCATATTTCTGAACATTGAACTAACCAAGATTTTAAAAAATTGAGAACTAACTTTTAGTGCATAGAATAATCCTGATCATTAAAATGATCACATCCATGGTTTCTGAGACTAGATCACTAATGGATCAAGGTAATAAAATGACAGACACTTCATGATGGCAAATTTGGTTTATCTGGTGTCTCAAAAATTAAGCTGGAGTGAAAGTAAGGATACAGTGTAGCCCAATGGTGACAGAAGGGGGACACAGTGCTGTGGGGTCAATGATGTTTACTGTTCTCTCCTGTAGGCTGTGTGGCACGGTACAAATGCTGCGATGTATCAATCACTGAAGGCTGGGGGAAGCACTGGTGGTATCTTAGGAAGACCTGCTACCTGATTGTGGAGCACAATTGGTTTGAGACTCTCATCATCTTTATGATCTTACTCAGCAGTGGGGCACTGGTAAGGATATGTACATGCACAAACGCATACACAGTCACTCAGTACTATCTCTCTGAAGACCTACAGTACACCAAGCAGAATCAAAAACTGTCTGAATGTATATTGTGGTTCATTACATCAATGTGTCAACACATTTGAAGAAAGTGACAGTGACATTAGTTCTCAATACTGTCTTCTGTAGTTTTGGCTTGGAAAAAGAGGAAGAGGAAAGGACAGTAATGGCAGAAACCAATGATCTTTCAGAAAAGAAAATACAGAAAAGGAACTGTGAAGTACTACAGAAATGACAAAAACCAAAGACACACACAGCAACAGGCCCTAATGATATATACCCAAGAGACCTTGAAATGCAGGGAGAGATTATTATAAGCCATCATCAAAAATCTGGAGCAATTCCAGATGATTGGACACAAGGTATAATACCGATATATTAGAAAGGATCACGCTGATCTAGGGAGCTACAGGTTGGTTAGTTTCATTTGTATCTCTTGTAAGGATTGGGAATTTATCATAAGGGATATATTAGAGTTTTTTCTGGGAAAAAAACATCCAAAGCGAATGTCAACCTGGATTTCCTACAAGGAAACAAATCCCTTAGGCAATACATCAAGCTCAGGGATCAGTGTTGGCATCTCTGCTGTTACCCATTACATAAGTGACCTTGATAAGTACACATGAAGCAAAAATGTTCAATTCACTGATTGCAGTAAACTTAGAGTTGAACTTTGTGATCCACAAAAGTTCAGAATTGGGACAAGTGGGCTACCAAGTGGCTCAGTCAGTAAAAGCACTCGTTTCAAGTGCAGACTGAACGCTACGGCCCGGGTTCGATCCCGGCCGTGTCACTAGCCGACAGTGACCGGGAGCTCACAGGCGGAACACATTGGCTTCATTCCGCCGGGGATAGGGGTAGGTACGTCGGCAGGGGCTTCGGTCCCATTAGCAACAGTGACCCCTGCTGGTTGATCGGGCGACTGTGGTCCACGTGCCAAAGCTGCATATGCAATGTCTTCCTCCGACTCATCTCTGTGCTAGCTTGGCTTGTGGACCGCAGAGCGAAAAGAAGCAGCAGCTGACATCACGTGTCTCGGAGGAGGGCATGTGCTTGTCCATGCTCTCCCGGGTTGACAGTGGGGGCTGTGCAATGGGACTGAACATTGATGACTAATTGGGCATTCCAAAAATTTGGGGAATTGGCCATTCCAAATTGGGGAGAAAATGGAAAAATGAGAAAAAAAAGACAAGTGAATGAAGATTAACATTACCAAATGTAAAGTTCTGTGTGTGGGCAGAACATATTTGGGAGGTATGAAATTAGACTGTGTGCAGCATGAAAAACACTTATACCAAATCAAAACTATTCCAGATATCAAGGATGTAAGATATAAGAGCCTTATTTCTTTTTTTTCAAAACAGAAGGAGAGTCAGGGAAGATTTTATGGAGGATTTAACATTTTTAAAAGGGATAAAGTATATAATTAGGTTTTCCAGAAAAACAGGAGGACAGAGATGGAAATTAGTTAAAGGTCAATCCCATTCTGACATTAGGGAGTATTTTTTCATTCAGGGAGTTATAAATTAATGGAATAGCTCGCAAGGATTCATAGTGGAAACAGAACCCTTATACACTTATACACAAATTTCATGTAGTAATCAGCATGTGAATCATGCCAGACTCTGCCTGGAAGACTGCTGGCATAGGTTTTCTCTTCTGGCTGTTAATGGCTTCTCAAAATGCACAACGGTATTTACATCACAAAGGAGTGCTTCATTTGCCTTCAAGGTGAATAGTATATTAGCTACAGCTATTTTTAACCTTGTACAGGCTATGGTCAAGCTTTAAAAAGCTGTCCTTTCTTCAGAAGTCATCCGTCTGAAAAATATTGAGAAAGACAATGTGTGGAGGATAGCACCTTCTTCTGTGCCTCATTCACTACTTTGTGCCATAGTAATGTCCTTAACCCCAAAGGAAGAGTGATCTCTGCTAGACCTTCAGTACCACTTCCAATAGCTTCCAGGTTTCCCAGCTCTCCCATCTAAGCCCTAATCAAGACAACCCCAGCTTCAGATGTTATGTCAGAAAAGGCTGCAGGGAGGTATGGCTCCTCTTGTTTAGGATGCCTTCCCCTCTGTTTATGTCTCTGACTTTGCTTTTAGTTGCATTGATACCACTGCATTGCCTTTTTCCTTGTTTAATTTTCTTCATTTTCATCATCTTCATGATCTCTGTAATATTGACCATTGAAATTCACCTCACAGAAATTTGCTTTGTGAGGTTTGCAAACTGTAATTGTGTAGGTAGCTTGAGTAGATTTTTTTCCGTTTATGCTTCAAACAGAGCAAAGTATGATGTGAATAAATGTGAACGTGAACACCTGCCTTCTCACATCCTGAGACAATTCATAGTATTAGCCATGTAGTTGCAGTCACAAATCTTTGACACGTACCACCAGTTGTAAGTAAATATTTAAGTCTGTTCAAATGGATCTATTGAATTGGAATGGTAGAAATGCCATCTGCTGAGTTATGGGGTTGGCAGGGGATGCCCCCATCCCTATACAGCACAAAGTCTCAGGCCCTTTCTAATGTTTGCTACAGAAATAATCACAATGACCCTGAGGAATCATTATAGACATTAACCTGTGTGTAATCTCAGATTAGTGAACTCACGCAATTTGCACCCAGTCTCATATCTTAACACAGTAAATGCCCAAACTTGGCCCTGATCACTTTCTCCCTTAACATCATTTTCCTATTTTCACTCCACCATTACAACAGATACAATGCTTCAGCATGAAGATCAAGTTCATCGGCTCACCGATTAATTTAGTCTCACATTAACTCTGTGGTCCCAGACGTAGGCCTATTATTTTATCAGTTTTGTTAAATGTACACCAGAATGCAAAATATCACTAATTTTAATTGTTGCTGAGATGCTACAGTACAGACAAAGGCTAGTTTTTTGTCATTTTTAGTAATCTGTAGGACTGGGTCACAACACCTCACACATATACAAAAGTTTTGTATCTTTGATTTGGCACTTGCTGCTGATGTCAACGTGCAGCTAGAGGCAGCCTCCCTTCCAGTTAAGTTTATAAAGATGAACTACTGACCGGAAGAGGAGGAGAGAAAATCCATGGTAGTGAATCTGAACTGGACTGTGACAGTGATGGCTATTGTTTTGGTGCAGGAGTAGGAGTGTGCAAAGTGCTTGTTTGGTGTTGAGACCTTTAGCCAGTATTTGCTGGAGCTACAATGATTGTGGTTGTTTTGATGACACTATTTGTTTTTGCTGGTATCAAGTAGATAGTGTTTGTTTAGTCCTGTAACAACTTTAGCACTTGGTCATTTTGTTTGAAGTTATTCATTTTTGTGGGGACTCACTAACCCCCATTTTAGAGTCACAGCCTCTCATCAGTTTCCTGAAGCTGAGCTGGACTATTGCCGCAGTGCTATCATTTTTTAATAAAAATCAAAGTAAAATGAACAAACGGTGTTTGAGTTCCGCTAGAGTTCCAGTAGCTATGGAGCCTAGCAGACAGCTGGCCTGGCCTGGCTATCCAGGATTGGAAGATTTGCCTCATGCCAACCAGGTTTGTTTGTTGTTTTTTTGGTTTTTTTTTTACACTTACACATCAGGTTTGGGTAGCTCTTCCCTTTAAAGCCATTTTTCAGCATTTGTTTCAGAATTTGCATCAGTTTATCGAAACAGTTCTATTCTATAGCCAATGAGGTGGATGGGATGGCACGGGAGCTGATGAGGTCAAATTTCACTGTTCTGAACAGATGCTACTCATGCTACTCATACTGATAGACAGGCCATTTTACCAAATTTAATTGCCACCATTCCTTGTTATGCATATTATCATTCTACTCAACATTTGGCATTCTAATGTCTTGTGCCAAAACAATATCTCCACCAAAACACTTTCAGTGCACAAATATGGTGTGTTACTCCCCCATATTCAGCACTTACTCTGTATGTATTAATGCTAGAATAACACTTTCACAAATAGGTCACCATTAAATGTACTGATATCAAAAAAGAAATCCATCTGAAGAAAAGAAGAAACACCAGAAATCTCCCAAATAACAGAGCTGAATTATAAACTACATTGCTGCCACTCCTCTTCCAGAGGGAGACTGGCCCCTTTCTGTTGGAGCTACAAGTGCTACATAAACTACGAGTCTTGTTTTTTATTTCTCCTGTCCTGTGTCAGACAAGACCTCTGTGCTTATTCCTAGGCTTTTGAGGATGTGTACATTGAACAGCGGAAGACCATCCGAATCATCCTGGAATACGCAGACCGAGTGTTCACTTACATCTTTATCCTGGAGATGCTGCTCAAGTGGGTGGCCTATGGCTTCGTCAAGTACTTTACCAATGCATGGTGCTGGCTCGACTTCTTCATTGTGGATGTAAGTTCCTTCACATCTTTTCATGTCTGTTTTCTAATCTATGATCTTAATTTCTCCCATCCCAGCACAGGTGTCTGTGTCCTCTCCTGTTGGGGATCCCACTCAGAGACAGAGGAATGCAGTTGTTTTTGTCCACTGGCTGCAGGATCTTACATACACACTAGAAAGTTGGTTGTCTTACTCAAGCTGACATGCACACAGATGGCATTAAATGTATCCCACCTATAAACTGAAAATAATTTATTAGATATTTTAATAGTTATCTATACATATTTTAAAGACAGACATGAAAATGACCTCAGAATTGTTTGTAGGGTACTTGTACAGAAAAGCCATTTCACAAAAAGGATGGCTCTTAAACTTCAAACTGACCCCCATTCCATCTTTGCTTCATGAATCATCAACCTACTTTGCTTCAGCAGGAACAAGGAAACTTGAACTTATTTGAACTTACAAATCTGTCAACTGAAAGTCTGACCAACCTCCCTGACCCCCTAATTTCCTGGTATTATTTGATACTGAGATGTTGGTGAATTTTGGGAGCCATTCCTAATGGTAAGTGTGATGATGATGAAAGTGTGACTTTGTAATGCTGTGATTAACGAATATACATTTCACTTCCCTATGCATCTGTGTTCGGGTTTAAACCGTGCTGAATGTAATACAGAAGAATGGGGCTCATAAAGGAGATACCTTGACGGATGGCCCTGAATATATCACTGCGTGTGTGTGTGTGTACAGTGGTGTTCAAAAAAGTAGCAGTGTGCTAAAAAAAAAGTGAAGAAAGTGCAAATATTTTTTTAAATTGCTTTTATTTCCATATTTCAAATGTAGTAGAAACATCACACATCCAATTCCAAATCAAAGCATTAATAATTTTATAAAGTCTGCATTATTCTTTTACAGGAAGCAAAGAAAAGGAATATTAATCTGTTCCAAAAAATAGCAGTGTTGACATATTCTCCTTCAATCTCAAAAACTTACAGTATAAACTGAAAAAAAAAAAAAAGATTTCACTTCACTTTAAATTACTGAACTAATATTTTGTAGCATAACCTTTGTTTTTGATAACTGCTGAGCATCTGCATGGCATTGAGTCAACCAACCTCTGGCACCTATGAACGGGTATTTTAGCCCAGGATGAACAAACTACATCCCACAGCTCCTGTGAATTTTTGGGCTTTGCTTCAAAAACTGCATTTTTAATGTCACCCCACAAGTTTTCAATGGGGTTTAAGGTCAGATGATTGAGCTGGCCACTCCATTACCTCAATCTTTTTTGTGTGGAACCAAGATGTTGCTCGCTTGCTTGCGTGTTTGGGGTCATTGTCTTGTTGAAACACCCATTTCTTCGGCATATGGCAACATAATCTCTTCAAGTATTTCGATGTATTCAAACTGATCCATGATCCCTGGTATACGATAAATAGGCCCAACACCATAGTAGGAAAAACATCCCCACACCCTGATTTTTGCACCACCATGCTTCACTGTCTTCAATGTGTACTGTGGCTTGTATTCAGTACCCGGGGGCCGTCTGACATACTGTCGCTGACCACTAGACCCAAAGAGAACAGTTTTACTCTCATCAGTCCACAGAATGTTGCGCCATTTCTCTTTGGGCCAATCAGTGTGTTCCTTGGCAAATTTTAATCGATTCTGTACATGCTGTTTTTTCAACAATGGTGCTTTACGGGGGCTTCTTGCTGACAGCTTAGCTTCAATCAAATGTCTTCTTACCGTAACAGTACTTACAGGTAATTTTAGATCATCTTTGATCTGTCTGGAGGTGATGGTTGGTTGAATCTTTGCCATTCTGACTATTCTTCAATCTGTTTGAACAGTAGTTGCTCGTTTTCTTCCACGGTTTTCGGGTTTTTGTTGCCATTTTAAAGCATTTGAGATCATTTTAGCTGAGCATCCTATAATTTGCTGCACTTCTTTATAAGTTTTCCCCTCTCCAATCAACTTCTTAATCAACTTGCGTTGTTCCTCCGAACAATGTCTCGAGTGGCCCATTGTACTCAGCAATTCAGAAGAAAATATTTCGTAACAATGTGGGAAACCTTTGCTCCCCTTTTCCTTTAAGAAAGGACAATTAATGACACCTGTTTTTCCCAGGACCAATGAATTCTCTAATTAAACTCCACACTGCTATTATTTTGAACATGCCCCCTTCAATGAATGAGTCAATTACTTAGAACAAGCAGCGTGCATGTCATGACAGTTGGGTTTGTTGTTTTCCTACTACACTACTACATCTACAAGTAAATTATTTGCAATGCACAAATATCACTGTTACTAATAACAGTGATTTATCAAGTTGTAATGTTGTACTGCTATTTTTTTGAACACCACTGTATGTTAGGGATGTGCATCTCGATCACTGAGGCCGATGCGATACACATCTCGATGCATTGCCAACGATCCGATACATTAAAGATACATATGAAGCAACTACTTCGATTCACCCCTATTGCAATGCAGTGCGATTCAACACAATTTGATTCAACACAATGCGATTCAACGCAATACGATGCGATGCAAAAGAATATGCAATTCAATACGGTACAGATAGTTTGATTTTATTTCTTTGGTTCTTCTTAAGCAGACAGCATATTTTGCAAATTGCATACGTCTTGTCAAATTGTCCACATCTCTTGAAAAATCCGAAGTGTTGTCAAACATTTGATTTGTAGCAATTTTGTGGAACGTGTGACTCTCCCTCCTCCATGATAATCTGTGACTTGCCCAGACACGCCTCCAACTTGCGTGAGACTTGGCCGATAGACTTGACGAATATTGGCCACTGACAGCAGTGGAGATGAGAGAAAGTGCTTGAGAAACAGTTTAGAGAGGAGGAATCAATCTAAATATAAAGTTATTGGTAACAAATTATTGGTCACATTTCTAAATAATAAAGGCATACGGCCTCTACTAATAATTATATGTGAATAAATCGGATTTTACCGATGCAAAGATGTTAGAAACGATGCATCCCGAGTTCATCCCAAATTGTATCCGGTGCACGCTTTTTTAATCGGGGCAATCGCATTGTGAACTTTTATGCCTGTGCACCGATGCAAATCGGTGAATCTTACCATCCCTAGTGTGTGTGTGTGTGTGTGTGTGTGTGTGTGTGTGTGTGTGTGTGTGTGTGTGTGTGTGTGTGTGTGTGTGTGTGTGTGTGTGTGTGTGTGTGTGTGTGTGTGTGTGTGCGCCACATTCGTGGTTTGCTCCAATGTCTCACTACTTTCTCAGTGTGTGTTTGTGTGTGAGATCCAATCCAATAATTTCTCCAAAGCATATCAAAATGTGTGTGAGGCTACAGGTTACAGGTGATTTTACATGTTTGTCAGAACAGAGAGGTGTTTTAATTGAATTAATGTATTTGACTTTGTGATATAGCCTATATAGTCTAGTATAGTCTATATAGTGAAGAATTTTCAGTTGAGTCACTGTTTTTCTTTTCTTCCTCAGATTATTTTTTGCACTTAATGTTATGTGGTTAGCAGAGCTACAGTCCATGTTTGTTAAATTAGTTGCACTGTCAGTGTTTCTAGCTTGCCAGCTACGTAGTTAAGCTTATCAGCTTTCTTTGCCGCTAGCTGTAGCTTGATGGGATAATGGTTAAACGTGGGTGGAAACAGGAATTACAGCAAGACCTCACTGCTTGTTGCCACTGAGAGAATAGGACACGGGACTGATATGTAAGCCTGAAGCAAGTCACAGGATGTGATTATGAGGCTTTCTAGGGTGATGACCTGCAGCAAACATGGCTGCATCTCAAACTGCAATTGAGCAAGGAAAGATACTGTATGAGGGAGTCCATACTTCACCTGACATCAGATGAGTACGTACTAAACAAGGAAGATGGAAAGATGTTAGTTGGAAACGGCAGATGCAGTTCTGCGGTTTTGAAAAATCATGTTCTCTCCCTTTCCATTGTTTACATGCACAGTTTGGAAATTGAGCAAATGTTTAGCAAATGTGTACAGACACTCTTCAAACAATGTCAAGTGTACAAGAAGTTGCAGTACTGTATGCATTGTGCCAGCTTTATCATTACCGAAGAAGAGGCCAGCTACAGAACTGCCTTTGTTTTACAAAGATTACACCAGGATTGCAGTTACAAATTGAGACCTTAGTTACAATGTCGCAGCAGTGCATAGAAGCTTGTGGGTGCATGCTAGAAGCCAGGACTGGTCAGCATAATACAGTATTCTACATATATTGTGAGTCACTTCACCCAGTAATATAAGGAGGTACTATTTCATATACATGCATTTAATTGTATGTGGTGGTAATAAATATGGGAGACTCTGAAAAGGGCAGCCTTTGTAAGGTGATGCAAACTGTCAGAAATGGTTTCAACAGCTTGAAGCAATTACACTTTCCCTCATAATGGCCACAGTGTGTCCTCAAGTGAAAATTTGATCACAATCACCTGCCCATCATGGCCAACATCCAATCAGGGATGTATTTTATCACCAGGTGTAAAAAGGACCTTTATGTTGGCATTTCCTTTACTTATGCACTTACCTGTACATCACAGACATAATACAGATGGAGACCAACACAGCAGCAGGTAATTTTCCGATAAAATGACCCTACCTATCCCCTCATTTGAGGTGTACCCGTGGAATCCTGCTCATTACTATCTAAGTTGTTTCAGTTACGCTCTCAGGCTTTTCCTCTAAGAAATGCAAATTACAGAATAACTGAAGGCCAGTGATGTTTAAGGGCTGAGGTACTTTCCTACAAGATGTGCAGAAAGGAGTTTTGTGTTTCTACAGTCATGTTGATTACATGGCAACCATGTACCATGATTTTAACCAGTGGGATCCCTTTTTCCCATTTTATTGTCTTTTCCAAGGCATAGTGATAATGAAAAGTGGTGTTTTGTGTCTGTTATACAAGGTGGGCAGTGTGATCTTCCTACTATGAAACTTCAGTACTATGAAGCAATTGGAAGTACACTGGGGTTTGAGTGCAATCAGTGTGTTATGTGAATCATCCGGTAACTTGTACTGATGCCCTGGCCCTGATACATGACTGTTTGCCTCATTAACCCCTTTTCCCATTTGTAAAATTCTCACCAAATCACTGTTGTTGGATGGCTTCAAAGTTGCTGTAGCAAATCCAGAAAAAAGTTTCCTTAAAAAATAGCTAGTTTAAAATTCCTGTTTCCTTCCAAATTCTAAGGGACAATAGTTGTGAAACAACAAATATCTCATTAACTCCTTGACCCATAACAATTAGCATTAGAAATCTTGGGGTGCTACTTGATCCAAATCTGTCCCTGGAAACTAGAATTTCTTCTCTAGAGCAATGTTTTTCATATCCAAAATATTGCTAAATTACATGGTTAATTTCTCTTAAAAATGCCGGAAACAGAATCCATGCTGAAACTGAAACAACTCCAGACTGGAGTACTGTAAATTCATAGAATATAATTGTGGCTCCTTTTCTTGTTCAATTTCTGAGATGACCTTGCAAGAGATTACTTAATTTGGGCAATCTGAGAGATATTTTCAGAGTCACTGTGTTCAGATTAACCAGCAAACGTTTCTAATGTTTGCAGTCAGTTCAGGTGGTCTGTTCAGTCAGTTCAGATGATAGTTTTATTTTTAAAAATTAGATGTAACTTTATGTGTAGATGTCATACTGAATAAAGTTAACTACTCTATCAATATGAAAGTACATGCAGTACTATCTTTAATTATTTTTTAATTATCCTCACCCTGATGTCTTCAGTCAGACAAATCCATGATGTCACATTGAAAAGCATTCTATTAACAAAACTTCTGTGTTTACGTAAAGAAACATGAAACAAACAAAATTGTGAGTACAGGATTAATTAAATAAGAGGTTTCTCAATATACTCCACTGAGTCAATATGCCCTGAAAAGCGTATGCAAACAGTCCCCACCTTTATGACACAATGGGTCCAATTTTAATAGTGTAAACACCACTCTAACACAGTGTTGGGTTGAGGGAGTCACTTGCTCAGTTAGAAACATATTGATTTTGTTTATTTTTTTCTTCTTCATAGTTTGGAGTAAGGAGTGGAAGTATGGGTAAGGTGTGACTAATGAGGCATTGCATGGAACGAACAGTTAGAATGCTCTAAGTGTTTGGTTCAGGTCGAGCAAAGTATAAATGAACTTTTTTTAGTATGTCAGGATGATCCAAAGGCAAAGCAAATTGCATAGGGTGATATTTTATAGACCTGTTTCAGTTGTGAAGAATGGCTTTGATACCAAATGTAGTGAAAAATGAACGTGAGTGCAAATATGTGAAGTCAGAAAGGGCTATGGCTCTGTGTGTGCGCGGGTGTGTGTATGTGTGTGTGTGTGTGTGTGTGGGGGGTTGTCTTGTTTTTATCTTGCTCTCTCCACTGGATCACAGCCACAGATGTCGTTGACCTTGCCTTGCAGAGCACTGAGAGACGAAGGAGGCACTGAGGGCACCTACAGAGCTTGCTCAAGAAGGGCCAGGCCCTCAAAAAAGTGGGAGCAGGCTGAGGCTGAAGGTGAAATTTACCCAAAAGACCATACAACTATAGATGAAGGCGGAATCTTTATTCTCTGATTCAGAGAGAGGAGACCCTCACCTGGAGACCACTATTAACACCCCCCTTCTCTCACTGCCACCTCTCAGCTGTGATAGATATCACATAATAATATTACATATTAGATAATAACAATGGTAGGTAAACAAGGTTTATGCCATTCCTTAAACTTTATAGCCAAAGGCTGTATTATACACAGATAAATTATAAGGATATATTATAATATTTTGAGATTCAGCTGTAAAGGTAAGAAATCATGCAATTGTGCAAGGTGAGAGTGTTCGGTTGTATTGCACCATTAGGAAAGTTATGGTACATTATCATAGATCTCTCTAGGTGACAGTGAAAGAAACATTCTGAAAATGTGCTATTCTTTTGAATAGGAAAGCAAGTCATATTGGCCATTATGAACATTTTATGACTTTAATCTTTAGGTAGAATTCATGCCCTGAATTCCCTTTCTTACCTTGAGTGGATGTTTTTGGAAGGGCAACTTTTATTCTTTAAAACATATGAAAGGAAAAGCCACTCTGTCCCATAGTCTTCGACCATAAACACTAGCAAATGTATATTTTTAGGAATTGCCCTTGCCACTGGATTCTTGATGCCAACTGTGAATAGAATTTAAGAGCATGATCTTAGAGGAAATCAGGGTGTGAAATTGTGACAAAACTGTTGTGGTCACTTGACAAATGACTTACATTTGCAAGCTAAAATAAAGCTTTCGCCTTGTTAGAATCCCCCTCTTCTGTGACTTCTGTCAGTTTCAGATGTTGTACTCTTGATGTATGTTTTTATGTGAAGTTGTTGGTTGGTTGGAGGTGCTCCCCAGATCTGCTTGATATCCCTTTTGGAAGGAACTGTGCCCCCTCCCCAAAAGTCTCACTGCCCATCCACTGCATGCTTGTATTGCTTCTCCATATATTGATGCATGCTGGTCAAATCTTAGCCTGGCTGTTCAGTGCTCTCCTCTATTTGTAATTTTAGTTATTAAAGTTATTAGTTATTAAAGTATTATTAGTAGTGTTGTTGTATGTTTCATTAATGTGCAAAAAAGATCAATTGTGTCAGCCCTTACACCTATCTTAAAAGATCATTTAAAGACTGTTTACAATGCTTTGTATAAATGTGATTATTGTAGTGTGATAAATACACATTTTTACTTTAAGATGCTCAAATTACTACAAGAGAACATTAGAAATTGGAAGTTAGTTACATGTGAATTTTATGCTAACAGAAGGAAGTATTTTTTCATGCTGATAGTTATTAACATTTAGACTCTCATCAAGGCTACAAGTGGCAGAGACCCTTGGATTGTTGATTGCCAGATTTCAGTCAGTTGGCAAAATGGCATGCATAATTAGGCTGAGTGGCCTATTCTTGCCATTAAATGTCTTATGTTCTTATAGCTTATATATTTAATTTACATTATTTACATTTTTGCATTATATTTATTACATTGCATTATATAATATAGTTTAATATATATTTACATATTTACACTTGCTCATTTTACAACACATGCTGAATTGCCTAATGCTCCAGTGTCCCTGACAGGTGGTTATGCAGTGCCAGGTCAAGCATGGGCTAGGAGGAGTCCTTAGTGCTGTGGATGGTGCAGAGAGACTTGGTTTGGGTTCAGGTTTTCCTGAGGGTTTCTGTCCTTCCAGTGCAGTCCAGTAAATGTAGATGACCTCCCTCTCTCTCCTGGTACAACTGCCCTGATGTGACTGTGATTTTTGTTCCTCTTCTGTGTGTGGTGGGTGGGTGGGGGATGTGACATGACATACTTGTTCTGTCTTCAGTTACGTGGGATTTTATGCTTCAGCCAAGAGGAACTTTGAGGGACGGTGTTAGAAGTTCAGAATCAGGTTGTTGTAGCCTAGTAGGGTTGTTCTTTCCACAGGGAATCCTCACTCCTAACCTCCCCCAGGTTCCCCTCCTGTTTTTTGACTGCGACTGTCTTGAACCTTCATGTATCTTTTCTGACTTTCTCTGTTTTATTTTAATATTTTGCCCATTCTCTCTCCTTCTGTCTTCCTTTTTCAACCACAAGTTTTTTCCAGGTACACTGATACACCATTTAGCTGCTTTTCAAATATCAACATCTGCCAAAAGCTAATAGCAGAAAAACAACCTCTGGGCCTATTATGTTTAAAATATGAATATATGCTGCACTAAAAATGATTCTCTTTATCTTTGCAACTAAATAATGCAGTATTATATACTGTATGTCTATGTATATGTGAAACTAATATTCCAGCAATGGTAGGGAAGTCTTCGCTTTTAATTATACCTCTAACAGTCTGGAACCTCTCTTGCTTCTCTTTCTGTGTAGGTGTCTATAGTCAGCCTTATAGCTAATGCCCTGGGCTACTCCGATCTAGGGCCAATTAAATCTCTCAGGACACTAAGGGCCTTGAGACCCCTCAGAGCCTTGTCACGTTTTGAAGGGATGAGGGTAAGACCGAAAGCTAAGCAGCTCATGCTTATGCATGCCAATGGGAAATGTAAGCATGCTAGCAATGATCATAGCAAAGAACAGAAATTAAAACAAACTGGGGGATTTAAAAATGCACACATGCTCTGTACCGTAAAGAAAACCTAAAGAAAAGTCATGATGCAGCTGGCAAAATCAATTGTGGCAAATATAAATTATATATCTCCTCTCCTTGATTTATATTAGTGTTTTTGTAATCATTACCAAAAATTAAAGGCAGTTTATTGAGAAAATTTACTAATAGGGTTACCTTACAAAGCTGCCTCATCACGGTGTTAAAATTGATGAATGTTAAATTTCATAATTAAATTGGCCCTGAAATATATAAAACCAAAGAAAAAAGAATAAAAAAAGAATAAAAATATACTGTTCAAATTTCATTCCATTTTATGGAGCATTCAGTCTACAATTGGCTGTTCATTTGGCCTGATTTTTAACCTCTATTGCTTTTGTAGAGGATGTAAACTGCACCCCCTGTCTCCTCTTCCTCGTACCCCACCCCCCTGACCTCATAACCTGATATGTCTTAAAATGAGAACCACCAGCTGCAAAGGTGCACCGTCAAAAGAGAACAAACATTCCAGAAACTAGACCAGTTGTCAGAAAATAGCTGTACATTGTACACTACATTTTGACATTTAATTCTTTGGAATGAAATGAAAATGCAAAGCATACACCAGTAAATTGACAAGTGCAGTCATCCTGCTTCACAGCTAGTGGGGTCATGGCTGTGATGCTGGTGGAGAATATCTGGTTCACTTTTTTGCTGATGGTTGTGACCAGTTGCACCTGGTTGTTGTCACTCCAGTCTGTTTATTCTGGGCACTAGTGGCCTTGTTTCATAGTTCAAACTACTTTTTCATTCCAAATCCCTGTACACACACACTTTGCAGCCCCTTTCCCATTCTCCTTCTCCCATCCCGTCTCTGTCCAATTCAGCAGCAACTGTGATTGCACCTCTTTCTCTCATTTGTCCAGGATCTGGATGTGGCAATGAAAAGATACTTGAGTGCAGATGTGGGAAGGAGAGATTTGCTAAATGTCTGTTGCCATTCTGACCTTTCTGATGTTTGTGGATGCTTTTTGAGGCCATGGAAATACCACAGTATAGTCCCAAGAAAAAAAAATGTGAATGCACATTTGTTTTCAACTCAAGATGAAAGCTTAGGAAATGCACAAGGCTGTTTGCTGACAAATGCAGTTTTCACACCATGGCAAAAACAACCATTAGGAGGGAGCGTGGTGCTGCCTTGCCACTCTCACTGGAAGTGAAACCAGGAGGCAACTTCATGCACAAGTGAGCAGGGAGACTGAACCTTGTCTCAGCAGTGTGTACCATGAATCTCCCTTACACTCTGAAAGCAGTGGGCCAATGTCTTTCCCCTGGGGCATGATTTTTATGGTGTAAATACAGAAGCAAATATCAGAGCATTGGCAAGACCAGCACACAATATCCAGCGTTACAGTTGCAGGTTGTAAACGTATACTATGAGGCTTTTTTGCCCTTGTTGTGATTTTAATGCTGACAGAGGTCAAGAGAAAGCAAACTGCTTTCACCTCATCAAAGTCCAACAAGCAAAACATACTTAAGTGCAAATATGATCTTATGCGTTTATTTATCCTTTCAAACCCAAAATGAATTGCATGAACAGTAGTACAAACCAAGCCAAAACCAGTAGTTACTTTCCAGGTCAGTGACTTTATTCACTATTAATTCTGAAGCTAATCAACATAATTCATAAAATCTAACATACTCTGAGTAGCTCCCAATAGTTTCAACAGTCCAGTGTCATGTCCACCAAAAAAGTAAACATATACATTCATAAACACTGAGACTTGTGTATTGTGGGGTTCTGCTAATCAGAAACACATAAATGCCTGATTTACATTACATTTACATTTATACATTTGGCAGACGCTTTTATCCAAAGTGACTTACAAGTGAGGTACAATACAAACAAACAAACAAACAAAAAACTTAGATATCATATTATCCTAACCACACCTGGCTGGGTTTGTGATGCAGATATTACCTGAAGTATTTTTTTTGCCTCTTTTTGCTTGCTTTTGTTTGAGCAGTTGAAATTGTATCGTCATTTTTGGGATGTTCATAAAAATTGTAGATTAATCTGAAATACCTTATTTGTAAAGCCAGATTCAGAGGGTAAGTGGAGGATGAGGTGCTGGTACATGAGAAGAGGAATATACAGAGAAATCTGAAATACCTTATTTGTACAGCCAGATTCAGAGGGTAAGTGGAGGATGAGGTGCTGGTACATGAGAAGAAGAATATACAGAGAAATCTGAAATACCTTATTTGTAAAGCCAGATTCAGAGGGTCAGTGGAGGATGAGGTGCTGGTACATGAGAAGAATATATAGAGAAATTTGCCATCTAATTCTGATCCTACTTTGCTTAATGTATATTTTTGTTCTTAGGCAGTTTTGTTTGAATTGGAGATAATAAATGAAGTTTATTATGCATAAATAAACAATTGTCTGTATAACTGAAAGTTAGATTGTTTTAAGGCAATCCTGGGGAGCTGGGGTTGTAATGTGTTTAAAATGTGTTTAAAAAGCTCTGCTCTGATGGAATGTGTGTAGTTTGTTGGTCACTGGAAACAGTGGACTGCTGGAAACCAGCGCTCCTGTGAAGCAGAGTAGATATAGAGCACTTAATATGGAACTGACAGTAGATGTACTCTTCCATGTACTGCTTTGACGCATTTGAAGTTTTGTCAGAATGACCCCTTCTTGTTTATTTGGTTTAATACATTACTAAATTGAAAATCTGACAATAAGTAAATGGCACAGTGATGGTTAGCAACATAGGATTAAAGTGTTACTTATTAGCATTTACTTTATTTTTAAGCATGCTAACTCTAATTGTTGTTAAATTAAATTAAATCCCCTTTAAACTTATTTTCAAAAATGATTTCCTAATAATGTCCTAAACTTACACATTTATAGTTCAAAAGTCAAGTTTGAAATTTTGACATTATCAAGTTTGATTATTCAATTCTTTTATTCATAGTCAAGTTAAAATAGTGTGGCCTTACTTTAATATCCTCATAAATAATTTAAACAAATAAACAAATTTGTCAACTTCATTTTAGCTTGGAAGTAGCCAACAGAGAATGAAACAGAAGTCCACACTGGACATCTAGCAGACAGGCAAACAACCAAGTGAAACCGTGTTGTGGCCACAATCACGTTCTCTATATGAGGAGCAGTGAAGCGGCAGTGATGGGGCTCTGACTCCCAGGGTCTTCACAGCAGTGCTATGGGATAGTGGGCTTCCACTTCCACTCAAACAAGCCATATTGTCATTTTTCATGTTCAGTTTACAGGGTGTTGTATCTTTCTGTCCACTTTAACTCTCCTCTATAAACTCAACAGTGCCAAGTAATATGGATATACTCTTCAGTTGTTAGTTCCCACTTCTAAAAGCAGTGTTTCTTCATTTAGAATTTATACTTTGTTACTTACTAAAATTATAATATATGGGACTATGTGCATATATGTACACACTTAGTAAATTATACTGCAGTAGGTACAAACTGATTCTCAGATCCTGTAGGATAGGAAGAAAACAGTTTTATGTCAGGTATATCTCAGTAAAACACTTCTAAATTTTTTCTGTCATTTAAATGGCAGTCCAATGACAACATACACTGATATGCCAAAACATTATGACCACCTGCCTAATATGCTGTTGGTCGTCCGTGTGCCGCCAAAACAGCGCCAACCCACCAAGGCATGGACTCTACAAGACCCCCTGAAGGTGTCCTGTGGTATCTGGCACCAAAACATTAGCAGCAGATCCTTTAAGTTGTGAGGTGGAGCCGCCGCGGATAGGACTTGTCGGTCCAGCACATCCCACAGATGCTCAATCGGATCGAGATCTGGAGAATTTGGAGGCCAGTGCAACACATTGAATACTTAATCATGTTCCTCAAACCATTTCCGAACAATGTGTGCAGTGTGGCAGGGTGCATTATCCTGCTGAAAGAGGCCATCAGGGAATACCATTGCCATGAAGGGGTGTACCTGGTCTGCAACAATGTTTAGGTAGGTGGCACGTGTCAAATTGATGTCCACATGAATGGCCGGACCCAGGGTTTCCCAGAACAAAATTGCCCAGAGCATCACACTCCCTCCACCGGCTTGTCGTCTTCCCACAGTGCATCCTGGTGCCATCAGGTCCCCAGGTAAATGGCGCACACATACATGGCCATCCACGTGATCTAAAAGAAAACGGGCCTCATCGGATCAGGCGACCTTCTTCCACTGCTCCAAGGTCCAGTTCCGATGCTCGCGTGCCCATTGTAGGCGCTTTCGACAGTGGACAGGGGTCATCATGGGCACTCTGACCAGTCTGCAGCTACACAGCCCCATACGTAGCAGGGTGTAATGCACTGTGTGTTGTGACACATTCCTCCCGTTACCAGCATTAAAATTTTCTGTGACTTGTACCACAGTAGACCTTCTGTCGGTTCGGACCAGACGGGATAGCCTTCGTTGCCCTCGCACATCAATGAGCCTTGGGCACCCAACGCCCTGTCGCTGGTTTGTGGTTTGTCCCTCCTCAGACCACTGTCGGTAGGTACTCACCACTGCTGACCGGGAGCACCCCACAAACCTTGCCATTTCAGAGATGATCTGACCCAGTCGTCTGGCCTTAACAATTTGGCCCTTGTCAAAGTCGCTCAGGTCTTTACTCCTGCCCATTTCTCCTGCATCCAACACATTGACCACGAGAACTGATTGTTCGCTTACCATCTAATCTACCCAGACCTTGACATGTGCCCTTGTTTGGAGATGACCAACGTTATTCAGTTCACCTGTGAGTGGTCATAATGTTTTGGCTCATCAGTGTAAATCCTGATAAACAAATATTTAACATTGTGTAAATGAAATTTTCTGCAGTACATTTCCAGATGCTGTCCCAGTTCCCACAACTCATTCAAAGTATATCTCTTCTCCTCAGTATTCACATTTGATAGAATAATTTGGTAATGAATACTAAAGAACCAAACCAAGGACAGTGTCACAGAGCGCTGAGAAAATCATGCCAGAATCCTCATTTCCTAGAGTGGAAGGTGAACATGGCGACAGATATTAGCCTGAAAACAGTGCATGCCCTGCTTGCCTAACACTGTGCGCTTAGCTCAAAGCTGATTTGTGTGAAAAGTAGTGGGGAGGAGGGCACTGGGTGAACAAAGGCAGGAGAGAGTGTGGGTTGGGTCAGAATTTTCACTATTTCTTCAGTGTTTCATAGCAGTGTTGAAAATGTGTGGGAGGGGATTGTGTAGAGTTAGCTGCATACAGGTGTGAAAAATGACAATGCAGATGTTTTCAAATAAGTTATCAATTTTATAATATGTTTCTATTCGAGTTTAACATCCCTTTCCATCATTGCAAAACTTGGTAAGAGTGTGACCATTGAGACTGTGTTATTTATAGTTCTTATTGTCCTCTATCCTCTAGACAGATGGAAGCACTCCAATCAAAGGGCAACCATAGGTGGGGTTTCTGCCACATTCATGGGGATTGGCAATAGACTATGAGACTATGATAGGGTATAATGTGTGAAGACTGTTTTCTTCAATGATGTTGTTGCCTTGTTCTTCAGATGTATTTCTTAGAACCAATGCAACAAGTTCTAATATATAGCACAGCTTTGCATTGATTGATTTGAATAAAAAGACTTCTACTCGCAGGCTCACAATTCAGTCCTGCAAAACCTGTTGACCCTGCATTTTAGAAACTTTAGATTTAGATTGCATTTGAGAAGCAGTGCCTAGGCTACCCCCTTAGTTACCGGCTGTTGGAGGCATGAGTTAAAGTTCATTTGCATCTTGTGAGTCTCAATGGAGTATGAGTAAGCACTGATTCAGTAATATCATGCAAGTATGCAGCTTCTCTGAAATGGGGGTGTGTGTATATGTGTATCCACTGGTGTGATTTGATATTCTCACACTGTACTACCTTATCTCTTTGGTCTAGGTGGTAGTCAACGCCTTGGTGGGAGCTATCCCTTCCATTATGAATGTGTTGCTGGTTTGCCTCATCTTTTGGCTGATTTTCAGTATTATGGGGGTAAACCTGTTTGCTGGCAAGTACTATTACTGCTTTAATGAGACTGCAGAGGAGCGCTTTGAGATTGAAGATGTCAACAACAAAACACAATGCTTCAATCTAATTGCTGCCAACCATACTGAGGTCAGATGGAAGAACGTGAAGATCAACTTTGACAATGTAGGTGCTGGCTACCTGGCACTGCTACAGGTGGTGAGTGTGCCTCTCTAATCTCCATTTATTCACTGCACCCTTATTCTTCTCTTCCCTCCATCTATTTAGTCGCACAATTATGAATGCATGAATGAGCACTTTAGAGGACATTGTATCCAGAGGGAATTGACAAAAAAGTTAGATTGAAGAGGAAAAATGAAAAAATATTCTGGATCCCTAGCAAAATGCAATTGAGAAACTGGAAATATGTGACATACCTGTAACATGTATGTGAGTCATGAAGTGACAGTCTGGCATTACTATATTAACAAATATAAACCTTGGTTTAGTTTTCACGCTGGCTGGAGGATCTAATCCACCAAAAAGAATATTGTTTTTTTTCTCTACACCCTCCTGTGTAATACAATGCAAGACATATCATTCATTTTCCTTTCCTCTTCCTTATTCCCTCACTCTCGGGTTTGTGCTCCCAGGATATGTGTGTGATTCTGTGCGATGAACATGTCCCCTGCTTCTCTCTCTTTCTCTTATCCTCCAACAGGCCACTTTTAAAGGCTGGATGGACATCATGTATGCAGCAGTAGACTCCAGGAAGGTCTGATTGGGTTTTGTACAGCATTTATTTTAATACATCAAAGAATGTGACTGCCTCTATATAAACAAAGTAATAAAATAAATAATAAAATTATTTAGTGACATGTTGTAAAAATATTCTGGCTGTAGAATTAATGCTACAGTGACATTTGTGGTAAACTGGCAGTAAATCCTATAGCCTAACTGCTAGTCTCCATCTGCAAGTGATTGTACCCTAGGGTTATTATCACATATTGAGTTCATATTCTCTGGCTTGATGAACTGTGCATCTTGTCTCACAGTGGTAAGTATGTTTTGTGCCATGTTCTTCTGCAGGTGGAGGATCAGCCTGTCTATGAGGACAACATCTACATGTATATCTACTTTGTCATATTCATCATCTTTGGCTCCTTCTTCACTCTTAACCTCTTCATTGGTGTCATCATTGACAACTTCAACCAGCAGAAGAAAAAGATAAGAGCCATTTCTTTCTTCCTGTAATTCTGTAATGCCAAATACATAATCAACACTGAGCAATGTTTTACTGTTTTAATGGAGTAGAAAATTTGTCAGGCATACATTCTGTTCCCCAGAAAATTGACTTGCACTAAACAGTGCTGCTCACATCATCTTTAAATGAACCTAGATTCTGCATACTGAAGATACACTGTTATTTCATAGTTGTAATAACAGGCGGCAGTGTAGCATAGTGGTTAAGGAGCCGGACTCGTAACCGAAAGGTTACCGGTTTGCTGTACCCTTGGGCAAGGTACTTAACCCACAATTGCCTCAGTAAATATCCAGCTGTATACATGGATAACTATGTAAGGAACGGTAACCTATGTAAGTCACGTTGGATAAAAGCGTCTGCCAAATGAATAAATGTAAATGTAGTTGACCATGGATGCACAGGGAAGCAGTTTATATGAAATAAACAGAGGAGGCATTATGCATCGGAGGTTGTAACCCTGGTTTTTATTCCTCCATACTTTGGGGGTCAGGACATCTTCATGACAGAGGAGCAGAAAAAATACTACAATGCCATGAAAAAACTGGGCTCCAAGAAACCCCAGAAACCCATCCCAAGACCTCTGGTAATGTTTTCTTTCGATATCTTAATATTTGAGTTGTTAATGTAATATTTTTTTATTGTAATGACATTATTGTTTTATGTTGGTATTATACTGTAATGTAGTACTATATATTATTAAGTAGTTGGATTTTAGTTATTATTCACTTGTTAATTTAATAATCAGTTAACATTTAACCAACTATTACAGTAGTACTAACAGTTTATAATGTAATTATTGTAACTAATCTAATTTCAGTGAAATGGCACCTAAAATCTGTGAGTGACTATTCATGAGAGCTGAAACTTACTCTCTGACTTTTACTTTAGAATTTAAGTCTGTTTTGGCAGGATTTGTTATAGTGTTTTGTTACCAAAAGGTATTCTCATTCAGTATTCTTAAACTAAGCATGTCAAAACTCTCAAACATAGCATTATCTTATCATCTAATACTAAATTTGATACACCTGTACAATAGAGCTGAAATGCAGTATGCTTAAAATAATCAGTTTTTCCCCTATTCCAGAACAAGATTCAGGGAATGGTGTTTGACTTCGTCACGCAGCAGGTGTTTGACATCTCCATTATGATACTGATCTGCCTCAACATGGTTACCATGATGGTGGAGACAGACGACCAGACACAAGAAATGGAGACCATTCTCTACTGGATCAACTTCATATTCATTATTGTCTTTACCGCTGAGTTTGTGCTCAAACTCTTTGCCCTGCGCCATTACTACTTCACCATTGGCTGGAATATATTTGATGTGGTGGTGGTCATCCTCTCCATCGTGGGTGAGTGGAGGAGCAAGGTTCATTCTAGAGAGAAATAACTGGAAATGTTCACTATTCTCAGTTGGTTGTGTTCCTTCCATGTATTGTTTTTGAGTACACCTGTATTATGGACCTACAAAAGATTTTTTTCCCCGAAGTAATTTTTGTTCCTATGAATTTTCCACACCTAAGCACATGAGCCATGGAGAATGGGGAGCAACGGCAAAACTATACTTTGCCCCCAAACAATGTGTATGTTTCTATGTGCAATTCCCCATTGTGCATTTGGCTTGTCTCACCGCAACAACCTTCACACTCATAGAAGTAGGTGTAGGAGTGATGAAGAAAAGAGAATGCAACCTTCCAATACACTCACATGCAGCCAAGAGCTATTTTTCACAGACACAGTGCACCTAAGTGAAGTAGATGCTCATTGGAGGATGGGCAGTACTCCACTGACATCATCTAAGGAACTCACAGACCCCAGAGGAATCGCAGGGTCCCTGTAAACAGTGACATGAGATAAGCTTTATATATATATATTCTACTATTGTATGTATTTTAATATTAAATTACACTGGAATGTCTGTCAGGCATTTTATATTCAATAAAATCAAAAACTGGGAAATTCCACAGGTATCATATAAAATGTCCTGTTCAAAATCATGAAATCCATGTAAAATAAATAAATATGAGATCATTTAAAATGTTTATACTGGGCCTCATAAGCATTAAACCTAATTTTTACTGATGTGTTCTACAGCAGTAACTATTTATAAACAGTACACATAGTTGAATAGAATCAAGTGTCAGTGTTTGCAGATATTGCTTTGAAAATTGCTTTGAAAGAATTTTATGTCAAATTGCAATATCTTGTTAAAAGTAAAATGTGCCAAATTGTACAACATAAGTGGATAACGTTGTTCTCCCTCTGGTCCACAACAAACTACAGGTATGTTCCTGGCAGACTTGATTGAGAAGTACTTTGTATCACCAACTCTCTTCAGGGTGATCCGTCTGGCCCGAATCGGCCGCATCCTGCGTCTGATCAAGGGGGCCAAAGGGATCCGGACTCTACTGTTTGCACTAATGATGTCACTGCCAGCCTTGTTTAACATTGGGCTGCTGCTCTTCCTAGTCATGTTCATCTTCTCCATCTTTGGAATGTCCAACTTTGCCTATGTGAAGAGGGAGGCAGGCATTGACGACATGTACAACTTTGAAACATTTGGTAATAGCATGATCTGTTTATTCATGATCACCACCTCAGCTGGCTGGGATGGTTTGCTGCTACCCATTCTTAACCGTCCCCCTGACTGCAGCCTGGAGAAGGAGAATCCTGGCACTACGGTGAAGGGGGACTGCGGTAACCCTTCTGTGGGTATCTTCTTCTTCGTCATGTACATCATCATCTCCTTCCTTATTGTGGTCAACATGTACATTGCCATTATCCTTGAGAACTTCAGTGTAGCCACAGAGGAAAGTGCCGATCCGCTAAGTGAGGATGACTTCGAGACTTTCTACGAGATCTGGGAGAAGTTTGATCCCGATGCCTCACAGTTCATTGCCTATGCCAAACTGTCGGACTTTGCAGACGCACTGGAGCACCCACTCCGGGTGCCCAAGCCCAACACAATCGAGCTGATCGCCATGGACATGCCCATGGTGAGCGGGGACCGCATCCACTGCCTGGACATCCTGTTCGCCTTCACCAAGCGTGTGCTGGGTGACAGCGGTGAGCTGGACATGTTGCGGCAGCAGATGGAGGAGCGCTTTGTGGCCGCCAACCCCTCTAAGGTGTCCTACGAGCCCATCACCACCACTCTGCGTCGCAAGCAGGAAGAGGTGTCTGCAATCACCATCCAGCGGGCCTACCGCTTCTACCTGGCCAGGCGGGGCTTCGTCTGCAAACGCAGACCAGGCACCAACACACTGGAAAATGGAGGGACCAATCAGGAGAAAAAAGAGGGGACACCCTCTACTGCTTCCCTTCCCTCCTATGACAGTGTCACAAAACCTGATAAGGAGAAACAGGAAGAGAATGAGGGGAGGGGAAGAAAAGAAAAGGGCAGTAACCAAAAAGACGTCAGGGAATCCAAGTGTTAGAAGACAGTAATAATAACAAATGCAAAGGGAGAGAAAATCCTGAGTTAAACTAAACACATTTACAGATTATTTCATTTGCAATTAAAAAAGAGAAAATACAGATAAAATTGTTTACAGATTTCACAAATGTATCAATGCAGAAAAAAGCAGCCTGGTTTCTTACAGCTTTGAAGACACTTAAACCAAACATAATCAGCTTACTGTGTGACCTTGTTGCATCATGATTACAGTCTATGTAAACCCTATAAAAGTGAACAAAAGAAGACACTCCTGTGCTGGCAAATGGTGCACTACATGTGTTGGGGGACTGTCTGCAACAGGACAAAAATTTGTAGGCAGTAGAAAAACTGAAATCTTCTGGACCGCTATGTCATTCCTGTTCAAAAGCAGTGCCGTGTTGGATTTCCCAAAAGGAAATTGCACTGTTGGACGCTAAATAACCTCCCAAAGCAGAAAAGGGTTTTTGCCATCATTTTCATTTCAAATAGAAGGAAAAATGACAAAGGCATGAGATTAAACAAAGCCAACTGAAATTGAAAAAAAAACTAAAGAAAAAAAGCAGAGTATAAGGGTTATTGTTTGTTCATGCTGTACTTGCATTTTTCTAAGCTGCAGACAAGAAAAAGGAAAAAACATTCAACATTGCCCATGTCACTGAAGTCTTCTCATTTTATCTTTGTTATACATACATAAAAAAGAAACTTTCTATATGGGCTTTCACACTGATTGGGAAGGGGGACTTAATCAGGATTTGACTTGGGCTAAAGGGGGACTTGCTCAGACAGATGTCCAAATAATTAAATAATTGTGCTCGTTCAATGCATAGAAATGACTTGCATGATGGCATGTTTTGATCTGGAATCTTGCATGAATAAACATAGTCCACAAGACCGTAATACTCAGACCACAACAGTGGCTTGACCATAAGTTAAAGGCTATCCACTGGAAAAACTGAAAATAAAAGTTTGAAATTATTATAAGATTCACAATAATTGCGTAAAAGAAATCCCAAATAAATCCTGCCCTCATCAAAAGTTACCACGTTAATGACAGAACTTTCATTTGGTTAAAGGGAGGTGGTAACTATAGTTGATGTTCTAATGACTGGCAACATTGTGGCACATAATAATAATAAAAAAAATTTACTTTTCTGGATTGTGTGAACGGCGGGGGTTGGGGGATGGGTTTGTTGGAAAAAGGTTAATGTTTGTATAGAACAGTGTAAGGGGGAACACTTATGGTAGAAAAGAGAAAATCAGTAAGGAAAAATCTGGACTTTCATTGTAAACAGCAATATAATTTTCCAAATATAGAAATCTCATATTTTCTTTGATGTAGAAAATACGAAGGACACTGTGGGAGGGGTTTCAAAGAGCTGGCTCCTTTATATATATTTTTATCTGTTCCAAGGCTTTGTAGATATGCCAAGAGTGGATAGTCATGAAATATGTATGGCTCTGAAACAATGAGCTATTAATTTTAATTTTGTGATATATTGTGTTTATATTCACATTGTGTATACTTTACATTTAAAATATTCTTTATTTTTCTTTCCATTCTCTTGTCACTCTCTGTTGGCGCATGGAGCTCTTTTTTATAGCCTTGGTGTCTGTTGCCGCCATGTCTTAAAAGCATAAGTAGGTTCAAGAGGTATTTCAATCAGAAAGAAAGAACAGGGCTTGGGTTGTCATTGATGCTGGTGTAGTTGTCAAGGACACCTGTATTGTTTTTCAAGGCGTGCAGTGGTTGGACTGGAGACTCCAGCAAATATGCAATGCATGTGCAGTGTGCACCCCACAGAAGAGACTGTAAGCTATGAACTTAATTCAAGTGAATGTGTTGTCATAGCATTGTAAACATTTTAACTCCTAAGAAGGAGGTGTGCAAGTGCTCATGGCAACATGCTGCAGTATGGATCTTCCTGGAAGTCTTTTCTTTAAACAGGGCTGGAAGAGTCACGGTACAATGCAAGCACTGTTTTTGCTTGTCAGATCAGCCTTTATCAGTATATCATGGCGCAGTCATTTAATAGTGTTTTATAGTTGTTCTATATTAGTACTACAGAATTAAGTATAAAGGAAAATGTATAATACTCACCCCCTATGCACTCACAAATGTTAAATCTCTCTGGAGTTTTGATGGAACACTGTGAAGAGATAATGCAGGAGATTTGAACAGCACACAACTGTATATATGAGGTGGGTGTGGTCAGGATGTTGACGTTTTGTACAGAGGAGTCTGGCAGCAGAAAATAAGTGCTCTAAACCCCCTGGCCATACTTCTTTACAAAAATGAGACCAATGCCAAATAACAAACTGAGCATTGGACACATCTTACTGTGAACCTAGTCAAAACACACCCAGAACTTATGCACTTCCTCTTGTGCAGTGATGTCACTTCCTATCTATGAATCCCCCAGCCCCCCCCCCCTTGGAGTTCTTTGGTCCAATTGCTGCATGAGGTCTCCAAATCAGTGTGGGTGTTGATTTGAACCAAATAAACTCTGAATAAAATCCATTAAAAAAAACATGCCATTCATTTTTTCCATGCCCATCTAGAATATAATGTATAAGCAAAATATGTCCATATAATAAAAAGAAAAAAAATGTACAGGATATATTGTAACAGCACAAAATGCTGAAAAGTTAAGGATGAACTTTTTAAGAGACTAATGTATAATATAATGTAAAATATTATTTTATCAGCATGCATAGTTTTTTGTAAATACAAAAATAACTACAAATACTATTGCTATTAATCTAATCATGAATAGTAATTATGAGAATAAAACAGAATGGCTTCCAGCTGATGCCCTTTGTCACAACTGTTACTGTGACCCAATTTGTTAGATTAAGTAGATTTTTGAGATATTTTTCACATTTAGAGGGGCATCGTATATTAAAAAAGCAAAAAAGTATATATAAATATACATTGATATGAACACCACCATCACTCTTCCTCCCCCTCCTAATCATGATTTAAAGAGGAAGCCATTGAACAGCAATTGCTCACCTTGCTTTTTTGTGCAATATGTTCAGTGGATGACCAAAACTTTGGCCTGCCCAGGATGTCTCTTTGTCTGGGACCAGTTGTAGTGCAAAAAATTGTATTGTACAAGTGGCTTGATGAGGATTTTGTTGCCTGCACAGGGGAAAGGATTGCGCAACCAGCATATCTTTTGTACATGTGTTAAGTTGTCTTGCTCATCTTCCCAAACACAATCATACAGCTCTACACAAATGTGTCCTTAGCCCTCAGGCATATTCAGTTTTTTTAATTTGCTCTGACTCTCTCCAAAACACAAAGCCCTTACTGCAAAAATCCTGTGTTGAATCCTGTTTATTCATATTTATTAATCAATTTACATTCATAGATTTTATTGATGAATCGTGCAATTCTGGTGTAATCCTTTCTGAATGGCATGTGCCTTCTCCTGGCTTTTTTGTTGAGAATTCAAAAGATGATGCCAAAACAAAATCAAAACCATGGGAGCTAGCCAAAATGGAGCACAAAGTAAAACCTCTACTATCCCTGATCAAGTTTGAGGAGTCTCAACAACTTCCCTGAGAAATGATGGAAATTAAAATAACAACATTATCCATGTCTGCCAAAAACATGCTTTATTTCCACAACATAACATTCAAGCATTTTTATTTTTACCTCTTTTATTGGCCAATTGGCAAGAGAAAAAGCAGATTGCCTTTTGTGCATTCTATGCTACTGTTCACTTAATTTCTGTATCATTTCTGTGACCTTTATGTTTTTAGCATGACTGAGATGCTCTTTTCACTTTTTGTTAATAATAAGTGCTTTTCAATTGTTGTTACCATTTGCCACAAACAGTGTAGGAGAGAAGACAGTGTGTTGCACAACCACTTGGACTCTTAGCGAGAATTTATGAAAGATTGTCATCATTTGAGCACGAACCTTTTTCTTAACAATAAAGCAGCCTTCTAGTTATGGATGGCTTTGAGTTTTTCTTTTTTCAACCTTCAATGGGCACGGGGGAGGGGGAAACAAAATGTAATAGTGTGTTTTTTTTTTTGTATTTGCCCTAACTGGACATAACTACTGATGTCCCCTGCACATCACACAAGTTTCAGTGTATAACTTTTTGGGGGTGGAGGGGTCATTGCGCTCCATTGAGCAGAGCAATTCTTACAAGGCAAAACTCCTTGGAATTAGCTTTTTTCACTCTTCACTGTTCTTGCATTGATAGCATACTAAAACAAATCCATTGACACATGCTCATCAAATCAAGACATTTGGTATGGCATCCCAGCATCCCTTTTGTTCCTTATTTCAGGGTTCGCATTTGCGCAGATCATTTTTTGCAACTTTTACAGGAGTTCCCTTCAATTTCAGGGACACTGAAACTCTATAACCTTACCATGTAGTGTTGAATTTTACAGTATGAATTTACATTTCTCACACACACTCACTAACCAGCATATTTAGACCAGTGCATTCTAAACATAAGTGAATTGAATCAGTGATAAACAACTCTGCATTTACGTTCATTCAGCTGCTCTTATCCAGTGAGACCTACCACTGTGGCAGACCTGAGGGTCAGACTGTGAATGGATCAACTTTCATGATGTGCGATCTGGTCTGGAACATTATGGGTCATTCCACCTCTTACCAACCAATACTTGGGGGGTCCTCACTTTGGTGTCAAATTTACTTCAAATATTTACTAACAAATATCCCTCAATCATTCATGAGACACATTTGCAGCTGGATTTAAAGGCTCAGATTAATCTGAATCATCATATGTATGTGGTAATCATCATCATGCCACAATATTCAGTTCCATACCAATCAGTAGCCTTTTTGCAATAACCAGGCTTTTATCTTTTAGGTTTAAATCAGTTTTACAGCTACATCATCTTAGTATAAAAGTAAGTATGTGTATTCTTAATTGGGTTTTTTGGCTGGAACAGAAAATGACGCTGCAGTTCTGACAATAGTAGGGAGGTCACTCCTCCACTTTAGGGTACAGAAAGGATGTGGATATGATGGCCAACCCTTCCAGGGGGGACTCTGGGGTGTCCAGATCAGACCAAAGTGCTCTGGCAGGAGATCAGGGTGTGATGAGGATTATCAGTACAGGGGTGCAGTTTTTGGTACAGCCTGGTAGTCTATAGCAAGAGTTTTGAACTTTATCCAATTCATAACAGATAGCCAGTATAGAGAGATGAGGTGTGACAAGAGTACTTTGGTAAGTTGTGGATTTGATGACCAACTGGAGGGCACTTAAGGCCAGTCAGAGTTGAGTCACAGTAGCCTAATCTTTAAAGTACCAAGACTTTAACCAAGAGCTGAGTTAGTAACAGTGACCCTAACAAAGCACAGGCAGGAGATCTTTCATTAGTTTGGTTGGAACTGGATCAAGTCAATAGGTAAATGACTTTGATGACAAATTAGTCTCTCCAGTTCAGTGTACTCAATAGTGGAAAAAGACCCCAGAAACTGAGAAGCTTTGGGTGAAATGTGAAGCACTTGCAAAGGTACCAGGGTAAATGCAAGGGAGAGGGTGGATTACCTCATCTCTTATTTGTTCAATTTTTAACAAAAAAAAAAGTTTATGAAATCATTACAAGGTACAGTCTGTGCATGGGTTAACTTAGCAACAGTATTGAAGAGGAATCATTTTTATTTTCCTCAAGTAAATCTGAGAAGTAGGACGATTAGGCTGAAAAACGTGTACCTTTACACAGTAAGAGAGTAGTTTTTATTGAGTATAAAATAGTTGAAACATAATTTGAGTTTCAGTCAAAACTTTCCTCTGGGGTTCATTGGAAGTTTTACAAGACAGACAAAGCAGTCGACTCCAGTTCATTAATATATTACATCACTAAAGATGATCTGCCTCAGTTGAACTACTGTGACAAATTTTTAACTCATCTACATTGCAACGTGCTGCTGCTGTTCGGCGGTATGTTGAAGTTGCTTATAACCTATAATGTGTGAATCTGCACACCATTCTCATATCATACTTTATCATGCATTCTGTGTGCTATAAAATTGCATTATGTTACATTTTCTTCAAATATTAATTTATAGTACACTTCTAAATGTAACTTTCACATGTCTGTTATTTCCAGTGACATAATGTGAAAATATTAGCCTTCTCAATAAACATAGAAATAAACATTAACAGGAACGCCACCATTTGCATTGTACTTGAGATATGGTTAAATGGGTGTCGAGCTATCCACAAAATTCTTCCATCTTTGGTAGTAGGTGCTTTGCTGCATTTTAACTCTGTTATCTGAATGATCAGTGGAACAAATATGTTGATTTTGTATATACTACAGATAAAGAAATAATACATAAGTAAAATCGAAAGTATGACATATAAACACTGAGTAAAATTGTGTTGACAGTTAATGACCTCTAAATAATTACCTCTGACTAACTACTGCCACTGACCACTGTTTGTGCAATGTTTCCCTCAGCATCTCTTTATGTATATTAATGGTGGGGAGAGTCTTGACTGCAGTACACCAACAGGGGGGTATATTTGCAGTAGGCCCATGTGTTTCTGTGCTGTCTGAAAGTAATACCAATTCTGTGCAGGTTTACTTTGTAGGACATTGCAAAGTGCGTTGTGGTCCTCGAGCAAGGTAACATCCAAAGTACATACCATGGTAAAGACAGACCAAGATGCAAATACACCACGACTTAAAGTCACCAAGTCAGTGCTACCTAATGCAACCCAAAACAAAACCGCTTTTAAACTTGTGTAAAACAATAGCAAGTGTTGAAACTAAGGAGTGCTAAGTTAAGAAGTTGGTGACAGAACAGTTAAAAAGTTGATTGACATTTTAGGAATATCAAACTTATGTGAGGACACGTTGTCACTTACACTTTATATCAGTTTTTCATTGAAATACTGCAGAGCAGTAGAGGAGGTGCGTAGTCACATGTGGTATTCCCTTTTGTCGCCTGTACATTTTGCCTACCCACATGCAAGCAATATGATGTCAGTTTAATTTCAATACCATATGTACACAGTGATCAAAGGTGTTCAGAGGCTGCAGTTTTTAGGGGTCTTAATGGATCATGGATCAGGACATGGATCCTGATCCATGATCCATGGATCAGGACATGATCAAGGCCTACAAGCCAGTAAGAGTGCTGCACTCTGCTCTTGCCTGTGTGTTCCGAAATAAAAGGGCAGCATCCCTCGGACCCACATCTTCTCAGGACTGGCTCCACACTGGTGGAATGAGATTCCTGCTGAGATTCGTACAACAGACTCCCTGGGTGCCTTCAAGAGAAAGCTGAAAACTTATCTCTTCAAGTTTTGTCTCTAGTCTACCTTCCTATCTATCCAATCTAGCCCTATTATCTATTCAAAAAAACAACACTCTACACTAGTTTAGCACTTAACTCAGTATCTCACTGACCTCTTGCAGTACTTTTCGATAACTACTCTTAGTATTGTGAGGCACTTATTTGGAAGTCGCTCTGGGTAAGAGTGTCTGCTAATTGACGTAATGTAGTGTAATATAATGTAATATTCGCATGTTCGCGGCAGGCGATGTTTTGTTCTCCATAGTCGTGTGTGTTTACCTTGTAATTACACCGCGAAGTGCTTTGTTGTCGTGAACAAAGGTAACCCTGCGCTCACACTGGCAGCGACAACAAGCAACAAAGCAGCTGGAAGTCATTCATTTCCAATGGTCGCTGGGCTACACTGAGCGACATGGTGCAGCAAGTCGCCTGGCGACAAAATTGCCGCAACTTGGCGACAAAAAAAGTTTAGCAAAGTTTAACTTTATGCAAATGAGCAGCGACAGAGTTAAGCAATGGCCAATCAGAGGGCAGATGTGTTCCTCTTATATTCTTTCACTGTGAAACGTTTTCTTAAACTTTAGTTCCTATATTAGCATTTTAGTTCCCATAGCCGACATGGAGGAGAAACTGGTTGCAGCCGTTGCTGGCTTTCCTGCCCTGTACGATGTATCCCTGTCCATTTACAGGGACGTTAATAAAAAAATGATGCATGGAGGCAGATCTCCACGTTTGTTGGGATGAGTGGTGAGGTTTAACTCCCTGTCGTCCCTGTACTCCCAGTCGTCTCCATCCGTAATTAGGCCAATGATTGCGGAGTCATCAGAGAACTTTTGCAGGTGGCAGTTAGCTGAGTTATACTGCAGACTTCACACATAAGTCAGCTAACTGCCACCTGCAAAAGTTCTCTGACGACTCTGCAATCATTGGCCTAATTATGGATGGAGATGACAAGGAGTACAGAGAACTGACCCAGAGCTTTGTGGATTGGTGTGTTATTAGTATATACATTTTTTTAGAAAATTGACGCATCTCCTGTCAATACATTTGTAGCCCACTTCCTCAAAACTACATTAGCAACGCCCACAAGCTAGCTGCAAGCGACAGAGACACAGCGACTTGGCGACATACAGCGACAAAGTCGGGGCCGGTGTGAGCGCAGGGTAAGTGACTCCACGTGACGCAATTCACATACCACCGATTAGACAAAGGAGCAAAAACATCACAACTGAAGCTTATCAAGTACATAATCATACAACTGTTTGGATAAAATTAATACTAAGTACATTTTCCCTCAGTAAGAGACATTTGTACCGAAAAGTAAATTGTTTAGCAGCGACCTATGTGTACGTGACCACACGGGGGACCTCACATCCTAAAATTAGATTTCTCCTATCAGACCTCTCCATGTTGGCAAGACAAAAAAACACAAAAAGCTTTCCAACTCCTCAGTATGATTTTGTCCGTGAAATTTTAACACCATATGTACGCAATGGTCAAAAAGAAAGCATCATTTCGTTGGAAGCTTTTACAATAACATAAAAACATGTAGTTGGCAGGTATTCAGACGTTGCAACTTACATATGTTACGGGTCCCAGTAGCCAGGACCGCAATAACAAAATTTGAATGTTTCCTGTAAAACAGGTGAAAGAAACAGAGATGGCACAGGCTGCTGTTCCGTTGCCTATTCAAGTTTCATCTCTTTATTCGTTTACAATAACAATAAGTAACATCTGTCTATTAGTTTACAATAAATAACCATAAATAACATCTGTATATTAGTTTACAATAAATAACAAAATAACATCTGTATATTAGTTTACAATAAATAACCATAAATAACATTTGTAACTAAGCTGTATAAATATAATTGCACTTGTATTCTTTTTATCTCTTAAAATACATACATATAGTAATTTCTCAAAATGACATTAATATCTTCACAAAATAACATTCTATAGAAAATAGCAATTAGAGCAAAATATTTCTCACCTCCACATAAGCGCTGCAAGGCCACCATGGCCATATAGTCATAGTTTATCACCATAAAACACTTAATCTATCACAAGCTACATATACAAGAAAACAATGACTATTAATCAAAACCATTACTATACTTTCCTAACATATAAACCATCAGTGTGCTTTAGAATGAAATCATTTACAGTGTCTAAAACTTATTTTATACTCATTAAACTTGTCAAAGTAATTATTTCTTAAACCCAGTGTGTTGTTACTTATTTATACTCATTAAGCTTGGTGAAATAACCGTCTCTTAAAACCAGTGTATCGATACTCATTTATACTCATTAAACTTAATAAAATAACCGTCTTAAAAGCAGAGTGTGGGAGCCCATAACACTATGCTAACAGTTAGCTACGTAAATCAATAGGACATTGCTAATCCAATTAGCTATGAGAAGCTAAACGTTACTGTAGTTTGCCGCCACAGCTAGTTCGCGAGATGGTAGCTGTTTACACTGTCTCCGCTATCCACCTCAGTCAATGACAAACTTTCCATTTTCGCTTTTATTCTTAAATGGTCAAAATAACAATGTAATCGGTTACCAAATAGACATCAGGATAAAGTTGGAACTCAAGAAGATTGGAAGTTTATCCATTACTAACCTGTAAAACAGGTGAAAGAAACAGAGATGGCACAGGCTGCTGTTCCGTTGCCTATTCAAGTTTCATCTGAAGGGAGAGCCGCGGACCGTCTCCATAGAAACCTGGACGCAACTGCTCGTCCCGTGCCAATCACTAAGGTTCCCACTAGACGCTGCGCCGTTCTATAATAATAAACCTAACATTTATTTAATACCAATAATATAACCAATGTGGTCACCCAATTTCTTGGGTGCGCCACACATAAATATGTAAAATTGTCACTTTCTCTGTATATGTGCTCATCCCCGAAATCTCCAGATGAGGTGTATATGTCAGGAGTTTCGCCTGACAGCGGTGTTAGATCGCGCTGTACTCTCTGGGAGAGCGAGGGGGCTCGGGCGTGTAGCAGAGCTAAATTAAAATGGAATAATTGGGTAATGACGGTGTTTGCTGCCTGGTGCATGCTCCGCACCTGTTGCCTATCTGCGGTAAGGGATACCGGGGCTTTATAGGCAGGTGAGTGGGAGCAGCAACAGAGAGACGCTGACGGAGGGCAACACACGGAGTTTTAGCGTGGAGTTGGGTTTTTGGATTTTTCTTTTTTTGAATGTGCCGGCACGGTTGAGTTTAGAGTTTATTTTGGTTAGCTGTTTTTTTCTTTTTGTTGGTTTGAGCTCTGGGAGTCGCGACCCAGAGCGGAATTTGAGTTGTTGATTTGGTTAATTTTCTTTTCTTTCCTTTTCTCTTGCTTTGGTGTGCGGGGCCGAGTGGGTGTCTGTGTGTGTTTTAGGCGGCTTCCGAAAGAGCGGCGACCGAAACGGGCTCAAGCAGCGGGTCCCTGAGGGAGGGGGAAGAACATCACTTGGTTCCGAACGCAGCCGGGGTCGAAGAGAGCCCCCACCCCGTGGAAGCGCGTGCTGGGGAGGTGGATCCCCTAGCTGGAAGGGAGGTGACACCGCGAAGTATTAACTGAATGCGTGAGTCACCGGCACGGGGTGGAAAGGGAGGGCTGACCGGCTGCTGAACTGTGTCTCCCTCAGTGCGATCCCGCGGAGCCGGCGAAGTTATTACCGGTAAGAAGACGTGCGTCGCCGCCGGAGCCGCCAGCCCCCGCAGGAGTGGCGCGGGGGTCTTGTCTGGAGTTTATTTATTTATTTTATTTTTTTTTTTTTGGGACGTAGGCGAGGCCCGGCATTGTGGCGTGGGCCGAGCTACATCCCCCCCTTATACTTTCGTTTTTGTTTTGTTCGTCTCGTGTGCGTGTGCGCGTGGGTGCGTGTGGGGAGCCTCCTTCCCAGTCCAGCACTCCCCCTGGTATTGAAACAGAGCGGTCCTCCCTCTCCCTATGCCCAGGTGGGCGGGGGACGCCAGTTCACAGGGTGTTTGCAGTGAGGCTTAAGGGTGAAGGGTGTGTGAGTGGTGAGTGGGAATTTCCTTTTTTTGTTTGTGTGGTTGGGTAGCGTTCCTGCCTGCTTGTAACTAGGGAAGGGAGGACAGGAGTGGATAGAAGGGCAGGGGGAGGGGCTTAGCTGGGAGTGGGTGGATCAGCGTCTGAATTTTATGGATTTTGTTAATCGTGTTTTTTTAAAAATAAAGTGTGCTGATCCTACTCACCTTGTCCTGGCTTTCTTGTGGCGGGCGGATCCCTGGGAGGGCGAACCAACCGGGTATTGTGTCACTCCTGACATATATTCACAGCAGGCGTATATTTCTTAACCGTGAATTTACATGGTATCCAAACGTTGGACAAAGTTGCACACCACGACTGAAACTCACCCAATCAGTGCTTCTTAAACCGCATTGCTGTGTCATCGGTACCTGCGTTTTAACCTACTGCTGAGGTTTAGCTTGATCTCAGTTGCTGTATCGTCAATCAGGATAAACTGGCAACTAAAGAATTGGGACCACCCAGACCAAATTTAAACATCAAGCAGGTATCTACGGGGGGGGGGGGATTGTAAAACCGGGGATTTTCGCGGAGCTGGTATAAGCGGAAAACGTGGCTAGCAGGCAGCGAAGTAGCTAACGTTTTGTTCTGCTACTCCTCAATGCAATGTGACAATGTCGAATTAGCTAGCTGGTAATTTACCCATTGAACGGGTCACTTTAGCCATCATCGCAACAATTGCGCCCCCGAGAGATTTGGCAGGAGCCGCCACTGGTCACAACCCCAAAATTCTGTGTAGTCTGAAACAAATGTATCGCATATGTTAAGTTTAGTCTTGAAATGTTGATATCTTCAATGATAAGCAGATTATTTTTCACGCTGCACTAATCCTAGACAATTTTTGTCCTTAACTAAAATTACTAAAACTAAAACTGAAACTATAATAAACTAAAACGAAATAGAAATGAGTCCATGAAATAAAAACTAAACAAACTAATGAAACCACTGGTAAAACTAATTAAAACTAAACGGAAATTCAGACCGAATACAAACATATTATCAAAATAAAAGCGAATTTGAAAATGTAAAACTGTTATAACCTTGGTCCCCACATTTTGTCAGGACCAACGGGACCGTGTCAACCCAACCCTTCAGACGTGCGCTGAAGACACACCTCTTCAGACTCTACCTGGACTGATACCTCTGCCTCTTCGACCTTGTAACTTTGACCTTGTAGATCTGACTCCTGTCTTGTACTTGTTGCTCACTTACCTAGGTAGTATAGCGGTACTCTATTTTTCCTGTAATTGTATTTGAGATGCAATCCTAGCTCAGATTAGTGGGCTCGCGTCACTGACCTTGCGCTCAGCTTCAGCACTATTTGCATTGTATGACCTGTACACATCTTGCTCTTGTGCCTGTTTGCCCACTATTTGCACTTTTGTACGTCGCTTTGGATAAAAGCGTCTGCCAAATGAATAAATGTAAATGTAAATGTAAGCAATTTTTTTTACCAACACTAAATGAAAACTCCAGTGAAAACCAAACGTGTATCCGTTTAATGTACAACACCGCTTCTCACGAAACTGTCCAATTCTGTTTGGATTTTTAGCTTTCGAAAGCCGATTTGACTTCGCAACTGTAAATCAATGCGGTGTGTGACCATGTTTTGACCCATCTCATTAAAAATAAAGCTTTAACCGGCTTTAACCGCGGTTCAACAAAGAAACCGCGATCACGTCAAAAAATCGTGGTTAGACAATTATGAAATAATTGTTACAGGCCTAGACTGGCTCCACACTGGTGGAATGAGCTTGCTGCCGAGATTCGGACAACAGACTCCGTGGGCGCCTTCAAGAGAAAACTGAAGACTCATCTTTGCAAGCTGTAGGGGCCTATCTCTAGTCTACCTTCCTCTCTATCCATCCTATCTATCCTAATTTAATTTAATCTGTTTTATTTTTGTTATTGATTAATGCTTTGTTTTTTATTGATGATGATAAATGTTGTATTGTCAATTTTATGTTCATTTAAGCAAAAAATACAATGTTTTGTGATAATAAAGAGGCGTGGTTTACTTCATAGGCTGTGTACTTGTGTTATTACATTATCTGGGTCACATAACAGTGAAATAACCAAAAGATGTATCCAGGGATTCATTCAAAACTTTTTAATTTGTCTGAAAAATAAATATTTTAAAAATTTGACCAAAAGAGACAATTATATTGTTAATCGCAATTATTTCTGAGACAATTAATACAGCAATATACAACAATTGTACAGCAACATTTGGAATTGTTACAGCTCTACTGGTGTATGCCTTCTTGCTCCTAATGATGAAAACATAGGCTGAAATCAAGGCTAGACACCCACTGACCTTTTATGTGTGAGCAATCCATGCAAAAGCAAACACCTGAGCAACAAGTTACACCTGTCAGTCATTCACTAACTTACTTTTGCACACCTGAAAATGGGGGCACTCAACACAAAAACAGCCATTTCTCTAAAAGGGTAAAATGTATGTGCATGTGAAGACCATTAAATCAAAGTTGATAGTTTCTACTTTCATTTCACTTTCATTTTTTAATTTCAAATCCAAACACCTTAGGTAAGGGCAAAAATGATACATTCCAGTCTACCGTTAACATACTTTTAAGGGGCATGTTGTGTATGCGAATAACGGAGAACGCAAACTGGCTTAGTATGCGACCACTCTCTTAGGGCGTACTCACACTAGGCCCGGTTGCCTTGTACCGTGCCCAAGCACGATTGTCCCCCCTCCCCACTCCCCCGCTGGCCTGCGCTCACACTGTGCTTAACGTTCCGGGCCCGAGCACGCTTACGTCATCACGATGCGATTTTTTGTGTTGAGGAAAAGCGCTCTCTAGAGGGACGGGCCAAGATGGCGCCCAGTGAAGTTGGAAAGTGTCGGTGCTGAGACTAAATTGCCAATTTTCACCCCTTACTCTGTTGTTTTATAACAACTCTTCAACTGAACTACCTTGTAATGCTTATCTTTTATCTATAGATTTGACCTTTTCAGAAAAGTGCTTCGTTATTTTGCATAGTCTTTCGCAACTGTTGTGTCCGGCATACGGCTAATTACTTTATAGTAACGCTAATTTACCAACGCGTTGCGAGCTACTGCAACTATCGCCATGTCCTCCTCTGAGCAAAGCATCAAACGCAAAGAAAAAGTGTTCGCCAAGACCACGGTGAAATTATCTCCCAAAGATATGAAGACTACAACTGCAGTGCAGTCTAACTCGAATGGTTCATCTGCCCGCCGTGCAAACACTGAGCATAATTACACGTGCCTCAGCAACTGCAGCCAGAGCCCGGAGCTGAAACCCGTGCCAGACTCTGACCCAGATACTGCTGCCAAACCTGACAGAAAAAGACTCAAAGGTGACTTAACACTTACAGATCTGCAATACAACATTGCTGCAATTATCAATGAGCGCGCTGACAACTTAGAAAGTATGATCAACCACAACACAGTCAGCATTGATGCCCTGAAAAAATCAATCGACTTTGTATTCACTGAAATTGGAAATCTGAAAACCGATATAGCATCAGTGAAAAACACATGTGAGAATAACGTGCAAAGACTGTCACAGCTAGAAACACTAATGAACGAAACTGAAAGGTACCAATGGAGGTGCAACTTAAGACTCCACGGTATCACATCAAAGATAGAGTTGCCGATGTGTGCTGTGCTGTTGTTGGGGAGCCTCACGCAAGGATAAAAGAAAACATCGACATTGCTCATTGTTTAGGGCGCTATGACAACAGAAAAAACCGAGGACGACCATCATCTGTTTCACCAACAGATATACACGGGACCTGGTGTGGAAGAAGGCGAAGGGCTCTCTCTTTCTCACAGAGAACAACCTAAGATTTACAGAGGATCTCACTGCTGCCGACAGAGCTCTGTGAGCGAAGCTTTGGCCATTGATTGACGCCGCTAAGAAAGAAGGAAAGAAGGCACACTTCGCTGGGGCCCGTGTGATCATAGAAGGCAAGGATTTTCGCCCTGCTCTACTAGAAGCACAACAGGCACCTATGAAAATGGACATTTCAAGTCCTCTTTGATTGATGTCAACGCTCTGCACCTTTCACACACACATGCACTAGCCAACATTTCGGCATACACGTAGCCTACACTGCTCATCAGCACCAATTGGAATGCACACTTACATATTGCACCACAATCTACACATAAACATGCTTACTAAGCGTTCAGAGGCACAGTTCAGTTCTAAATACATAGTAGTGCCTGGTAAAAAACGTTGTTCTTGATCAAACATTACACATTAACATGTACTTGCAAAGAGAATTGTACACATTGGTTACATCTCACCTCACACTTATTTACTTCGGTTACAACTCGTTTCACACTTACTCACTTCAATTACAACGCTTCTTACACTTCTTACAATGTCTCTATCAGTTGTTTCTCTCAATGCCAGGGGTTTAAGAGAGAATGTTAAACGTAAAGCTTTGTTCTTATTTGCAAAACAGCAGAAATCTGATTTTTATTTTTTTCAAGAATCACATTCTGTGATAAACGATGTTTCTTTTTGGAAATCTCAGCGGGGAAATGAAATATGGTTTTCATATGGTTCAGAGAGATCTGCTGGGGTTGCGATTCTTAAGGATAACTTTAATGGGTTTATCCTGCATTCAGAAAGTGATCCTGAGGGCTTTCACTTGCTACTAATTCTTAATATTGATAATGTTTTTCTACTGCTTGCCAATGTATATGGGTATAACACTAAATCTGAAAATGACTTCTTATTTGGTATCTTGGAATCCCGCCTCCTTTACTGGACATCTAAATATCCTAATTTACTGTTTGTAATAGGTGAAGATTTCAATATTGTCTTGAATAGTTCATTAGATAGATGGCCGCCAAGCACAGACAAGTCGCCACCTTCCTGTCTGATTACGTTCATGCAAAAGTTCAATCTGATTGATATATGGAGAGTTAAAAACCAAAATACTAAACTGTATACATGGAGCAATAAAGCCCACACATCTATGTCACGCATAGATTATTGGTTAATCTCTGATTGCCTGGATAGACGTTACATTACTAGTAATATAATAACATCTCCATTAACAGACCATAAAGCTGTGTCACTCCAAATCTCTTTTAAGCCTAATTTCACTCAGGGTTTTAGAGGTTACTGGAAACTTAATAACTTTCTTCTAAAGCATGACTCTGTAATTGAGAAGACCCAAAAACTGCTAAATAGTTTTTGGAACAAGGCCCTAATAGATAATAATTTTGATAATTGGTTTCATTCTAATTTCCTTAGAGAATATGGCTCTGTTTTATGCAAAGCCAGAAAAAATGAGGAACCAAAGGTGATTACTACAATAACCGCCCTCACTCAAATTATACCTGAGAATTTATCAGAAAATGACAGAGAGGATTTAGCTTTACAGCAAGATAAATTAAATGAAATATACAGAGAGAAAGCAGAAGGAGCCTTTGTGAGGTCAAGGAGTAAATGGCTGGAGGAAAGAGAACAAAACACTGCATATTTCTTTCAGTTAGAAAAATCCCGGAATAAATTTAACTCTATTAGGAAACTCAATATCAATGGAGCTATCACTGACAACCCCTGTAAGATAGCTGATTACTGTTCAAACTTTTACAGTAATTTGTATAAATCTCAATTTAATGAGGTTGCAGCAAACAACTTTTTATACCATCTCACTAATACTAAATCAATACTGAATGATCATAGAGATATTTGTGATAGTCCAATAACATTAGATGAGGTCCTAGTCGCCACCCACCGCCTTAAACTCAACAAATCTCCAGGTGTTGATGGCCTCACCTCTGAATTATACATTGTCTTTTCTACATTGCAGAACAACTAGCCCCTTTTCTTCATGGTGTGTTCACAGAAAGCATTGAAAACGAAACCCTCCCCCCCACTTTATCTCAAGGACTATTAACTCCCAATTCCCAAGAAAGACCCACTTTACCTTGATAATTGGAGGCCAATCTGCCTGCTTAATAACGATTATAAAATTCTAGCTCAATATTTTCCCATAGATTAAAAAAGGTCCTGGATCATATTATTGATGACACCCAGTCTGGTTTTATGAGGCATAGACACATATCTAACAACATCAGGCTTGTACTGGACCTTATTGGGTACGCTCATCTTTACAACGATGAGGCCTATATCTTGTTCTTAGACTTCTGTAAGGCCTTCGACACGGTCGAGCACAAGTTTACTTTTCTGGCTTTAGAGAAATTTGGGTTTGGTCCTTACTTTACTTTTGTGCTTCTGTTAAAACCATGTATAAGAGTGCAAATTGTTCAATCAAATTTGAAATGTGAAACTGAATTTCTACACAGATACAACATACCTATTCCACCAAAAGAATTTGCTATAGTCTTTGATGCCATCCCCTCTGACTCTGTATCACTTCTTAAAAACTCTTTTCTTGATCCCTCTTTCTTACCTTTAAATCCCACTGTTACTGAGGTTGGCCAAATCTGCTTCTCCTCTAACAAAAGAAATAACAACCGTGATGTATGTGTTCTCTTTCAGAAAGATATTATTTCTATCCCTTGTGCTGTTCCTTATTGGTCTAATCTTTTCTCTGATCTGGAATGGAAGAAGATATGATGTTTGCCCTTTAAATATCTGATTACTAATAGGGTTAAGGAAGTGTCCTTCAAATTGATCCATCGCTTCTACCCTTCTAAGACCTTCCTGCAGAGACACAAGAAGGACATTATTGTGGACTGCTCTTTCTGTCAGCTGGCCCCAGAGGGCATTAATCACTTATTCGGGCCCAAGCACTGAGTGTGCGAAGGGCCCTATTGTATCCGTTGTGATTATTAGGGCCCAAGCACTGAGTGTGCGAAGGGCCCTATTGTATCCGTTGTGATTATTATTATTATTATTATTATTAGGGCCCAAGCACTGAGTGTGCGAAGGGCCCTATTGTATCCGTTGTGATTATTAGGGCCCAAGCACTGAGTGTGCGAAGGGCCCTATTGTATCCGTTGGCGTTATTATTATTAGGGCCCAAGCACTGAGTGTGCGAAGGGCCCTATTGTATCCGTTGGCGTTATTATTATTATTATTATTATTATTATTATTATTATTATTATTATTTTTCCACTTTGGCGGCCTTTTTGAGGTGCTTGCCATGAACGAAAACTCATGAAATTTGGCACACACATCAGAAGTTGCGGTCATCGGGGATTATCAAAAGCTTGGACCTGGGTGTGGCACGGGGGCTCCATAGCGCCCCCTTTGTCAAATGTGTTCACTGTGGGCGTCCACTTTTACGCACATGCACCAAACTTGGTAGACATATTGGTCTACCTAAGATGAACAAATTTTGCAATCACACCCCATAACTCTGCCCAACAGGAAGTTGGTCACTTTGGATTTTGTGCGTTTTCACAGGCGCCGAACTTTCGAATACTCCTCCTAGAGGATTCATCCGATTCATACTAAATTTAGTCAGTATGATGCCAAGACATTCCTGATGCTAAATTGCGAAGGGATTTTTGATATCTTGCATGGTGTTGAAATGGCAAAACTATGAATTTATATGTCTCTCCACACAAAAAGGGAATATGTCATGAGTTCTCC